>OX451738.1:755051076-756301076 GCA_948472305.1 Vicia faba
GGAGTAACCAAAATATCGACAACAGACTACCTTCTATCATGACAAGGCTACCATCCATTGGAGTAACAAAAATCTCGACAACAAACGACCTTCCATAATGAAAAGGATACCATCCATTGGAGTAACAAAAATATCGACAACAAACTAACTTCCATAATAATAAGGCTACCATCCTTTGGAGTATCAAAAATATCGAAAACAAACTACCTTCCATAATGACAAGGATACCATCCATTGGAATAACAAAAATCTCGACAACAAGCTACCTTTCACAATGACAAGGCTACCATCCAACGAAATAACAAAAATTTCGACAATAGACTACCTTCCACAATGACAAGGTTAGCATCCATTGGAATAAAAAAAAACTCGACAACAAACTACCTTCCATAATGTCAAGGTTACCATCCATTGGAGTAACAAAAATATCGACAAC
This sequence comes from Vicia faba, assembly GCA_948472305.1. Lineage (NCBI taxonomy): Eukaryota > Viridiplantae > Streptophyta > Magnoliopsida > Fabales > Fabaceae > Vicia > Vicia faba. Next base: position 755,051,513 of record OX451738.1, read on the forward strand.
AGACTACCTTGCATAATTACAACGCTACTATCCATTGGAGTAACAAAAACTCGACAACAGACTACCTTCCATAATGAGAAGGTTACCATCCATTGGAATAAAAAAAATATCGACAACAGACTACTTTCCATAACGACAAGGCTAACATCCGACGAAATGACAAAAATATCGACAACAAACTACCTTCCATAATGACCAGGTTACCATCCATTGGAATAACAAAAAAATCGACAACAGACTACCTTCCATAATGACAAGATTAACATCCATTAGAGTAACAAAAATATCTACAACAGACTACCTTCCATAATTACAAGGCTACACGGGCACCCGCGTTGAGCCCCTGTGTTGGCTTCTGGATTCTGTTTTTTGTGCATGTTGTTATGTACGAAATTGATTCTGTTTTGATGTGCAGTGTTTTATATGTTTTGAATATGCTGCTTATTGATTTCCTGGTGTTGTTGATGCTTGTATCGGATAACGTTTGTATGTTATGATACCAACACTACATAGATTTTATGGTCATGCTTTTAGATAATGTTATCAAGCATGAATTATGATATAACTTGATATGATTGGTTGATGTTTAATAGTATGCTGAGTGATTACATGATATTCATATCGTGTTGTATTTGATATTGTTGATGTCACATGATATGGTTTATTGATGTTAATAGTATGCTGAGTGTTACATACTTTACATATCATGTTGCATTTGTTAATTCCCATTGTGTGGAATTAACATGGTGGCCAATATACGTGTCCGCGATTTAATGGAACGTTGAGGTGGTAGCCGTGTCCGCGATATAATGGAACGGTGAGTTATCCGTGACCCGAGATTTAATGGGGCGGTAAAATGGTTCCACATGCATGGGTGTGTTGCATTACATTCAATATAACATGAATGGATGAATTTCCAATGTTGTATTTAATTGATTGTATGCATGTATTATTGCTAAATTGTTAACGATGTTTGATGTTAATTATAAATATGAAAAGTAAGATATTATGAATATATGAATTGTAAAGGTTTTCGTAAACTATGAAACATGCTAACTGTTTGGGTGATGCTTATGGTTTTCTGAATTGATTGTTAATGAACGTATCATCAAAGGTATAATTGAGATGCTCGCCCTTACTGTTGAATATTTCAGATTGAGGAGCTTCGTTCAGGTGCTTGGCGAAGGCTTGTTGTTTCTAGTTTATTTTCGTTTAAGTATTGTCCGGGTCATGCTCTGATAGTTGTAACTCCGGGAACGTTTGTTTGTCGAGCTGCTTTAGTCAGACTCGTTTATCTCCTTAGTATTTGGTTATAATATGATGTTGATATATTCCAGGTGTTAATCCCTGATGATTGAAAATATTATAACTTTGGTTTTATTAAATATAATATTCCGCTGTGTAAACATGTATGAGTTGCTTCTATGTTATGCATGACAGGAACTTGTTTTTATTAAAAGACAATTGTGACATCCTCGTTAATACATGTACTCTGAATATATGATTTTATGCGGGGTTTTAGAGGGTGTTACAATAGTGGTATCAGAGCATAGTCGGTCGTTGCGACCAGAGTCTTGAGTCAGTCATTCCTTTTGTATGCGACTAGTGTGAGGCCACACTGTCGATACTGTATTCTGATGAGGAGTATGTTTTAATTCTCAGGAATATGGCTGGAAGAGGTAACGGACGAAATGATGCTGCACTTGCTGAGGCTTTGGGGATGTTAGCTGGTGTACTTGCTGGAAATCCAAATGGAGGCGTGATTGGTGCTGATAGGCAATTGGGGAACTTCCAAAGGAACAATCCTCCGTTGTTCAAAGGTACACATGACCCTGAAGGTGCTCAGAAGTGGCTGAAGGAAACCGAAAGGATTTTCCGTGTGATTGACTGTGCAGAAGATCTGAAGGTCAGATATGGTACGCATATGTTGGCAGAAGAGGCCGACGACTGGTGGGTTGCAACAAGGACTGAAATGGTTCAGGATGGAGAGGCACTGACTTGGGCTAACTTCAGAAGGGATTTTATGAGGAGGTACTTTCCTGAAGATGTTCGGGGAAGGAAGGAAATTGAATTTTTGGAGCTTAAGCAGGGAAACATGACTGTTAGTGAGTATGCTACTAAGTTCACGGAGTTGGCAAAGTATTATGCGCACTACAACAATGATGAGGCTGGAGAATTCTCTAAATGTATTAAATTTGAGAATGGTCTCTGAGATGAGATTAAGCAGGGGATCAGGTACCAGCGTATTCGTAGATTTTCTAATCTGGTGGATTGTAGCAGGATCTTGGAAGAAGATATTACCAAGACTAGGTCGTCTCACTCTCGTGGGGCTGTTGATAAGAGAGGAAAGCAACATATGGACCGTGGCAAGCCATATGGTAGAGATAACCAGAAATCAGGTGGTTGGAAAAGGCCTAGTGGGGGAGATTCTAAGGCTCCTATCAGATGCTACAGGTGTGGTGGGTTTGGTCATCATATTCGAGATTGCAAGAGTGATGAGAAGAAGTGCTATAAATGTGGAAAGACTGGTCATTTGTCTATTGATTGCAAAGGGAAGTCTGTTACTTGTTACAATTGTGGCGAAGAAGGTCACATTCGTCCGCAGTGTCCTAAGCCTAAGAAGGATCAGTCAGGTGGATAAGTGTTCGCTTTGTCTGGGTCTGAGACTACTCCAGAGGATCGATTGATTAAAGGTACGTGTTTTATTCATGGCACACCTTTAGTTGCAATTATTGATACTGGTGCAACTCATTCTTTCATTTCTTTGGATTGTGCTGAGAGGTTGAAACTGGACATATCTGATATGCGAGGTAGCATGGTTATTGATACTCCTGCATCGGGTTCAGTGACAACTTCACTTGTATGTAGGAATTGTCCTATTGAGATTTTTGGTAGAGGTTTCGGTATGGATTTAGTGTGCCTACCGCTGGAACAAATTGATATTATCCTTGGGATGAATTGGTTGGAATTCAACCGGGTTCATCTGAACTGTTTTGCTAAGACGGTGATTTTTCCAAAAGCAGTTGGTGTCGAGAATTTGGCTATGACTGCTAGGCAGGTACAAGAAGCAATGGAAGACGTTGCTAATGTGTTTATGTTACTTGCTTCGTTAGATGCAACAGGAAAGGTCAGGAGTGGTGAATTGCTAGTGGTGTGTGATTTTCCAGAAGTCTTTCCTGATGATGTTGGTGAGTTACCTTCTGAGAGAGAAGTGGAATTTTCTATAGATTTGATTCCTGGTACGAGACCGGTGTCGATGGCACCATATCGTATGTCTGCATCTGAGTTGGCAGAATTGAAGAGTCAGTTGGAAGATTTACTGGAGAAGAAGTTTATTCGTCCAAGTGTTTCTCCTTGGGGTGCTCCGGTATTGTTGGTCAAGAAGAAAGAAGGTTCTATGAGACTGTGCGTTGATTACAGGCAATTGAACAAGGTAACCATTAAGAATCGGTATCCATTACCGAGGATTGATGATTTAATGGATCAGCTAATTGGAGCCAGTGTATTCAGTAAGATTGACTTGAGATCTGGATATCATCAGATTCGTGTGAAAGCGGAAGATATTCAAAAGACTGCTTTTCGAATGAGGTATGGGCATTATGAATATTCTGTTATGCCGTTTGGAGTTACTAATGCACCTGGTGTTTTCATGGAATATATGAACAGGATTTTTCATCCGTATCTGGATAAGTTTGTTGTGGTTTTTATTGATGACATTCTGATTTATTCCAAGAATGACGAAGAACATGCGGAACATCTCAGAATTGTGTTAGAGTTGTTGAAAGATAAGAAGTTGTATGCAAAGTTGTCCAAATGTGAGTTCTGGATGAATGAAGTTAGTTTTCTTGGACATGTGATTTCTAAGAATGGTATTGCAGTGGATCCTACAAAAGTAGAAGCAGTATCCCAGTGGGAAGCGCCGAAGACTGTTTCTGAAATCAGAAGTTTTCTTGGTCTTGCAGGTTATTACAGAAAGTTTATCGAAGGATTCTCAAAGTTAGCATTACCGTTGACAAAGTTGACTCGTAAAGGACAAGCGTTTATTTGGGATTCTGATTGTGAGAAAGGTTTCCAAGAATTGAAGCGGAGATTGACTAGTGCTCCTATTCTGATTTTGCCAAATCCGGTGGAATCTTTTGTGGTTTATTGTGATGCATCTCTGATGGGATTAGGTGGTGTTCTAATGCAGAACCAACAGGTAGTTGCGTATGCTTCGAGACAGTTGAAGGTTCACGAAAGGAACTATCCTACTCATGACTTAGAGTTAGCAGCAGTTGTGTTTGTCTTGAAATTATGGAGACATTATCTGTATGGTTCGAGATTTGAATTGTATAGTGATCATAAGAGTTTGAAGTATCTTTTCGATCAGAAAGAGCTCAATATGAGGCAAAGAAGGTGGTTGGAATTCCTCAAAGATTATGATTTTGGTTTGAATTACCATCCTGGTAAGGCAAATGTGGTTGCAGATGCTTTGAGCAGGAAATCCTTGCATATGTCTATGATGATGGTTCGTGAATTGGATTTAATTGAACAATTCCGAGATTTGAGTCTAATTTGTGAAAGTACTCCGAAGTGTGTTCGTTTGGGTATGTTGAAACTTACTAGTGGTATTCTAGAAAAGATCAAGATCGGGCAGAAATCTGATGTTAATTTAGTTGATAAATTGACATTGATCAACCAAGGTCAAGGTGGTGAGTTTAGAATTGATGAAAATGATGTTATGAGATTTGGCAATAGAGTTTGTGTTCCTGATGTTGCAGAAATCAAGAAGAGTATATTAGAGGAAGGAAATCGCAGTGGGATGAGTATTCATCCGGGTGCCACAAAAATGTATCATGATTTGAAGAAATTGTTTTGGTGGCCGGGAATGAAAAAGGAAATAGCTAAATTCGTGTATGCATGTTTAATCTGTCAGAAATCGAAGATTGAGCATCAGAAGTCGTCTGGATTTATGCAACCGATGTTTATTCCAGAATGGAAGTGGGATAGTATTTCTATGGATTTTGTATCCGGGTTGCCGAGAACTCCTAAGAATTGTGAAGCAATATGGGTTGTTGTGGATAGACTGACTAAGTCTGCTCATTTTATACCGGTGCGAATGGATTACTCAATGGAGAGATTGGCACAATTGTATATTGATAAAATAGTGAGTTTGCATGGAGTTCCTTCTAGTATTGTGTCAGATAGAGATCCGAGATTCACTTCGAAATTTTGGGAAGGATTGCAGAAGGCTATGGGTACTAAATTGAGGATGAGTTCAGCTTACCATCCTCAGACTGATGGACAGACGGAGAGGACGATTCAATCGTTAGAAGATTTATTGCGTGCTTGTGTTTTAGAGAAGGGTGGAGCTTGGGATAGCTATTTGCCATTGATTAAATTTACTTATAACAATAGTTACCATTCGAGTATTAGTATGGCTCCGTTTGAGGCATTGTATGGTAGACGGTGTAGAACGCCTTTGTGTTGGTATGAATCTGGAGAGAGTTCAATAATTGGGCCAGAGATTGTTCAGCAGACTACTCAAAAGATCAAATTGATTCAAGAGAAGATGAGAGCTTCTCAGAGTCGTCAGAAAAGTTATCATGATAAGAGGAGGAAGAATTTAGAATTTAGTGCTGGAGATCATGTGTTTATGAGAGTTACTCCGATGACGGGTATTGGTCGAGCGTTGAAATCTAAGAAGTTGACTCCGCGTTTTATTGGTCCGTTTCAGATTACGGAAAGAGTTGGAGAAGTTGCTTATCGTATTGCTTTACCTCCGAGACTTGCGAATTTGCACGATGTTTTTCATGTTTCTCAGTTGAGGAGATACATTCCAGACCCATCTCATGTAATCCAAGTAGATGATGTACAGGTGAGAGATAACCTGACAGTAGAAACATTGCCTATGAGGATAGAAGATCGGGAAGTGAAACAGTTAAGGGGTAAAGAGATAGCATTAGTGAAGGTTGCTTGGGGAGGTCCAGCAGATGGAAATGTTACTTGGGAACTGGAGAGCCAGATGAAAGAGGCTTATTCGGATCTGTTCGTCTAAGGTATGTTTTCGAGGACGAAAACTCTTTTAGTGGGGGAGAGTTGTAACACCCCAGTTTTAATTGTTTGATTTATTTAATTGGGAACTTATTTTATTAGAATTAATAAAATAAAAAGAATTATTTATTTTGGAATATTTGAAGAAAATAAAAGAAATAAGAAAATATTGGGTTTTTAAGCTTTTGAGCTTGGATGTCGTTAGTAAAGAGTGGGGGTGCAAAAGAAATAAGGATATATTTTGGAACTCAAGTTATTTTCTCACTTTTCACGATAACACAGAAGTTGGAGATATTTGGAATTGGAGCTCTGAAGAACGAAGAACAATCGCTCAAGAGTTCAAAGCTGCAATTTGATAAGGTAAGGGGGGCTACTACTCAATTTACTTTTGCTTATGGGTTTAGGTACGATTGATTTTGGATAATCGTAGGGAGAAACCCCAATTTTTAGATGTTCTTAGGAACCGATAACCTTAGGGTTGAACCTTGTTAGAAAAGGTTTAGGTTCCCAAATTTTATGAATCAATTAAGGATTTTAGGTTTCTATGGTGGATTTGGAGTATATTTGTATGACTGAGAGTTTCCCTTAGGTAATTCTAGGGATAACCTTGATGTTGTTAGAATTTCCCTAAAGGACGGGTAAAATGTAACTTAAGGTCAATTTTATAAAATTTGTTGTCGATGAAAGAATGGTTGATAAAATATGATGTTTTAAAAATGAAAATTCTGAGTTTTGATTAATTTTGGAAAATGAGACCTTAAGTGAATTGATGCTGTTCTTAAGATTGGAAATTGACTAACTTAGAAGGGAATTGTGTTTCCAATTGATGTGTTGCTTTGAGTTATGCAAAATTGATGTTGTTATGTACCGCAATGCACGTTTTGGCTGGTATTTTCGTGTTTGGTTGTTGTTCTTAGCCTGCTGCAGGTATAGGAAAATTCTGTACGCGCTCATCAACACGGGCCGTGTTGCACAACACGGGCACCCGTGTTGATCTTCTGTGTTGATAAAAATAATGTGTTTTCTGGACACATTACAACACAGGCCGTGTTGCACAACACGGGCACCCGTGTTGATCTTCTGTATGGGCAACACGGGCCGTGTTGCTGCACACGGGCACCCGTGTTGAGCCCCTGTGTTGGCTTCTGGATTCTGTTTTCTGTGCATGCTGTTATGTACGGAATTGATTCTGTTTTGATGTGCAATGTTTTATATGTTTTGAATATGCTGCTTATTGATTTCCTGGTGTTGTTGATGCTTGTATCGGATAACGTTTGTATGTTATGATACCAACACTACGTATATTTTATGGTCATGCTTTTAGATAATGTTATCAAGCATGAATTATGATATAACTTGATATGATTGGTTGATGTTTAATAGTATGCTGAGTGATTACATGCTATTCATATCGTGTTGTATTTGATATTGTTGATGTCACATGATATGGTTTTTTGATGTTAATAGTATGTTGAGTGTTACATACTTTACATATCATGTTGCATTTGTTAATTCCCATTGTGTGGAATTAACATGGTGGACAATATACGTGTCCGCGATTTAATGGAACGTTGAGGTGGTAGCCGTGTCCGCGATATAATGGAACGGTGAGTTATCCGTGACCCGAGATTTAATGGGGCGGTAAAATGGTACCACATGCATGGGTGTGTTGCATTACATTGAATATAACATAAATGGATGAATTTCCAATGTTGTATTTAATTGATTGTATGCATGTATTGTTGCTAAATTGTTAACAATGTTTGATGTTAATTATAAATATGAAAAGTAAGATATTATAAATATATGAATTGTAAAGGTTTTCGAAAACTATGAAACATGCTAACTGTTTGGGTGATGCTTAAGGTTTTCTGAATTGATTGTTAATGAACGTATCATCAAAGGTATAATTGAGATGCTCACCCTTACTGTTGAATATTTCAGATTGAGGAGCTTCGTTCAGGTGCTTGGCGAAGGCTTGTTGTTTCTAGTTTATTTTCGTTTAAGTATTGTCCGGGTCATGCTCTGATAGTTGTAACTCCGGGAACGTTTATTTGTCGAGCTGCTTTAGTCAGACTCGTTTATCTCCTTAGTATTTGGTTATAATATGATGTTGATATATTCCAGGTGTTAATCCCTGATGATTGAAAATATTATAACTTTGGTTTTATTAAATATAATATTCCGCTGTGTAAACATGTATGAGTTGCTTCTATGTTATGCATGACAGGAACTTGTTTTTATTAAAAGACAATTGTGACATCCTCGTTAATACATGTACTCTGAATATATGATTTTATGCGGGGTTTTAGAGGGTGTTACACATACTACTTTCCATAATGACCAGGCTAACATCCAATGAAATAACAAAAATCTTGATAACAAACTACCTTCCATAATGACAAGGTTACCATCCATTAGAATAACAAAAATCTCGACAACAGACTACCTTCCATAATGACAAGGCTACCATCAAACGAAATAACAAAAATCACGACAACAGACTACCTTCCATAGTTACCAGGTTACCATCCATTGGAATAACAAAAATCTCGACAACAGACTAACTTCCATAATGACAAGGCTACCATCCAACGAAATAACAAAAATTTCGACAACAGACTACCTTCCATAATGACAAGGTTACCATCCATTGGATTAAAAAAAAAACTCGACAACAAACTACCTTCCATAATGTCAAGGTTACCATCCATTGGAGTAACAAAAACTCGACAACAGACTACCTTCCATAATGAGAAGGTTACCATCCATTGGAATAACAAAAATCTTAACAACAGACTACCTTCCATAATGACAAGGTTACCATCCATTGGAATAACAAAAATCTCGACAACAGACTACTTTCCATAATGACAAGGCTAACATCCAACGAAATGACAAAAATCTCAACAACAAACTACCTTCCATAATGACAAGGTTACCATATTGGAATAACAAAAAACTCGACAACAGACTACCTTCCATAATGACAAGGTTAACATCCATTGGAGTAACAAAAATATCTACAACAGACTACCTTCCATAATTACAAGGCTACCATCCATTTGAGTAACAAATATCTTGACAAAAGACTACCTTCCATAGACACGGCTACCATCCATTGGAGTAACCAAAATATCGACAACATACTACTTTCTATAATGACAAGGCTAGCATCCATTGGAGTAACAAAAATCTTGGCAACAAACTACCTTCCATAATGAAAAGGATACCATCCATTGGAGTAACAAAAATATCGAAAAAAAACTACCTTCCATAATGAGAAGGCTACCATCCATTGGAGTATCAAAAATATCGACAACAAACTACCTTCCATAATGACAAGGATACCATCAATTGGAATAACAAAAATCTCGACAACAGACTACCTTCCATAATTACCAGGTTACCATCCATTGGAATAACAAAAATCTCGACAACAGACTACCTTCCATAAAGACAAGACTAACAACCAACGAAATAACAAAATTTTCGACAAAAGACTACCTTCCATAATTACAAGGCTACTATACATTGGAGTAACAAAAACTCACCAACAGACTACCTTCCACAATGAGAAGGTTACCATGCATTGGAATAACAAAAATCATGACAACAAACTACCTTCCATAATGACAAGGTTACCATCCATTGGAATAACAAAAAACTCGACAACAGACTACCTTCAACAATGACAAGGTTAACATCCGTTGGAGTAACAAAAATATCAACAACAAACTACCTTCCATAATGACTAGGCTACCATCCATAGGAGTAACAAAGACATCGACAATAGACTACCTTCCATAATGACAAGGCTACCATCCATTGGAGTAACAAAGATATCGACAATAGACTACCTTCCATAATGACAAGGCTACCATCCATTGGAGTAACAAAAATCTCGACAACAAACTACCTTCCATAATGACAAGGCTACCATCCATTGGAGTAATAAAAATCTCGACAACAGACTACCTTCCACAATGACTAGGCTACCATCCATAGGAGTTACAAAGATATCGACAACATACTACCTTCCATAATTACAAGACTACCATACATTGAAATAAATAAAAATCTCGACAACAGACAAGCTTCCATAATGACAAGGCTACCGTCCATTGTAGTAACAAAAATATCGACAACAGTCTACCTTCCATAATTATAAGGTTACCATCCATTGGTGTAACAAAAATATCGACAACAGACTACCTTTCATAATTACAAGGCTACCATCCATTGGAGTAACAAATACTCGACAACAGACTACCTTCCATAATGACAAGGTTACCATCCATTGGAGTAACCAAAATCTCGACAACAGACTACCTTCCATAATGACAATGCTACCATCCATTGGAGTAACAAAAATCTCGACAATAGACTAGCTTTCATAATGACAAGGGTACCTCCAATTGGAATAACAAAAGTCTCGACAACATACTACCTTCTATAATGATAAGGCTACAATCCAATGGAATAACAAAAATCTCGACAACAGACTACCTTCCAAAATGACAAGGCTACCATACATTTTAGTAAAAAAAATATCAACAACTGACTACCTTCCGTAATGACAAGGCTACCATCCATTGGAGTAAGAAAAATCTTGACAATAGACTACCTTCCGTAATTACAAGGCTACCATACATTGGAGTAACAAATACTCGACAACAGAATACCTTCCATAATGAAAAGGTTACCATCCATTGGAATAACAAAAATCTCGATAACAGACTACCTTCCACAATGACAAGGCTACCATCCAACGAAATAACAAAAATCTCGACAACAATCTACATTCCATAATGAGAAGGCTACCATCCATTCGAGTAAAAAAATTCTCGACAACAGACTAACTTCCATAATGACAATGCTACCATCCATTGGAGTAACAAAAATATCGACAACACACTACATTCCATTATGATAAGGCTACCATCCATTGGAGTAACAAAAAAACTCGACAATAGACTACCTTCCATAATGACAAGGGTACCATCCATTAGACTATCAAAAATCACGACAACAGACAACATTTCATAATGACAAGGCTACCATCCATTGGAGTAACAAAAATCTCGACAACAGACTAACTTCCATAATTACAAGGCTACCATCCATTGGAGTAACAAATATCTCGACAACAAACTACCTTCCATAATGAAAAGTCTACCATCCATTGGACTATCAAAAATATCGACAACATATTACCTTCCATAATGACAAAGCTACCATCCAATGGAATAACAAAAATCTCAACAACAAACTACCTTCCATAATGACAAGGCTACCATCCATTGTAGTAACAAAAATCTCGACAACAGTCTACCTTCCATAATTATAAGGTTACCATCCATTGGAGTAACCAAAATCTCGACAACAGACTACCTTCCATAATGACAATGCTACCATCCACTGGAGTAACAAAAATCTCGACAATAGACTAGCTTTCATAATGACAAGGCTACCATCTATTGGAATAACAAAAATCTCGACAACAGACTACCTTCTATAATGATAAGGCTACAATCCAATGGAATAACAAAAATCTCGACAACAGACTACCTTCCAAAATGACAAGGCTACCATACATTTTAGTAAAAAAATATCAACAAGTGACTACCTTCCGTAATGACAAGGCTACCATCTATTGGTGTAACAAAAATCTTGACAACAGACTACGTTCCGTAATTACAAGGCTACCATCCATTGGAGTAACAAATACTCGACATCAGACTACCTTCCATAATGACAAGGTTACCATCCGTTGGAATAACAAAAATCTCGACAACAGACTACCTTCCATAATGAGAAGGCTACCATCCATTGGAGTAACAAAATTCTCGACAACAGACTACCTTCCATAATGACAATGCTACCATCCATTGGAGTAACAAAAATATCGACAACACAGTACATTCCATAATGAGAAGGCTACCATCCATTGGAGTAACAATAAATCTCGACAACAGACTACCTTCCATAATGACAAGGCTACCATCCATTAGACTATAAAAAATCACGACAATAGACTACCTTTCATAATGACAAGGCTACCATCCATTGGAGTAACAAAAATCTCGACAACAGACTAACTTCCATAATTACAAGGCTACCATCCATTGGAGTAACAAATATCTCGACAACAAACTACCTTCCATAATGAAAAGGCTACCATCCATTGGACTATCAAAAATATCGACAACAAACTACCTTCCATGATGGCAAAGCTACCATCCAATGGAATAACAAAAATCTCAACAACAAACTACCTTCCATAATGACAAGGCTACCACCATTGTAGTAACGAAAATCTCGACAACAGTCTACCTTCCTTAATTATAAGGTTACCATCCATTCGAGTAACCAAAATCTCGACAACATACTACCTTCCATAATGACAATGCTACCATCCATTGGAGTAACAAAAACCTCGACAATAGACTAGCTTTCATAATGACAAGGCTACCATCTATTGGAATAACAAAAATCTCGACAACAGACTACCTTCTATAATGATAAGGCTACAATCCAATGGAATAACAAAAATCTCGACAACAGACTACCTTCCAAAATGACAAAGCTACCATACATTTTAGTATAAAATTATCAACAAGTGACTACCTTACGTAATGACAAGGTTACCATCCATTGGTGTAACAAAAATCTTGACAACAGACTACCTTCCGTAATTACAAGGCTACCATCCATTGGAGTAACAAATACTCGACATCAGACTACCTTCCATAATGACAAGGTTACCATCCATTGGAATAACAAAAATCTCGACAACAGACTACCTTCCATAATGAGAAGGCTACCATCCAGTGGAGTAACAAAATTCTCGACAACAGACTACCATCCATAATGACAATGCTACCATCCATTGGAGTAACAAAAATATCGACAACACACTACATTCCATAATGAGAAGGCTACCATCCATTGGAGTAACAATAAATCTCGACAACAAACTACCTTCCATAATGACAAGGCTACCATCCATTAGACTATCAAAAATCTCGACAGCAGACTACCTTTCATAATGACAAGGCTACCATCCATTGGAGTAACAAAAATTTCGACAACAGACTAACTTCCATAATTACAAGGCTACCATCCATTGGAGTAACATATATCTCCACAACAGACTACCTTCCATAAGGAAAAGGCTACCATCCATTGGACTATAAAAAATATTGACAACAGACTACCTTCCATAAAGACAAAGCTACTTTCCAATGGAATAAAAAAATCTCAACAACATGCTACCTTCCATAATGACAAGGCTACTATCCATTGGAGTAACAAAAATCTGAACAACAGACTACCTTCCATAATGACAACGCTACCATCCATTGGACTAACAAAAATCTCGACAATAGACTAGCTTTTACAATGACAAGGCTACCATCCATTGGAATAACAAAAATCTCGACAACAGACTACCTTCTATAATGATAAGGCTACAATCCAATGGAATAACAAAAATCTCGACAATAGACTACCTTCCAAAATGACAAGGCTACCATCCATTGGAGTAACCAAAATATCAACAACAGACTACCTTCTATAATGACAAGGCTAGCATCGATTGAAGTAACAAAAATATCGACAACAAACTACCTTCCATAATGAAAAGGATACCATCCATTGAAGTAACAAAAATATCGACAATAAACTACCTTCCATAATGACAAGGCTACCATCAAACGAAATTACAAAAATCTCGACAACAGACTACCTTCCATAATACCAGGTTACCATCCATTGGAATAACAAAAATCTCGACAACAGACTACCTTCCATAATGACAAGGCTACCATCCAACAAAATAACAAAAAATTCGACAACAGACTACCTTCCATAATGACGAGGTTACCATCCATTGGAATAAATAAAAACACGACAACAAACGACCTTCCATAATGTCAAGGTTACCATCCATTGGAGTAACAAAATTCTCGACAACAGACTACCTTCCATAATGACAATGCTACCATCCATTGGAGTAACAAAAATATTGACAACACACTAAATTCCATAATGAGAAGGCTACCATCCATTGGAGTAACAAGAAATCTCGACAATAAACTACCTTCCATAATGACAAGGCTACCATCAAACGAAATTACAAAAATCTCGACAACAGACTACATTCCATAATGAGAAGGCTACCATCCATTCGAGTAAAAAAATTCTCGACAACAGACTACCTTCCATAATGACAATGCTACCATCCATTGGAGTAACAAAAATATCGACAACACACTACATTCCATTATGATAAGGCTACCATCCATTGGAGTAACAAAAAAACTCGACAATAGACTACCTTCCATAATGACAAGGGTACCATCCATTAGACTATCAAAAATCACGACAACAGACTATATTTCATAATGACAAGGCTACCATCCATTGGAGTAACAAAAATCTCGACAATAGACTAACTTCCATAATTACAAGGCTACCATCCATTGGAGTAACAAATATCTCGACAACAAACTTCCTTCCATAATGAAAAGGCTACCATCCATTGGACTATCAAAAATATCGACAACAGACTACCTTCCATAATGACAAAGCTACCATCCAATGGAATAAAAAAAATCTCAACAACAAACTACCTTCCATAATGACAAGGCTACCATCCATTGTAGTAACAAAAATCTCGACAACAGTCTACCTTCCATAATTATAAGGTTACCATCCATTGGAGTAACCAAAATCTCGACAACAGACTACCTTCCATAATGACAATGCTACCATCCATTGGAGTAACAAAAATCTCGACAATAGACTAGCTTTCATAATGACAAGGCTACCATCTATTGGAATAACATAAATCTCGACAACAGACTACCTTCTATAATGATAAGGCTACAATCCAATGGAATAACAAAAATCTCGACAACAGACTACCTTCCAAAATGACAAGGCTACCATACATTTTAGTAAAAAAATATCAGCAAGTGACTACCTTCCGTAATGACAAGGCTACCATCCATTGGTGTAACAAAAATCTTGACAACAGACTACCTTCCGTAACTATAAGGCTACCATCCATTGGAGTAACAAATACACGACATCAGACTACCTTCCATAATGACAAGGTTACCATCCATTGGAATAACAAAAATCTCGACAACAGACTACCTTCCATAATGAGAAGGCTACCATCCATTGGAGTAACAAAATTCTCGACAACAGACTACCTTCCATAATGACAATGCTACCATCCATAGGAGTAACAAAAATATCGACAACACACTACATTCCATAATGATACGGCTACCATCCATTGGAGTAACAATAAATCTCGACAACAGACTACCTTCCATTATGACAAGGCTACCATCCATTAGACTATCAAAAATCTCGACAGCAGACTACCTTTCATAATGACAAGGCTACCATCCATTGGAGTAACAAAAATCTCGACAACAGACTAACTTCCATAATTACAAGGCTACCATCCATTGGAGTAACAAATATCTCCACAACAGACTACCTTCCATAATGAAAAGGCTACCATCCATTGGACTATCAAAAATATTGACAACAGACTACCTTCCATAATGACAAAGCTACTTTCCAATGGAATAAAAAAATCTCAACAACAGGCTACCTTCCATAATGACAAGGCTACTATCCATTGGAGTAACAAAAATCTGAACAACAGACTACCTTCCATAATGACAACGCTACCATCCATTGGACTAACAAAAATATCGACAATAGACTAGCTTTCATAATGACAAGGCTACCATCCATTGAAATAACAAAAATCTCGACAACAGACTACCTTCTATAATGATAAGGCTACAATCCAATGGAATAACAAAAATCTCGACAACAGACTACCTTCCAAAATGACAAGGCTACCATCCATTGGAGTAACCAAAATATCGACAATAGACTACCTTCTATAATGACAAGGCTAGCATCCATTGGAGTAACAAAAATATCGACAACAAACTACCTTCCATAATGAAAAGGATACCATCCATTGGAGTAACAAAAATATCGACAACAAACTACCTTCCATAATGACAAGGATACCATCCATTGGAATAACAAAAATCTCGACAATAAACTACCTTCCATAATGACAAGGCTACCATCAAACGAAAATACAAAAATCTCGACAATCGACTACCTTCCATAATTACCAGGTTACCATCCATTGGAATAACAAAAATCTCGACAACAGACTAACTACCATAATGACAAGGCTACCATCCAACAAAATAACAAAAAATTCGACAACATACTACCTTCCATAATGACGAGGTTACCATCCATTGGAATAAATAAAAACTCGACAACAAACGACCTTCCATAATGTCAAGGTTACCATCCATTGGAGTAACAAAATTCTCGACAACAGACTACCTTCCATAATGACAATACTACCATCCATTGGAGTAACAAAAATTTCGACAACACACTACATTCCATAATTAGAAGGCTACCATCAATTGGAGTAACAAGAAATCTCGACAATAAACTACCTTCCATAATGACAAGGCTACCATCAAACGAAATTACAAAAATCTCGACAACAGACTACCTTCCATAATTACCAGGTAACCATCCATTAGAATAACAAAAATTTCGACAACAGAATACCTTCCATAATGACAAGGCTACCATCCAACAAAATAACAACAAATTCGACAACAGACTACCTTCCATAATGACAAGGTTACCATCCATTGGAATAAATAAAAACTCCACAACAAACTACCTTCCATAATGTAAAGGCTACCATCCATTGGAGTAACAAATATCTCGACAACAAACTACCTTCCATAATGAAAAGGCTACCATCCATTGGACTATCAAAAATATCGACAAAAGACTACCTTCCATAATGACAAAGCTACTATCCAATGGAATCACAAAAATCTCAACAACAGACTACCTTCCATAATTACAAGGATATCATCCATTGTAGTAACAAAAATCTTGACAATAGTCTACCTTCCATAATTATAAGGTTACCATCCATTGGAGTAACCAAAATCTTGACAACAGACTACCTTCCATAATGACAATACTACCATCCATTGGGGTAATAAAAATCTCGACAATAGACTAGCTTACATAATGACAAGGCTACCATCCATTGGAATAACAAAAATATCGACAACAGACTACCTTCTATAATGATAAGGCTACAATCCAATGGAATAACAAAAATCTCGACAACAGACTACCTTCCAAAATGACAAGGCTACCATACATTGGAGTATCAACAATATCGACAACAAATTACCTTCCATAATGACAAGGATACCATCCATTGGAATAACAAAAATCTCGACAATAAACTACCTTCCTTAATGACAAGGCTACCATCAAACGAAATTACAAAAATCTCGACAACAGACTACCTTCCATAATTACCAGGTTACCATCCATTGGAATAACAAAAATTTCGACAACAGATTACCTTCCATAATGACAAGGCTACCATCCAACAAAATAACAAAAAATTCGACAACAGACTACCTTCCATAAAGACGAGGTTACCATCCATTGGAATAAATAAAAACTCGACAACAAACTACCTTCCATAATGTCAAGGTTACCATCCATTGGAGTAACAAAATTCTCGACAACAGACTACCTTCCATAATGACAATGCTACCATCCATTGGAGAAACAAAAATATCGACAACAAACTACATTCCATAATGAGAAGGCTACCATCCATTGGAGTAACAATAAATCTCGACAACAGATTACCTTCCATAATGACAAGGCTACCATCCATTAGACTATCAAAAATCTCGACAGCAGACTACCCTTCATAATGACAAGGCTACCATCCATTGGAGTAACAAAAATCTCGACAACAGACTAACTTCCATAATTACAAGGCTACCATCCATTGGAGTAACAAATATCTCCACAACAGACTACCTTCCATAATGAAAAGGCCAGGGATAAAGTTCACTATTAGTAGTATCAATTCAAAGACCCTACAGCCAACACACCCGTTGACAGCCTTCTCACTTAATCACTACCCAATGACACTTTTACCTAAGATCCAATCCTAGATATGAGACCCCTCTCACTCCCCCTCAATCACCGCAGTGATAACTTTCTACAGTACATAAACTGTTCAGAAGATACACTTCCATTACACATCTTGATCATGCTTAAAAGCTTCAATCAAGTACAATGCATACATCCTTTAACCTACCGGTTTCAAGGAGTATGGTGACCATCCCACAGCCCGGGTGGTTCACAACAAAACTAGCCCTAAATGATTACATCTTGTCAATCCGAGCCATGCCCC
The DNA here is from genome assembly GCA_948472305.1 of Vicia faba. NCBI lineage: Eukaryota > Viridiplantae > Streptophyta > Magnoliopsida > Fabales > Fabaceae > Vicia > Vicia faba. The sequence goes on from OX451738.1 coordinate 755,069,865, forward strand.
AAATTAGGTTACAATACTTCTATTTATAACACTTTTTACCCAACTGGATTTGGGCCTTCATATGACAGCAATACAGCTTTAACGACCTGCATAAAGTAAGCAGAAAACTTCTGCTACAAGTTAGGTCTTCAATCGAGCTTTTCTCCTTATCCTTAGCTTCTGATTGAATCTTCTAGGGCTCCACGTATGCCTTCAATTTTCGCTACTTGTTATGCATTCTATTTGGCAGAATATTCTGCATAACTTTAGGAACAGAACTGCATCAGACTTGACAGTTCAGTAGCTTGATGTCTGGTATGATGTTATGACATCTCTTGAGACATGTTGATGTTTAGGCATTTACAATAGAATTTTCAGGCTATTCCTATTGTACATTACATTACATTATTGTTGTTGCTATTTGTTTTACAAGAGATGAGCCAATCCCAAACGAAGGCACTTACAATCTCCCCCTTTGGCTAATTTTGGCTAAAACAAATACAACAATAACACTAACCATTCAGGACCTCTTGAAGCACAGGAGAAAGAGGATGCACCTCATTCCCTTTTAGACCACGAACCATTTCTTGTTACTGGTGGTGGAAAAAGAGGACCGTGGGAGATAAACTATCCTTTCAGAGGCATCAGAGAACCTTTAAGGAGTGACCAGAATATCTCCCTTGTAACTCAGAACACAGGTCACAACTGTGTTCATAACTCAGATCACAAGTCACAAAGAAATTCACGCCATTTGAATTTCTGTTGAGTTTGTGACAAGTCTTTGTGATCAAAATTTTGAGTAGCTGCTGCAACGAGGACAGTTTCTAACAGTACTCCTTTCTCCCCCTTTTTGGCCAAAAATTGCCAAAGAAAGCCCTCACAAAACCAGATCCAAGAACAGTTTTCCCAAATCCGTATAAACCCCATGATGGTTGTGAGAGAAAAGAATGTGTGACAGGAGGTTATATAAGGAGATACCAGGTTCAAGAAGATGGTAATATAAAATCTTGGTCAAGGATACCTGTTAAAGCATGTGCATATTTCAGACTGACTGTGCATGTATTTTAGACGTATTTGTTTGTTTCTGCCAATACCACAAAGAGAACCAGTCCTAATACATGCATAAGTTTTGGTCAAAGCAATTCCTGAATAAAATCAGCCTTTGACCCATTTTTGGGACTGAAGATTTATTCCTTCTAGGAAACAGAATACCAATGACGTGGCGAAGTTATTTTCCCGTATTCTTCTTGATTTCCCCAAGGTTGCAATGTCGTTGGTAATGTCATGACACTTACTTAGACATTACCTTGGATTCTTCAACAACATCAGCCTTCTTTTTACTTCTCTCATTTAGGCACAGAGAAGGGCACTTTAACCAGCTAGTAGCAAGAGATTAGCAGCATTAAGCATGGCCATCACTCATGCTTTGTGTTGCTGAGATCCAATACACCAGAAGACTCCAAAATGCTTCACAGGACATCACAGATTAGTTCTAATACACAAATTTAGATGCCACTTCTATTTCTTGTAGTAAAAGAACCCCTTGAACATATGCTGAATATATCTGATTTACTTCTTCTGATCTTCCATTCACTAGTAGTTGTTGGAGCTAGTGAAGTCTGATTTGCTAGACCAAGTTGCTATTGATAAGATCTGAATCTTCCAAATTGCTCCAAAAGTATTAAAACTGCCACTTATGATACTTTTAAGAATCTCTGAGATTTTCTTCCTAACCCCAGTCCAATAACAAGAGCAATTCTTCAATCTCCTGTTGTTGAGACATTATCCATGACTTCACTTAGAAGTTCACAATGTCATATTATCAGAACACATAAACATCAGTATACCACTGCCCTCTTCTGACTTCTGATCTTCAGATTAAGTCCAAAAATACAGATACAGAGTCTCCCTTCAATGTATATTGTAATTGGGAAAAGTGCAACACTCAGTGACTTCCCTTGTTAAGGCCAATCAAAACAGTGGCGTGGAAACCAGTAGCACTAGCTCTGAGGTGGTAACTTCAAGCACCCTGAACTAGTCTTAGAATAGTAAGGACATCTCTGATTCATGCCCTTGCACTTCCACACTTATCATGACTCTCATGTAGCCATAGTCTGAAACCAACCTCCAACCTTCTTAGTGTGCTTACAAGCTTTGCCAAGATTTAGACTTTCTGGAATGATTATCCTTTGATCATGTCATCCTTCTGTATAATATATTTACTAGTAGTTGCTAATACTAGTAAATTCTTCAGACCACAACAGTAGTTATGCGTTGTTAATCATACTACTTAAACACAAGTAGAATCTACTTATTCCAAACCAACAATAGAACTGCCACACTAGAATATTAAGATTCACAGTCCCAAGTCTCTGCCACGGACTTCTAACAATAAATGATGTTACAGCATGAACCTATCTGCTTGGATTCTGAGGTTAACATCCAGGGGATTGATGCCCATAAGAAAGGTATGATTACTCACCAGAACATTCTTAGAGAAATAAACTCTCTACCAAGTTCTGAGAAATAGGTTCAGAATACAGCCTTGCATACATATTAGACAAACAATTAGTCTCCCATCAAAGTGCTTATATATATCTTTATGCAAGATCCTAATGAATACTTAGTCTCCCGTTAAAGTATTCATTATTAGTTAGATTATGCCATCTTCTCAAGGTAGGATAATTATTCTAACAATCTTCTGCTCCATGCATGAAGAACCACAACAACCACACAACCATGCAGCAACTAGCATGGATCACCTTCACCTTGTCTGCTGACCCTTGAACAGTACAAAGGAGTTAATTGTACCATACTCCTGTAGACAAGAGCAAACCAAGTTGTTCACATAAATGAACTTCAAGTAAGAAGAGGATCTTCTCAGGAACCCATGATCTTTTGAAGATAACTCCTCCTTGCTACATACAACTAACAAGTTCATCCTAGGTGATGGAGATGACTTGTCAAAGTGCAGATATCCACCATTTGACTTTGGTCCAGGATGTCAAGACATTTTGTATGTCATGTCTTCCAAGATCTTCAGGTTAAGGACTCCCCCTGAAACTCAGCTCAGATCTTTGTCGAGAATTAAGTGAATTCTCCTTCACATGCTGCAGTTTATGTGATTGGTAGACATAACCTGTTATATTCCTATCTTCCTTGGAAATCACTAAGATCATGAGAAATAAATTCAAGCATCTTATAGAACAAGGTAGGATGAACTCCCTTTCACATCAGCTTGATCATACTACTCCCTCTGAACAAAATGTTATCCAACTTCCCTCTTTATGGATACAGTGTAGAGCTCTTTACTTTAGACACATAGTAAGTACTCTTTATTTGGAATTTGCCACAGGTTCCAAATTAAGAGTCCTTAGTTTGCTTGCTGTACAAGTTTCAGGTTGCCACATTCTGTAACTTTTACTAGGAGAAACTTCATTATCAATCATGAGGATGTTCACTAAATCTGGGACTTATCTGTCTTTCCTCAACAACTGATGTCTTCAACAGTTGTGATGTTGTACATTCTTTATCATCACAAGCTTTAGAACTTTTGATTCTGATTTCCACATATTTAACACATAAAGATTCTGCTTCCATCATTTATTCAATTAGAATTATCTAATCACACTAGACTGATTACTTCTTCATGCTTGCTAAGCATATTTACTTGGCTGAAGACACATAAATGATTTCCATCATCCACAGCTTTAAAGTCCTTTTAAGTGCATTTAGCTCAGCACATATACTCCCTTAAACTCACAACTGGAGTAGATGACCTGTTGATCGTGTCCTAATCAATTATTTCAAAAACAGATGTCTCCTCTTCCAGATCAGGAGTAGGTTCCAAACATATGTACTCACATTACATGTGTTTAGCACCCAGAACATCTGTTCTTCAACTGGCAGTTGCATGATGTTCTAACATCCTTAAGAACATTAGTTCCATCTTCTTGGAACACATCATCCTTGATAATCTTCAAGGTCTTCAAGTAGCTTGCAGACGCATAATTGATACTCATCAACAACATTCTGTTGAAAAATAATAGCCCTAGAGTTCTTCTTTCACTTTAGGGGTTGTATCAGAGGCTATGCAGCGGAATAGCAGTACTTCACCAGAACTTACACAGTGCTTACTCCATATAGCAAGCATGACACATAAGGATTGAAAATAAATCAATCCCACAAGTTGTTTGCTTCTTCACCAAACAGCTTTCTAGACCCAACTCTACAGCCCTGTTAAAAGAAGGCTTTATAAACACATATGATGCCTTATCAATATCTTCACTCCCGCATGAAGTCTTTGAATTTGTTCAACACTTTCATCATAGCTGATCTAGTTTCTCCCAAATTGGTCCATCCTCCACTCCTAGGGACCAAACAATATGAACACTATTGGTTCAAACAATATTCTACCTTGTACACAACAGGAAAGTATCCCCCATGGATCTCATCCAGAGTCAGACAGGATGCCCGCTCTGATACCAATTGAAATTCCGGGAATGTCACAGACTCAGAATGTCTAATGGAATGTTAAGACATCTGATCTGACATTAAGCGCTGTACAGGTAGAATAGGCTGTACTTTTGATATCTGTTCTACAACAGTCACTGGACTAACATACCAGAGCCTGCAACACCTTTTGATAAACGCAGGTTCTGATTTACTGAAGTTCAGAACGGTTAAGGTTAATCATATACATTGATGCTGTGACATCAAACAAATAACCAATGCAGAAAGTAAATAACACACAGAATTGTTCACCCAGTTCGGTTCAACCAACCTACATCTGGGGGCTTCCAAGCCAGGGATAAAGTTCACTATTAGTAGTATCAATTCAAAGACCCTACAGCCAACACACCCGTTGACAGCCTTCTCACTTAATCACTACCCAATGACACTTTTACCTAAGATCCAATCCTAGATATGAGACCCCTCTCACTCCCCCTCAATCACCGCAGTGATAACTTTCTACAGTACATAAACTGTTCAGAAGATACACTTCCATTACACATCTTGATCATGCTTAAAAGCTTCAATCAAGTACAATGCATACATCCTTTAACCTACCGGTTTCAAGGAGTATGGTGACCATCCCACAGCCCGGGTGGTTCACAACAAAACTAGCCCTAAATGATTACATCTTGTCAATCCGAGCCATGCCCCAAATTAGGTTACAATACTTCTATTTATAACACTTTTTACCCAACTGGATTTGGGCCTTCATATGACAGCAATGCAGCTTTAACGACCTGCATAAAGTAAGCAGAAAACTTCTGCTACAAGTTAGGTCTTCAATCGAGCTTTTCTCCTTATCCTTAGCTTCTGATTGAATCTTCTAGGGCTCCACGTATGCCTTCAATTTTCGCTACTTGTTATGCATTCTATTTGGCAGAATATTCTGCATAACTTTAGGAACAGAACTGCATCAGACTTGACAGTTCAGTAGCTTGATGTCTGGTATGATGTTATGACATCTCTTGAGACATGTTGATGTTTAGGCATTTACAATAGAATTTTCAGGCTGTTCCTATTGTACATTACATTACATTATTGTTGTTGCTATTTGTTTTACAAGAGATGAGCCAATCCCAAACGAAGGCACTTACACATTTTAGTAAAAAAAATATCAACAAGTGACTACCTTCCGTAATGACAAGGCTACCATCCATTGGAGTAAGAAAAATCTTGACAACAGACTACCTTCTGTAATTACAAGGCTACCATCCATTGGAGTAACAAAAATATCGATAACAAACTACCTTCCATAATGACAAGGCTACCATCCATTGGAGTATCAACAATATCGACAACAAACTACCTTCCATAAAGACAAGGATACCATCCATTGGAATAACAAAAAACTCAACAATAAACTACCTTCCATAATGACAAGGCTACCATCAAAGGAAATTACAAAAATCTCGACAACAGACTACCTTCCATAATTACAAGGTTAGCATCCATTGGAATAACAAAAATCTCGACAACAGACTGCCTTCCATAATGACAAGGCTACCATCCAACAAAATAACAAAAAATTGGACAACAGACTACCTTCCATAATGACCAAGTTACCATCCATTGGAATAAATAAAAACTCGACAACAAACTACCTTCCATAATGTCAAGGTTACCATCCATTGGAATAACAAAATTCTATACAACAGACTACCTTCCATAATGACAATGCTACCATCCATTGGAGTAACAAAAATATCGACAACACACTACATTCCATAATGAGAAGGCTACCATCCATTGGAGTAACAAAAAATCTAGACAATAAACTCCCTTCCATAATGACAAGGCTACCATCAAACGAAATAACAAAAATCTCGACAGTAGACTACCTTCCATAATTACTAGGTTACCATCCATTGGAATAACAAAAATCTCGACAACAAACTACCTTCCATAATGACAAGGCTACCATCCAACAAAATAACAAAAAATTCGACAACAGACTACCTTCCATAATGACGAGGTTACCATCCATTGGAATAAATAAAAACTCGAAAACAAACTACCTTCCATAATGTCAAGGCTACCATCCATTGGAGTAACAAATATCTCGACAACAAACTACCTTCCATAATGAAAAGGCTACCATCCATTGGACGATCAAAAATATCGACAACAGACTACCTTCCATAATGACAAAGCTACCATCCAACGGAATCACAAAAATCTCAACAACAGACTACCTTCCATAATGATAAGGATACCATCCATTGTAGTAACAAAAATCTCGACAACAGTCTACCTTCCATAATTATAAGGTTACCATCCATTGGAGTAACCAAAATCTCGACAACAGACTACCTTCCATAATGACAATGCTACCATCCATTGGAGTAATAAAAATCTCGACAATAGACTAGCTTTGATAATGGCAAGGCTACCATCCATTGGAATAACAAAAATATCGACAACAGACTACCTTCTATAATGATAAGGCTACAATCCAATGGAATAACAAAAATCTCGACAACAGACTACCTTTCAAAAGGACAAGGCTACCATACATTTTAGTAAAAAAAATATCAACAAGTGACTACCTTCCGTAATGACAAGGCTACGATCCATTGGAGTAACAAAAATCTTGACAACAGACTACCTTCCGTAATTACAAGGCTACCATCCATTGGAGTAACAAATACTCGACCACAGACTATCTTCCATGATGACAAGGTTACCATCCATTGGAATAACAAAAATCTCGACAATAGACTACCTTCCATAATGACAAGGCTACCATCCAACGAAACAACAAAAATCTCAACAGCAGACTACCTTCCATAATAAGAAGGCTACCATCCATTGGAGTAACAAAAATATCGACAACACACTACATTCCATAATGAGAAGGCTACCATCCATTGGAGTAATAAAAAATCTCGACAACAAACTACTTTCCATAATGACAAGGCTACCATCCATTAAACTATCAAAAATCTCGACAGCAAACTACCTTTCATAATCACATGGCTACCATCCATTGGAGTAACAAAAATCTCGACAACAGATAAACTTCCATAATTACAAGGCTACCATCCATTGGAGTAACAAATATCTCCACAACAGACTACCTTCTATAATGAAAAGGCTACCATCCATTGGACTATCAAAAATATCGACAACAGAATACCTTCCATAATGACAAAGCTAACTTCCAATGGAATAACAAAAATCTCAACAACAGACTACCTTCCATAATGACAAGGCTACCATCCATTGGAGTAACAAAAATCTGAACAACAGACTACCTTCCATAATGACAACGCTACCATCCATTGGACTAACAAAAATCTCAACGAAAGACTACCTTTGATAATGACAAGGCTACCATCCATTGGAGTAAGAAAAATCTTGACAACAGACTGACTTCCATAATTACAAGGCTACCATCCATTGGAGTAACCAAAATATCGACAACAGACTACCTTCTATAATGACAAGGCTAGCATCCATTGGAGTAACAAAAATATCGACAAAAAACTACCTTCCATAATGATAAGGCTACCATCCATTGGAGTATCAAAAATATCGACAACAAACTACCTTCCATAATGACTAGGATACCATCCATTGGAATAACAATAATCTTGACAACAAATTATCTTCCATAATGACAAGGCTACCATCAAACGAAATAACAAAAATCTCGACAACAGACTACCTTCCATAATTACCAGGTTACCATCCATTGGAATAACAAAAATCTCGACAACAGACTACCTTCCATAATGACAAGGCTACCATCCAACGAAATAACAAAATTTTCGACAACAGACTACCTTCCATAATTACAAGGCTACTATCCATTGGAGTAACAAAAACTTGACAATAGACTACCTTCCACAACGAGAAGGTTACCATCCATTGGAATAACAAAAATCTCGACAACATACTACCTTCCATAATGACAATGTTACCATCCATTGGAATAACAAAAATCTCGACAACAGACTACTTTCCAGAATGACAAGGCTAACATCCAACGAAATGACAAAAATCTCGACAACAAACTACCTTCCATAATGACAAGGTTACCATCCATTGGAGTAACAAAAATATCTACAACATACTACCTTCCATAATTACAAGGCTACCAACCATTGGAGTAACAAAAACTCGACAACAGACTACCTTCCACAATGTCAAAGTTACCATCCATTGGAGTAACAAATATCTCAACAACAGACTACCTTCCATAATGAAAAGGCTACCATCCATTGGACTATCAAAATTATCGAAAACAAACTACCTTCCATAATGACAAAGATACCATCCAATGGAATAACAAAAATCTAAACAACAGACTACCTTCCATAATAACAAGGCTACCATCCATTGGAGTAACAAAAATCTGAGCAACATACTACCTTCCATAATGACAACGCTACCATCCATTGGACTAACAAAAAACTCAACGAAAGACTACCTTTCATAATGACAAGGCTACCATCCATTGGAGTAAGAAAAATCATGACAAAAGACTACCTTCCATAATGACAAGGCTACCATCCATTGGAATAACCAAAATATCGACAACAAACTACCTTTCATAATTACAAGGCTATTATCCATTGGAGTAACAAAAAATCGACAACAGATTACCTTCCATAATGAGAAGGTTACCATCCATTAGAATAACAAAAATCTCGACAACAGACAACCTTCCATAATGACAAGGCTACCATCCATTGTAGTAACATAAATATTGACAACAGTCTACCTTCATTAATTATAAGGTTACCATCCATTGGTGTAACAAAAATATCGACAACAAACTACCTTTCATAATTACAAGGCTACCATCCATTGGAGTAACAAATACTCGACAACAGACTACCTTCAATATTGACAAGGTTACCATCCATTGGAATAACAACAGACTACCTTCCATAATTACAAGGTTACCATCCATTGGAGTAACAAAAATATCTACAACAGACTACCTTCCATAATTACAAGGCTACAATCCATTGCAGTACCAAAAACTCGATAACAGACTACCTTCCATAATGACAAAGTTACCATCCATTGGAATAACAAAAATCTTGACAACAGACTACCTTCCATAATGAAAAGGCTACCATCCATTGGACTATCAAAAATATCGACAATAGACTACCTTCCATAATGAAAAAGCTACCATCCAATGGAATCACAAAAATCTCAACAACAGACTACCTTCCATAATGACAAAGATACCATTCATTGTAGTAACAAAAATCTCGACAACAGTCTACCTTCCATAATTATAAGGTTACCATCCATTGGAGTAACCAAAATCTCGACAACAGACTACCTTCCATAATGACAATGCTACCATCCATTGGAGTAATAAAAATCTCGACAATAGACTAGCTTTCCTAATGACAAGGCTACCATCCATTGGAATAACAAAAATCTCGACAACAGACTACCTTCTATAATGATAAGGCTACAATCCAATGGAATAACAAAAATCTCGACAACAGACTACCTTGCAAAATGACAAGCCTACCATACATTTTAGAAAAAAAAATATCAACAAGTGACTACCTTCCGTAATGACAAGGCTACCATCCATTGGAGTAACAAAAATATTGACAACAGACTACCTTCCGTAATTACAAGGCTACCTTCCATTGGAGTAACAAATACTCGACAAACAGACTACCTTCCATAATGACAAGGTTACCATCGATTGGAATAACAAAAATCTCGACAACAGACTACATTCCATAATGACAAGGCTACCATCCAACGAAATAACGAAAATCTCGACAAGAGACTACTTTCCATAATGACAAAGCTAACATCCAACGAAATAACAAAAATCTTGACAACAAACTACCTTCCATAATGACAAGGTTACCATCCATTGGAGTAACAAAAATATCGACAACAGACTACCTTCCATAATGACTAGGCTACCATCCATAGGAGTAACAAAGACATCGACAATAGACTACCTTCCATAATGACAAGACTACCATACATTGAAATAACAAAAATATCGACAACAAACAAGCTTCCATAATGACAAGGCTACCATCAATTGTAGTAACAAAAATCTCGACAACAGTCTACCTTCCATAATTATAAGGTTACCATCCATTGGAGTAACAAAACCTCGACAACAGACTACCTACTATAATGACAACGCTACCATCCATTGGAGTAACAAAAATATCGACAACAGACTACCTTCCATAATGATAAGGCAACCATCCAATGGAATAAAAAAAATCTCGTCAACAGACTACTTTCCAAAATGACAAGGCTACCATCCATTGTAGTAACAAAAATATCAACAAGAGACTAACTTCCATAATGACAAGGCTACGATCCATTGGAGTAACAAAAATTTCGACAATAGACTACCTTCTATAATGACAAGGCTACAATCCATTGGAGTAACAAAAATCTGGACGACAGACTACCTTCAATAATGACATGGCTACCATCCATTGGAGTATTAAAATTCTTGACAATAGACTACCTTCCATAATGACAAGGATACCATCCATTAGAGTAACAAAAATCTCGTCAACAGACTACCTTCCAAAATGACAAGGCTACCATCCATTGTAGTAACAAAAATATCAACAAGAGACTACCTTCCATAATGACAAGGCTACCATCCATTGGAGTAACAAAAATCTCGACAACAAACTACCTTCCATAATGACTAGGCTACCATCCATAGGAGTAACAAAGATATCGATAACATACTACCTCCCATAATTACAATACTACCATACATCGAAATAACAAAAATCTCGACAACAGACAAGCTTTAATAATGACAAGGCTACCATCCATTGTAGTAACAAAAATATCGACAACAGTCTACCTTCAATAATTATAAGGTAACCATCCATTGGTGTAACAAAAATCTCGACAACAGACTACCTTTCATAATTACAAGGCTACCATACATTGGAGTAACAAATACTCGACAACAGACTACCTGCCATATTGACAAGGTTACCATCCATTGGAGTAACAAAAATATCTACAACAGACTACCTTCCATAATTACAAGGGTACCATCCATTGGAGTACCAAAAACTCGACGATAGACTACCTTCCATAATGACAATGTTACCATCCATTGGAATAACAAAAATCTTGACAACAGACTACCTTCCATAATGAAAAGGATACCATCCATTGGACTATCAAAAATATCGACAATAGACTACCTTCCATAATGACAAAGCTACCATCCAATGGAATCACAAAAATCTCAACAACAGAATACCTTCCATAATGACAAGGATACCATTCATTGTAGTAACAAAAATCTCGACAAAAGTCTACCTTCCATAATTATAAGGTTACCAGCCATTGGAGTAACCAAAATCTCAACAACAGACTACCTTCCATAATGACAATGCTACCATCCATTGGAGTAATAAAAATCTCGACAATAGACTAGCTTTCATAATGACAAGGCTACCATCCATTGGAATAACAAAAATCTCGACAAAAGACTACCTTCTATAATGATAAGGCTACAATCCAATGGAATAACAAAAATCTTGACAACAGACTACCTTCCAAAACGACAAGGCTACCATACATTTTAGTAAAAAAAATATCAACAAGTGACTACCTTCCGTAATGACAAGGCTACAATCCATTGGAGTAACAAAAATCTTGACAACAGACTACCTTCCGTAATTACAAGGCTACCATCCATTGGAGTAACAAATACTCGACAACAGACTACCTTCCATAATGACAAGGTTACCATCCATTGGAATAACAAAAATCTCGACAACAGTCTACATTCCATAATGACAAGGCTACCATCCAACGAAATAACAAAAATCTCGACAACAGACTACCTTCCATAATGAGAAGGCTACCATCCATTGGAGTAAAAAAATTCTCGACAACAGACTACCTTCCATAATGACAATGCTACCATCCATTGGAGTAACAAAAATATCGACAACACACTAAATTCCATAATGAGAAGGCTACAATCCATTGGAGTAACAAAAAATCTCGACAACAAACTACATTCCATAATGACAAGGCTACCATCCATTAAACTATCAAAAATCTCGACAGCAGACTACCTTTCATAATCACAAGGCTACCATCCATTGGAGTAACAAAAATCTCGACAACAGATTAACTTCCATACTTACAAGGCTACCATCCATTGGAGTAACAAATATCTCCACAACAGACTACCTTCCATAATGACAACACTACCATCCATTGGACTAACAAAAATCACAACGAAAGACTACCTTTCATAATGACAAGGCTACCATCCATTGGAGTAAGAAAAATCTTGACAACAGACTGACTTCCATAATTACAAGGCTACCATCCATTGGAGTAACAAATATCTCGACAAAAGACTTCCTTCCATAATGACAAGGCTACCATCCATTGGAGTAACCAAAATATCGACAACAGCCTACCTTCTATAATGACAAGGCTAGCATCCATTGGAGTAACAAAAATATCGACAAAAAACTACCTTCCATAATGATAAAGCTACCATCCATTGGAGTATCAAAAATATCGACAACAAACTACCTTCCATAATGATAAGGCTACCATCCATTGGAGTATCAAAAATATCGACAACCAACTACCTTCCATAATGACAAGGCTACCATCAAACGAAATAAAAAAATTTTTCGACAACAGACTACCTTCCATAATTACAAGGCTACTATCAATTGGAGTAACAAAAACTCGACAACAGACTACCTTCCACAATGAGAAGGTTACCATCCATTCGAGTAACAAAAATCTCGACAAGAGACTACCTTCCATAATGACAAGGTTACCATCCATTGGAATAACAAAAATCTCGACAACAGACTACTTTCCATAATGACAAAGCTAACATCCAACGAAATGACATAAAATCTCGACAACAAACTACCTTCCATAATGACAAGGTTACCATCCATTGGAATAACAATAGACTACCTTCCATAATGACAAGGTTAACATCCATTGGAGTAACAAAAATATCTACAACAGACTACCTTCCATAATTACAAGGCTACCAACCATTGGAGTAACAAAAACTCGACAACAGACTACCTTCCATAATGACAAAGTTACCATCCATTGGAATAACAAAAATCTTGACAACAGACTACCTTCCATAATGACAAGGCTACCATCCAACGAAATAACAAAAATCTCGACAACACACTACATTCCATAATGACAAGTCTACCATCCATTGGAGTAACAAATATCTCGACAACAGACTACCTTCCATAATGAAAAGGCTACCATCCATTGGACTATCAAAAATATCAAAAACAAACTACCTTCTATAATGACTAAGCTACCATCCAATGGAATAACAAAAATCTCAACGACAGACTACCTTCCATAATGACAAGGCTACCATCCATTGGAGTAACAAAAATCTGAGCAACATACTACCTTCCATAATGACAACGCTACCATCCATTGGACCACCAAAAATCTCAACGAAAGACTACCTTTCATAATGACAAGGCTACCATCCATTGGAGTAAGAAAAATCTCGACAAAAGACTACCTTCTATAATGACAAGGCAACCATCCATTGGAATAACCAAAATATCGATAACAAACTACCTTTCATAATTACAAGGCTACTATCCATTGGAGTAACAAAATCTCGACTACAGATTACCTTCCATAATGAGAAGGTTACCATCCATTGGAATAACAAAAATCTCGACAACAGATAACCTTCCATAATGACAAGGTTACCATCCATTGGAATAACAAAAATCTCGACAACAGACTACTTTCCATAATGACAAAGCTAACATCCAACGAAATAACAAAAATCTTCACAACAAACTACATTCCATAATGACAAGGTTACCATCCATTGGAATAACAAAAAACTCGACAACAGACTACCTTCCATAATGACAAGGTTAACATCCATTGGAGTAACAAAAATATCGACAACAGACTACCTTTCATAATGACTAGGCTACCATCCATAGGAGAAACAAAGACATCGACAATAGACTACCTTCCATAATGACAAGACTACCATACATTGAAATAACAAAAATATCGACAACAGACAAGCTTCTATAATGACAAGGCTACCATCAATTGCAGTAACAAAAATCTCGACAACAGTCTACCTTCCATAATTATAAGGTTACCATCCATTGGAATAACAAAAATCTCGACAATAGACTAGATTTCATAATGACAAGGCTACCATCCATTGGAGTAACCAAAATATCGACAACAGACTACCTTCCATAATGATAAGGCTACCATCCAATGGAATAAAAAAAATCTCGTCAAAAGACTACCTTCCAAAATGACAAGGCTACCATCCATTGTAGTAACAAAAATATCAACAAGAGACTACCTTCCATAATGACAAGGCTACCATCTATTGGAGTAACAAAAATCTCGACAACAGACTACCTTTCATAATGACAAGGCTACAATCCATTGGAGTAACAAAAATCTGGACGACAGAATACCTTTAATAATGACATGGCTACCATCCATTGGAGTAGTAAAATTCTTGAAAACAGACTACCTTCCATAATGACAAGGATACCATCCATTAGAGTAACAAAAATCTCGACATTAGTCTACCTTCCATAATGACAAGGCTACCATCCATTGGAGTAACAAAGATATCGACAACAGACTACCTTCCATAATGACAAGGCTACCATCCATTGGAGTAACAAAAATCTCAACAACAAACTACCTTCCATAATGACAAGGCTACCATCCATTGGAGTAACAAATACTCGACAACAGACTACCTTCCATAATGACAAGGTTACCATCATTTGGAGTAACAAATACTCGACAACAGACTACCTTCCATAATGACAAGGTTACCATCTATTGGAATAACAACATACTACCTTCCATAATGACAAGGTTAACATCCATTGGATTAACAAAAATACCTACAACAGACTACCTTCCATAATTACAAGGCTACCATCCATTGGAGTAACAAAAACTCGACAACAGACTACCTTCCATAATGACAAAGTTACCATCCATTGGAATAACAAAAATCTTGACAACAGTCTACCTTCCATAATGAAAAGGCTACCATCCATTGGACTATCAAAAGTATCGACAACAGACTACCTTCCATAATGACAAAGCTACCATCCAATGGAATCACAAAAATCTCAACAACAGACTACCTTCCATAATGACAAGGATACCATCCATTGTAGTAACAAAAATCTCGACAACAGTCTACCTTCCATAATTATAAGGTTACCATCCATTGGAGTAACCAAAATTTCGAAAATAGACTACCTTCCATAATGACAACGCTACCATCCATTGGAGTAATAAAAATCTCGACAATAGACTAGCTTTCATAATGACAAGGCTACCATCCATTGGAATAACAAAAATCTCGACAATAGACTACCTTCTATAATGATAAGGCTACAATCCAATGGAATAACAAAAATCTCGACAACAGACTACCTTCCAAAATGACAAGGCTACCATACATTTTAGTAAAAAAAATATCAACAAGTGACTACCTTCCGTAATGACAAGGCTACCATCCATTGGAGTAACAAAAACTCGACAACAGACTACCTTCCATAATGACAAAGTTACCATCCATTGGAATAACAAAAATCTTGACAACAGTCTACCTTCCATAATGAAAAGGCTACCATCCATTGGACTATCAAAAGTATCGACAACAGACTACCTTCCATAATGACAAAGCTACCATCCAATGGAATCACAAAAATCTCAACAACAGACTACCTTCCATAATGACAAGGATACCATCCATTGTAGTAACAAAAGTCTCGACAACAGTCTTACTTCCATAATTATAAGGTTACCATCCATTGGAGTAACCAAAATCTCGAAAATAGACTACTTTCCATAATGACAACGCTACCATCCATTGGAGTAATAAAAATCTCGACAATAGACTAGCTTTCATAATGACGAGGCTACCATCCATTGGAATAACAAAAATCTCGACAATAGACTACCTTCTATAATGATAAGGCTACAATCCAATGGAATAACAAAAATCTCGACAACAGACTACCTTCCAAAATGACAAGGCTACCATACATTTTAGTAAAAAAAATATCAACAAGTGACTACCTTCCGTAATGACAAGGCTACCATCCATTGGAGAAACAAAATTCTTTACAACAGACTACCTTCGGTAATTACAAGGCTACCATCCATTGGAGTAACAAATACTCGACAACAGACTACCTTCCATAATGACAAGGTTACCATCCATTGGAGTAACAAAATTATCGACAACACACTACATTCCATAATGAGAAGGCTACCATCAATTGGAATAACAAAAAACTCGACAACAGACTACCTTCCATAATGACAAGGTTAACATCCATTGGAGTAACAAAAATATCGACAACAAACTACCTTCCATAATGACTAGGCTACCATCCATAGTAGTAACAAAGACATCGACAATAGACTACCTTCCATAATGACAAGACTACCATACACTGAAATAACAAAAATATCGACAACAGACAAGCTTCCATAATGACAAGGCTACCATCAATTGTAGTAACAAAAATCTCGACAACAGTCTACCTTCCATAATTATAAGGTTACCATCCATTGGAGTAACAAAAATCTCGACAACAGACTACGTACTATAATGACAACGCTACCATCCATTGGAGTAACAAAAATCTCGACAATAGACTAGCTTTCATATTGACAAGGCTACCATCCATTGGAGTAACCAAAATATCGACAACAGACTACCTTCCATAATGATAAGGCTACCATCCAATGGAATAAAAAAAATTTCGTCAACAGACTACCTTCCAAAATGACAAGGCTACCATCCATTGTAGCAACAAAAATATCAACAAGAGACTACCTTCCATAATGACAAGGCTACCATCCATTGGAGTAACCAAAATATCGACAACAGAGTACATTCTATAATGACAAGGCTAGCATCCATTGGAGTATCAAAAATATCGACAACAAACTACCTTCCATAATGACAAGGATACCATCCATTGGAAAAAAAAAATCTCGACAACAAACTACCTTCCATAATGACAAGGCTACCATCAAACAAAATAACAAAAATCTCGACAACAGACTACCTTCCATAATGACAAGGCTACCATCCATTGGAGTAACAAATATCTCGACAACAGACTACCTTCCATAATGAAAAGGCTACCATCCATTGGACTATCAAAAATATCGACAACAGACTACCTTCCATAATGACAAGGCTACCATCCATTAGAATAACAAAAATCTCGACAACAGACTACTTTCCATAATGACAAGGCTAACATCCAACGAAATGACAAAAATCTCGACAACAAACTACCTTCCATAACGACAAGGTTACCATCCATTGGAATAACAACAGACTACCTTCCATAATGACAAGGTTAACATCCATTGGAGTAACAAAAATATCTACAACAGACTACCTTCCATAATTACAAGGCTACCAACCATTGGAGTAACAAAAACTCGACAACAGACTACCTTCCATAATGACAAAGTTACCATCCATTGGAATAACAGAAATCTTGACAACAGACTACCTTCCATAATGACAAGGCTACCATCCAACGAAATAACAAAAATCTCGACAACAGACTACCTTCCATAATGACAAGGCTACCATCCATTGGAGTAACAAATATCTCGACAACAGACTACCTTCCATAATGAAAAGGCTACCATCCATTGGACTATCAAAAATATCAAAAACAGACTACATTCTATAATGACAAAGCTACCATCCAATGGAATAACAAAAATCTCAACAACAGACTACCTTCCATAATGACAAGGCTACCATCCATTGGAGTAACAAAAATCTGAGCAACATACTACCTTCCATAATGACAACGCTACCATCCATTGGACTAACAAAAATCTCAACGAAAGACTGCCTTTCATAATGACAAGGCTACCATCCATTGGAGTAAGAAAAATCTCGACAAAAGACTACCTTCCATAATGACAAGGCTACCATCCATTGGAATAACCAAAATATCGACAACAAACTACCTTTCATAATTACAAGGCTACTATCCATTGGAGTAACAAAATCTCGACTACAGATTACCTTCCATAATGAGAAGGTTACCATCCATTGGAATAACAAAAATCTCGACAATAGACAACCTTCCATAATGACAAGGTTACCATCCATTGGAATAACAAAAATCTCGACAACAGACTACTTTCCATAATGACAAAGCTAACATCCAACGAAATAACAAAAATCTTCACAACGAACTACATTCCATAATGACAAGGTTACCATCCATTGGAATAACAAAAAACTCGACAACAGACTACCTTCCATAATGACAAGGTTAACATCCATTGGAGTAACAAAAATATCGACAACAGACTACCTTTCATAATGACTAGGCTACCATCCATAGGAGAAACAAAGACATCGACAATAGACTACCTTCCATAATGACAAGACTACCATACATTGAAATAACAAAAATATCGACAACAGACAAGCTTCCATAATGACAAGGCTACCATCAATTGCTGTAACAAAAATCTCGACAACAGTCTACCTTCCATAATTATAAGGTTACCATCCATTGGAAAAACAAAAATCTCGACAACAGACTACCTACTATAATGACAACGCTACCATCCATTGGAGTAACAAAAATCTCGACAATAGACTAGATTTCATAATGACAAGGCTACCATCCATTGGAGTAACCAAAATATCGACAACAGACTACCTTCCATAATGATAAGGCTACCATCCAATGAAATAAAAAAAATCTCGTCAACAGACTACCTTTCAAAATGACAAGGCTACCATCCATTGTAGTAACAAAAATATCAACAAGAGACTACCTTCCATAATGACAAGGCTACCATTCATTGGAGTAACAAAAATCTCGACAACAGACTACCTTTCATAATGACAAGGCTAGAATCCATTGGAGTAACAAAAATCTGGACGACAGAATACCTTTAATAATGACATGGCTACCATCCATTGGAGTAGTAAAATTCTTGAAAACAGACTACCTTCCATAATGACAAGGATACCATCCATTAGAGTAACAAAAATCTCGACAATAGTCTACCTTCCATAATGACAAGGCTACCATCCATTGGAGTAACAAAGATATCGACAACAGACTACCTTCCATAATGACAAGGCTACCATCCATTGGAGTAACAAAAATCTCGACAACAAACTACCTTCCATAATGACAAGGCTACCATCCATTGGAGTAATAAAAATCTCGACAACATACTACCTTCCATAATGACTAGGCTACCATCCATAGGAGTAACAAAGAAATCGATAACATACTACCTTCCATAATTACAAGACTACCATACATTGAAATAACAAAAATCTCGACAACAGACAAGCTTCCATAATGACAAGGATACCATCCATTGTAGTAACAAAAATATCGACAACAGTCTACCTTCCAAAATTATAAGGTTACCATCCATTGGTGTAACAAAAATCTCGACAACAGACTACCTTCCATAATTACAAAGTTACCATCCATTGGAGTAACAAATATCTCGACAACAGGCTACCTTCCATAATGAAAAGGCAACCATCCATTGGACTATCAAAAATATCGACAACAGACTACCTTCCTTAATGACAAAGTTACCATCCAATGGAATCACAAAAATCTCAACAACAGACTACCTTCCATAATGACAAGGATACCATCCATTGTAGTAACAAAAATCTCGACAACAGTCTACCTTCCATAATTACAAGGTTACCATCCATTGGAGTAACCAAAATCTCGACAACAGACTACCTTCCATAATGACAACGCTACCAACCATTGGAGTAATAAAAATCTCGACAATAGACTAGCTTTCATAATGACAAGGCTACCATCCATTGGAATAACAAAAATCTCGACAACAGACTACCTTCTATAATGATAAGGCTACAATCCAATGGAATAACAAAAATCTCGACAACAGACTACCTTCCAAAATGACAAGGCTACCATACATTTTAGTAAAAAAAATATCAACAAGTGTCTACCTTCCGTAATGACAAGGCTACCATCCATTGGAGTAACAAAAATCTTTACAACAGACTACCTTCCGTAATTTCAAGGCTACCATCCATTGGAGTAACAAATACTCGACAACAGACTACCTTCCATAATGACAAGGTTACCATCATTTGGAGTAACAAATACTCGACAACAGACTACCTTCCATAATGACAAGGTTACCATCTATTGGAATAACAACATACTACCTTCCATAATGACAAGGTTAACATCCATTGGAGTAACAAAATTACCTACAACAGACTACCTTCCATAATTACAAGGCTACCATCCATTGGAGTAACAAAAACTCGACAACAGACTACCTTCCATAATGACAAAGTTACCATCCATTGGAATAACAAAAATCTTGACAACAGTCTACCTTCCATAATGAAAAGGCTACCATCCATTGGACTATCAAAAGTATCGACAACAGACTACCTTCCATAATGACAAAGCTACCATCCAATGGAATCACAAAAATCTCAACAACAGACTACCTTCCATAATGACAAGGATACCATCCATTGTAGTAACAAAAATCTCGACAACAGTCTACCTTCCATAATTATAAGGTTACCATCCATTTGAGTAACCAAAATCTCGAAAATAGACTACCTTCCATAATGACAACGCTACCATCCATTGGAGTAATAAAAATCTCGACAATAGACTAGCTTTCATAATGACAAGGCTACCATCCATTGGAATAACAAAAATCTCGACAATAGACTACCTTCTATAATGATAAGGCTACAATCCAATGGAATAACAAAAATCTCGACAACAGACTACCTTCCAAAATGACAAGGCTACCATACATTTTAGTAAAAAAAATATCAACAAGTGACTACCTTCCGTAATGACAAGGCTACCATCCATTGGAGTAACAAAATTCTTTACAACAGACTACCTTCGGTAATTACAAGGCTACCATCCATTGGAGTAACAAATACTCGACAACAGACTACCTTCCATAATGACAAGGTTAACATCCATTGGGGTAACAAAAATATCGACAACAAACTACCTTCCATAATGACTAGGCTACCATCCATAGTAGTAACAAAGACATCGACAATAGACTACCTTCCATAATGACAAGACTACCATACACTGAACTAACAAAAATATCGACAACAAACAAGCTTCCATAATGAAAAGGCTACCATCAATTGTAGTAACAAAAATCTCGACAACAGTCTACCTTCCATAATTATAAGGTTACCATCCATTGGAGTAACAAAAATCTCGACAACAGACTACGTACTATAATGACAACGCTACCATCCATTGGAGTAACAAAAATCTCGACAATAGACTAGCTTTCATATTAACAAGGCTACCATCCATTGGAGTAACCACAATATCGACAACAGACTACCTTCCATAATGATAAGGCTACCATCCAATGGAATAAAAAAAATTTCGTCAACAAACTACCTTCCAAAATTACAAGGCTACCATCCATTGTAGTAACAAAAATATCAACAAGAGACTACCTTCCATAATGACAAGGCTACCATCCATTGGAGTAACCAAAATATCGACAACAGAGTACATTCTATAATGACAAGGCTAGCATCCATTGGAGTATCAAAAATATCGACAACAAACTACCTTCCATAATGACAAGGATACCATCCATTAGAAAAAAAAAATCTCGACAACAAACTACCTTCCATAATGACAAGGCTACCATCAAACGAAATAACAAAAATCTCGACAACAGACTACCTTCCATAATGACAAGGCTACCATCAAACGAAATAACAAAATTTTCGACAACAAACTACCTTCCATAATTACAAGGCTACCATCCATTGGAGTAACAAAAACTCGACAACAGACTACCTTCCATAATGACAAGGTTACCATCCATTAGAATAACAAAAATCTCGACAACAGACTACTTTCCATAATGACAAGGCTAACATCCATCGAAATGACAAAAATCTCGACAACAAACTACCTTCCATAATGACAAGGTTACCATCCATTGGAATAACAACAGACTACCTTCCATAATGACAAGGTTAACATCCATTGGAGTAACAAAAATATCTACAACAGACTACCTTCCATAATTACAAGGCTACCATCCATTAGAGTAACAAAAACTCGACAACAGACTACCTTCCATAATGACAAAGTTACCATCCATTGGAATAACAGAAATCTTGACAACAGACTACCTTCCATAATGACAAGGCTACCATGCAACGAAATAACAAAAATCTCGACAACAGACTACCTTCCATAATGACAAGGCTACCATCCATTGGAGTAACAAATATCTCGACAACAGGCTACCTTCCATAATGAAAAGGCAACCATCCATTGGACTATCAAAAATATCGACAACAGACTACCTTCCTTAATGACAAAGTTACCATCCAATGGAATCACAAAAATCTCAACAACAGACTACCTTCCATAATGACAAGGATACCATCCATTGTAGTAACAAAAATCTCGACAACAGTCTACCTTCCATAATTACAAGGTTACCATCCATTGGAGTAACCAAAATCTCGACAACAGACTACCTTCCATAATGACAACGCTACCAACCATTGGAGTAATAAAAATCTCGACAATAGACTAGCTTTCATAATGACAAGGCTACCATCCATTGGAATAACAAAAATCTCGACAACAGACTACCTTCTATAATGATAAGGCTACAATCCAATGGAATAACAAAAATCTCGACAACAGACTACCTTCCAAAATGACAAGGCTACCATACATTTTAGTAAAAAAAATATCAACAAGTGTCTACCTTCCGTAATGACAAGGCTACCATCCATTGGAGTAACAAAAATCTTTACAACAGACTACCTTCCGTAATTTCAAGGCTACCATCCATTGGAGTAACAAATACTCGACAACAGACTACCTTCCATAATGACAAGGTTACCATCATTTGGAGTAACAAATACTCGACAACAGACTACCTTCCATAATGACAAGGTTACCATCTATTGGAATAACAACATACTACCTTCCATAATGACAAGGTTAACATCCATTGGAGTAACAAAATTACCTACAACAGACTACCTTCCATAATTACAAGGCTACCATCCATTGGAGTAACAAAAACTCGACAACAGACTACCTTCCATAATGACAAAGTTACCATCCATTGGAATAACAAAAATCTTGACAACAGTCTACCTTCCATAATGAAAAGGCTACCATCCATTGGACTATCAAAAGTATCGACAACAGACTACCTTCCATAATGACAAAGCTACCATCCAATGGAATCACAAAAATCTCAACAACAGACTACCTTCCATAATGACAAGGATACCATCCATTGTAGTAACAAAAATCTCGACAACAGTCTACCTTCCATAATTATAAGGTTACCATCCATTTGAGTAACCAAAATCTCGAAAATAGACTACCTTCCATAATGACAACGCTACCATCCATTGGAGTAATAAAAATCTCGACAATAGACTAGCTTTCATAATGACAAGGCTACCATCCATTGGAATAACAAAAATCTCGACAATAGACTACCTTCTATAATGATAAGGCTACAATCCAATGGAATAACAAAAATCTCGACAACAGACTACCTTCCAAAATGACAAGGCTACCATACATTTTAGTAAAAAAAATATCAACAAGTGACTACCTTCCGTAATGACAAGGCTACCATCCATTGGAGTAACAAAATTCTTTACAACAGACTACCTTCGGTAATTACAAGGCTACCATCCATTGGAGTAACAAATACTCGACAACAGACTACCTTCCATAATGACAAGGTTAACATCCATTGGGGTAACAAAAATATCGACAACAAACTACCTTCCATAATGACTAGGCTACCATCCATAGTAGTAACAAAGACATCGACAATAGACTACCTTCCATAATGACAAGACTACCATACACTGAAATAACAAAAATATCGACAACAAACAAGCTTCCATAATGAAAAGGCTACCATCAATTGTAGTAACAAAAATCTCGACAACAGTCTACCTTCCATAATTATAAGGTTACCATCCATTGGAGTAACAAAAATCTCGACAACAGACTACGTACTATAATGACAACGCTACCATCCATTGGAGTAACAAAAATCTCGACAATAGACTAGCTTTCATATTAACAAGGCTACCATCCATTGGAGTAACTACAATATCGACAACAGACTACCTTCCATAATGATAAGGCTACCATCCAATGGAATAAAAAAAATTTCGTCAACAAACTACCTTCCAAAATTACAAGGCTACCATCCATTGTAGTAACAAAAATATCAACAAGAGACTACCTTCCATAATGACAAGGCTACCATCCATTGGAGTAACCAAAATATCGACAACAGAGTACATTCTATAATGACAAGGCTAGCATCCATTGGAGTATCAAAAATATCGACAACAAACTACCTTCCATAATGACAAGGATACCATCCATTAGAAAAAAAAAATCTCGACAACAAACTACCTTCCATAATGACAAGGCTACCATCAAACGAAATAACAAAAATCTCGACAACAGACTACCTTCCATAATGACAAGGCTACCATCAAACGAAATAACAAAATTTTCGACAACAAACTACCTTCCATAATTACAAGGCTACCATCCATTGGAGTAACAAAAACTCGACAACAGACTACCTTCCATAATGACAAGGTTACCATCCATTAGAATAACAAAAATCTCGACAACAGACTACTTTCCATAATGACAAGGCTAACATCCAACGAAATGACAAAAATCTCGACAACAAACTACCTTCCATAATGACAAGGTTACCATCCATTGGAATAACAACAGACTACCTTCCATAATGACAAGGTTAACATCCATTGGAGTAACAAAAATATCTACAACAGACTACCTTCCATAATTACAAGGCTACCATCCATTAGAGTAACAAAAACTCGACAACAGACTACCTTCCATAATGACAAAGTTACCATCCATTGGAATAACAGAAATCTTGACAACAGACTACCTTCCATAATGACAAGGCTACCATGCAACGAAATAACAAAAATCTCGACAACAGACTACCTTCCATAATGACAAGGCTACCATCCATTGGAGTAACAAATATCTCGACAACAGGCTACCTTCCATAATGAAAAGGCTACCATCCATTGGACTATCAAAAATATCGACAACAGACTACCTTCCTAAATGACAAAGCTACCATCCAATGGAATAACAAAAATCTCAACAACTGACTACCTTCCATAATGACAAGGCTACCATCCATTGGAGTAACAAAAATCTGAGCAACACACTACCTTCCATAATGACAACCCTACCATCCATTGGACTAACAAAAATCTCAACGAAAGACTACCTTTCATAATGACAAGGCTACCATTGGAGTAACAAAAACTCGACAACAGATTACCTTCCATAATGAGAAGGTTACCATCCATTGGAATAACAAAAATCTCGACAACAGACTACCTTCCATAATGACAAGGTTAACATCCATTGGAGTAACAAAAATATCGACAACACACTACCTTTCATAATGACTAGGCTACCATCCATAGGAGAAACAAAGACATCGACAATAGACTACCTTCCATAATGACAAGACTACCATACATTGAAATAACAAAAATATCGACAACAGACAAGCTTCCATAATGACAAGGCTACCATCAATTGCTGTAACAAAAATCTCGACAACAGTCTACCTTCCATAATTATAAGGTTACCATCCATTGGAATAACAAAAATCTCGACAACAGACGACCTACTATAATGACAACGCTACCATCCATTGGAGTAACAAAAATCTCGACAATAAACTAGATTTCATAATGACAAGGCTACCATCCATTGGAGTAACCAAAATATCGACAACAGACTACCTTCCATAATGATAAGGCTACCATCCAATGGAATAAAAAAAATCTCGTCAACAGACTACCTTCCAAAATGACAAGGCTACCATCCATTGTAGTAACAAAAATATCAACAAGAGACTACCTTCCATAATGACAAGGCTACCATTCATTGGAGTAACAAAAATCTCGACAACAGACTACCTTTCATAATGACAAGGCTACAATCCATTGGAGTAACAAAAATATGGACGACAGAATACCTTTAATAATGACATGGCTACCATCCATTGGAGTAGTAAAATTCTTGAAAACAGACTACCTTCCATAATGACAAGGATACCATCCATTAGAGTAACAAAAATCTCGACAATAGTCTACCTTCCATAATGACAAGGCTACCATCCATTGGAGTAACAAAGATATCGACAACAGACTACCTTCCATAATGACAAGGCTACCATCCATTGGAGTAACAAAAATCTCGACAACAAACTACCTTCCATAATGACAAGGCTACCATCCATTGGAGTAATAAAAATCTCGACAACATACTACCTTCCATAATGACTAGGCTACCATCCATAGGAGTAACAAAGAAATCGATAACATACTACCTTCCATAATTACAAGACTACCATACATTGAAATAACAAAAATCTCGACAACAGACAAGCTTCCATAATGACAAGGATACCATCCATTGTAGTAACAAAAATATCGACAACAGTCTACCTTCCAAAATTATAAGGTTACCATCCATTGGTGTAACAAAAATCTCGACAACAGACTACCTTCCATAATTACAAAGTTACCATCCATTGGAATAACAAAAATCTTGACAACAGACTACCTTCCATAATGAAAAGGCAACCATCCATTGGACTATCAAAAATATCGACAACAGACTACCTTCCTTAATGACAAAGTTACCATCTAATGGAATCACAAAAATCTCAACAACAGACTACCTTCCATAATGACAAGGATACCATCCATTGTAGTAACAAAAATCTCGACAACAGTCTACCTTCCATAATTACAAGGTTACCATCCATTGGAGTAACCAAAATCTCGACAACAGACTACCTTCCATAATGACAACGCTACCAACCATTGGAGTAATAAAAATCTCGACAATAGACTAGCTTTCATAATGACAAGGCTACCATCCATTGGAATAACAAAAATCTCGACAACAGACTACCTTCTATAATGATAAGGCTACAATCCAATGGAATAACAAAAATCTCGACAACAGACTACCTTCCAAAATGACAAGGCTACCATACATTTTAGTAAAAAAAATATCAACAAGTGTCTACCTTCCGTAATGACAAGGCTACCATCCATTGGAGTAACAAAAATCTTTACAACAGACTACCTTCCGTAATTTCAAGGCTACCATCCATTGGAGTAACAAATACTCGACAACAGACTACCTTCCATAATGACAAGGTTACCATCATTTGGAGTAACAAATACTCGACAACACACTATCTTCCATAATGACAAGGTTACCATCTATTGGAATAACAACATACTACCTTCCATAATGACAAGGTTAACATCCATTGGAGTAACAAAAATACCTACAACAGACTACCTTCCATAATTACAAGGCTACCATCCATTGGAGTAACAAAAACTCGACAACAGACTACCTTCCATAATGACAAAGTTACCATCCATTGGAATAACAAAAATCTTGACAACAGTCTACCTTCCATAATGAAAAGGCTACCATCCATTGGACTATCAAAAGTATCGACAACAGACTACCTTCCATAATGACAAAGCTACCATCCAATGGAATCACAAAAATCTCAACAACAGACTACCTTCCATAATGACAAGGATACCATCCATTGTAGTAACAAAAATCTCGACAACAGTCTACCTTCCATAATTATAAGGTTACCATCCATTGGAGTAACCAAAATCTCGAAAATAGACTACCTTCCATAATGACAATGCTACCATCCATTGGAGTAATAAAAATCTCGACAATAGACTAGCTTTCATAATGACAAGGCTACCATCCATTGGAATAACAAAAATCTCGACAATAGACTACCTTCTATAATGATAAGGCTACAATCCAATGGAATAACAAAAATCTCGACAACAGACTACCTTCCAAAATGACAAGGCTACCATACATTTTAGTAAAAAAAATATCAACAAGTGACTACCTTCCGTAATGACAAGGCTACCATCCATTGGAGTAACAAAATTCTTTACAACAGACTACCTTCGGTAATTACAAGGCTACCATCCATTGGAGTAACAAATACTCGACAACAGACTACCTTCCATAATGACAAGGTTACCATCCATTGGAGTAACAAAATTATCGACAACACACTACATTCCATAATGAGAAGGCTACCATCCATTGGAATAACAAAAAACTCGACAACAGACTACCTTCCATAATGACAAGGTTAACATCCATTGGGGTAACAAAAATATCGACAACAAACTACGTTCCATAATGACTAGGCTACCATCCATAGTAGTAACAAAGACATCGACAATAGACTACCTTCCATAATGACAAGAATACCATACACTGAAATAACAAAAATATCGACAACAAACAA
Source organism: Vicia faba (assembly GCA_948472305.1). NCBI lineage: Eukaryota > Viridiplantae > Streptophyta > Magnoliopsida > Fabales > Fabaceae > Vicia > Vicia faba. The sequence continues at coordinate 755,098,881 of OX451738.1, forward strand.
GCTTCCATAATGACAAGGCTACCATCAATTGTAGTAACAAAAATCTCGACAACAGTCTACCTTCCATAATTATAAGGTTACCATCCATTGGAGTAACAAAAATCTCGACAATAGACTACGTACTATAATGACAACGCTACCATCCATTGGAGTAACAAAAATCTCGACAATAGACTAGCTTTCATATTAACAAGGCTACCATCCATTGGAGTAACCAAAATATCGACAACAGACTACCTTCCATAATGATAAGGCTACCATCCAATGGAATAAAAAAAATTTCGTCAACAGACTACCTTCCAAAATTACAAGGCTACCATCCATTGTAGTAACAAAAATATCAACAAGAGACTACCTTCCATAATGACAAGGCTACCATCCATTGGAGTAACCAAAATATCGACAACAGAGTACATTCTATAATGACAAGGCTAGCATCCATTGGAGTATCAAAAATATCGACAACAAACTACCTTCCATAATGACAAGGATACCATCCATTGGAAAAAAAAAATCTCGACAACAAACTACTTTCCATAATGACAAGGCTACCATCAAACGAAATAACAAAAATCTCGACAACAGACTACCTTCCATAAAGACAAGGCTACCATCAAACGAAATAACAAAATTTTCGATAATAAACTACCTTCCATAATTACAAGGCTACCATCCATTGGAGTAACAAAAACTCGACAACAGACTACCTTCCATAATGACAAGGTTACCATCCATTAGAATAACAAAAATCTCGACAACAGACTACTTTCCATAATGACAAGGCTAACATCCAACGAAATGACAAAAATCTCGACAACAAACTACCTTCCATAATGACAAGGTTACCATCCATTGGAATAACAACAGACTACCTTCCATAATGACAAGGTTAACATCAATTGGAGTAACAAAAATATCTACAACAGACTACCTTCCATAATTACAAGGCTACCATCCATTAGAGTAACAAAAACTCGACAACAGACTACCTTCCATAATGACAAAGTTACCATCCATTGGAATAACAGAAATCTTGACAACAGACTACCTTCCATAATGACAAGGCTACCATGCAACGAAATAACAAAAATCTCGACAACAGACTACCTTCCATAATGACAAGGCTACCATCCATTGGAGTAACAAATATCTCGACAACAGGCTACCTTCCATAATGAAAAGGCTACCATCCATTGGACTATCAAAAATATCGACAACAGACTACCTTCCTAAATGACAAAGCTACCATCCAATGGAATAACAAAAATCTCAACAATTGACTACCTTCCATAATGAAAAGGCTACCATCCATTGGAGTAACAAAAATCTGAGCAACATACTACCTTCCATAATGACAACGCTACCATCCATTGGACTAACAAAAATCTCAACGAAAGACTACCTTTCATAATGAGATGGCTACCATTGGAGTAACAAAAACTCGACAACAGATTAACTTCCATAATGAGAATGTTACCATCCATTGGAATAACAAAAATCTCGACAACAGATAACCTTTCATAATGACAAGTTTACCATCCATTGGAATAACAAAAATCTCGACAACAGACTACTTTCCATAATGACAAAGCTAACATCCAACGAAATAACAAAAATCTTGACAACAAACTACCTTCCATAATGACAAGGTTACCATCCATTGGATTAACAAAAAACTCGACAACAGACTACCTTCCATAATGACAAGGTTAATATCCATTGGAGTAACAAAAATATCGACAACAGACTACCTTCCATAATGACTAGGCTACCATCCATAGGAGTAACAAATACATCGACAATAGACTACCTTCCATAATGACAAGACTAACATACATTGAAATAACAAAAATATCGATAACAAACAAGCTTCCATAATGACAAGGCTACCATCAATTGTAGTAACAAAAATCTAGACAACAGTCTACCTTCCATTATTATAAGGTTACCATCCATTAGAGTAACCAAAATATCGACAACAGAATACCTTCCATAATGATAAGGCTACCATCCAATGGAATAAAAAAAATCTCGTCAACAGACTACCATCCATAAGGACAAGGTTACCATCCATTGGAATAACAAAAATCTCGACAACAGACTATCTTCCATAATGACAATGCTAGCATCCAACGAAATAACAAAAATCTTGACACCTGACTGCCTTCCATAATGACAAGGCTACCATCCATTGGAGTAACAAATATCTCGACAACAGACTAAATTCCATAATGAAAAGGCTACCATCCATTGGTCTATCAAAAATATCGACAACAGATTACCTTCCATAATGACAAAGCTACCATCCAATGGAATTAAAAAAATCACAACAACATACTACCTTCCATAATGAAAAGCCTACCATCAATTGGAGTAACAAAAATCTGAACAACAGACTACCTTCCATAATGACAACGCTACCATCCATTGGACTAACAAAAATCTCAATGAAAGACTACCTGTCATAATGACAAGGCTACCATCCATTGGAGTAAGAAATATCTCGACAAAAGACTACCTTCCATAATGACAAAGGCTAGCATCCACTGGAGTAACCAAAATATCGACAACAGACTACCTTCCATAATTACAAGGCGACTATCCATTGGAGTAACAAAAACACGATAACAAACTACCTTCCATAATGAGAAGGTTACCATCCATTGGAGTAACAAAAAATCGAAAATAGAATACCTTCCATAATGAGAAGTTTACCATCCATTGGAATAACAAAATTCTCGACAATAGACTACCTTCCATAATGACAAACCTACCATCCAATGGAATAACAAAAATCTCAACAACAGACTACCCTCCATAATGAAAAGGCTACCATCCATTAGAGTAACAAAAATCTAAACAACAGACTACCTTCCATAATGACAACGCTACCATCCATTGGACTAAGAAAAATCTCAACGAAAGACTACCTTTCATAATGACAAGGCTACCATCCATTGTAGTAAAACAAATCTTGACAACAAACTAACTTCCATAATTACAAGGCTACCATCCATTGGAGTAACAAATATCTCGACAAAAGACTTCCTTCCATAATGACAAGGCTACCATCCATTGGAGTAACCAAAATATCGACAACAGACTACGTTCCAGAATTACAAGGCTACTATCCATTGGAGTAACAAAAACTCGACAATAGACTACCTTCCATAAAGAGAAGGTTACAATCCATTGGAATAACAAAAATCTCGACAACAGGCTACCTTCCATAATGACAAGGTTACCATCCATTGGAATAACAAAAATCTCGACAACACACTACTTTCCATAATGATAAGGCTACCATCCAATGAAATAACAAAAATCTCGACAACAGACTACCTTCCATAATGACAAGCCTACCATCCATTGGAGTAACAAATCTCTCGACAACAGACTACCTTCCATAATGAAAAGGCTACCATCCATTGGACTATCAAAAATATCGACAACAAACTACCTTCCATAATGACAAAGCTACCATCCAATGGAATAACAAAAATCTCAACAACAGACTTCCTTCCATAATAACAAGGCTACCATCCATTGGAGTAACAAAAATCTGAACAATAGACTACCTTCCATAATGACAACGCTACCATCCACTGGACTAACCAAAATCTCAATGAAAGACTACCTTTCATAATGACAAGGCTACCATCCATTGGAGTAAGAAAAATCTCGACAACAGACTAACTTCCATAATTACATGGCTACCATCCATTGAAGTAACAAATGTCTCGACAAAAGACTACCTTCCATAATGACAAGGATACCATCCATTGGAGTAACCAAAATATCGATAACAGACTACCTTCCATAATTACAAGGCTACTATCCATTGGAGTAACAAAAACTCAACAATAAACTACCTTCCATAATGAGAAGGTTACCATCCATTGGAGTAACAAAAACTCAAAAACAGACTACCTTCCATAATGAGAAGTTTACCATCCATTGGAATAACAAAATTCTCGACAACAGACTACCTTCCATAATGACAGGGTTACCATCCATTGGAATAACAAAAATCTTGACAACAGACTACTTTCCATAATGACAAGGCTAACATCCAACGAAATAACAAAAATATCGACAACAAACTACCTTCCATAATGACAAGGTTACCATCCATTGGAATAAAAAAAAACTTGACAACAGACTACCTTCCATAATGACAAGGTTAACATCCATTAGAGTAACAAAAATATCGACAATAGACTACCTTCCATAATTACAAGGCTACCATCCATTGGAGTAACAAAAACTCGACAACAGACTACCATCCATAATGACAATGTTACCATCCATTGGAATAACAAAAATCTCGACAACAGACTACCTTCCATAATGACAAGGCTACCATCCAACAAAATAACAAAAATCTCGACAACAGACTACCTTCCATAATGACAAGGCTACCATCCATTGGAGTAACAAATATCTCGACAACAGACTACCTTCCATAATGAAAAGGCTACCATCCATTGGACTATCAAAAATATCGACAATAGACTACCTTCCATAATGATAAAGCTACCATCCAATGGAATAATAAAAATCTCAACAACAGACTACCTTCCATAATGACAAGGCTACCATCCATTGGGGTAACAAAAATCTGAACAACAGACTACCTTCCATAATGACAATGCTACCATCCATTGGACTAACAAAAATCTCAACGAAAGACTACCTTTCATAATGACAAGGCTACGATCCATTGGAGTAAGAAAAATCTTGACAACAGACTTAGTTCCATAATTACAAGGCTACCAACAATTGGAGTAACAAATATCTCGACAACAGACTACCTTCCATAATGAAAAGGCTACCATCCATTGGACTATCAAAAATATCGACAATAGACTACCTTCCATAATGACAAAGCTACCATCCAATGGAATAACAAAAATCTCAACAACAGACTACCTTCCATAATGACAAGGCTACCATCCATTGGAGTAACAAAAATCTGAACAGCAGACTACCTTCCATAATGACAATGCTACCATCCATTGGAATAACAAAAATCTTAACAACAGACTACCTTCCATAATGACAAGGCTACCATTAAAAGAAATAACAAAAATCTCGACAACAGACTACCTTCCATAATGACAAGGTTACCATCCATTGGAATAACAAAAATCTCGACAACAGAGTAATTTCCATAATGCAAGGCTAACATCCAACTAAATAACAAAAATCTCGACAACAGACTACCTTCCATAATGACAAGGCTACCATCCAACGAAATAACAAAAATCTCAACAACAGACTACCTTCGATAAGGACAAGGCTACCATCCATTGGAGTAACAAAAATCTGAACAACAGACTACCTTCCATAATGACAACGCTACCATCCATTGGAATAACAAAAATCTCAACAACAGACTACCTTCCATAATGGCAAGGCTACCATTAAATGAAATAACAAAAATCTCGACAACAGACTACCTTCCATAATGATAAGGTTACCATCCATTGGAATAACAAAAATCTCGACAACAGAGTACTTTCCATAATGATAAGGCTTACATCCAACGAAATAACAAAAATCTCGACAACAGACTACCTTCCATAATGATAAGGCTACCATCCAACGAAATAACAAAAATCTCGACAACAGACTACCTTCCATAATGACAAGGCTACCATCCATTGGAGTAACAAATATCTCGACAACAGACTACCTTCCATAATGAAAAGGATACCATCCATTGGACTATCAAAAATATCGACAACAGACTACCTTCCATAATGACAAAGCTACCATCCAATGGAATAACAAAAATCTCAACAACAGACTACCTTCCATAATGACAAGGTTGCCATCCATTGGAGTAACAAAAATCTGAACAATAGACTACCTTCCATATTGACAACGCTACCATCCATTGGACTAACAAAAATCTCAAAGAAAGACTACCTTTCATAATGACAAGGCTACCATCCATTGGAGTAAGAAAAATCTTGACAACAGACTTAGTTCCATAATTACAATGCTACCAACAATTGGAGTAACAAATATCTCGACAACAGACTACCTTCCATAATGAAAAGGCTACCATCCATTGGACTATCAAAAATATCGACAATAGACTACCTTCCATAATGACAAAGTTACCATCCAATGGAATAACAAAAATCTCAACAACAGACTACCTTCCATAATGACAAGGCTACCATCCATTGGAGTAACAAAAATCTGAACAACAGACTACCTTCCATAATGACAATGCTACCATCCATTGGAATAACAAAAATCTCAACAACAGACTACCTTCCATAATGACAAGGCTACCATTAAACGAAATAACAAAAATCTCGACAATAGACTACCTTCCATAATGAAAAGGTTACCATCCATTGGAATAACAAAAATCTCGACAACAGAGTAATTTCCATAATGACAAGGCTAACATCCAACGAAATAACAAAAATCTCGACAACAGACTACCTTCCATAATGACAAGGCTACCATCCAACGAAATAACAAAAATCTCAACAACAGACTACCTTCCATAAGGAAAAGGCTACCATCCATTGGAGTAACAAAAATCTGAACAACAGACTACCTTCCATAATGACAACGCTACCATCCATTGGAATAACATAAATCTCAACAAAAGACTAACTTCCATAATGACAAGGCTACCATTAAATGAAATAACAAAAATCTCGACAACAGACTACCTTCCATAATGATAAGGTTACCATCCATTGGAATAACAAAAATCTCGACAACAGAGTACTTTCCATAATGATAAGGCTAACATCCAACGAAATAACAAAAATCTCGACAACAGACTACCTTGCATAATGATAAGGCTACCATCCAACGAAATAACAAAAATCTCGACAACAGAGTACCTTCCATAATGACAAGGCTACCATCCATTGGAGTAACAAATATCTCGACAACAGACTACCTTCCATAATGAAAAGGATACCATCCATTGGACTATCAAAAATATCGACAACAGACTACCTTCCATAATGACAAAGCTACCATCCAATGGAATAACAAAAATCTCAACAACAGACTACCTTCCATAATGACAACGCTACCATCCATTGGACTAACAAAAATCTCAAAGAATGACTACCTTTCATAATGACAAGGCTACCATCTATTGGAGTAAGAAAAATCTTGACAACAGACTAACTTCCATAATTACAAGGCTACCATCCGTTGGAGTAACAAATATCTCGACAAAAGACTACCTTCGATAATGACAAGGCTACCATCAATTGGAGTAACCAAAATATCGACAATAGACTACGTTCCACAATTACAAGGCTAATATCCATTGGAGTAACAAAAAATCGACAACAGACTACCTACCATAATGAGAAGGTTACCATCCATTGAAATAACAAAAACTCGAAAACAGACTACCTTCGACAATGAGAAGTTTACCATCCATTGGAATAACAAAAATCTCGACAACAGACTACCTTCCATAATGACAAGGTTACCATCCATTAGAATAACAAAAATCTCGACAACAGAGTACTTTCCATAATGACAAGGCTAACATCCAATGAAATAAAAAAAATGAACAACATACTACCTTCCATAATGACAAGGTTAACATCCATTGGAGTAACAAATATCTCGACAAAAGACAACCTTCCATAATTATAAGGCTACCATCCATTGGAGTAACAAAAACTCGACAACAGACTACCTTCCATAATGACAAGGTTACCATCCATTGGAATAACAAAAATCTCGACAACAAACTACCTTCCATAATGACAAAGCTACCATCCAACAAAATAAAAAAAATCTCGACAACAGACTACCTTCCATAATGACAAGGCTACCATCCATTGGAGTAACAAATATCTCGACAACAGACTACCTACAATAATGAAAAGGATACCATCCATTGGACTATCATAAATATCGACAATAGACTACCTTCCATAATGACAAAGCTACCATCCAATGGAATAACAAAAATCTCAACAACATACTACCTTCCATAATGACAAGGCTACCATCCATTGGAGTAACAAAAATCTGAACAACAGACTACCTTCCATAATGACAAGGCTACTATCCATTGGACTAACAAAAACTCGACAACAGACTACCTTTCATAATGACAAGGCTACCATCCATTGAAGTAAGAAAATTTTTGACAACAGACTACCTTTCATAATTACAAGGCTACCATCCATTCGAGTAACAAAAATCTCGACAACAGACTACCTTCCATAATGACAAGGTTACCATCCATTGGAATACAAAAATCTCGACAACAGACTACTTTCCATAATGACAAGGCTAACATCCAACGAAATAACAAAAATATCGACAATAAACTACCTTCCATAATGACAAGTTTACCATCCATTGGAATATTAAAAAACTTGATAACACACTACCTTCCATAATGACAAGGTTCACATCCATTGGAGTAACAAAAATATCGACAATAGACTACCTTCCATAATTACAAGGCTACCATCCATTGGAGTAATAAAAAATCGACAACAGACTACCTTCTACAATGAAAAGGATACCATCCATTGGAATAACAAAAATCTCGACAACATACTACCTTCCATAATGACAAGGCTACCATCCAACTAAATAACAAAAATCTCGACATCAAACTACCTTCCATAATGACAAGGCTACCATCCATTGGAGTAACAAATATCTTGACAACAAACTACCTTCCATAATGAAAAGGCTACCATCCATTGGACTATGAAAAATCTGAATGAAAGACTACCTTTCATAATGACAAGGCTACCATCCATTGAAGTAAGAAAAATCTCAACAACAGACTAACTTCCATAATTACAAGGATACCATCCGTTGGAGTAACAAATATCTCGACAAAAGACTACCTTCCATAATGAAAAGGCTACCATCCATTGGAGTAACCAAAATATCGACAACCGACTACCTTCAATAATTACAAGGCTACTATCCATTGGAGTAAATAAAAACTCGACAACAGACTACCTTCCATAATGTGAAGGTTACCATCCATTGGAGTAACAAAAACTCGAAAATAGACTACCTTCCATATTGAGAAGTTTACCATCCATTGGAATAACAAGAATCTCGATAACAGGCTACCTTCCATAATGACAAGGTTACCATCCATTGGAATAACAAAAATCTCGACAACATACTACTTTCCATAATGACAAGGCTAACATCCAATGAAATAACAAAAATATCGACAACAAACTACCTTCCATAATGATAAGGTTACCATCCATTAGAATAACAAAAAACTCGACAACAGACTACCTTCCATAATGACAAGGTTAACATCCATTGGAGTAACAAATATCTCGACAACAGACTACCTTCCATAATTACAAGGCTACCATCCATTGGAGTAACAAAAACTCGACAACAGTCTACCTTCCATAATGACAAGGTTACCATCCATTGGAATAACAAAAATCTCGACAACAGACTACCTTCCATAATGACAAGGCTACCATCCAACGAAATAACAAAAATATCGACAACAGAATACCTTCCATAATGACAAGGCTACCATCCATTGGACTATCAAAAATATAGACAACATACTACCTTCCATAATGACAAAGCTACCATCCAATCGAATAACAAAAATCTCAACAACAGACTACCTTCCATAATGACAAGGCTACCACCCATTGGAGTAACAAAAATCTGAACAACAGACTACCTTCCATAATGACAAGGCTAGTATCCATTGGACTAACAAAAACTCGACAACAGACTACCTTTCATAATGACAAGGCTACCATCCATTGGAATAAGAAAAATCTTGACAACAGACTACCTTTCATAATTACAAGGCTACCATCCATTCGAGTAACAAAAATCTCGACAACAGACTACCTTCCATAATGACAAGGTTACCATCCATTGGAATAACAAAAATCTCGACAATAGACTACTTTCCATAATGACAAGGCTAACATCCAACGAAATAACAAAAATAACGACAACAAACTACCTTCCATAATGATAAGGTTACCATCCATTGGAATAACAAAAAACTCGACAACAGACTACATTCCATAATGAGAAGGTTAACATCCATTAGAGTAACAAATATCTCAACAACAGACTACCTTCCATAATTACAAGGCTACCATCCATTGGAGTAACAAAAACTCGACAATAGTCTACCTTCCATAATGAAAAGGTTACCATCCATTGGAATAATTAAAATCTCGACAACAGACTACCTTCCATAATGACAAGGCTACCATCCAATGAAATAACAAAAATCTCGACAACAGACTACATTCCATAATGACAAGGCTACCATCCATTGGAGTAACAAATATCTCGACAACAGACTACCTTCCATAATGAAAAGGCTACCATCCATTGGACTATCAAAAATATCCACAACAGACTACCTTCCATAATGACAAAGCTACCATCCAATGGAATAACAAAAATCTCAACAACAGACCACCTTCCATAATGACAAGGCTACCACCCATTGGAGTAACAAAAATCTGAACAACAGACTACCTTCCATAATGACAAGGCTACTATCGATTGGAATAACAAAAACTCAACAACAAACTACCTTTCATAATGACAAGGCTACCATCCATTGGAAGAAGAAAAATCTTGACAACAGACTACCTTCCATAATTACAAGGCTACCATCCATTCGAGTAACAAAAATCTCGACAACAGACTACCTTCCATAATGACAAGGTTACCATCCATTGGAATAACAAAAATCTCGACATCAAACTACTTTCTATAATGACAAGGCTAACATCCAACGAAATAACAAAATTATCGACAATAAACTACCTTACATAATGACAAGGTTACCATCCATTGGAATAACAAAAAAATCGATAACCGACTACCTTCCATAATGACAAGGTTAACATCCATTGGAGTAACAAAAATATCGACAATAGACTACCTTCCATAATTACAAGGCTACCATCCATTGGAGTAACAAAAACTCGACAACAGACTACCTTCCTTAATGACAAGGTTACCATCCATTGGAATAACAAAAATCTAGACAACAGCCTACCTTCCATAACGATAAGGCTACCATCCATTGGAGTAACAAATATCTCGACAACAGACTACCTACAATAATGAAAAGGCTACCATCCATTGGACTATCATAAATATCGACAATAGACTACCTTCCATAATGACAAAGCTACCATCCAATGGAATAACAAAAATCTCAACAACATACTACCTTCCATAATGACAAGGCTACCATCCATTGGAGTAACAAAAATCTGAACAACAGACTACCTTCCATAATGACAAGGCTACTATCCATTGGACTAACAAAAACTCGACAACAGACTACCTTTCATAATGACAAGGCTACCATCCATTGGAGTCAGAAAAATCTTGACAACAGACTACCTTTCATAATTACAAGGCTACCATCCATTCGAGTAACAAAAATCTCGACAACAGACTACCTTCCATAATGACAAGGTTACCATCCATTGGAATACAAAAATCTCGACACCAGACTAGTTTCCATAATGACAAGGCTAACATCCAACGAAATAACAAATATATCGACAATAAACTACCTTCCATAATGACAAGGTTACAATCCATTGGAATAACAAAAAACTTGATAACAGACTACCTTCCATAATGACAAGGTTCACATCCATTGGAGTAACAAAAATATCGACAATAGACTACCTTCCATAATTACAAGGCTACCATCCATTGGAGTAATAAAAAATCGACAACAGACTACCTTCTACAATGAAAAGGATACCATCCATTGGAATAACAAAAATCTCGACAACAGACTACCTTTCATAATGACAAGGCTACCATCCAACGAAATAACAAAAATCTCGACATCAAACTACCTTCCATAATGAGAAGGCTACCATCCATTGGAGTAACAAATATCTTGACAACAAACTACCTTCCATAATGAAAAGGCTACCATCCATTGGACTATGAAAAATCTGAATGAAAGACTACCTTTCATAATGACAAGGCTACCATCCATTGAAGTAAGAAAAATCTCAACAACAGACTAACTTCCATAATTACAAGGATACCATCCATTGGAGTAACAAATATCTCGACAAAAGACTACCTTCCATAATTAAAAGTCTACCATCCATTGGAGTAACCAAAATATCGATAACCGACTACCTTCCAAAATTACAAGGCTACTATCCATTGGAGTAACAAAAACTCGACAACAGACTACCTTCCATAATGTGAAGGTTACCATCCATTGGAGTAACAAAAACTCGAAAACAGACTACCTTCCATATTGAGAAGTTTACCATCCATTGGAATAACAATAATCTCGATAACAGGCTACCTTCCATAATGACAAGGTTACCATCCATTGGAATAACAAAAATCTCGACAACATACTACTTTCCATAATGACAAGGCTAACATCCAATGAAATAAAAAAAAATGAACAACATACTACCTTCCATAATGACAAGGTTAACATCCATTGGAGTAACAAATATCTCGACAAAAGACAACCTTCCATAATTATAAGGCTACCATCCATTGGAGTAACAAAAACTCGACAACAGACTACCTTCCATAATGACAAGGTTACCATCCATTGGAATAACAAAAATCTCGACAACAAACTACCTTCCATAATGACAAAGCTACCATCCAACAAAATAAAAAAAATCTCGACAACAGACTACCTTCCATAATGACAAGGCTACCATCCATTGGAGTAACAAATATCTCGACAACAGACTACCTACAATAATGAAAAGGATACCATCCATTGGACTATCATAAATATCGACAATAGACTACCTTCCATAATGACAAAGCTACCATCCAATGGAATAACAAAAATCTCAACAACATACTACCTTCCATAATGACAAGGCTACCATCCATTGGAGTAACAAATATCTGAACAACAGACTACCTTCCATAATGACAAGGCTACTATCCATTGGACTAACAAAAACTCGACAACAGACTACCTTTCATAATGACAAGGCTACCATCCATTGAAGTAAGAAAAATTTTGACAACAGACTACCTTTCATAATTACAAGGCTACCATCCATTCGAGTAACAAAAATCTCGACAACAGACTACCTTCCATAATGACAAGGTTACCATCCATTGGAATACAAAAATCTCGACAACAGACTACTTTCCATAATGACAAGGCTAACATCCAACGAAATAACAAAAATATCGACAATAAACTACCTTCCATAATGACAAGTTTACCATCCATTGGAATAACCAAAAACTTGATAACACACTACCTTCCATAATGACAAGGTTCACATCATTTGGAGTCACAAAAATATCGACAATAGACTACCTTCCATAATTACAAGGCTACCATCCATTGGAGTAATAAAAAATCGACAACAGACTACCTTCTACAATGAAAAGGATACCATCCATTGGAATAACAAAAATCTCGACAACAGACTACCTTCCATAATGACAAGGCTACCATCCAACGAAATAACAAAAATCTCGACATCAAACTACCTTCCATAATGACAAGGCTACCATCCATTGGAGTAACAAATATCTTGACAACAAACTACCTTCCATAATGAAAAGGCTACCATCCATTGGACTATGAAAAATCTGAATGAAAGACTACCTTTCATAATGACAAGGCTACCATCCATTGAAGTAAGAAAAATCTCAACAACAGACTAACTTCCATAATTACAAGGATACCATCCATTGGAGTAACAAATATCTCGACAAAAGACTACCTTCCATAATGAAAAGGCTACCATCCATTGGAGTAACCAAAATATCGACAACCGACTACCTTCAATAATTACAAGGCTACTATCCATTGGAGTAAATAAAAACTCGACAACAGACTACCTTCCATAATGTGAAGGTTACCATCCATTGGAGTAACAAAAACTCGAAAACAGACTACCTTCCATATTGAGAAGTTTACCATCCATTGGAATAACAATAATCTCGATAACAGGCTACCTTCCATAATGACAAGGTTACCATCCATTGGAATAACAAAAATCTCGACAACATACTACTTTCCATAATGACAAGGCTAACATCCAATGAAATAACAAAAATATCGACAACAAACTACCTTCCATAATGATAAGGTTACCATCCATTAGAATAACAAAAAACTCGACAACAGACTACCTTCCATAATGACAAGGTTAACATCCATTAGAGTAACAAATATCTCGACAATAGACTACCTTCCATAATTACAAGGCTACCATCCATTGGAGTAACAAAAACTCGACAACAGTCTACCTTCCATAATGACAAGGTTACCATCCATTGGAATAACAAAAATCTCGACAACAGACTACCTTCCATAATGACAAGGCTACCATCCAACGAAATAACAAAAATCTCGACAACAGAATACCTTCCATAATGACAAGGCTACCATCCATTGGACTATCAAAAATATCGACAACAGACTACCTTCCATAATGACAAAGCTACCATCCAATGGAATAACAAAAATCTCAACAACAGACTACCTTCCATAATGACAAGGCTACCACCCATTGGAGTAACAAAAATCTGAACAACAGACTACCTTCCATAATGACAAGGCTAGTATCCATTGGACTAACAAAAACTCGACAACAGACTACCTTTCATAATGACAAGGCTACCATCCATTGGAATAAGAAAAATCTTGACAACAGACTACCTTTCATAATTACAAGGCTACCATCCATTCGAGTAACAAAAATCTCGACAACAGACTACCTTCCATAATGACAAGGTTACCATCCATTGGAATAACAAAAATCTCGACAATAGACTACTTTCCATAATGACAAGGCTAACATCCAACGAAATAACAAAAATAACGACAACAAACTACCTTCCATAATGATAAGGTTACCATCCATTGGAATAACAAAAAACTCGACAACAGACTACATTCCATAATGAGAAGGTTAACATCCATTAGAGTAACAAATATCTCAACAACAGACTACCTTCCATAATTACAAGGCTACCATCCATCGGAGTAACAAAAACTCGACAATAGTCTACCTTCCATAATGAAAAGGTTACCATCCATTGGAATAATTAAAATCTCGACAACAGACTACCTTCCATAATGACAAGGCTACCATCCAATGAAATAACAAAAATCTCGACAACAGACTACCTTCCATAATGACAAGGCTACCATCCATTGGAGTAACAAATATCTCGACAACAGACTACCTTCCATAATGAAAAGGCTACCATCCATTGGACTATCAAAAATATCCACAACAGACTACCTTCCATAATGACAAAGCTACCATCCAATGGAATAACAAAAATCTCAACAACAGACCACCTTCCATAATGACAAGGCTACCACCCATTGGACTAACAAAAATCTGAACAACAGACTACCTTCCATAATGACAAGGCTACTATCGATTGGAATAACAAAAACTCGACAACAAACTACCTTTCATAATGACAAGGCTACCATCCATTGGAAGAAGAAAAATCTTGACAACAGACTACCTTCCAAAATTACAAGGCTACCATCCATTCGAGTAACAAAAATCTCGACAACAGACTACCTTCCATAATGACAAGGTTACCATCCATTGGAATAACAAAAATCTCGACATCAAACTACTTTCTATAATGACAAGGCTAACATCCAACGAAATAACAAAATTATCGACAATAAACTACCTTACATAATGACAAGGTTACCATCCATTGGAATAACAAAAAAATCGACAACAGACTACCTTCCATAATGACAAGGTTAACATCCATTGGAGTAACAAAAATATCGACAATAGACTACCTTCCATAATTACAAGGCTACCATCCATTGGAGTAACAAAAACTCGACAACAGACTACCTTCCTTAATGACAAGGTTACCATCCATTGGAATAACAAAAATCTAGACAACAGACTACCTTCCATAACGACAAGGCTACCATCCATTGGAGTAACAAATATCTCGACAACAGACTACCTACAATAATGAAAAGGATACCATCCATTGGACTATCATAAATATCGACAATAGACTACCTTCCATAATGACAAAGCTACCATCCAATGGAATAACAAAAATCTCAACAACATACTACCTTCCATAATGACAAGGCTACCATCCATTAGTGTAACAAAAATCTGAACAACAGACTACCTTCCATAATGACAAGGCTACTATCCATTGGACTAACAAAAACTCGACAACAGACTACCTTTCATAATGACAAGGCTACCATCCATTGCAGTAAGAAATTTTTTGACAACAGACTACCTTTCATAATTACAAGGCTACCATCCATTCGAGTAACAAAAATCTCGACAACAGACTACCTTCCATAATGACAAGGTTACCATCCATTGGAATACAAAAATCTCGACAACAGACTACTTTCCATAATGACAAGGCTAACATCCAACGAAATAACAAAAATATCGACAATAAACTACCTTCCATAATGACAAGTTTACCATCCATTGGAATAACAAAAAACTTGATAACACACTACCTTCCATAATGACAAGGTTCACATCCATTGGAGTAACAAAAATATCGACAATAGACTACCTTCCATAATTACAAGGCTACCATCCATTGGAGTAATAAAAAATCGACAACAGACTACCTTCTACAATGAAAAGGATACCATCCATTGGAATAACAAAAATCTCGACAACATACTACCTTCCATAATGACAAGGCTACCATCCAACTAAATAACAAAAATCTCGACATCAAACTACCTTCCATAATGACAAGGCTACCATCCATTGGAGTAACAAATATCTTGACAACAAACTACCTTCCATAATGAAAAGGCTACCATCCATTGGACTATGAAAAATCTGAATGAAAGACTACCTTTCATAATGACAAGGCTACCATCCATTGAAGTAAGAAAAATCTCAACAACAGACTAACTTCCATAATTACAAGGATACCATCCATTGGAGTAACAAATATCTCGACAAAAGACTACCTTCCATAATGAAAAGGCTACCATCCATTGGAGTAACCAAAATATCGACAACCGACTACCTTCAATAATTACAAGGCTACTATCCATTGGAGTAAATAAAAACTCGACAACAGACTACCTTCCATAATGTGAAGGTTACCATCCATTGGAGTAACAAAAACTCGAAAACAGACTACCTTCCATATTGAGAAGTTTACCATCCATTGGAATAACAATAATCTCGATAACAGGCTACCTTCCATAATGACAAGGTTACCATCCATTGGAATAACAAAAATCTCGACAACATACTACTTTCCATAATGACAAGGCTAACATCCAATGAAATAACAAAAATATCGACAACAAACTACCTTCCATAATGATAAGGTTACCATCCATTAGAATAACAAAAAACTCGACAACAGACTACCTTCCATAATGACAAGGTTAACATCCATTGGAGTAACAAATATCTCGACAACAGACTACCTTCCATAATTACAAGGCTACCATCCATTGGAGTAACAAAAACTCGACAACAGTCTACCTTCCATAATGACAAGGTTACCATCCATTGGAATAACAAAAATCTCGACAACAGACTACCTTCCATAATGACAAGGCTACCATCCAACGAAATAACAAAAATCTCGACAACAGAATACCTTCCATAATGACAAGGCTACCATCCATTGGACTATCAAAAATATCGACAACAGACTACCTTCCATAATGACAAAGCTACCATCCAATGGAATAACAAAAATCTCAACAACAGACTACCTTCCATAATGACAAGGCTACCACCCATTGGAGTAACAAAAATCTGAACAACAGACTACCTTCCATAATGACAAGGCTAGTATCCATTGGACTAACAAAAACTCGACAACAGACTACCTTTCATAATGACAAGGCTACCATCCATTGGAATAAGAAAAATCTTGACAACAGACTACCTTTCATAATTACAAGGCTACCATCCATTCGAGTAACAAAAATCTCGACAACAGACTACCTTCCATAATGACAAGGTTACCATCCATTGGAATAACAAAAATCTCGACAATAGACTACTTTCCATAATGACAAGGCTAACATCCAATGAAATAACAAAAATAACGACAACAAACTACCTTCCATAATGATAAGGTTACCATCCATTGTAATAACAAAAAACTCGACAACAGACTACATTCCATAATGAGAAGGTTAACATCCATTAGAGTAACAAATATCTCAACAACAGACTACCTTCCATAATTACAAGGCTACCATCCATCGGAGTAACAAAAACTCGACAATAGTCTACCTTCCATAATGAAAAGGTTACCATCCATTGGAATAATTAAAATCTCGACAACAGACTACCTTCCATAATGACAAGGCTACCATCCAATGAAATAACAAAAATCTCGACAACAGACTACCTTCCATAATGACAAGGCTACCATCCATTGGAGTAACAAATATCTCGACAATAGACTACCTTCCATAATGAAAAGGCTACCATCCATTGGACTATCAAAAATATCCACAACAGACTACCTTCCATAATGACAAAGCTACCATCCAATGGAATAACAAAAATCTCAACAACAGACCACCTTCCATAATGACAAGGCTACCACCCATTGGACTAACAAAAATCTGAACAACAGACTACCTTCCATAATGACAAGGCTACTATCGATTGGAATAACAAAAACTCGACAACAAACTACCTTTCATAATGACAAGGCTACCATCCATTGGAAGAAGAAAAATCTTGACAACAGACTACCTTCCAAAATTACAAGGCTACCATCCATTCGAGTAACAAAAATCTCGACAACAGACTACCTTCCATAATGACAAGGTTACCATCCATTGGAATAACAAAAATCTCGACATCAAACTACTTTCTATAATGACAAGGCTAACATCCAACGAAATAACAAAATTATCGACAATAAACTACCTTACATAATGACAAGGTTACCATCCATTGGAATAACAAAAAAATCGACAACAGACTACCTTCCATAATGACAAGGTTAACATCCATTGGAGTAACAAAAATATTGACAATAGACTACCTTCCATAATTACAAGGCTACCATCCATTGGAGTAACAAAAACTCGACAACAGACTACCTTCCTTAATGACAAGGTTACCATCCATTGGAATAACAAAAATCTAGACAACAGACTACCTTCCATAACGACAAGGCTACCATCCATTGGAGTAACAAATATCTCGACAACAGACTACCTACAATAATGAAAAGGATACCATCCATTGGACTATCATAAATATCGACAATAGACTACCTTCCATAATGACAAAGCTACCATCCAATGGAATAACAAAAATCTCAACAACATACTACCTTCCATAATGACAAGGCTACCATCCATTAGAGTAACAAAAATCTGAACAACAGACTACCTTCCATAATGACAAGGCTACTATCCATTGGACTAACAAAAACTCGACAACAGACTACCTTTCATAATGACAAGGCTACCATCCATTGCAGTAAGAAATTTTTTGACAACAGACTACCTTTCATAATTACAAGGCTACCATCCATTCGAGTAACAAAAATCTCGACAACAGACTACCTTCCATAATGACAAGGTTACCATCCATTGGAATACAAAAATCTCGACAACAGACTACTTTCCATAATGACAAGGCTAACATCCAACGAAATAACAAAAATATCGACAATAAACTACCTTCCATAATGACAAGTTTACCATCCATTGGAATAACAAAAAACTTGATAACACACTACCTTCCATAATGACAAGGTTCACATCCATTGGAGTAACAAAAATATCGACAATAGACTACCTTCCATAATTACAAGGCTACCATCCATTGGAGTAATAAAAAATCGACAACAGACTACCTTCTACAATGAAAAGGATACCATCCATTGGAATAACAAAAATCTCGACAACATACTACCTTCCATAATGACAAGGCTACCATCCAACTAAATAACAAAAATCTCGACATCAAACTACCTTCCATAATGACAAGGCTACCATCCATTGGAGTAACAAATATCTTGACAACAAACTACCTTCCATAATGAAAAGGCTACCATCCATTGGACTATGAAAAATCTGAATGAAAGACTACCTTTCATAATGACAAGGCTACCATCCATTGAAGTAAGAAAAATCTCAACAACAGACTAACTTCCATAATTACAAGGATACCATCCATTGGAGTAACAAATATCTCGACAAAAGACTACCTTCCATAATGAAAAGGCTACCATCCATTGGAGTAACCAAAATATCGACAACCGACTACCTTCAATAATTACAAGGCTACTATCCATTGGAGTAAATAAAAACTCGACAACAGACTACCTTCCATAATGTGAAGGTTACCATCCATTGGAGTAACAAAAACTCGAAAACAGACTACCTTCCATATTGAGAAGTTTACCATCCATTGGAATAACAATAATCTCGATAACAGGCTACCTTCCATAATGACAAGGTTACCATCCATTGGAATAACAAAAATCTCGACAACATACTACTTTCCATAATGACAAGGCTAACATCCAATGAAATAACAAAAATATCGACAACAAACTACCTTCCATAATGATAAGGTTACCATCCATTAGAATAACAAAAAACTCGACAACAGACTACCTTCCATAATGACAAGGTTAACATCCATTGGAGTAACAAATATCTCGACAACAGACTACCTTCCATAATTACAAGGCTACCATCCATTGGAGTAACAAAAACTCGACAACAGTCTACCTTCCATAATGACAAGGTTACCATCCATTGGAATAACAAAAATCTCGACAACAGACTACCTTCCATAATGACAAGGCTACCATCCAACGAAATAACAAAAATCTCGACAACAGAATACCTTCCATAATGACAAGGCTACCATCCATTGGACTATCAAAAATATAGACAACATACTACCTTCCATAATGACAAAGCTACCATCCAATGGAATAACAAAAATCTCAACAACATACTACCTTCCATAATGACAAGGCTACCATCCATTAGAGTAACAAAAATCTGAACAACAGACTACCTTCCATAATGACAAGGCTACTATCCATTGGACTAACAAAAACTCGACAACAGACTACCTTTCATAATGACAAGGCTACCATCCATTGGAATAAGAAAAATCTTGACAACAGACTACCTTTCATAATTACAAGGCTACCATCCATTCGAGTAACAAAAATCTCGACAACAGACTACCTTCCATAATGACAAGGTTACCATCCATTGGAATAACAAAAATCTCGACAACAGACTACTTTCCATAATGACAAGGCTAACATCCAACGAAATAACAAAAATATCGACAATAAACTACCTTCCATAATGACAAGTTTACCATCCATTGGAATAACAAAAAACTAGATAACACACTACCTTCCATAATGACAAGGTTCACATCCATTGGAGTAACAAAAATATCGACAATAGACTACCTTCCATAATTACAAGGCTACCATCCATTGGAGTAATAAAAAATCGACAACAGACTACCTTCTACAATGAAAAGGATACCATCCATTGGAATAACAAAAATCTCGACAACATACTACCTTCCATAATGACAAGGCTACCATCCAACTAAATAACAAAAATCTCGACATCAAACTACCTTCCATAATGACAAGGCTACCATCCATTGGAGTAACAAATATCTTGACAACAAACTACCTTCCATAATGAAAAGGCTACCATCCATTGGACTATGAAAAATCTGAATGAAAGACTACCTTTCATAATGACAAGGCTACCATCCATTGAAGTAAGAAAAATCTCAACAACAGACTAACTTCCATAATTACAAGGATACCATCCATTGGAGTAACAAATATCTCGACAAAAGACTACCTTCCATAATGAAAAGGCTACCATCCATTGGAGTAACCAAAATATCGACAACCGACTACCTTCAATA
Organism: Vicia faba; assembly: GCA_948472305.1. NCBI lineage: Eukaryota > Viridiplantae > Streptophyta > Magnoliopsida > Fabales > Fabaceae > Vicia > Vicia faba. The sequence continues at coordinate 755,120,825 of OX451738.1, forward strand.
ATTACAAGGCTACTATCCATTGGAGTAAATAAAAACTCGACAACAGACTACCTTCCATAATGTGAAGGTTACCATCCATTGGAGTAACAAAAACTCGAAAACAGACTACCTTCCATATTGAGAAGTTTACCATCCATTGGAATAACAATAATCTCGATAACAGGCTACCTTCCATAATGACAAGGTTACCATCCATTGGAATAACAAAAATCTCGACAACATACTACTTTCCATAATGACAAGGCTAACATCCAATGAAATAACAAAAATATCGACAACAAACTACCTTCCATAATGATAAGGTTACCATCCATTAGAATAACAAAAAACTCGACAACAGACTACCTTCCATAATGACAAGGTTAACATCCATTGGAGTAACAAATATCTCGACAACAGACTACCTTCCATAATTACAAGGCTACCATCCATTGGAGGAACAAAAACTCGACAACAGTCTACCTTCCATAATGACAAGGTTACCATCCATTGGAATAACAAAAATCTCGACAACAGACTACCTTCCATAATGACAAGGCTACCATCCAACGAAATAACAAAAATCTCGACAACAGAATACCTTCCATAATGACAAGGCTACCATCCATTGGACTATCAAAAATATAGACAACATACTACCTTCCATAATGACAAAGCTACCATCCAATCGAATAACAAAAATCTCAACAACAGACTACCTTCCATAATGACAAGGCTACCACCCATTGGAGTAACAAAAATATGAACAACAGACTACCTTCCATAATGACAAGGCTAGTATCCATTGGACTAACAAAAACTCGACAACAGACTACCTTTCATAATGACAAGGCTACCATCCATTGGAATAAGAAAAATCTTGACAACAGACTACCTTTCATAATTACAAGGCTACCATCCATTCGAGTAACAAAAATCTCGACAACAGACTACCTTCCATAATGACAAGGTTACCATCCATTGGAATAACAAAAATCTCGACAATAGACTACTTTCCATAATGACAAGGCTAACATCCAACGAAATAACAAAAATATCGACAATAAACTACCTTCCATAATGACAAGTTTACCATCCATTGGAATAACAAAAAACTTGATAACACACTACCTTCCATAATGACAAGGTTCACATCCATTGGAGTAACAAAAATATCGACAATAGACTACCTTCCATAATTACAAGGCTACCATCCATTGGAGTAATAAAAAATCGACAACAGACTACCTTCTACAATGAAAAGGATACCATCCATTGGAATAACAAAAATCTCGACAACATACTACCTTCCATAATGACAAGGCTACCATCCAACTAAATAACAAAAATCTCGACATCAAACTACCTTCCATAATGACAAGGCTACCATCCATTGGAGTAACAAATATCTTGACAACAAACTACCTTCCATAATGAAAAGGCTACCATCCATTGGACTATGAAAAATCTGAATGAAAGACTACCTTTCATAATGACAAGGCTACCATCCATTGAAGTAAGAAAAATCTCAACAACAGACTAACTTCCATAATTACAAGGATACCATCCATTGGAGTAACAAATATCTCGACAAAAGACTACCTTCCATAATGAAAAGGCTACCATCCATTGGAGTAACCAAAATATCGACAACCGACTACCTTCAATAATTACAAGGCTACTATCCATTGGAGTAAATAAAAACTCGACAACAGACTACCTTCCATAATGTGAAGGTTACCATCCATTGGAGTAACAAAAACTCGAAAACAGACTACCTTCCATATTGAGAAGTTTACCATCCATTGGAATAACAATAATCTCGATAACAGGCTACCTTCCATAATGACAAGGTTACCATCCATTGGAATAACAAAAATCTCGACAACATACTACTTTCCATAATGACAAGGCTAACATCCAATGAAATAACAAAAATATCGACAACAAACTACCTTCCATAATGATAAGGTTACCATCCATTAGAATAACAAAAAACTCGACAACAGACTACCTTCCATAATGACAAGGTTAACATCCATTGGAGTAACAAATATCTCGACAACAGACTACCTTCCATAATTACAAGGCTACCATCCATTGGAGTAACAAAAACTCGACAACAGTCTACCTTCCATAATGACAAGGTTACCATCCATTGGAATAACAAAAATCTCGACAACAGACTACCTTCCATAATGACAAGGCTACCATCCAACGAAATAACAAAAATCTCGACAACAGAATACCTTCCATAATGACAAGGCTACCATCCATTGGACTATCAAAAATATAGACAACATACTACCTTCCATAATGACAAAGCTACCATCCAATCGAATAACAAAAATCTCAACAACAGACTACCTTCCATAATGACAAGGCTACCACCCATTGGAGTAACAAAAATATGAACAACAGACTACCTTCCATAATGACAAGGCTAGTATCCATTGGACTAACAAAAACTCGACAACAGACTACCTTTCATAATGACAAGGCTACCATCCATTGGAATAAGAAAAATCTTGACAACAGACTACCTTTCATAATTACAAGGCTACCATCCATTCGAGTAACAAAAATCTCGACAACAGACTACCTTCCATAATGACAAGGTTACCATCCATTGGAATAACAAAAATCTCGACAATAGACTACTTTCCATAATGACAAGGCTAACATCCAACGAAATAACAAAAATAACGACAACAAACTACCTTCCATAATGATAAGGTTACCATCCATTGGAATAACAAAAAACTCGACAACAGACTACATTCCATAATGAGAAGGTTAACATCCATTAGAGTAACAAATATCTCAAAAACAGACTACCTTCCATAATTACAAGGCTACCATCCATTGGAGTAACAAAAACTCGACAATAGTCTACCTTCCATAATGAAAAGGTTACCATCCATTGGAATAATTAAAATCTCGACAACAGACTACCTTCCATAATGACAAGGCTACCATCCAATGAAATAACAAAAATCTCGACAACAGACTACCTTCCATAATGACAAGGCTACCATCCATTGGAGTAACAAATATCTCGACAACAGACTACCTTCCATAATGAAAAGGCTACCATCCATTGGACTATCAAAAATATCCACAACAGACTACCTTCCATAATGACAAAGCTACCATCCAATGGAATAACAAAAATCTCAACAACAGACCACCTTCCATAATGACAAGGCTACCACCCATTGGAGTAACAAAAATCTGAACAACAGACTACCTTCCATAATGACAAGGCTACTATCGATTGGAATAACAAAAACTCGACAACAAACTACCTTTCATAATGATAAGGCTACCATCCATTGGAAGAAGAAAAATCTTGACAACAGACTACCTTCCATAATTACAAGGCTACCATCCATTCGAGTAACAAAAATCTCGACAACAGACTACCTTCCATAATGACAAGGTTACCATCCATTGGAATAACAAAAATCTCGACATCAAACTACTTTCTATAATGACAAGGCTAACATCCAACGAAATAACAAAATTATCGACAATAAACTACCTTACATAATGACAAGGTTACCATCCATTGGAATAACAAAAAAATCGACAACCGACTACCTTCCATAATGACAAGGTTAACATCCATTGGAGTAACAAAAATATCGACAATAGACTACCTTCCATAATTACAAGGCTACCATCCATTGGAGTAACAAAAACTCGACAACAGACTACCTTCCTTAATGACAAGGTTACCATCCATTGGAATAACAAAAATCTAGACAACAGACTACCTTCCATAACGACAAGGCTACCATCCATTGGAGTAACAAATATCTCGACAACAGACTACCTACAATAATGAAAAGGCTACCATCCATTGGACTATCATAAATATCGACAATAGACTACCTTCCATAATGACAAAGCTACCATCCAATGGAATAACAAAAATCTCAACAACATACTACCTTCCATAATGACAAGGCTACCATCCATTGGAGTAACAAAAATCTGAACAACAGACTACCTTCCATAATGACAAGGCTACTATCCATTGGACTAACAAAAACTCGACAACAGACTACCTTTCATAATGACAAGGCTACCATCCATTGGAGTCAGAAAAATCTTGACAACAGACTACCTTTCATAATTACAAGGCTACCATCCATTCGAGTAACAAAAATCTCGACAACAGACTACCTTCCATAATGACAAGGTTACCATCCATTGGAATACAAAAATCTCGACACCAGACTAGTTTCCATAAAGACAAGGCTAACATCCAACGAAATAACAAATATATCGACAATAAACTACCTTCCATAATGACAAGGTTACAATCCATTGGAATAACAAAAAACTTGATAACAGACTACCTTCCATAATGACAAGGTTCACATCCATTGGAGTAACAAAAATATCGACAATAGACTACCTTCCATAATTACAAGGCTACCATCCATTGGAGTAATAAAAAATCGACAACAGACTACCTTCTACAATGAAAAGGATACCATCCATTGGAATAACAAAAATCTCGACAACAGACTACCTTCCATAATGACAAGGCTACCATCCAACGAAATAACAAAAATCTCGACATCAAACTACCTTCCATAATGAGAAGGCTACCATCCATTGGAGTAACAAATATCTTGACAACAAACTACCTTCCATAATGAAAAGGCTACCATCCATTGGACTATGAAAAATCTGAATGAAAGACTACCTTTCATAATGACAAGGCTACCATCCATTGAAGTAAGAAAAATCTCAACAACAGACTAACTTCCATAATTACAAGGATACCATCCATTGGAGTAACAAATATCTCGACAAAAGACTACCTTCCATAATTAAAAGTCTACCATCCATTGGAGTAACCAAAATATCGATAACCGACTACCTTCCAAAATTACAAGGCTACTATCCATTGGAGTAACAAAAACTCGACAACAGACTACCTTCCATAATGTGAAGGTTACCATCCATTGGAGTAACAAAAACTCGAAAACAGACTACCTTCCATATTGAGAAGTTTACCATCCATTGGAATAACAATAATCTCGATAACAGGCTACCTTCCATAATGACAAGGTTACCATCCATTGGAATAACAAAAATCTCGACAACATACTACTTTCCATAATGACAAGGCTAACATCCAATGAAATAAAAAAAAATGAACAACATACTACCTTCCATAATGACAAGGTTAACATCCATTGGAGTAACAAATATCTCGACAAAAGACAACCTTCCATAATTATAAGGCTACCATCCATTGGAGTAACAAAAACTCGAAAACAGACTACCTTCCATAATGACAAGGTTACCATCCATTGGAATAACAAAAATCTCGACAAAAAACTACCTTCCATAATGACAAAGCTACCATCCAACAAAATAAAAAAAATCTCGACAACAGACTACCTTCCATAATGACAAGGCTACCATCCATTGGAGTAACAAATATCTCGACAACAGACTACCTACAATAATGAAAAGGATACCATCCATTGGACTATCATAAATATCGACAATAGACTACCTTCCATAATGACAAAGCTACCATCCAATGGAATAACAAAAATCTCAACAACATACTACCTTCCATAATGACAAGGCTACCATCCATTGGAGTAACAAAAATCTGAACAACAGACTACCTTCCATAATGACAAGGCTACTATCCATTGGACTAACAAAAACTCGACAACAGACTACCTTTCATAATGACAAGGCTACCATCCATTGAAGTAAGAAAAATTTTGACAACAGACTACCTTTCATAATTACAAGGCTACCATCCATTCGAGTAACAAAAATCTCGACAACAGACTACCTTCCATAATGACAAGGTTACCATCCATTGGAATACAAAAATCTCGACAACAAACTACTTTCCATAATGACAAGGCTAACATCCAACGAAATAACAAAAATATCGACAATAAACTACCTTCCATAATGACAAGTTTACCATCCATTGGAATAACAAAAAACTTGATAACACACTACCTTCCATAATGACAAGGTTCACATCCATTGGAGTCACAAAAATATCGACAATAGACTACCTTCCATAATTACAAGGCTACCATCCATTGGAGTAATAAAAAATCGACAACAGACTACCTTCTACAATGAAAAGGATACCATCCATTGGAATAACAAAAATCTCGACAACAGACTACCTTCCATAATGACAAGGCTACCATCCAACGAAATAACAAAAATCTCGACATCAAACTACCTTCCATAATGACAAGGCTACCATCCATTGGAGTAACAAATATCTTGACAACAAACTACCTTCCATAATGAAAAGGCTACCATCCATTGGACTATGAAAAATTTGAATGAAAGACTACCTTTCATAATGACAAGGCTACCATCCATTGAAGTAAGAAAAATCTCAACAACAGACTAACTTCCATAATTACAAGGATACCATCCATTGGAGTAACAAATATCTCGACAAAAGACTACCTTCCATAATGAAAAGGCTACCATCCATTGGAGTAACCAAAATATCGACAACCGACTACCTTCAATAATTACAAGGCTACTATCCATTCGAGTAAATAAAAACTCGACAACAGACTACCTTCCATAATGTGAAGGTTACCATCCATTGGAGTAACAAAAACTCGAAAACAGACTACCTTCCATATTGAGAAGTTTACCATCCATTGGAATAAAAATAATCTCGATAACAGGCTACCTTCCATAATGACAAGGTTACCATCCATTGGAATAACAAAAATCTCGACAACATACTACTTTCCATAATGACAAGGCTAACATCCAATGAAATAACAAAAATATCGACAACAAACTACCTTCCATAATGATAAGGTTACCATCCATTAGAATAACAAAAAACTCGACAACACACTACCTTCCATAATGACAAGGTTAACATCCATTAGAGTAACAAATATCTCGACAATAGACTACCTTCCATAATTACAAGGCTACCATCCATTGGAGTAACAAAAACTCGACAACAGTCTACCTTCCATAATGACAAGGTTACCATCCATTGGAATAACAAAAATCTCGACAACAGACTACCTTCCATAATGACAAGGCTACCATCCAACGAAATAACAAAAATCTCGACAACAGAATACCTTCCATAATGACAAGGCTACCATCCATTGGACTATCAAAAATATCGACAACAGACTACCTTCCATAATGACAAAGCTACCATCCAATGGAATAACAAAAATCTCAACAACAGACTACCTTCCATAATGACAAGGCTACCACCCATTGGAGTAACAAAAATCTGAACAACAGACTACCTTCCATAATGACAAGGTTAGTATCCATTGGACTAACAAAAACTCGACAACAGACTACCTTTCATAATGACAAGGCTACCATCCATTGGAATAAGAAAAATCTTGACAACAGACTACCTTTCATAATTACAAGGCTACCATCCATTCGAGTAACAAAAATCTCGACAACAGACTACCTTCCATAATGACAAGGTTACCATCCATTGGAATAACAAAAATCTCGACAATAGACTACTTTCCATAATGACAAGGCTAACATCCAACGAAATAACAAAAATAACGACAACAAACTACCTTCCATAATGATAAGGTTACCATCCATTGGAATAACAAAAAACTCGACAACAGACTACATTCCATAATGAGAAGGTTAACATCCATTAGAGTAACAAATATCTCAACAACAGACTACCTTCCATAATTACAAGGCTACCATCCATTGGAGTAACAAAAACTCGACAATAGTCTACCTTCCATAATGAAAAGGTTACCATCCATTGGAATAATTAAAATCTCGACAACAGACTACCTTCCATAATGACAAGGCTACCATCCAATGAAATAACAAAAATCTCGACAACAGACTACCTTCCATAATGACAAGGCTACCATCCATTGGAGTAACAAATATCTCGACAACAGACTACCTTCCATAATGAAAAGGCTACCATCCATTGGACTATCAAAAATATCCACAACAGACTACCTTCCATAATGACAAAGCTACCATCCAATGGAATAACAAAAATCTCAACAACAGACCACCTTCCATAATGACAAGGCTACCACCCATTGGACTAACAAAAATCTGAACAACAGACTACCTTCCATAATGACAAGGCTACTATCGATTGGAATAACAAAAACTCGACAACAAACTACCTTTCATAATGACAAGGCTACCATCCATTGGAAGAAGAAAAATCTTGACAACAGACTACCTTCCATAATTACAAGGCTACCATCCATTCGAGTAACAAAAATATCGACAACAGACTACCTTCCATAATGTAAAGGTTACCATCCATTGGAATAACAAAAATCTCGACATCAAACTACTTTCTATAATGACAAGGCTAACATCCAACGAAATAACAAAATTATCGACAATAAACTACCTTACATAATGACAAGGTTACCATCCATTGGAATAACAAAAAAATCGACAACAGACTACCTTCCATAATGACAAGGTTAACATCCATTGGAGTAACAAAAATATCGACAATAGACTACCTTCCATAATTACAAGGCTACCATCCATTGAAGTAACAAAAACTCGACAACAGACTACCTTCCTTAATGACAAGGTTACCATCCATTGGAATAACAAAAATCTAGACAACAGACTACCTTCCATAACGACAAGGCTACCATCCATTGGAGTAACAAATATCTCGACAACAGACTACCTACAATAATGAAAAGGCTACCATCCATTGGACTATCATAAATATCGACAATAGACTACCTTCCATAATGACAAAGCTACCATCCAATGGAATAACAAAAATCTCAACAACATACTACCTTCCATAATGACAAGGCTACCATCCATTGGAGTAACAAAAATCTGAACAACAGACTACCTTCCATAATGACAAGGCTACTATCCATTGGACTAACAAAAACTCGACAACAGACTACCTTTCATAATGACAAGGCTACCATCCATTGGAGTCAGAAAAATCTTGACAACAGACTACCTTTCATAATTACAAGGCTACCATCCATTCGAGTAACAAAAATCTCGACAACAGACTACCTTCCATAATGACAAGGTTACCATCCATTGGAATACAAAAATCTCGACAACAGACTACTTTCCATAATGACAAGGCTAACATCCAACGAAATAACAAATATATCGACAATAAACTACCTTCCATAATGACAAGGTTACCATCCATTGGAATAACAAAAAACTTGATAACAGACTACCTTCCATAATGACAAGGTTCACATCCATTGGAGTAACAAAAATATCGACAATAGACTACCTTCCATAATTACAAGGCTACCATCCATTGGAGTAATAAAAAATCGACAACAGACTACCTTCTACAATGAAAAGGATACCATCCATTGGAATAACAAAAATCTCGACAACAGACTACCTTCCATAATGACAAGGCTACCATCCAACGAAATAACAAAAATCTCGACATCAAACTACCTTCCATAATGAGAAGGCTACCATCCATTGGAGTAACAAATATCTTGACAACAAACTACCTTCCATAATGAAAAGGCTACCATCCATTGGACTATGAAAAATATGAATGAAAGACTACCTTTCATAATGACAAGGCTACCATCCATTGAAGTAAGAAAAATCTCAACAACAGACTAACTTCCATAATTACAAGGATACCATCCATTGGAGTAACAAATATCTCGACAAAAGACTACCTTCCATAATTAAAAGTCTACCATCCATTGGAGTAACCAAAATATCGATAACCGACTACCTTCCAAAATTACAAGGCTACTATCCATTGGAGTAACAAAAACTCGACAACAGACTACCTTCCATAATGTGAAGGTTACCATCCATTGGAGTAACAAAAACTCGAAAACAGACTACCTTCCATATTGAGAAGTTTACCATCCATTGGAATAACAATAATCTCGATAACAGGCTACCTTCCATAATGACAAGGTTACCATCCATTGGAATAACAAAAATCTCGACAACATACTACTTTCCATAATGACAAGGCTAACATCCAATGAAATAACAAAAATATCGACAACAAACTACCTTCCATAATGATAAGGTTACCATCCATTAGAATAACAAAAAACTCGACAACAGACTACCTTCCATAATGACAAGGTTAACATCCATTGGAGTAACAAATATCTCGACAACAGACTACCTTCCATAATTAAAAGGCTACCATCCATTGGAGTAACAAAAACTCGACAACAGTCTACCTTCCATAATGACAAGGTTACCATCCATTGGAATAACAAAAATCTCGACAACAGACTACCTTCCATAATGAAAAGGCTACCATCCATTGGACTATCAAAAATATCGTAAACAGACTACCTTCCATAATGACAAAGCTACCATCCAATGGAATAACAAAAATCTCAACAACAGACTACCTTCCATAATGACAAGGCTACCATCCATTGGAGTAACAAAAATCTGAACAGCAGACTACCTTCCATAATGACAATGCTACCATCCATTGGAATAACAAAAACCTCAACAACAGACTACCTTCCATAATGACAAGGCTACCATTAAACGAAATAACAAAAATCTCGACAACAGACTACCTTCCATAATGACAAGGTTACCATCCATTGGAATAACAAAAATCTCGACAACAGAGTAATTTCCATAATGACAAGGCTAACATCCAACGAAATAACAAAAATCTCGACAACAGACTACCTTCCATAATGACAAGGCTACCATCCAACGAAATAACAAAAATCTCAACAACAGACTACCTTCCATAAGGACAAGGCTACCATCCATTGGAGTAACAAAAATATGAACAACAGACTACCTTCCTTAATGACAACGCTACCATCCATTGGAATAACAAAAATCTCAACAACAGACTACCTTCCATAATGGCAAGGCTACCATTAAATGAAATAACAAAAATCTCGACAACAGACTACCTTCCATAATGATAAGGTTACCATCCATTGGAATAACAAAAATCTCGACAACATAGTACTTTCCATAATGATAAGGCTAACATCCAACGAAATAACAAAAATCTCGACAACAGACTACCTTCCATAATGATAAGGCTACCATCCAACGAAATAACAAAAATCTCGACAACGGACTACCTTCCATAATGACAAGGCTACCATCCATTGGAGTAACAAATATCTCGACAACAGACTACCTTCCATAATGAAAAGGATACCATCCATTGGACTATCAAAAATATCGACAACAGACTACCTTCCATAATGACAAAGCTACCATCCAATGGAATAACAAAAATCTCAACAACAGACTACCTTCCATAATGACAAGGTTGCCATCCATTGGAGTAACAAAAATCTGAACAATAGACTACCTTCCATAATGACAACGCTACCATCCATTGGACTAACAAAAATCTCAAAGAAAGACTACCTTTCATAATGACAAGGCTACCATCAATTGGAGTAAGAAAAATCTTGACAACAGACTTAGTTCCATAATTACAATGCTACCAACAATTGGAGTAACAAATATCTCGGCAACAGAAAACCTTCCATAATGAAAAGGCTACCATCCATTGGACTATCAAAAATATCGACAATAGACTACCTTCCATAATGACAAAGCTACCATCCAATGGAATAACAAAAATCTCAACAACAGACTACCTTCCATAATGACAAGGCTACCATCCATTGGAGTAACAAAAATCTGAACAGCAGACTACCTTCCATAATGACAATCCTACCATCCATTGGAATAACAAAAATCTCAACCACAAACTACCTTCCATAATGACAAGGCTACCATTAAACGAAATAACAAAAATCTCGACAACAGACTACCTTCCATAATGACAAGGTTACCATCCATTGGAATAACAAAAATCTCGACAACAGAGTAATTTCCATAATGACAAGGCTAACATCCAACGAAATAACAAAAATCTCGACAACAGACTACCTTCCATAATGACAAGGCTACCATCCAACGAAATAACAAAAATCTCAACAACAGACTACCTTCCATAAGGACAAGGCTACCATCCATTGGAGTAACAAAAATCTGAACAACAGACAACCTTCCATAATGACAATGCTACCATCCATTGGAATAACAAAAATCACAACAAAAGACTACCTTCCATAATGACAAGGCTACCATTAAATGAAATAACAAAAATCTCGACAACAGACTACCTTCCATAATGATAAGGTTACCATCCATTGGAATAACAAAAATCTCGACAACAGAGTACTTTCCATAATGATAAGGCTAACATCCAACGAAATAACAAAAATCTCGACAACAGACTACCTTCCATAATGATAAGGCTACCATCCAACGAAATAACAAAAATCTCGACAACAGACTACCTTCCATAATGACAAGGCTACCATCCATTTGAGTAACAAATATCTCGACAACAGACTACCTTCCATAATGAAAAGGATACCATCCATTGGACTATCAAAAATATCGACAACAGACTACCTTCCATAATGACAAAGCTACCATCCAATGGAATAACAAAAATCTCAACAACAGACTACCTTCCATAATGACAAGGTTGCCATCCATAGGAGTAACAAAAATCTGAACAACAGACTACCTTCCATAATGACAACGCTACCATCCATTGGACTAACAAAAATCTCAAAGAAAGACTACCTTTCATAATGACAAGGCTACCATCCATTGGAGTAAGAAAAATCTTGAAAACAGACTAACTTCCATAATTAAAAGGCTACCATCCATTGGAGTAACAAATATCTCGACAAAAGACTACCTTCGATAATGACAATGCTACCATCCATTGGAGTAACCAAAATATCGACAATAGACTACGTTCCATAATTACAAGGCTAATATCCATTGGAGTAACAAAAAATCGACAACAGACTACCTACCATAATGAGAAGGTTACCATCCATTGGAATAACAAAAACTCGAAAACAGACTACCTTCGACAATGAGAAGTTTACCATCCATTGGAATAACAAAAATCTCGACAACAGACTACCTTCCATAATGACAAGGTTACCATCCATTAGAATAACAAAAATCTCGACAACAGAGTACTTTCCATAATGACAAGGCTAACATCCAATGAAATAAAAAAAACTGAACAACATACTACCTTCCATAATGATAAGGTTAACATCCATTGGAGTAACAAATATCTCGACAAAAGACAACCTTCCATAATTATAAGGCTACCATCCATTGGAGTAACAAAAACTCGACAACAGACTACCTTCCATAATGACAAGGTTACCATCCATTGGAATAACAAAAATCTCGACAACAAACTACCTTCCATAATGACAAAGCTACCATCCAACAAAAAAAAAATCTCGACAACAGACTACCTTCCATAATGACAAGGCTACCATCCATTGGAGTAACAAATATCTCGACAACATACTACCTACAATAATGAAAATGCTACCATCCATTGGACTATCATAAAAATCGACAATAGACTACCTTCCATAATGACAAAGCTACCATCCAATGGAATAACAAAAATCTCCACAACATACTACCTTCCATAATGACAAGGCTACCATCCATTGGAGTAACAAAAATATGAACAACAAACTACCTTCCATAATGACAAGGCTACTATCCATTGGACTAACAAAAACTCGACAACAGACTACCTTTCATAATGACAAGGCTACCATCCATTGGAGTAAGAAAAATCTTGACAACAGACTACCTTTCATAATTACAAGGCTACCATCCATTCGAGTAACAAAAATCTCGACAACAGACTACCTTCCATAATGACAAGGTTACCATCCATTGGAATAAAAAATCTCGACAATAGACTACTTTCCATAATGACAAGGCTAACATCCAACGAAATAACAAAAATATCGACAATAAACTACCTTCCATAATGACAAGGTTACCATCCATTGGAATAACAAAAAACTTGATAACAGACTACGTTCCATAATTACAAGGTTCACATCCATTGGAGTAACAAAAATATCGACAATAGACTACCTTCCATAATTACAAGGCTACCATCCATTGGAGTAATAAAAAATCGACAATAGACTACCTTCTACAATGAAAAGGATACCATCCATTGGAATAACAAAAATCTCGACAACAGACTACCTTCCATAATGACAAGGCTACCATCCAACGAAATAACAAAAATCTCGACATCAAACTACCTTCCATAATGACAAGGCTACCATCCATTGGAGTAACAAATATCTTGACAACAAACTACCTTCCATAATGAAAAGGCTACCATCCATTGGACTATGAAAAATCTGAATGAAAGACTACCTTTCATAATGACAAGGCTACCATCCATTGAAGTAAGAAAAATCTCAACAACAGACTAACTTCCATAATTACAAGGATACCATCCATTGGAGTAACAAATATCTCAACAAAAGACTACCTTCCATAATGAAAAGGCTACCATCCATTGGAGTAACCAAAATATCAACAACCGACTACCTTCCATAATTACAAGGCTACTATCCATTGGAGTAACAAAAACTCGACAACAGACTACCTTCCATAATGTGAAGGTTACCATCCATTGGAGTAACAAAAACTCGAAAACAGACTACCTTCCATATTGAGAAGTTTACCATCCATTGGAATAACAATAATCTCGATAACAGGCTACCTTCCATAATGACAAGGTTACCATCCATTGGAATAACAAAAATCTCGACAACATACTACTTTCCATAATGACAAGGCTAACATCCAATGAAATAACAAAAATATCGACAACAAACTACCTTCCATAATGATAAGGTTACCATCCATTAGAATAACAAAAAACTCGACAACAGACTACCTTCCATAATGACAAGGTTAACATCCATTGGAGTAACAAATATCTCAACAACAAACTACCTTCCATAATTACAAGGCTACCATCCATTGGAGTAACAAAAACTCGACAACAGTCTACCTTCCATAATGACAAGGTTACCATCCATTGGAATAACAAATATCTCGACAACAGACTACCTTCCATAATGACAAGGCTACCATCCAATGGAATAACAAAAATCTGAACAACAGACTACCTTCCATAATGACAAGGCTAGTATCCATTGGACTAACCAAAACTCGACAACAGACTACCTTTCATAATGACAAGGCTACCATCAATTGGAATAAGAAAAATCTTGACAACAGACTACCTTTCATAATTACAAGGCTACCATCCATTCGAGTAACAAAAATCTCGACAACAGACTACCTTCCATAATGACAAGGTTACCATCCATTGGAATAACAAAAATCTCGACAACAGACTACTTTCCATAATGACAAGGCTAACATCCGACGAAATAACAAAAATAACGACAACAAACTACCTTCCATAATGATAAGGTTACCATCCATTGGAATAACAAAAAACTCGACAACAGACTACATTCCATAATGAGAAGGTTAACATCCATTGGAGTAACAAATATCTCAACAACAGACTACCTTCCATAATTACAAGGCTACCATCCATTGGAGTAACAAAAACTCGACAATAGTCTACCTTCCATAATGAAAAGGTTACCATCCATTGGAATAATTAAAATCTCGACAACAAACTACCTTCCATAATGACAAGGCTACCATCCAATGAAATAACAAAAATCTCGACAACAGACTACCTTCCATAATGACAAGGCTACCATCCATTGGAGTAACAAATATCTCGACAACAGACTACCTTTCATAATGAAAAGGCTACCATCCATTGGACTATCAAAAATATCCACAACAGACTACCTTCCATAATGACAAAGCTACCATCCAATGGAATAACAAAAATCTCAACAACAGACCACCTTCCATAATGACAAGGCCACCACCCATTATAGTAACAAAAATCTGAACAACAGACTACCTTCCATAATGACAAGGCTACTATCGATTGGAACAACAAAAACTCGACAACAAACTACCTTTCATAATGACAAGGCTACCATCCATTGGAAGAAGAAAAATCTTGACAACAGACTACCTTCCATAATTACAAGGCTATCATCCATTCGAGTAACAAAAATCTCGACAACAGACTACCTTCCATAATGACAAGGTTACCATCCATTGGAATAACAAAAATCTCGACAACAGACTATTTTCTATAATGACAAGGCTAACATCCAACGAAATAACAAAATTATCGACAATAAACTACCTTACATAATGACAAGGTTACCATCCATTGGAATAACAAAAAAATCGACAACAGACTACCTTCCATAATGACAAGGTTAACATCCATTGGAGTAACAAAAATATCGACAATAGACTACCTTCCATAATTACAAGGCTACCATCCATTGGAGTAACAAAAACTCGACAACAGACTACCTTCCTTAATGACAAGGTTACCATCACTTGGAATAACAAAAATCTAGACAACAAACTACCTTCCATAATGACAAGGCTACCATCCAACAAAATAACAAAAATCTCGACAACAGACTACCTTCCATAATGACAAGGCTACCATCAATTGGAGTAACAAAAATCTGAACTACAGACTACCTTCCATAATGACAATGCTACCATCCATTGGACTAACAAAAATCTCAACGAAAGACTACCTTTCATAATGACAAGGCTACCAATTATTGGAGTAAGAAAAATCTCGACAACAAACTAACTTCCATAATTACAAGGACACCATCCATTGGAGTAACAAATATCTCGACAAAAGACTACCTTCCATAATGACAAGGCTACCATCCATTGGAGTAACCAAAATATCGACAATAGACTACCTTCCATAATTACAAGGCTACTATCCATTTGAGTAACAAAAACTCGACAACAGACTACCTTCCATAGTGAGAAGGTTACCATCCATTGGAGTAACAAAAACTCGAAAACAGACTACCTTCCATATTGAGAAGTTTACCATCCATTGGAATAACAACAATCTCGATAACAGGCTACCTTCCATAATGACAAGGTTACCATCCATTGGAATAACAAAAATCTCGACAACATACTACTTTCCATAATGACAAGGCTAACATCAAACGAAATAACAAAAATATCGTCAACAAACTACCTTCCATAATGATAAGGTTACCATCCATTGGAATAACAAAAAACTCGACAACAGACTACCTTCCATAATGACAAGGTTAACATCCATTGGAGTAACAAATATCTCGACAACAGACTACCTTCCATAATTACAAGGCTACCATCCATTGGAGTAACAAAAACTCGACAACAGTCTACCTTCCATAATGACAAGGTTACCATCCATTGGAATAACAAAAATCTCGACAACAGACTACCTTCCATAATGACAAGGCTACCATCCAATGAAATAACAAAAATCTCGACAACAGACTACCTTCCATAATGACAAGGCTACCATCCATTGGAGTAACAAATATCTCGACAACAGACTACCTTCCATAATGAAAAGGCTACCATCCATTGAACTATCAAAAATATCGACAACACACTACCTTCCATAAAGACAAAGCTACCATCCAATGGAATAACAAAAATCTCAACAACAGACTACCTTCCATAATGACAAGGCTACCACCCATTGAAGTAACAAAAATCTGAACAACAGATTACCTTCCATAATGACAAGGCTACTATCCATTGGACTAACAAAAACTCGACAACAGACTACCTTTCATAATGACAAGGCTACCATCCATTGGAATAAGCAAAATGTTGACAACAGACTACCTTCCATAATTACAAGGCTACCATCCATTCGAGTAACAAAAATCTCGACAACAGACTACCTTCCATAATGACAAGGTTACCATCCATTGGAATAACAAAAATCTCGACAACAAACTACTTTCCATAATGACAAGGCTAACATCCAACGAAATAACAAAAATATCGATAACAAACTACCTTACATAATGACAAGGTTACCATCCATTGGAATAACAAAAAACTCGACAACAGACTACCTTCCATAATGACAAGGTTAACATCCATTGGAGTAACAAAAATATCGACAATAGACTACCTTCCATAATACAAGGCTACCATCCATTGGAGTAACAAAAACTCGACAATAGACTACCTTCCTTAATGACAAGGTTACCATCCATTGGAATAACAAAAATCTAGAGAAAAGACTACCTTCCATAATGACAAGGCTACCATCAAACGAAATAACAAAAATCTCGACAACTGACTACCTTCCATAATGACAAGGCTACCATCCATTGGAGTAACAGAAATCTGAACAACAGACTACCTTCCATAATGACAAGGATACCATCCATTGGACTAACAAAAATCTCAATGAAAGACTACCTTTCATAATGACAAGGCTACCATCCATGGGAGTAAGAAAAATCTCGACAACAAACTAACTTCCATAATTACAAGGCTACCATCCATTGGAGTAAAAATATCTCGACAAAAGACTACCTTCCATAATGACAAGGCTACCATCCATTGGAGTAACCAAAATATCGACAACAGACTACCTTCCATAATTACAAGGCTATTATCCATTGGAGTAACAAAAACTCGACAACAGACTACCTTCCATAATGAGAAGGTTACCATCCATTGGAGTAACAACAACTCGAAAATAGACTACCTTCCATAATGACAAGTTTACCATCCATTGGAATAACAAAAATATCGACAACAAGCTACCTTCCGTAATGACAAGGTTACCATCCATTGGAATAACAAAAATATCCACAACAAACTACCTTCCATAATGACAAGGTTACCATACATTGGAATAACAAAAAACTCGACAACAGAGTACCTTCCATAATGACAAGGTTAACATCCATTGGAGTAACAAAAATAGCGACAATAGACTACCTTACATAATTACAAAGCTATAATCCATTGGAGTAACAAAAACTCGACAACAGACTACCTTCCATAATGACAAGGTTACCATCCATTGGAATAACAAAAATCTCGACAACAAACTACCTTCAACAATGAGAAGTTTACCATCCATTGGAATAACAAAAATCTCAACAACAGACTACCTTCCATAATGACAAGGTTACCATCCATTGGAATAACAAAAATCTCGACAACAGAGTACTTTCCATAATGACAAGGCTAACATCCAACGAAATAACAAAAATCTCGACAACAAACTACCTTCCATAATGACAAGGCTACCATCCAAGGAAATAACAAAAAACTAAACAACAGACTACCTTCCATTATGACAAGGTTAACAACCATTGGAGTAACAAATATCTCGACAAAAGACTACCTTCCATAATGAAAAGGCTACCATCCATTGGACTATCATAAATATCGACAATAGACTACCTTCCATAATAACAAATCTACAATCCAATGGAATAACAAAAATCTCAACAACAGACTACCTTCCATAATGACAAGGCTACCATCCATTGGAGTAACAAAAATATGAACAACAGACTACCTTCCATAATGACAAGGCTACTATCCATTGGACTAACAAAAACTCAACAACAGACTACCTTTCATAATGACAAGGCTACCATCCATTGGAGTAAGAAAAATCTTAACAAAAGACTACCTTTCATAATTACAAGGCTACCATCCATTCGAGTAACAAAAATCTCGACAACAGACTTCCTTCCATAATGGCAAGGTTACCATCCATTGGAATAACAAAAATTTCGACAATAGACTACTTTCCATAATGACAAGGCTAACATCCAACGAAATAACAAAAATATCGACAACAAACTACCTTCCATAATGACAAGGTTACCATCCATTGGAATAACAAAAAACTTGACAACAGACTACCTTCCATAATGACAAGGTTAACATCCATTGGAGTAACAAAAATATCTACAATAGACTACCTTCCATAATTACAAGGCTACCATCCATTGGAGTAATAAAAAATCGACAACAGACTACCTTATATAATGAAAAGGATACCATCCATTGGAATAACAAAAATCTCGACAACAGACTACCTTCCATAATGACAAGGCTACCATCCAAGGAAATAACAAAAATCTCGACAAAAGACTACCTTCCATAATGACAAGGCTACCATCCATTGGAGTAACCAAAATATCGACAACAGACTACCTTCCATAATTACAAGGCTATTATCCATTGGAGTAACAAAAACTCGACAACAGACTACCTTCCATAATGAGAAGGTTACCATCCATTGGAGTAACAACAACTCGAAAATAGACTACCTTCCATAATGACAAGTTTACCATCCATTGGAATAACAAAAATATCGACAACAAGCTACCTTCCGTAATGACAAGGTTACCATCCATTGGAATAACAAAAATATCCACAACAAACTACCTTCCATAATGACAAGGTTACCATACATTGGAATAACAAAAAACTCGACAACAGAGTACCTTCCATAATGACAAGGTTAACATCCATTGGAGTAACAAAAATAGCGACAATAGACTACCTTACATAATTACAAAGCTATAATCCATTGGAGTAACAAAAACTCGACAACAGACTACCTTCCATAATGACAAGGTTACCATCCATTGGAATAACAAAAATCTCGACAACAAACTACCTTCAACAATGAGAAGTTTACCATCCATTGGAATAACAAAAATCTCAACAACAGACTACCTTCCATAATGACAAGGTTACCATCCATTGGAATAACAAAAATCTCGACAACAGAGTACTTTCCATAATGACAAGGCTAACATCCAACGAAATAACAAAAATCTCGACAACAAACTACCTTCCATAATGACAAGGCTACCATCCAAGGAAATAACAAAAAACTAAACAACAGACTACCTTCCATTATGACAAGGTTAACATCCATTGGAGTAACAAATATCTCGACAAAAGACTACCTTCCATAATGAAAAGGCTACCATCCATTGGACTATCATAAATATCGACAATAGACTACCTTCCATAATAACAAATCTACAATCCAATGGAATAACAAAAATCTCAACAACAGACTACCTTCCATAATGACAAGGCTACCATCCATTGGAGTAACAAAAATATGAACAACAGACTACCTTCCATAATGACAAGGCTACTATCCATTGGACTAACAAAAACTCAACAACAGACTACCTTTCATAATGACAAGGCTACCATCCATTGGAGTAAGAAAAATCTTAACAAAAGACTACCTTTCATAATTACAAGGCTACCATCCATTCGAGTAACAAAAATCTCGACAACAGACTTCCTTCCATAATGGCAAGGTTACCATCCATTGGAATAACAAAAATCTCGACAATAGACTACTTTCCATAATGACAAGGCTAACATCCAACGAAATAACAAAAATATCGACAACAAACTACCTTCCATAATGACAAGGTTACCATCCATTGGAATAACAAAAAACTTGACAACAGACTACCTTCCATAATGACAAGGTTAACATCCATTGGAGTAACAAAAATATCTACAATAGACTACCTTCCATAATTACAAGGCTACCATCCATTGGAGTAATAAAAAATCGACAACAGACTACCTTATATAATGAAAAGGATACCATCCATTGGAATAACAAAAATCTCGACAACAGACTACCTTCCATAATGACAAGGCTACCATCCAACGAAATAACAAAAATCTCGACAACAGACTACCTTCCATAATGACAAGGCTACCATCCATTGGAGTAAAAAATATCTTGACAACAGACTACCTTCCATAATGAAAAGGCTACCATCCATTGGACTATCAAAAATCTCAATGAAAGACTACCTTTCATAATGACAAGGCTATCATCCATTGGAGTAACAAAAATATCGACAACAGACTACCTTCCATAATTACCAGGCTACTATCCATTGGAGTAACAAAAACTCGACCACAAACTACCTTCCATAATGAGAAGGTCACCATCCATTGGAGTAACAAAAACTCGAAAATAGACTACCTTCCATAATGACAAGTTTACCATCCATTGGAATAACAAAAATCTCGACAATAAGTTACCTTCCATAATGACAAGGTTACCATCCATTGGAATAACAAAAATATCGACAACAAACTACCTTCCATAATGACAAGGTTACCATCCATTCGAATAACAAAAAACTCGATAACAGACTACCTTCCATAATGACAAGGTTAACATCCATTGGAGTAACAAAAATATCGACAATAGACTACCTTACATAATTACAAAGCTACCATCCATTGGAGTAACAAAAACTCGACAACAGACTACCTTCCATAATGACAAGGTTACCATCCATTAGAATAACAAAAATCTCAACAACAGACTACCTTCAACAATGAGAAGTTTACCATCCATTGGAATAACAAAAATCTCGACAACAGACTACCTTCCATAATGACAAGGTTACCATCCATTGGAATAACAAAAATCTCGACAATAGAGTACTTTCCATAATGACAAGGCTAACATCCAACGAAATAACAAAAAACTCAACAACAGACTACCTTCCATAATGACAAGGTTAACATCCATTGGAGTAACAAATATCTCGACAAAAGACTACCTACCATAATTATGAGGCTACCATCCATTGGAGTAACAAAAACTAGACAACAGACTACCTTCCATAATGACAAGGTTACCATTTATTGGAATAACAAAAATCTCGACAACAAACTACCTTCCAAAATGACAAAGCTACTAGCCAACGAAATAACAAAAATCTCGACAACGGACTACCTTCCATAATGACAAGGCTACCATCCATTAGAGTAACAAATAACTCGACAACAGACTACCTTCCATAATGAAAAGGCTACCATCGATTGGACAATCATAAATATCGACAATAGAATACCTTCCATTATGAAAAAGCTACCATCCAAATGGAATAACATAAATCTGAACAACAGACTACCTTCCATAATGACAAGGCTACTATCCATTGGACTAACAAAAACTCGACAACAGACTACCTTTCATAATGACAAGGCTACCATCCATTGGAGTAAGAAAAATCTTGACAACAGACAACCTTTCATAATTACAAGGCTACCATCCATTCGAGTAACAAAAATCTCGACAACAGACTACCTTCCATAATCGCAAGGTTACCATCCATTGGAATAACAAAAAACTCGATAATAGATTACCTTCCATAATGACAAGGTTAACATCCATTGGAGTAACAAAAATATCGACAATAGACTACCTTACATAATTACAAAGCTACCATCCATTGGAGTAACAAAAACTCGACAACAGACTACCTTCCATAATGACCAGGTTTACATCCATTGGAATAACAAAAATCTCGACAACAGACTACCTTCAACAATGAGAAGTTTACCATCCATTGGAATAACAAAAATCTCGACAACAGACTACCTTCCATAATGACAAGGTTACCATCCATTGGAATAACAAAAATCTCGACAACAAACTACCTTCAACAATGAGAAGTTTACCATCCATTGGAATAACAAAAATCTCAACAACAGACTACCTTCCATAATGACAAGGTTACCATCCATTGGAATAACAAAAATCTCGACAACAGAGTACTTTCCATAATGACAAGGCTAACATCCAACGAAATAACAAAAATCTCGACAACAAACTACCTTCCATAATGACAAGGCTACCATCCAAGGAAATAACAAAAAACTAAACAACAGACTACCTTCCATTATGACAAGGTTAACATCCATTGGAGTAACAAATATCTCGACAAAAGACTACCTTCCATAATGAAAAGGCTACCATCCATTGGACTATCATAAATATCGACAATAGACTACCTTCCATAATAACAAATCTACAATCCAATGGAATAACAAAAATCTCAACAACAGACTACCTTCCATAATGACAAGGCTACCATCCATTGGAGTAACAAAAATATGAACAACAGACTACCTTCCATAATGACAAGGCTACTATCCATTGGACTAACAAAAACTCAACAACAGACTACCTTTCATAATGACAAGGCTACCATCCATTGGAGTAAGAAAAATCTTAACAAAAGACTACCTTTCATAATTACAAGGCTACCATCCATTCGAGTAACAAAAATCTCGACAACAGACTTCCTTCCATAATGGCAAGGTTACCATCCATTGGAATAACAAAAATTTCGACAATAGACTACTTTCCATAATGACAAGGCTAACATCCAACGAAATAACAAAAATATCGACAACAAACTACCTTCCATAATGACAAGGTTACCATCCATTGGAATAACAAAAAACTTGACAACAGACTACCTTCCATAATGACAAGGTTAACATCCATTGGAGTAACAAAAATATCTACAATAGACTACCTTCCATAATTACAAGGCTACCATCCATTGGAGTAATAAAAAATCGACAACAGACTACCTTATATAATGAAAAGGATACCATCCATTGGAATAACAAAAATCTCGACAACAGACTACCTTCCATAATGACAAGGCTACCATCCAAGGAAATAACAAAAATCTCGACAAAAGACTACCTTCCATAATGACAAGGCTACCATCCATTGGAGTAACCAAAATATCGACAACAGACTACCTTCCATAATTACAAGGCTATTATCCATTGGAGTAACAAAAACTCGACAACAGACTACCTTCCATAATGAGAAGGTTACCATCCATTGGAGTAACAACAACTCGAAAATAGACTACCTTCCATAATGACAAGTTTACCATCCATTGGAATAACAAAAATATCGACAACAAGCTACCTTCCGTAATGACAAGGTTACCATCCATTGGAATAACAAAAATATCCACAACAAACTACCTTCCATAATGACAAGGTTACCATACATTGGAATAACAAAAAACTCGACAACAGAGTACCTTCCATAATGACAAGGTTAACATCCATTGGAGTAACAAAAATAGCGACAATAGACTACCTTACATAATTACAAAGCTATAATCCATTGGAGTAACAAAAACTCGACAACAGACTACCTTCCATAATGACAAGGTTACCATCCATTGGAATAACAAAAATCTCGACAACAAACTACCTTCAACAATGAGAAGTTTACCATCCATTGGAATAACAAAAATCTCAACAACAGACTACCTTCCATAATGACAAGGTTACCATCCATTGGAATAACAAAAATCTCGACAACAGAGTACTTTCCATAATGACAAGGCTAACATCCAACGAAATAACAAAAATCTCGACAACAAACTACCTTCCATAATGACAAGGCTACCATCCAAGGAAATAACAAAAAACTAAACAACAGACTACCTTCCATTATGACAAGGTTAACATCCATTGGAGTAACAAATATCTCGACAAAAGACTACCTTCCATAATGAAAAGGCTACCATCCATTGGACTATCATAAATATCGACAATAGACTACCTTCCATAATAACAAATCTACAATCCAATGGAATAACAAAAATCTCAACAACAGACTACCTTCCATAATGACAAGGCTACCATCCATTGGAGTAACAAAAATATGAACAACAGACTACCTTCCATAATGACAAGGCTACTATCCATTGGACTAACAAAAACTCAACAACAGACTACCTTTCATAATGACAAGGCTACCATCCATTGGAGTAAGAAAAATCTTAACAAAAGACTACCTTTCATAATTACAAGGCTACCATCCATTCGAGTAACAAAAATCTCGACAACAGACTTCCTTCCATAATGGCAAGGTTACCATCCATTGGAATAACAAAAATCTCGACAATAGACTACTTTCCATAATGACAAGGCTAACATCCAACGAAATAACAAAAATATCGACAACAAACTACCTTCCATAATGACAAGGTTACCATCCATTGGAATAACAAAAAACATGACAACAGACTACCTTCCATAATGACAAGGTTAACATCCATTGGAGTAACAAAAATATCTACAATAGACTACCTTCCATAATTACAAGGCTACCATCCATTGGAGTAATAAAAAATCGACAACAGACTACCTTATATAATGAAAAGGATACCATCCATTGGAATAACAAAAATCTCGACAACAGACTACCTTCCATAATGACAAGGCTACCATCCAACGAAATAACAAAAATCTCGACAACAGACTACCTTCCATAATGACAAGGCTACCATCCATTGGAGTAAAAAATATCTTGACAACAGACTACCTTCCATAATGAAAAGGCTACCATCCATTGGACTATCAAAAATCTCAATGAAAGACTACCTTTCATAATGACAAGGCTATCATCCATTGGAGTAACAAAAATATCGACAACAGACTACCTTCCATAATTACCAGGCTACTATCCATTGGAGTAACAAAAACTCGACAACAAACTACCTTCCATAATGAGAAGGTCACCATCCATTGGAGTAACAAAAACTCGAAAATAGACTACCTTCCATAATGACAAGTTTACCATCCATTGGAATAACAAAAATCTCGACAATAAGTTACCTTCCATAATGACAAGGTTACCATCCATTGGAATAACAAAAATATCGACAACAAACTACCTTCCATAATGACAAGGTTACCATCCATTCGAATAACAAAAAACTCGATAACAGACTACCTTCCATAATGACAAGGTTAACATCCATTGGAGTAACAAAAATATCGACAATAGACTACCTTACATAATTACAAAGCTACCATCCATTGGAGTAACAAAAACTCGACAACAGACTACCTTCCATAATGACAAGGTTACCATCCATTAGAATAACAAAAATCTCAACAACAGACTACCTTCAACAATGAGAAGTTTACCATCCATTGGAATAACAAAAATCTCGACAACAGACTACCTTCCATAATGACAAGGTTACCATCCATTGGAATAACAAAAATCTCGACAATAGAGTACTTTCCATAATGACAAGGCTAACATCCAACGAAATAACAAAAAACTCAACAACAGACTACCTTCCATAATGACAAGGTTAACATCCATTGGAGTAACAAATATCTCGACAAAAGACTACCTACCATAATTATGAGGCTACCATCCATTGGAGTAACAAAAACTAGACAACAGACTACCTTCCATAATGACAAGGTTACCATTTATTGGAATAACAAAAATCTCGACAACAAACTACCTTCCAAAATGACAAAGCTACTAGCCAACGAAATAACAAAAATCTCGACAACGGACTACCTTCCATAATGACAAGGCTACCATCCATTAGAGTAACAAATAACTCGACAACAGACTACCTTCCATAATGAAAAGGCTACCATCGATTGGACAATCATTAATATCGACAATAGAATACCTTCCATTATGAAAAAGCTACCATCCAAATGGAATAACATAAATCTGAACAACAGACTACCTTCCATAATGACAAGGCTACTATCCATTGGACTAACAAAAACTCGACAACAGACTACCTTTCATAATGACAAGGCTACCATCCATTGGAGTAAGAAAAATCTTGACAACAGACAACCTTTCATAATTACAAGGCTACCATCCATTCGAGTAACAAAAATCTCGACAACAGACTACCTTCCATAATCGCAAGGTTACCATCCATTGGAATAACAAAAAACTCGATAATAGATTACCTTCCATAATGACAAGGTTAACATCCATTGGAGTAACAAAAATATCGACAATAGACTACCTTACATAATTACAAAGCTACCATCCATTGGAGTAACAAAAACTCGACAACAGACTACCTTCCATAATGACCAGGTTTACATCCATTGGAATAACAAAAATCTCGACAACAGACTACCTTCAACAATGAGAAGTTTACCATCCATTGGAATAACAAAAATCTCGACAACAGACTACCTTCCATAATGACAAGGTTACCATCCATTGGAATAACAAAAATCTCGACAATAGACTACTTTCCATAATGACAAGGCTAACATCCATCGAAATAACAAAAATATCGACAAGAAACTACCTTCCATAATGACAAGGTTACCAGCCATTGGAATAACAAAAAACTTGACAACAGACTACCTTCCATAATGACAAGGTTAACATCCATTGGAGTAACAAAAATATCGACAATAGACTACCTTCCATAATTACAAGGCTACCATCCATTGGAGTAATAAAAAATCGACAACAGACTACCTTCTATAATGAAAAAGATACCATCCATTGGAATAACAAAAATCTCGACAACAGACTACCTTCCATAATGACAAGGCTACCATCCATTGGACTATCATAAATATCGACAATAGACTACCTTTCATAATAACAAATCTACCATCCAATGGAATAACAAAAATCTCAACAACAGACTACTTTCCATAATGACAAGGTTAACATCCAACGAAATAACAAAAATATCGACAACAAACTACCTTACATAATGACAAGGTTACCATCCATTGGAATAACAAAAAACTCGATAACAGACTACCTTCCATAATGACAAGGTTAACATCCATTGGAGTAACAAAAATATCGAAAATAGACTACCTTACATAATTACAAAGGTACCATCCATTGGAGTAACAAAAACTCGACAACAGACTACCTTCCATAATGACAAGGTTACCATCCATTGGAATAACAAAAATCTCGACAACAGACTACCTTCAACAATGAGAAGTTTACCATCCATTGGAATAACAAAAATCTCGACAACAGATTACCTTCCATAATGACAAGGTTACCATCCTTTGGAATAACGAAAATCTCGACAATAGAGTACTTTCCATAATGACAAGGCTAACATCCAACGAAATAACAAAAATCTCGACAACAAACTACCTTCCATAATGACAAGGCTACCATCCAACGAAATAACAAAAAATTCAACAATAGACTACCTTCCATAATGACAAGGTTAACATCCATTGGAGTAACAAATATCTCGACAAAAGACTACCTTCCATAATTATAAGGCTACCATCCATTAGAGTAACAAAAACTCAACAACAGACTACCTTCCATAATGACAAGGTTACCATCCATTGGAATAACCAAAATCTCGACAACAAACTACCTTCCATAATGATAAAGCTACCATCCAACGAAATAACAAAAATCTCGACAACAGACTACCTTCCATAATGACAAGGCTACCATCCATTGGAGTAACAAATATCTCGACAACAGACTACCTTCCATAATGAAAAGGCTACCATCCATTGGACTATCATAAATATCGACAATAGACTACCTTCCATAATAACAAATCTACCATCCAATGGAATAACAAAAATCTCAACAACAGAATACCTTCCATAATGACAAGGCTACCATCCATTGGAGTAACAAAAATATGAACAACAGACTACCTTCCATAATGACAAGGCTATTATCCATTGGACTAACAAAAACTCGACAACAGACTACCTTTCATAATGACAAGGCTACCATCCATTGGAGTAATAAAAATCTTGACAACAGACTACCTTTCATAATTACAAGGCTACCATCCATTCGAGTAACAAAAATCTCGACAACAGACTACCTTCCATAATGGCAAGGTTACCATCCATTAGAATAACAAAAATCTCGACAATAGACTACTTTCCATAATGACAAGGCTAACATCCAACAAAATAACAAAAATATCGACAACAAACTACCTTCCATAATGACAAGGTTACCATCCATCGGAATAACAAAAAACTTGACAACAGACTACCTTCCATAATGACAAGGTTAACATCCATTGGAGTAACAAAAATATCAACAATAGACTACCTTCCATAATTACAAGGCTACCATCCATTGGAGTAATAAAAAATCGACAACAGACTACCTTATATAATGAAAAGGATACCTTCCATTGGAATAACAAAAATCTCGACAACAGACTACCTTCCATAATGATAAGGCTACCATCCAACGAAATAACAAAAATCTCAACAACAGACTACCTTCCATAATGACAAGGCTACCATCCATTGGAGTAACAAATATATTGACAACAGACTACCTTCCATAATGAAAAGGCTACCATCCAATGGACTATCAAAAATCTCAATGAAAGACTACCTTTCATAATGACAAGGCTACCATCCATGGGAGTAACCAAAACATCGACAACAGACTACCTTCCATAATTACAAGGCTACTATCCATTGGAGTAACAAAAACTCGACAACAGACTACCTTCCATAATGAGAAGGTTACCATCCATTGGAGTAACAAAAACTCGAAAACAGACTACCTTCCATAATGAGAAGTTTACCATCCATTGGAATAACAAAAATCTCGACAAAAAGCTACCTTCCATAATGACAAGGTTACCATCCATTGGAATAACAAAAATATCGACAACAAACTACCTTACATAATGACAAGGTCACCATCCATTGGAATAACAAAAAACTCGATAACAGACTACCTTCCATAATGACAAGGTTAACATCCATTGGAGTAACAAAAATATCGAAAATAGACTACATTACATAATTACAAAGGTACCATCCATTGGAGTAACAAAAACTCGACAACAGACTACCTTCCATAAAGACAAGGTTACCATCCATTGGAATAACAAAAATCTCGACAACAGACTACCTTCAACAATTAGAAGTTTACCATCCATTGGAATAACAAAAATCTCGACAACAGACTACCTTCCATAATGACAAGGTTACCATCCATTGGAATAACAAAAATCTCGACAATAGAGTACTTTCCATAATGACAAGGCTAACATCCAACGAAATAACAAAAATCTCGACAACAAACTACCTTCCATAATGACAAGGCTACAATCCAACGAAATAACAAAAAACTCAACAACAGACTACCTTCCATAATGACAAGGTTAACATCCATTGGAGTAACAAATATCTCGACAAAAGACTACCTTCCATAATTATAAGGCTACCATCCATTGGAGTAACAAAAACTCAACAACAGACTACCTTCCATAA
This sequence comes from Vicia faba, assembly GCA_948472305.1. Classification (NCBI taxonomy): domain Eukaryota; kingdom Viridiplantae; phylum Streptophyta; class Magnoliopsida; order Fabales; family Fabaceae; genus Vicia; species Vicia faba. Next base: position 755,151,590 of record OX451738.1, read on the forward strand.
TGAAAAGGATACCATCCATTGGAATAACCAAAATCTCGACAACAGACTACCTTCCATAATGAAAAAGCTACCATCCAATGGAATAACAAAAATCTCAACAACAGACTACCTTCCATAATGACAAGGCTACCATCCATTGGAGTAACAAAAATCTAAACAACAGACTACCTTCCATAATGACAAGGCTACTATCCATTGGACTAACAAAAACTCGACAACAGACTACCTTTCATAATGACAAGGCTACCATCCATTGGAGTAAGAAATATCTTGACAACAGAGTACCTTTCATAATTACAAGGCTACCTACCATTTGAGTAACAAAAATCTCGACAACAGACTACCTTCCATAATGACAAGGTTACCATCCATTGGAATAACAAAAATCTCGACAATAGACTACTTTCCATAATGACAAGGCTAACATCCAACGAAATAACAAAAATATTGACAACAAACTACCTTCCATAATGACAAGGTTACCATCCATTGGAATAACAAAAAACTTGACAACAGACTACCTGCCATAATGACAAGGTTAACATCCATTGGAGTAATAAAAAATCGACAACAAACTACCTTCTATAATGAAAAGGATACCATCCATTGGAATAACAAAAATCTCGACAACAGACTACCTTCCATAATGACAAGGCTACCATCCAACGAAATAACAAAAATCTGGACAACAGACTACCTTCCATAATGACAACGCTACAATCCATTGGAGTAACAAATATCTTGACAACAGACTACCTTCCATAATGAAAAGGCTACCATCCATTGGACTATCAAAATTCTCAATGAAAGACTACCTTTCATAATGACAAGGCTACCATCCATTGAAGTAAGAAAAATCTTGACAACAGACTACCATCAATTGGAGTAACAAATTTCTCGACAAAAGACTACCTTCCATAATGACAAGGCTACCATCCATTGGAGTAACCAAAATATCGACAACAGACTACCTTCCATAATTACAAGGCTACTATCCATTAGAGTAACAAAAACTCGAAAACAGACTACCTTCCATAATGAGAAGGTTACCATCCATTGGAGTAACAAAAACTCGAAAATAGACTACCTTCCATATTGAGAAGTTTACCATCCATTGGAATAACAATAATCTCGATAACAGGCTACCTTCCATAATGACAAGGTTACCATCCATTGGAATAACAAAAATCTCGACAACATACTACTTTCCATAATGACAAGGCTAACATCCAACGAAATAACAAAAATATCGACAATAAACTACCTTCCATAATGATAAGGTTACCATCCATTGGAATAACAAAAAACTCGACAACAGACTACCTTCCATAATGACAAGGTTAACATCCATTGGAGTAACAGATAACTCGACAACAGTATACCTTCCATAATGACAAGGTTACCATCCATTGGAATAACAAAAATCTCGACAACAGACTACCTTCTATAATGACAAGGCTACCATCTAACGAAATAACAAAAATATCGACAACAGACTACCTTCCATAATGACAAGGCTACCATCCATTGGAGTATCAAATATCTTGACAACAGACTACCTTCCATAATGAAAAGGCTACCATCCATTGGACTATCAAAAATCTCAATTAAAGACTACCTTTCATAATGACAAGGCTACCATCCATTGGAGTTACCAAAATATCGAAAACACACTATGTTCCATAATTACAAGGCTACTATCCATTGGAGTAACAAAAACTCGACAACAGACTACTTTCTATAATGAGAAGGTTACCATCCATTGGAGTAACAAAAACTCGAAAACAGACTACCTTCCATAATGAGAAGTTTACCATCCATTAGAATAACAAAAATCTCGACAACAAGATACCTTCCATAATGACAAGGTTACCATCCATTGGAATAACTAAAATATCGACAACAAACTTCCTTCCATAATGACAAGGTTACCATCCATTGGAATAACAAAAAACTCGATAACAGATAACCTTCCATAATGACAAGGTTAACATCCATTGGAGTAACAAAAATATTGACAATAGACTACCTTACATAATTACAAAGCTACCATCCATTGGAGTAACAAAAACTCGACAACAGACTACCTTCCATAATGACAAGGTTACCATCCATTGGAATAACAAAAATCTCGACAACAGACTACCTTCAACAATGAGAAGTTTACCATCCATTGGAATAACAAAAATCTCGACAACAGACTACCTTCCATAATGACAAGGTTACCATCCATTGGAATAACAAAAATCTCGACAATAGAGTACTTTCCATAATGACAAGGCTAACATCCAACGAAATAACAAAAATCTTGACAACAAACTACCTTCCATAATGACAAGGCTACCATCTAACGAAATAACAAAAAACTCAACAATAGACTACCTTCCATAATGACAAGGTTAACATCCATTGGAGTAACAAATATCTCGACAAAAGACTACCTTCCATAATTATAAGGCTACCATCCATTGGAGTAACAACAACTCGACAACAGACTACCTTCCACAATGACAAGGTTACCATCTATTGGAATAACAAAAATATCGACAACAAACTACCTTCCATAATGACAAAGCTACCATCCAACGAAATAACAAAAATCTCGACAATAGACTACCTTCCATAATGAAAAGGCTACCATCCATTGGACTATCATAAATATCGACAATAGACTACCTTCCATAATGACAAAGCTACCATCCAATGGAATAACAAAAATCTCAACAACAGACTACCTTCCATAATGACAAGGCTACCTTCCATTGGAGTAACAAAAATCTGAACAACATACTACCTTTCATAATGACAAGGCTACTATCCATTGGACTAACAAAAACTCGACAACAGACTACCTTTCATAATGACCAGGCTACCATCCATTGGGGTAAGAAAAATCTTGACAACAGACTACCTTTCATAATTACAAGGCTACCATCCATTTGAGTAACAAAAATCTCGACAACAGACTACCTTCCATAATGACAAGGTTAACATCCATTGGAATAACAAAAATCTCGACAATATACTACTTTCCATAATGACAAGGCTAACATCCAACGAAATAACAAAAATATCGACAACAAACTACCTTCCATAATGACAAGGTTACCATCCATTGGAATAACACAAAACTTAACAACAGACTACCTTCCATAATGACAAGGTTAACATCCATTGCAGTAACAAAAATATCGACAATAGACTACCTTCCATAATTACAAAGCTACCATCCATTGGAGTAATAAAAAATCGACAACAAACTACCTTCTATAATGAAAAGGATACCATCCATTGGAATAACAAAAATCTCGACAACAGACTACCTTCCATAATAACAAGGCTACCATCCAACGAAATAACAAAAATCTCGACAATAGACTACCTTCCATAATGACAAGGCTACCATCCATTGGAGTAACAAATATCTTGACAACAGACTACCTTCCATAATGAAAAGGCTACCATCCATTGGACTATCAAAAATCTCAATGAATGACTACCTTTCATAATGACAAGGCTACCATCCATTGAAGTAAGAAAAATCTTGACAACAGACTAACTTCCATAATTACAAGGATACCATCCATTGGAGTAACAAATATCTCGACAAAAGACTACCTTCCATAATGACAAGGCTACCATCCATTGGAGTAACCAAAATATCGACAACAAACTACCTTCCATAATTACAAGGCTATTATCCATTGGAGTAACAAAAACTCGACAACAGACTACCTTCCATAATGAGAAGGTTACCATCCATTGGAGTAACAAAAACTCGAAAACAGACTACCTTCCATATTGAGAAGTTTACCATCCATTGGAATAACAATAATCTCGATAACAGGCTACCTTCCATAATGACAAGGTTACCATCCATTGGAATAACAAAAATCTCGACAACATACTACTTTCAAAAATGACAAGGCTAACATCCAACGAAATAACAAAAATATCGACAACAAATTACCTTCCATAATGATAAGGTTACCATCCATTGGAATAAAAAAAAACTCGACAACAAACTACCTTCCATAATGATAAGGTTAACATCCATTGGAGTAACAAATATCTCGACAACAGACTACCTTCCATAATGACAAGGCTACCACCCATTGAAGTAACAAAAATCTGAACAACAGACTACCTTCCATAATGACAAGGCTACTATCCATTGGACTAACAAAAACTCGACAACAGACTACCTTTCATAATGACAAGGCTACCATCCATTGGAATAAGCAAAATCTTGACAACAGACTACCTTCCATAATTACAAGGCTACCATCCATTCGAGTAACAAAAATCTCGACAATAGACTACCTTCCATAATGACAAGGTTACCATCCATTGGAATAACAAAAATCTCGACAACAGACTACTTTCCATAATGACAAGGCTAACATCCAATGAAATAACAAAAATATCGACAACAAAATACCTTACATAATGACAAGGTTACCATCCATTGGAATAACAAAAAACTCGACAACAGACTACCTTCCATAATGACAAGGTTAACATCCATTGGAGTAACAAAAATATCGACAATAGACTACCTTCCATAATTACAAGGCTACCATCCATTGGAGTAACAAAAACTCCACAACAGACTACCTTCCTTAATGACAAGGTTACCATCCATTGGAATAACAAAAATCTCGACAACAAACTACCTTCTATAATGACAAGGCTACCATCCAACGAAATAACAAAAATATCGACAACAGACTACCTTCCATAATGACAAGGCTACCATCCATTGGAGTATCAAATCTCTTGACAACAGACTACCTTCCATAATGAAAAGGCTACCATCCATTGGACTATCAAAAATCTCAATTATAGACAACCTTTCATAATGACAAGGCTACCATCCTTTGGAGTAACCAAAATATCGACAACAGACTACGTACCATAATTACAAGGCTACTATCCATTGGAGTAACAAAAACTCGACAACAGACTACCTTCCATAATGAGAAGGTTACCATCCATTGGAGTAACAAAAACTCGAAATTAGACTACCTTCCATAATGAGAAGTTTACCATCCATTAGAATAACAAAAATCTCGACAACAAGCTACCTTCCATAATGACAAGGTTACCATCCATTGGAATAACAAAAATATCGACAACAAACTTCCTTCCATAATGACAAGGTTACCATCCATTGGAATAACAAAAAACTCGATAACAAACTACCTTCCATAATGACAAGGTTAACATCCATTGGAGTAACAAAAATATCGACAATAGACTACCTTACATAATTACAAAGCTACCATCCATTGGAGTAACAAAAACTCGACAACAGACTACCTTCCATAATGACAAGGTTACCATCCATTGGATTAACAAAAATCTCGACAACAGACTACTTTCCATAATGACAAGGCTAACATCCAACGAAATAATAAAAATATCGACAACAAACTACCTTACATAATGACAAGGTTACCATCCATTGGAATAACAAAAAACTCGACAACAAACTACCTTCCATAATGACAAGGTTAACAACCATTGGAGTAACAAAAATATTAACAATAGACTACCTTCCATAATTACAAGGCTACCATCCATTGGAGTAACAAAAACTCGACAACAGACTACCTTCCTTAATGACAAGGTTACCATCCATTGGAATAACAAAAATCTAGACAAAAGACTACCTTCCATAATGACAAGGCTACCATCCAACGAAATAACAAAAATCTCGACAACAGACTACCTTCCATAATGACAAGGCTACCATCCATTGGAGTAACAAAAATCTGAACAACAGACTACCTTCCATATTGACAACGCTACCATCCATTGGACTAACAAAAATCTCAATGAAAGACTACCTTTCATAATGACAAGGCTACCATCCATTGGAGTAAGAAAAATCTCGACAACAAACTAACTTCCATAATTACAAGGCTACCATCCATTGGAGTAAAAAATATCTCGACAAAAGACTACCTTCCATAATGACAAGGCTACCATCCGTTGGAGTAACCAAAATATCGACAACAAACTACCTTCCATAATTACAAGGCTATTATCCATTGGAGTAACAAAAACTCGACAACAGACTACCTTCCATAATGAGAAGGTTACCATCCATTGGAGTAACAAAAACTCGAAAACAGACTACCTTCCATATTGAGAAGTTTACCATCCATTGGAATAACAAAAATCTCGACAACAGACTACCTTCCATAATAACAAGGCTACCATTAATCGACATAACAAAAATCTAGACAACAGACTACCTTCCATAATGATAAGTTTACCATCCATTGGAATATCAAAAATCTCGACAACAGACTACTTTCAATAATGACAAGGCTAACATCCAATGAAATAACAAAAATCTCGACAACAGACTACCTTCGATAATGACAAGGTTACCATCCATTAGAATAACAAAAAACTCGACAACAGACTACCTTCCATAATGACAAGGTTAACATCCATTGGAGTAACAAAAATATCGACAACAGACTACCTTCCATAATGACAAGGCTAACATCCATTAGAGTATCAAAAATCTCGACAACAGACTACCTTCCATAATGACAAGGCTACCATACATTGGAGTAATAAAAATCTCGACAACAAACTACCTTCCATAATGACTAGGCTACCATCCATAGGAGTAACAAGGATATCGACAACAGACTACCTTCCATAATGACAAGATTACCATACATTGAAATAACAAAAATCTCGACAAAAGACAAGCTTCCATAATGACAAGGCTACCATCCATTATAGTAACAAAAATCTAGACAACAGTCTACCTTCTATAATTATAAGGTTACCATCCATTGGAGTAACAAAAATCTCAACAACAGACTACCTTCCAAAATGACAACGCTACCATCCATTGGAGTAACAAAAATCTCGACAATAGACTAGCTATCATAATGACAAGGCTACCATCCATTGGAGTAACCAAAATGTCGACAACAGACTACCTTCCATAATTACAAGGATACTATCCTTTGGAGTAACAAAAACTCAACAACATACTACCTTCCATAATGAGAAGGTTACATTCCATTGGAGTAACAAAAACTCAAAAACAAACTACCTTCCATAATGACAAGGTTACCATCCATTGGAATAACAAAAATCTCGACAACATACTAGTTTCCATAATGACAAGGCTTACATCCAACGAAATAACAAAAATATCGACAACAAACTACCTTCCATAATGATAAGGTTACCGTCCATTGGAGTAACCAAAAACTCGACAACAGACTACCTTCCATAATGAGAAGGTTACTATCCATTGGAGTAACAAAAACTTGACAACATACTACCTTCCATAATGAGAAGGTTACATTCCATTGGTGTAACAAAAACTAAAAAACAGATTACCTTCCATAATGACAAGGTTACCATCCATTGGAATAACAAAAATCTCGACAACATACTAGTTTCCATAATGAAAAGGCTAACATCCAACGAAATCACAAAAATATCGACAACAAACTACCTTCCATAATGATAAGGTTACCGTCCATTGGAATAACAAAAAACTCGACAACAGACTACCTTCCATAATGACAAGGTTAACATCCATTGGAGTAACAAAAATATCGACAATAGACTTACTTCCATATATATAAGGCTACCATCCATTAGAGTAGCAAAAACTCGACATCAAACTACCTTCCATAATGAAAAGGTTACCATCTATTGGAATAACAAAAATCTCGAGAACAAACTACCTTCCATAATGAGAAGGCTACCATCCATTGGAGTAACAAATATCTCGACAACATACTACCTTACATAATGACTAGGCTACCATTCATTGGAGTAAATAATATCTCCACAACAGACTACCTTCCATAATGACAAGGCTACCATACATTGGAGTAATAAAAGTCTCAACAACAGACTACCTTCTATAATGACTAGGATACCATCCATAGGAGTAACAAAGATATCGACAACAGACTACCTTCCTTAATGACTAGACAACCATACATTGAAATAACAAAAATCTCGATCAAAGATAAGCTTCCATAATGACAAGGCTACCATCCATTGTAGTAACAAAAATCTCGACAATAGTCTACCTTCCATAATTATAAGGTTACCATCCATTGGAGTAACAAAAATCTCAACAACAGACTACCTTCCATAATGACAATGGTACCATCCATTGGAGTAATAAAAATCTCGACAATAGTCTAGCTTTCATAATGACAAGGCTACCATCCATTGGAGTAACCAAAATGTCGACAACAAACTACCTTCCATAATTACAAGACTACTATCCATTGGAGTAACAAAAACTCGACAACAGACTACCTTCCATAATGAGAAGGTTAATATCCATTGGAATAACAAAAATCTCGACAACAGACTACCTTCCATAATGACAAGGTTACCATCCATTGTAATAACAAAAAACTCGACAACAGACTACCTTCCATAATGACAAGGTTAACATCCATTGGAGTAACAAAAATATCGACAAAGGACTACCTTCCATAATGAAAAGGCTACCATCCATTGGAGTAATAAAAATCTCGACAACAGACTACCTTCAATAATGATTAGGCTACCATCCATAGGAGTAACAAAGATATCGACAACAGACTACCTTCCATAATGACAAGACTACCATACATTGAAATAACAAAAATCTCGACAACAGACAAGCTTCCATAATGACAAGGCTACGATCAATTGTAGTAACAAAAATCTCGATAACAGTCTACCTTCTATAATTATAAGGTTACCATCCATTGGAGTAACAAAAATCTCGACAACAAACTACCTTCTATAATGACAATGCTACCATCCATTGGAGTAATAAAAATCTCGACAATAGACAAGCTTTCACAATGACAAGGCTACCATCCATTGGAATAACTAAAATCTCGACAATAGACTACCTTCCATAATGATAAGGGTACCATCCCATGGAATAACAAAAATCTCGACAATAGACTACCTTCCAAAATGACAAGGCTACCATCCATTTTAGTAACAAAAAGATCAACAAGTGACTACCTTCCGTAATGACAAGGCTACCATCCATTGGAGTAGCAAAAATATCGACAACAGACTACCTTCCGTAATTACAAGGCTACCATCCATTGGAGTAACAATTACTCGACAACAGACTACCTTCCATAATGACAAGGTTACCATCCATTGGAATAACAAAAATCTCGACAACACACTACCTTCCATAATGACAAGGCTAACATCCAACGAAATAACAAAAATCTCGACAACAGACTACCTTCTATAATGATAAGGCTACTATCCATTGGAGTAACAAAATTCTAGACAACAGACTACCTTCCATAATGACAAGGCTACCATCCATTGGAGTAACCAAAATACCGACAACACACTACATTCCATAATGACAAGGCTACCATCCATTGGAGTAAGAAAAATCTCGACAACAGACTACCTTCCATAATGACAAGGTTACCATCCATTGCGATAACATAAATCTCGACAACAAACTACTTTCCATAATGACAAGGCTAACATCCAACGAAATAACAAAAATCTTGACAACAAACTACCTTCCATAATGACAAGGTTACCATACATTGGCATAACAAAAAACTCGACAACAGACTACCTTCCATAATGACAAGGTTAACATCCATTGGAGTAACAAAAATATCGACAACGGACTACCTTCCATAATGAAAAGCTACCATCCATTGGAGTAATAAAAATATCGACAACAGACTACCTTCAATAATGACTAGGCTACCATCCATAGGAGTAACAAAGATATCGACAACAAACTAACTTCCATAATGACAAGACTACCATACATTGAAATAACAAAAATCTCGACAACAGACAAGCTTCCATAATGACAAGGCTACCATCCATTGTAGTAACAAAAATCTCGACAACAGTCTACCTTCTATAATTATAAGGCTACCATCCATTGGAGTAACAAAAATCTCGACAACAAACTACCTTCTATAATGACAATGCTACCATCCATCGGAGTAATAAAAATCTCGACAATAGACAAGCTTTCATAATGACAAGGCTACCATCCATTGGAATAACAAAAATCTCGACAATAGACTACCTTCCATAATGATAAGTTTACCATCCCATGGAATAACAAAAATCTCGACAATAGATTACCTTCCAAAATGACAAGGCTACCATCCATTTTAGTAACAAAAAGATCAACAAGTGACTACCTTTCGTAATGACAAGGCTACCATCCATTGGAGTAGCAAAAATATCGACAACAGACTACCTTCCGTAATTACAAGGCTACCATCCATTGGAGTAACAATTACTCGACAACAGACTACTTTCCATAATGACAAGGTTACCATCCATTGGAATAACAAAAATCTTGACAACACATTACCTTCCATAATGACAAGGCTAACATCCAACGAAATAACAAAAATCTCGACAACAGACTACCTTCTATAATGATAAGGCTACTATCCATTGGAGTAACAAAATTCTCGACAACAGACTACCTTCCATAATGACAAGGCTACCATCCATTGGAGTAACCAAAATACCGACAACACACTACATTCCATAATGACAAGGCTACCATCCATTGGAGTAAGAAAAATCTCGACAACAGACTACCTTCTATAATGACAAGGCTACCATTAATTGGAGTAATAAAAATCTCGACAACAGACTACATTCAATAATGACTAGGCTACCATCCATAGGAGTAACAAAGATATCGACAACAAACTACCTTCCATAATGACAAAACTACCATACATTGAAATAACAAAAATCTCGACAACAGACAAGCTTCTATAATGACAAGGCTACCATCCATTGCAGTAACAAAAATCTCGACAACAATCTACCTTCTATAATTATAAGGTTACCATCCATTGGAGTAACAAAAATTTCGACAACAAACTACCTTCCATAATGACAACGCTACCATCCATTGGAGTAACAAAAATCTCGACAATAGACTAGATTTCATAATGACAAGGCTACCATCCATTGGAATAACAAAAATCTCGACAATAGACTACCTTCCATAATGATAAGGCTACCATCCATGGAATAACAAAAATCTCGACAATAGACTACCTTACAAAATGACAAGGCTACCATCCATTTTAGTAACAAAAATATGAACAAGTGACTACCTTCCGTAATGACAAGGCTACCATCCATTGGAGTAACAAAAATCTCGACAATAGACTACCTTTCGTAATTACAAGGCTACCATCCATTGGAGGAACAAATACTCGACAACATACTACCTTCCATAATGACAAGGATACCATCCATTGGAATAACAAAAATCTCAACAACACACTACCTTCCATATTAAAAAGGCTACCATCCAACGAAATAACAAAAATCTCGACAACAGATTAACTTCCATAATGAAAAGGCAACCATCCATTGGAGAAACAAAAATATCGACAACACACTACATTCCATAATGACAAGGCTACCATCCATTGGAGTAAGAAAAATCTCAACAACAGACTACCTTCCATAATGACAAGGCTACCATCCATTGGAGTAACAAAAATCTGAACAACAGACTACCTTCTATAATTATAAGGTTACCATCCATTGGAGTAAAAAAAATCTCGACAACAAACTACCTTCCATAATGACAATGCTACCATCCATTGGAGTAATAAAAATCTCGACAATAGACTAGCTTTCATAATGACAAGGCTACCATCCATTGGAATAACAAAAATCTCGACAACAGACTACCTTCCATAATGATAAGGGTACCATCCCATGGAATAACAAAAATCATGACAATAGACTACCTTCCAAAATGACAAGGCTACCATCCATTTTAGTAACAAAAATATCAACAAGTGACTACCTTTCGTAATGAAAAGGCTACCATCCATTGGAGTAACAAAAATATCAATAAGTGACTACCTTCCGTAATGACAAGGCTACCATCCATTGGAGTAACAAAAATCTCGACAACAGACTACCTTTCGTAATTACAAGGCTACCATCCATTAGAGTAACAAATACTCGACAACAGACTACCTTCCATATTGACAAGGATACCATCCATTGGAATAACAAAAATCTCAACAACACACTACCTTCCATATTAAAAAGGCTACCGTCCAACGAAATAACAATGCTGAGAAGCAATCCACTACTGCAAACCTGTTTCAAAATTCATAATGCCAGAGCCAACATCTGGTTATTTTTGTTTTGGAATGGCTATTTTATTTTTCTGATCAGCAAGACGGTCAAGGATAGTTAAATCTATGAAGGTCTTGCTGGGGTCTTCTGTGGTTTGCTTGGGAGTTGTTTGTTTGGGAGATGGAGTGGGAGAATCAGAAATAATGATTGGACTATTTGGGGTTTTGGGAGTATTTGGTGGTGTGGTTTCAGGTGAGGATGGCAGCTGGGCCATTGTTACTGTTGTTCCACATGGCAGCTGGATTGCCAGAGGTTGTGGCTCAGAGGATTGAGGTGAATGAGGTTCAAAAGGTGGAGGAGATGGTGTTTCAGAATGATGAAACTCAGGTTGAGGTGATGGTTGAGGTGATGGTGGATGAATTTCTGGTTGAGGAGAGGGAGAAGGAATTGCTGGTTGTGGAGAAGGAGGAGGAATTTCTGGTTGTTCAGGAATATGTGGTTCTTCTGGAATGGGTGAGAGAGGTTGTTCTGGTTGAGGAGATGTGGCAATATCTGGTTTAGTGTTTGGATTGTTGGGAAGGTTATCAGAAGCACGTTGATCAATGTCAGATAGGACTTTGTCAAGTGCTGATGTTGTTGAAATTGTTGGTTTGGGATGTTTTGTGCGGGGTCTTCTGAGTTGTAGTGCCTCAGAAGGGTCATCTTCTGGTTCGGTTTCATCTATTGTTGGGATGGGGATTGGGATTGCATGAGAAGCTGGAGTGGGAATTTATGTTGGAATAGCAGAAGAATTTAAAACAGAAGCAACATATAAATTACCTCTTTTCTTGGCTGTCTGCTGGGATGTTCCTTCTGAAGGGGCCTTCCTTTTCTTCGTATTCTTCAGTGTAACTTCTGGTTGAGGTTGGTGCAGATCTTTGATATTCAACTTGGGATTTGTACCATCAGCCTTGCACGCGTCTAGGTATCTGAGAACCACCACTGGTTTAGATTCTATCTCAGAAAATAAAGGAAAGTCACTCAGCGGGACTCTTCTACTAGTGATGTCAGCAATAGGAGTAACGCTGGGTTCCTTTCTGATATTCTCTATTAACTTCATTTTCTTCAGATTCTTCGTGTTCAGAGGCTTCCCAACCGTTGGTTCAATGGTGCTTAACTTTTGAGCTTCTATCAGGTGCTCTATCAGCCTATTCTCGGTCAGAATATCTGATGTTAACCTTCCAAAGGGTATCCAATCCCTCTTTGTTCTTTCTTATTCCCTGGTTTCCTTCACGCTTGTTCTGAGGTGATTAAACAGAAGATGAGCCAAGTTGATTTTTACCTTCTGATTGATAAAATAGATCAGAAACTATGGATCTATATTTATGTAATCAGGGGAACTGGTTGGCTTCCTATGATTAAAACACCCCAGAATTATCTTCGCCAAACTCTGTGGTGATCCTTGAGATCTCTGATCTTGCTGCTGGGAACCCCATGGGTGAAAATCCTTTCTGCTATGACACCCACGTCAGAGCATCTTTCAGCCATATCAATACAGCAGACGCCACCGCCACTGTAACCAATCAACTTTGCTATGTGATCCTCAGTGATCACAATCTTCTTCCCCATTATGTAGGAGGTGACTTGATGCGTTGAAGCAGTTGCATGAATCCAGAACTCCTTGACTAACATTGGGAATGTTGGTCCAACCAACCTATCAAAATACCTTTCCCATTTTTGTGCCCTAATTTCTTTTGTCAAGTCAAAACCATTCTCTTTCAGACTGCCAAAATCAATAATCAGTTCAGACAACACTTCAAGATTCTTCACTGGTGTAAGGAGTGTTCTGAATGGAACTTGGTACTGTTCAAAGGATGCTTTCTTCTGAGAACCTGCAGAAGCACTACTGTAGGTTGCCATGTTCACACTTAGGTTTTTTTGAGAAACTGAGAAAAAGGGTTTAAAACTTGAAAGAGATGAACAGAGAGAAAATGCAGAAAATATTTGAGAGATAATGAGAAACTGTAAAAGATTAATGTGAGAAATTAACGTTCTTAAATAGGCTTCAGAATATTTTGAAAGAGTAAACGTTTTCAAGAAAGAGAAATAAAATCATGATTACGTTTTAAAAACATGATTACTGTCATTTAATGCTTGCTGATTTTGGGGGATTTGAGAAAGATACTTGAAACGGTTAGCAGACATGTGTCTCAATGCACCCAATCAGCGTTTTGCGTTCTCAGAAGCGTGCACGCGTTCTGCTTCAGAGATTTGCTGATGATTGGATGACACTTGTTTGATTTAGTGATCAGTACGTCTATCCTTGAGCTGAAATGCTCAGATCTTTAAGACTAGCATCTGATATAATCTGCATGTTCTATCTTTCTAAAAAGAGCTTGATCAGAAGTTCACAGTAAAACAAATACATTCTGAAGATAAATATATGGAATTAAAACATTTTCACTCTGGGTAGATTTTCATGCTGAGATGATTCAGAATGAAATTGAACCTATCTTCAGAAAGGGGTTTAGTGAAGATATCAGCCCATTGATGGTCTGTATCTATAAATTTTAAGTTCAAAATTCCTTTCTGAATGTAGTCCCTAATGAAATGATGTTTTATTTCTATATGCTTAGCTCTAGAATGTAAAATAGGATTCTTACTTAAGCAAATAACAGAAGTATTGTCACAGAGTATAGGGATGTTACTCTCAAAAATTTGGAAGTCTTCAAGCTGACTTTTCATCCAGAGCATTTGTGTGCTACATCCTGCTGCTGCTATGTACTCAGCTTCTACTGTTGATAGCGCAATTGTGGATTGCCTTTTGCTGGACCAAGAGATCAGATTTTCTCCCAGAAAATCGCAGCTTCCAGAAGTACTTTTACGCTCTACTCTGTCTCCAGCAAAGTCAGCATCGCAGTAGCCTACTAAACTGTAATCACTAGATTTTCTATAAAACAAACCCAGATTAGTAGTACCTTTCAGATACTTGAAAATTCGCTTAACAGCTGTTAAGTGAGATTCTCTAGGATCTGATTGGAATCTAGCACAAATACATACACTGAATAATATATCAGGTCTTGAAGCTGTCAGATAAAGGAGAGAACCAATCATACATCTGTAGACTTTATGTTCTACCTTTTTGCTTACCTCTTCTCTTTCCAGAATGCACGTGGGATGCATTGGAATCTTTGATGGCTTACATTCTGAGAGGTCAAATTTCTTCAGAATGATAAAGCTAACATCCAACAAAATGACAAAAATCTCGACAACAAACTACCTTCCATAATGATAAGGTTACCATCCATTGGAATAACAAAAAACTCGACAACAGACTACCTTCCATAATGACAAGCATAACATCCATTGGAGTAACAAAAATATCGACAACATACTACCTTCCATAATTACAAGGCTATAATCCATTGGAGTAACAAAAACTCGACAACAAACTACCTTCCATAATGACAAGGTTACCATACATTGGAATAACAAAAATCTCGACAACAGACTACTTTCCATAATGACAAGGCTACCATCCAACGAAATTACAAAAATCATGACAACAGACTACTTTCCATAATGAGAACGCTACCATCCATTGGAGTAACAAATATCTCGTCAACAGACTACCTTCCATAATGAAAAGGCTACCATCCATTAGACTATCAAAAATATCGACAACAGACTACCTTCCATAATGACAAAGCTACCATCCATTGGAGTAAGAAAAATCTCGACAACAGACTAACTTCTATAATTACAAGGCTACCATCCATTGGAGTAACAAATATCTCGACAAAAGACTACCTTCCCTAATGACAAGGCTACAATCCATTAGACTATCAAAAATATCGATAGTAGACTAACTTCCATAATTACAAGGCTACCATCCATTGGAGTAAAAAATATCTCGACAACAAACTACCTTCCATTATGATAAGGCTACCATCCATTGGACTATCAAAATCCTCGACAACAAACTACCTTCCGTAATGACAAGGCTACCATCAAATGGAATATCAAAAATCTCGACAACAAACTACCTTCCATAATGTCAAGGCTACCATCAAACGAAATAACAAAAATCTCAACAACAGACTACCTTCCATAATTACAAGGTTACAATCCATTGGAATAATAATAATCTCGCAACAGACTACCTTCCATAATGACAAGGCTACCATCAAACGAAATAACAAAAATTTCGACAACAAACTACCTTCCATAATGCAAGGTTACCATCCATTGGAGTAAGAAAAATATCGACAACAGACTACCTTCCATAATTATAAGGCTATTATCCAGTGGAGTAACAAAAACTCGACAACAGTTTACCTTCCATAATGACAAGGTTACCATCCATTGGAATAACAAAAATCTCGACAAAAGACTACCTTCCATAATGAAAAGGTTACCATTCATTGGAATAAAAAAAATCTCGACAACAGACTAATTTCCAAAATGACAAGGCTACCATCCATTGGAGTATCAAAAATATCGACAATAAACTACCTTCCATAATTACAAGGCTACCATCTATTGGAGTAACAAAAACTCGACAACAAACTACCTTCCATAATGACAAGGCTACCATCTAACGAAATAACAAAAATCTCGACAATAGACTACCTTCCATAATGAGAAGGCTACCATGCATTGGAGTAACAAAAATCTCGACAACAGACTACCTTCCATATTGACAAGGCTACCATCCATTGGAGTAACAAAAATCTCGACAACAGACTACCTTACATAATGACAATGCTACCATCCATTGGAGTAACAAAAATATGGACACCACACTATGTTCCATAATGACAAGTCTACCATCCATTGGAGTAACAAAAATCTCGACAACAGACTACCTTCCATAATGACAAGGCTACCATCCATTAGACTATCAAAAATCTCGACATCAGACTTCCTTTCATAATGACAAGGCTACCATCCATTGGAGTAACAAAAATCTTACAACATACTAATTTCCATAATGACAAGGCTAACATCCAACTAAATAACAAAAATCTCGACAACAAACTACCTTCCATAATGACAAGGTTACCATCCACTGGAATAACAAAAAACTCGACAACAGACTACCTTCCATAATGGCAAGGTTAAAATCCATTGGAGTAACAAAAAATATCGACAACATACTACCTTCCATAATTACAAGGCTACCATCCATTGGAGTAACAAAAACTAGACAACAGACTACCTTTAATAATGACAAGGTTACCATCCATTGGAATAACAAAAATCTCGACAACAGACAACCTTCCATAATGACAAGGCTACCATCCAACGAAATAACAAAAATCTCGACAACAGACTACCTTCCATAATGAGAAGGCTACCATCCATTGGAGTAACAAAATTCTCGACAACAGACTACCTTCCATAAGGAGAAGGCTACCATCCAATGGAGTAAAAAAAATATCAACAATAGACTACCTTACATAATGACAATGCTACCATCCATTGGAGTAACAAAAATATCGATAACACACTACGTTCCATAATGACAAGGCTACCATCCATTGGAGTAACAAAAATCTCGACAACAGACTACCTTCCATAATGACAAGGCTACCATCCATTAGACTATCAAAAATCTCGACAAAAGACTACCTTTCATAATGACAAGGCTACCATCCATTGGAGTAACCAAAATCTCGACAACAGACTAACTTCCTTAATTACAAGGCTACCATCCATTGGAGTAACAAATATCTCGACAATAGACTACCTTCCATAATGATAAGGCTACCATCCATTGGACTATCAAAATCCTCGACAATAGATTACCTTCCATAATTACAAGGCTACCATCCAATGGAATACCAAAAATCTCGACAACATACTACCTTCCATAATGACAAGGTTACCATCCATTGGAATAACAAAAATCTCGACAACAGACTACTTTCCATAATGACAAGGATAACATCAAATGAAATAACAAAAATCTTGACAACAAACAACCTTCCATAATGACAAGGTTACCATCCATTGAAATAACAAAAAACTCGACAACAGACTACCTTCCAAAATGACAAGGTTAACATCCATTGGAGTAACAAAAATATCGATAACAGACTTCCTTCCATAATTACAATGCTACCATCCATTGAAGTAACAAAAACTCGACAACAGACTACCTTCCATAATGACAAGGTTACCATCCATTGGAATAACAAAAATCTCGACAACAGACTACCTTCCATAATGACAAGGCTACCATCCAACTAAATAACAAAAATCTTGACAACACACTACCTTCAATAATGAGAAGGCTACCATCCATTGGAGTAACAAAATTCTCGACAACAGACTACCTTCCATAATGAGAAGGCTACCATCCATTGGAGTAACAAAAATATCGACAACAGACTACCTCACATAATGACAATGCTACCATCCATTGGAGTAACAAAAATATCGACAACACACTACGTTTCATAATGACAAGGCTACCATCCATTGGAGTAACAAAAATCTCGACAACACACTAACTTCCATAATTACATGGCTACCATCCATTGGAGTAACAAATATCTCGACAACAGACTACCTTCCATAATAATAAGGGTACCATCCATTGGACTATCAAAATCCTTGACAAAAACTACCTTCCATAATGAAAAGGGTACCATCCATTGGAGTAACAAAAATCTCTATAACAGACTACCTTCATTAATGACAAGGTTACCACCCATTGGAATAAAAAAAAACTCGACTACAAACTACCTTCCATAATGTCAAGGTTACCATCCATTGGAGTAACAAAAATATCGACAATAGACTACCTTCCATAATTACAAGGCTACTATCCATTGGAGTAACAAAAACTCGACAATAGACTACCTTCCATAAAGACAAGTTTACCATCCATTGGAATAACCAAAATATCGACAACATACTACCTTCCATAATGACAAGGTTACCATCCATCGGAGTAACAAAAATATCGACAACAGACTACCTTCCATAGTTACAAGGCTACCATCCATTGGAGTAACAAAAACTCGACAACAGGCTACTTTCCATAATGATAAGGATACCATCCATTGGAATAACAAAAATCTCGACAACAGACTAACTTCCATAATGACAAGGCTACCATCTAACGAAATAACAAAAATCTCGACAACAGACTACCTTCCATAATGAGAAGGCTACCATCCATTGGAGTAACAAAAATATCGACAACACACTACGTTCCATAATGACAAGGCTACCATCCATTGGAGTAACAAAAATATGGACACCACACTATGTTCCATAATGACAAGTCTACCATCCATTGGAGTAACAAAAATCTTGACAACAGACTACCTTCAATAATGAGAAGGCTACCATCCATTGGAGTAACAAAATTCTCGACAACAGACTACCTTCAATAATGAGAAGGCTACCATCCATTGGAGTAACAAAAATCTCGACAACAGACTACCTTACATAATGACAATGCTACCATCCATTGGAGTAACAAAAATATCGACAACATACTACATTTCATAATGACAAGGCTACCATCCATTGGAGTAACAAAAATCTCGACAACACACTAACTTCCATAATTACATGGCTACCATCCATTGGAGTAACAAATATCTCGACAACAGACTACCTTCCATAATAATAAGGGTACCATCCATTGGACTATCAAAATCCTTGACAAAAACTACCTTCCATAATGAAAAGGCTACCATCCATTGGAGTAACAAAAATCTCTACAACAGACTACCTTCATTAATGACAAGGTTACCACCCATTGGAATAAAAAAAATCTCGACAACAAACTACCTTCCATAATTTCAAGGTTACCATCCATTGGAGTAACAAAAATATCGACAATAGACTACCTTCCATAATTACAAGGCTACTATCCATTGGAGTAACAAAAACTCGACAATAGACTACCTTCCATAAAGATAAGTTTACCATCCATTGGAATAACAAAAATCTCGACAACATACTACCTTCCATAATGACAAGGTTACCATCCATCGGAGTAACAAAAATATCGACAATAGACTACCTTCCATAGTTACAAGGCTACCATCAATTGGAGTAACAAAAACTCGACAACAGGCTACTTTCCATAATGATAAGGATACCATCCATTGGAATAACAAAAATCTCGACAACAGACTAACTTCCATAATGACAAGGCTACCATCTAACGAAATAACAAAAATCTCGACAACAGACTACCTTCCATAATGAGAAGGCTACCATCCATTGGAGTAACAAAAATCTCGACAATAGACTACCTTACATAATGACAATGCTACCATCCATTGGAGTAACAAAAATATGGACACCACACTATGTTCCATAATGACAAGTCTACCATCCATTGGAGTAACTAAAATCTCGACAATAGACTACCTTCCATAATGACAAGGCTATCGTCCATTAGACTATCAAAAATCTCGACATCAGACTTCCTTTCATAATGACAAGGCTACCATCCATTGGAGTAACAAAAATCATACAACATACTACTTTCCATAATGACAAGGCTAACATCCAACTAAATAACAAAAATCTCGACAACAAACTACCTTCCATAATGACAATCTTACCATCCACTAGAATAACAAAAAACTCGACAACAGACTACCTTCCATAATGGCAAGGTTAAAATCCATTGGAGTAACAAAAAATATCGACAACATACTACCTTCCATAATTACAAGGCTACCATCCATTGGAGTAACAAAAACTAGACAACAGACTACCTTTAATAATGACAAGGTTACCATCCATTGGAATAACAAAAATCTCGACAATAGACAACCTTCCATAATGACAAGGCTACCATCCAACGAAATAACAAAAATCTCGACAACAGACTACCTTCCATAATGAGAAGGCTACCATCCATTGGAGTAACAAAATTCTCGACAACAGACTACCTTCCATAAGGAGAAGGCTACCATCCAATGGAGTAAAAAAAATATCAACAATAGACTACCTTACATAATGACAATGCTACCATCCATTGGAGTAACAAAAATATCGACAACACACTACGTTCCATAATGACAAGGCTACCATCCATTGGAGTAACAAAAATCTCGACAACAGACTTCCTTCCATAATGACAAGGCTACCATCCATTAGACTATCAAAAATATCGACAGAAGATTACCTTTAATAATGACAAGGCTACCATCCATTGGAGTAACCAAAATCTCGACAACAGACTAACATCCTTAATTACAAGGCTACCATCCATTGGAGTAACAAATATCTCGACAATAGACTACCTTCCATAATGATAAGGCTACCATCCATTGGACTATCAAAATCCTCGACAATAGACTACCTTCCATAATGACAATGCTACCATCCAATGGAATACCAAAAATCTCGACAACATACTACCTTCCATAATGACAAGGTTACCATCCATTGGAATAACAAAAATATCGACAACAGACTACTTTCCATAATGACAAGGATAACATCAAACGAAATAACAAAAATCTTGACAACAAACTACCTTCCATAATGACAAGGTTACCATCCATTGAAATAACAAAAAACTCGACAACAGACAACCTTCCAAAATGACAAGGTTAACATCCATTGGAGTAACAAAAATATCGATAACAGACTTCCTTCCATAATTACAATGCTACCATCCATTGAAGTAACAAAAACTCGACAACAGACTACCTTCCATAATGACAAGGTTACCATCCATTGGAATAACAAAAATCTCGACAATAGACTACGTTCCATAATGACAAGGCTACCATCCAACTAAATAACAAAAATCTTGACAACAGACTACCTTCAATAATGAGAAGGCTACCATCCATTGGAGTAACAAAATTCTCGACAACAGACTACCTTCCATAATGACAAGGCTACCATCCATTGGAGTAACAAAAATCTCGACAACAGACTACCTCGCATAATGACAATGCTACCATCCATTGGAGTAACAAAAATATCGACAACACACTACGTTCCATAATGACAAGGCTACCATCCATTGGAGTAACAAAAATCTCGACAACAGACTAACTTCCATAATTACATGGCTACCATCCATTGGAGTAACAAATATCTCGACAACAGACTACCTTCTATAATAATAAGGGTACCATCCATTGGACTATCAAAATCCTCGACAACAAACTACCTTCCATAATGACAAGGCTATCATCCATTGGAGTAACAAAAATCTCTACAATAGACTACCTTCAATAATGACAAGGTTACCACCCATTGGAATAAAAAAAACCTCGACAACAAACTACCTTCCATAATGTCAAGGTTACCATCCATTGGAGTAACAAAAATATCGACAATAGACTACCTTCCATAATTACAAGGCTACTATCCATTGGAGTAACAAAAACTTGACAATAGACTACCTTCCATAATGACATGTTTACCATCCATTGGAATAACACAAATCTCGACAACATACTACCTTCCATAATGACAAGGTTACCATCCATCGGAGTAACAAAAATATCGACAACAGACTACCTTCCATAGTTACAAGGCTACCATCCATTGGAGTAACAAAAACTCGACAACAGGCTACTTTCCATAATGATAAGGATACCATCCATTGGAATAACAAAAATCTCGACAACAGACTAACTTCCATAATGACAAGGCTACCATCCAACGAAATAACAAAAATGTCGACAACAGCCTAACTTCCATAATGAGAAGGCTACCATCCATTGGAGTAACAAAATTCCTGACAACAAACTACCTTCCATAATGAGAAGGCTACCATCCATTGGAGTAACAAAAATCTCGATAACAGACTACCTTACATAAAGACTTTGCTACCATCCATTGGAGTAACTAAAATATCGACAACACACTACGTTCCATAATGACAAGGCTACCATCCATTGGAGTAACAAAAATCTCGACAACAGACTACCTTCCATAATGACATGGCTACCATCCATTAGACTATCAAAAATCTCGACAACTGACTACCTTTCATAATGACAAGGCTACCATCCATTGGAGTAACAAAAATGTCGACAACAGACTAACTTCCATAATTACAAGGCTACCATCTGTTGGAGTAACAAATATCTCGACAACAAACTACCTTCCATAATGATAAGGCTACCATCCATTGGACTATCAAAATCCTCGACAACAGACTACCATCCATAATGACAAGGCTAACATCCAATGGAATACCAAAAATCTCAACAACAGACTACCTTCCATAATGACAAGGCTACCATCCATTGGAGTAACAAAAATCTGAACTACAGACTACCTTCCATAATAAAAACGCTACCATCCATTGGACTAACAAAAATCTCAATGATAGACTACCTTCCATAATGACAAGGCTACCATCCATTGGAGTAACAAAAATCTCGACAACAAACTAACTTCCATAATTACAAGGCTACCATCCATTGAAGTAACAAATATCTTGACAAAAGACTACCTTCCATAATGACAAGGCTACCATCCATTGGAGTAACCAAAATATCGACAATAGACTACCTTCTATAATGACAAGGCTAGCATCCATTGGAGTAACAAAACTCTTGAAAACAAACTACCTTCCATAATGAAAAGGGTACCATCCATTGGAGTAACAAAAATATCGACAACAAACTACCTTCCATAATGACAAGGCTACCATCCATTAGAGTATCAAAAATATCGATAACAAACTACCTTCCATAATTACAAGTCTACTATCCATTGGAGTAACAAAAACTCGACCACAGACTACCTTCCATAATGACAAGGTTACCATCCATTGGAATAACAAAAATCTTGACAACAGACTACCTTCCATATTGACAAAGCTACCTTCCAACGAAATAACAAAAATCTAGACAACAAAATACCTTCCATAGTGACAAGGCTACCATCCATTGGAGTATCAAAAATATCGACAATAAACTACCTTCCATAATTACAAGGCTACCATCCATTGGAGTAACAAAAACTAGACAACAAACTACCTTACATAATGACAATGCTACCATCCATTGGAGTAACAAAAATATGGACACCACACTATGTTCCATAATGAGAAGTCTACCATACATTGGAGTAACAAAAATCTCGACAACAGACTACCTTCCATAATGACAAGGCTACCATCCATTAGACTATCAAAAATCTCGACATCAGACTTCCTTTCATAATGACAAGGCTACCATCCATTGGAGTAACAAAATTCTCGACAACAGACTACCTTCCATAAGGAGAAGGCTACCATCCAATGGAGTAAAAAAATATCAACAATAGACTACCTTACATAATGACAATGCTACCATCCATTAGAGTAACAAAAATATCGACAATAGACTACCTTCCATAATGACAAGGCTACCATCCATTAGACTATCAAAAATCTCGACAGAAGACTACCTTTCATAATGACAAGGCTACCATCCATTGGAGTAACCAAAATCTCGAAAACAGACTAACTTCCTTAATTACAAGGCTACCATCCATTGGAGTAACAAATATCTCGACAACAAACTAACTTCCATAATTACAAGGCTACCATCCATTGAAGTAACAAATATCTTGACAAAAGACTACCTTCCATAATGACAAGGCTACCATCCATTGGAGTAACCAAAATATCGACAATAGACTACCTTCTATAATGACAAGGCTAGCATCCATTGGAGTAACAAAACTCTTGAAAACAAACTACCTTCCATAATGAAAAGGGTACCATCCATTGGAGTAACAAAAATATCGACAACAAACTACCTTCCATAATGACAAGGCTACCATCCATTAGAGTATCAAAAATATCGATAACAAACTACCTTCCATAATTACAAGTCTACTATCCATTGGAGTAACAAAAACTCGACCACAGACTACCTTCCATAATGACAAGGTTACCATCCATTGGAATAACAAAAATCTTGACAACAGACTACCTTCCATATTGACAAAGCTACCTTCCAACGAAATAACAAAAATCTAGACAACAAAATACCTTCCATAGTGACAAGGCTACCATCCATTGGAGTATCAAAAATATCGACAATAAACTACCTTCCATAATTACAAGGCTACCATCCATTGGAGTAACAAAAACTAGACAACAAACTACCTTACATAATGACAATGCTACCATCCATTGGAGTAACAAAAATATGGACACCACACTATGTTCCATAATGAGAAGTCTACCATACATTGGAGTAACAAAAATCTCGACAACAGACTACCTTCCATAATGACAAGGCTACCATCCATTAGACTATCAAAAATCTCGACATCAGACTTCCTTTCATAATGACAAGGCTACCATCCATTGGAGTAACAAAATTCTCGACAACAGACTACCTTCCATAAGGAGAAGGCTACCATCCAATGGAGTAAAAAAATATCAACAATAGACTACCTTACATAATGACAATGCTACCATCCATTAGAGTAACAAAAATATCGACAATAGACTACCTTCCATAATGACAAGGCTACCATCCATTAGACTATCAAAAATCTCGACAGAAGACTACCTTTCATAATGACAAGGCTACCATCCATTGGAGTAACCAAAATCTCGAAAACAGACTAACTTCCTTAATTACAAGGCTACCATCCATTGGAGTAACAAATATCTCGACAATAGACTACCTTCCATAATGATAAGGCTACCATCCATTGGACTATCAAAATCCTCGACAATAGACTACCTTCCATAATGACAAGGCTACCATCCAATGGAATACCAAAAATCTCGACAACATACTACCTTCCATAATGACAAGGTTACCATCCATCGGAATAACAAAAATCTCGACAACAGACTACTTTCCATAATGACAAGGATAACATCAAACGAAATAACAAAAATCTTGACAACAAACTACCTTCCATAATGACAAGGTTACCATCCATTGAAATAACAAAAAACTCGACAACAGACTACCTTCCAAAATGACAAGGTTAACATCCATTGGAGTAACAAAAATATCGATAACAGACTTCCTTCCATAATTACAATGCTACCATTCATTGAAGTATCAAAAACTCGACAACAGACTACCTTCCATAATGACAAGGTTACCATCCATTGGAATAACAAAAATCTCGACAACAGACTACCTTCCATAATGACAAGGGTACCATCCAACTAAATAACAAAAATCTTGACAATAGACTACCTTCAATAATGAGAAGGCTACCATCCATTGGAGTAAAAAATTCTCGACAAGAGACTACCTTCCATAATGAGAAGGCTACCATCCATTGGAGTAACAAAAATCTCGACAACAGACTACCTCACATAATGACAATGCTACCATCCATTGGAGTAACAAAAATATCGACAACACACTACGTTCCATAATGACAAGGCTACCATCCATTCGAGTAACAAAAATCTCGACAACAGACTAACTTCCATAATTACATGGCTACCATCCATTGGAGTAACAAATATCTCGACAACAGACTACCTTCCATAATAATAAGGGTACCATCCATTGGACTATAAAAATCCTCGACAACAAACTACCTTCCATAATGACAAGGCTACCATCCATTGGAGTAACAAAAATCTCTGCAACAGACTACCTTCAATAATGACAAGGTTACCACCCATTGGAATAAAAAAAACTCGACAACAAACTACCTTCCATAATGTCAAGTTTACCATCCATTGGAGTAACAAAAATATCGACAATAGACTACCTTCCATAATTACAAGGCTACTATCCATTGGAGTAACAAAAACTCGACAATAGACTACCTTCCATAATGACATGTTTACAATCCATTGGAATAACAAAAATCTCGACAACATACTACCTTCCATAATGACAAGGTTACCATCCATCGGAGTAACAAAAATATCGACAACAGACTACCTTCCATAGTTACAAGGCTACCATTCATTGGAGTAACAAAAACTCGACAACAAGCTACTTTCCATAATGATAAGGATACCATCCATTGGAATAACAAAAATCTCGACAATAGACTAACTTCCATAATGACAAGGCTACCATCCAACGAAATAACAAAAATCTCGACGAGAGACTAACTTCCATAATGAGAAGGCTACCATCCATTGGAGTAACAAAATTCCCGACAACAGACTACCTTCCATAATGAGAAGGCTACCATCCATTGGAGTAACAAAAATCTCGACAACAGACTACCTTACATAATGACTTTGCTACCATCCATTGGAGTAACAAAAATATCGACAACACACTACGTTCCATAATGACAAGGCTACCATCCATTGGAGTAACAAAAATCTCGACAACAGACTACCTTCCATAATGACATGGCTACCATCCATTAGACTATCAAAAATCTCGACAACTGACTACCTTTCATAATGACAAGGCTACCATCCATTGGAGTAACAAAAATCTCGACAACAGACTAACTTCCATAATTACAAGGCTACCATCCGTTGGAGTAACAAATATCTCGACAACAAACTACCTTCCATAATGATAAGGCTACCATCCATTGGACTATCAAAATCCTCGACAACAGACTACCATCCATAATGACAAGGCTACCATCCAATGGAATACCAAAAATCTCAACAACAGACTACCTTCCATAATGACAAGGCTACCATCCTTTGGACTAACAAAAATATCAATGATAGACTACCTTCCATAATGACAAGGCTACCATCCATTGGAGTAACAAAAATCTCGACAACAATCTAACTTCCATAATTACAAGGGTACCATCCATTGAAGTAACAAATATCTTGACAAAAGACTACCTTCCATAATGACAAGGCTACCATCCATTGGAGTAACCAAAGTATCGACAATAGACTACCTTCTATAATGACAAGGCTAGCATCCATTGGAGTAACAAAACTCTTGAAAACAAACTACCTTCCATAATGAAAAGGGTACCATCCATTGGACTAACAAAAATATCGACAACAAACTACCTTCCATAATAACAAGGCTACCATCCAATTGAGTATCAAAAATATCGATAACAAACTACCTTCCATAATTACAAGGCTACCATCCATTGGAGTAACAAAAACTCGACAAATGACTACCTTCCATAATGACAAGGTTACCATCCATTGGAATAACAAAAATCTCGACAACAGACTACCTTCCATATTGACAAAGCTACCATCCAACGAAATAACGAAAAATCTAGACAACAAACTACCTTCCATAGTGACAAGGCTACCATCCATTGGAGTATCAAAAATATCGACAATAAACTACCTTCCATAATTACAAGGCTACCATCCATTGGAGTAAAAAAAACTCGACAACAAACTACCTTCCATAATGACAAGGCTACCATCCAACGAAATAACAAAAATCTCGACAACAGACTACCTTCCATAATGAGAAGGCTACCATCCATTGGAGTAACAAAAACCTCGACAACAGACTACCTTCCATAATGACAAGGCTACCATCCATTGGAGTAACAAAAATCTCGACAACAGACTACCTTACATAATGACAATGCTACCATCCATTGGAGTAACAAAAATATGGACACCACACTATGTTCCATAATGACAAGTCTACCATACATTGGAGTAACAAAAATCTCGACAACAGACTACCTTCCATAATGACAAGGCTACCATCCATTAGACTATCAAAAATCTCGACATCAGACTTCCTTTCATAATGACAAGGCTACCATCCATTGGAGTAACAAAAATCATACAACATACTACTTTCCATAATGACAAGGCTAACATCCAACTAAATAACAAAAATCTCGACAACAAACTACCTTCCATAATGACAAGGTTACCATCCACTAGAATAACAAAAAACTCGACAACAGACTACCTTCCATAATGGCAAGGTTAAAATCCATTGGAGTAACAAAAAATATCGACAACATATTACCTTCCATAATTACAAGGCTACCATCCATTGGAGTAACAAAAACTAGACAACAGACTACCTTTAATAATGACAAGGTTACCATCCATTGGAATAACAAAAATCTCGATAACAGGCAACCTTCCATAATGACAAGGCTACCATCCAACGAAATAACAAAAATCTCGACAACAGACTACCTTCCATAATGAGAAGGCTACCATCCATTGGAGTAACAAAATTCTCGACAACAGACTACCTTCCATAAGGATAAGGCTACCATCCAATGGAGTAAAAAAAATATCAACAATAGACTACCTTACATAATGACAATGCTACCATCCATTGGAGTAACAAAAATATCGACAACACACTACGTTCCATAATGACAAGGCTAGCATCCATTGGAGTAACATAAATCTCGACAATAGACTACCTTCCATAATGACAAGGCTACCATCCATTAGACTATCAAAAATCTCAACAGAAGACTACCTTTCATAATGACAAGGCTACCATCCATTGGAGTAACCAAAATCTCGACAACAGACTAACTTCCTTAATTACAAGGCTACCATCCATTGGAGTAACAAGTATCTCGACAATAGACTACCTTCCATAATGATAAGGCTACCATCCATTGGACTATCAAAATCCTCGAAAATAGACTACCTTCCATAATGACAAGGCTACCATCCAATGGAATACCAAAAATATCGACAACATACTACCTTCCATAATGACAAGGTTACCATCCATTGGAATAACAAAAATCTCGACAACAGACTACTTTCCATAATGACAAGGATAACATCAAACGAAATAACAAAAATCTTGACAACAAACTACCTTCCATAATGACAAGGTTACCATCCATTGAAATAACAAAAAACTCAACAACAGACTACCTTCCAAAATGACAAGGTTTACATCCATTGGAGTAACAAAAATATCGATAACAGACTTCCTTCCATAATTACAATGCTACCATCCATTGAAGTAACAAAAACTCGACAACAGACTACCTTCCATAATGACAAGGTTACCATCCATTGGAATAACAAAAATCTCGACAACAGACTACCTTCCATAATGACAAGGGTACCATCCAACTAAATAACAAAAATCTTGACAACAGACTACCTTCAATAATGAGAAGGCTACCATCCATTGGAGTAACAAAATTCTCGACAACAGACTACCTTCCATAATGAGAAGGCTACCATCCATTGGAGTAACAAAAATCTCGACAACAGACTACCTCACATAATGACAATGCTACCATCCATTGGAGTAACAAAAATATCGACAACACACTACGTTCCATAATGACAAGGCTACCATCCATTGGAGTAACAAAAATCTCCACAACAGACTAACTTCCATAATTACATGGCTACCATCCATTGGAGTAACAAATATCTCGACAACAGACTACCTTCCATAATAATAAGGGTACCATCCATTGGACTATCAAAATCCTCGAAAACAAACTACCTTCCGTAATGACAAGGCTACCATCCATTGGAGTAACAAAAATCTCTACAACAGACTACCTTCAATAATGACAAGGTTACCACCCATTGGAATAAAAAAAAACTCGACAACAAACTACCTTCCATAATGTCAAGGTTACCATCCATTGGAGTAACAAAAATATCGACAATAGACTACCTTCCATAATTACAAGGCTACTATCCAATGGAGTAACAAAAACTCGACAACAAACTACCTTCCATAATGACAAGGCTACCATCCAACAAAATAACAAAAATCTCGACAACAGACTACCTTCCATAATGAGAAGGCTACCATCCATTGGAGTAACAAAAACCTCGACAACAAACTACCTTCCATAATGACAAGGCTACCATCCATTGGAGTAACAAAAATCTCGACAACAGACTACCTTACATAATGTCAATGCTACCATCCATTGGAGTAACAAAAATATGGACACCACACTATGTTCCATAATGACAAGTCTACCATACATTGGAGTAACAAAAATCTCGACAACAGACTACCTTCCATAATGACAAGGCTACCATCCATTAGACTATCAAAAATCTCGACATCATACTTCCTTTCATAATGAAAAGGCTACCATCCATTGAAGTAACAAAAATCTTACAACATACTACTTTCCATAATGACAAGGCTAACATCCAACTAAATAACAAAAATCTCGACAACAAACTACCTTCCATAATGACAAGGGTACCATCCACTGGAATAACAATAAACTCGACAACAGATTTCCTTCCATAATGGCAAGGTTAAAATCCATTGGAGTAACAAAAAATATCGACAACATACTACCTTCCATAATTACAAGGCTACCATCCATTGGAGTAACAAAAACTAGACAACAGACTACCTTTAATAACGACAAGGTTACCATCCATTGGAATAACAAAAATCTCGATAACAGACAACCTTCCATAATGACAAGGCTACCATCCAACGAAATAATAAAAATCTCGACAACAGACTACCTTCCATAATGAGAAGGCTACCATCCATTGGAGTAACAAAATTCTCGACAACAGACTACCTTCCATAAGGATAAGGCTACCATCCAATGGAGTAAAAAAAATATCAACAATAGACTACCTTACATAATGACAATGCTACCATCCATTGGAGTAACAAAAATATCGACAACACACTACGTTCCATAATGACAAGGCTACCATCCATTGGAGTAACAAAAATCTCGACAATAGACTACCTTCCATAATGACAAGGCTACCATCCATTAGACTATCAAAAATCTCAACAGAAGACTACCTTTCATAATGACAAGGCTACCATCCATTGGAGTAACCAAAATCTCGACAACAGACTAACTTCCTTAATTACAAGGCTACCATCCATTAGAGTAACAAATATCTCGACAATAGACTACCTTCCATAATGATAAGGCTACCATCCATTGGACTATCAAAATCCTCGACAATAGACTACCTTCCATAATGACAAGGCTACCATCATATGGAATACCAAAAATCTCGACAACATACTACCTTCCATAATGACAAGGTTACCATCCATTGGAATAACAAAAATCTCGACAACAGACTACTTTCCATAATGACAAGGATAACATCAAACGAAATATCAAAAATCTTGACAACAAACTACCTTCCATAATGACAAGGTTACCATCCATTGAAATAACAAAAAACTCGACAACAGACTACCTTCCAAAATGACAAGGTTAACATCCATTGGAGTAACAAAAATATCGATAACAGACTTCCTTCCATAATTACAATGTTACCATCCATTGAAGTAACAAAAACTCGACAACAGACTACCTTCCATAATGACAAGGTTACCATCCATTGGAATAACAAAAATCTCAACAACAGACTACCTTCCATAATGTCAAGGGTACCATCCAACTAAATAACAAAAATCTTGACAACAGACTACCTTCAATAATGAGAAGGCTACCATCCATTGGAGTAACAAAATTCTCGACAACAGACTACCTTCCATAATGAGAAGGCTACCATCCATTGGACTAACAAAAATCTCGACAACAGACTACCTCACATAATGACAATGCTACCATCCATTGGAGTAACAAAAATATCGACAACACACTACGTTCCATAATGACAAGGCTACCATCCATTGGAGTAACAAAAATCTCGACAACAAACTAACTTCCATAATTACATGGCTACCATCCATTGGAGTAACAAATATCTCGACAACAGACTACCTTCCATAATAATAAGAGTACCATCCATTGGACTATCAAAATCCTCGAAAACAAACTACCTTCCATAATGACAAGGCTACCATCCATTGGAGTAACAAAAATCTCTACAACAGACTACCTTCAATAATGACAAGGTTACCACCCATTGGAATAAAAAAAAAACTCGACAACAAACTACCTTCCATAATGTCAAGGTTACCATCCATTGGAGTAACAAAAATATCGACAATAGACTACCTTCCATAATTACAAGGCTACTATCCATTGGAGTAACAAAAACTCGATAATAGACTACCTTCCATAATGACAAGTTTACCATCCATTGGAATAACAAAAATCTCGACAACATACTACCTTCCATAATGACAAGGTTACCATCCATCGGAGTAACAAAAATATCGACAACAGACTACCTTCCATAGTTACAAGGCTACCATCCATTGGAGTAACAAAAACTCGACAACAGGCTACTTTCCATAATGATAAGGATACCATCCATTGGAATAACAAAAATCTAGACAACAGACTAACTTCCATAATGACAAGGCTACCATCCAACGAAATAACAAAATCTCGACAACAGACTAGCTTCCATAATGAGAAGGCTACCATCCATTGGAGTAACAAAATTCCCGACAACAGACTACCTTCCATAATGAGAAGGCTACCATCCATTGGAGTAACAAAAATCTCGACAACATACTACCTTACATAATGACTTTGCTACCATCCATTGGAGTAACAAAAATATCGACAACACACTACGTTCCATAATGACAAGGCTACCATCCATTGGAGTAACAAAAATCTCGACAACAGACTATCTTCCATAATGACATGGCTACCATCCATTAGACTATCAAAAATCCCGACAACTGACTACCTTTCATAATGACAAGGCTACAATCCATTGGAGTAACAAAAATCTCGACAACAGACTAACTTCCATAATTACAAGGCTACCATCCGTTGGAGTAACAAATATCTCGACAACAAACTACCTTCCATAATGATAAGGCTACCATCCATTGGACTATCAAAATCCTCGACAATAGACTACCATCCATAATGACAAGGCTACCATCCAATGGAATACAAAAAATCTCAACAACAGTCTACCTTCCATAATGACAAGGCTACCATCCATTGGACTAACAAAAATCTCAATGATAGACTACCTTCCATAATGACAAGGCTACCATCCATTGGAGTAACAAAAATCTCGACAACAAACTAACTTCCATAATTACAAGGCTACCATCCATTGAAGTAACAAATATCTTGACAAAAGACTACCTTCCATAATGACAAGGCTACCATCCATTGGAGTAACCAAAATATCGACAATAGACTACCTTCTATAATGACAAGGCTAGCATCCATTGGAGTAACAAAACTCCTGAAAACAAACTACCTTCCATAATGAAAAGGGTACCATCCATTGGAGTAACAAAAATATCGACAACAAACTACCTTCCATAATGACAAGGCTACCATCCATTGGAGTATCAAAAATATCGATAACAAACTACCTTCCATAATTACAAGGCTACCATCCATTGGAGTAACAAAAATCTCGACAACAGACTACCTTCCATATTGACAAAGCTACCATCCAACGAAATAACAAAAATCTAGACAACAAACTACCTTCCATAATGACAAGGCTACCATCCATTGGAGTATCAAAAATATCGACAATAAACTACCTTCCATAATTACAAGGCTACCATCCATTGGAGTAACAAAAACTCGACAACAAACTACCTTCCATAATGAGAAGGCTACCATCCATTGGAGTAACAAAAATCTCGACAACAGACTACCTTCCATAATGACAAGGCTACCATCCATTGGAGTAACAAAAATCACGACAACAGACTACCTTACATAATGACAATGCTACCATCCATTGGAGTAACAAAAATATGGACACCACACTATGTTCCATAATGACAAGTCTACCATACATTGGAGTAACAAAAATCTCGACAACAGACTACCTTCCATAATGACAAGGCTACCATCCATTAGACTATCAAAAATCTCAACAGCAGACTGCCTTTCATAATGACAAGGCTACCATCCATTGGAGTAACAAAAATCTTACAACATACTACTTTCCATAATGACAAGGCTAAGATCCAACTAAATAACAAAAATATCGACAACAAACTACCTTCCATAATGGCAAGGTTACCATCCACTGGAATAACAAAAAACTCGACAACAGACTACCTTCCATAATGACAAGGTTAAAATCCATTGAAGTAACAAAAAATATCGACAACATACTACCTTCCATAATTACAAGGCTACCATCCATTGGAGTAACAAAAACTAGACAACAGACTACCTTTAATAATGACAAGGTTACCATCCATTCGAATAACAAAAATCTCGACAACAGACAACCTTCCATAATGACAAGGCTACCATCCAACGAAATAAAAAAAATCTCGACAACAGACTACCTTCCATAATAAGAAGGCTACCATCCATTGGAGTAACAAATTTCTCGACAACAGACTACCTTCCATAATGATAAGGCTATAATCCATTGGACTATCAAAGTCCTCGACAATAGACTACCATCCATAATGACAAGGCTACCATCCAATGGAATACAAAAAATCTCAACAACAGACTACCTTCCATAATGACAAGGCTACCATCCATTGGACTAACAAAAATCTAAATGATAGACTAC
This sequence comes from Vicia faba, assembly GCA_948472305.1. Taxonomy (NCBI): domain Eukaryota; kingdom Viridiplantae; phylum Streptophyta; class Magnoliopsida; order Fabales; family Fabaceae; genus Vicia; species Vicia faba. The sequence continues at coordinate 755,187,009 of OX451738.1, forward strand.
CTTCCATAATGACAAGGCTACCATCCATTGGAGTAACAAAAATCTCGACAACAAACTAACTTCCATAATTACAAGGCTACCATCCATTGAAGTAACAAATATCTTGACAAAAGACTACCTTCCATAATGACAAGTCTACCATCCATTGGAGTAACCAAAATATCGACAATAGACTACCTTCTATAATGACAAGGCTAGCATCCATTGGAGTAACAAAACTCCTGAAAACAAACTACCTTCCATAATGAAAAGGGTACCATCCATTGGAGTAACAAAAATATCGACAACAAACTACCTTCCATAATGACAAGGCTACCATCCATTGGAGTATCAAAAATATCGATAACAAACTACCTTCCATAATTACAAGGCTACCATCCATTGGAGTAACAAAAATCTCGACAACAGACTACCTTCCATATTGAAAAAGCTACAATCCAACGAAATAACAAAAATCTAGACAACAAACTACCTTCCATAGTGACAAGGCTACCATCCATTGGAGTATCAAAAATATCGACAATAAACTACCTTCCATAATTACAAGGCTACCATCCATTGGAGTAACAAAAACTCGACAACAAACTACTTTCCATAATGAGAAGGCTACCATCCATTGGAGTAACAAAAATCTCGACAACAGACTACCTTCCATAATGACAAGGCTACCATCCATTGGAGTAACAAAAATCTCGACAACAGACTACCTTACATAATGACAATGCTACCATCCATTGGAGTAACAAAAATATGGACACCACACTATGTTCCATAATGACAAGTCTACCATACATTGGAGTAACAAAAATCTCGACAACAGACTACCTTCCATAATGACAAGGCTACCATCCATTAGACTATCAAAAATCTCAACAGCAGACTGCCTTTCATAATGACAAGGCTACCATCCATTGGAGTAACAAAAATCTTACAACATACTACTTTCCATAATGACAAGGCTAAGATCCAACTAAATAACAAAAATATCGACAACAAACTACCTTCCATAATGGCAAGGTTACCATCCACTGGAATAACAAAAAACTCGACAACAGACTACCTTCCATAATGACAAGGTTAAAATCCATTGGAGTAACAAAAAATATCGACAACATACTACCTTCCATAATTACAAGGCTACCATCCATTGGAGTAACAAAAACTAGACAACAGACTACCTTTAATAATGACAAGGTTACCATCCATTCGAATAACAAAAATCTCGACAACAGACAACCTTCCATAATGACAAGGCTACCATCCAACGAAATAAAAAAAATCTCGACAACAGACTACCTTCCATAATAAGAAGGCTACCATCCATTGGAGTAACAAAATTCTCGACAACAGACTACCTTCCATAAGGAGAAGGCTACCATCCAATGGAGTAACAAAAATATCAACAATAGACTACCTTACATAATGACAATGCTACCATCCATTGGAGTAACAAAAATATCGACAACACACTACGTTCCATAATGACAAGGCTACCATCCATTGGAGTAACAAAAATCTCGACACTAGAGTACCTTCCATAATGACAAGGCTACCATCCATTAGACTATCAAAAATCTCGACAGAAGACTACCTTTCATAATGATAAGGCTACCATCCATTGGAGTAACAAAAATCTCGACAACAGACTAACTTCCTTAATTACAAGGCTACCATCCATTGGAGTAACAAATATCTCGACAATAGACTACCTTCCATAATGATAAGGCTACCATCCATTGGACTATCAAAATCCTCGACAAGAGACTACCTTCCATAATGACAAGGTTACCATCCATTAGAATAACAAAAATCTCGACAACAGACTACCTTCCATAATGACAAGGCTACCATCCAACGAAATAACAAAAATCTTGACAACAGACTACCTTCCATAATGAGAAGGCTACCATCCATTGGAGTAACAAAATTCTCGACAACAGACTACCTTACATAATGACAATGCTACCATCCATTAGAGTAACAAAAATATTGACAACAGACTACCTTCCATAATGACAAGGCTACCATCCATTAGACTATCAAAAATATCGACAGTAGACTACCTTCCATAATGACAAGGCTACCATCCATTGGAGTAACAAAAATCTCGACAACAGACTAACTTCCATAATTACAAGGCTACCATCCATTGGAGTAACAAATATCTCGACAATAGACTACCTTCTATAATGATAAGGCTACCATCCATTGGACTATCAAAATCCTCGACAACATACTACCTTCCATAATGACAATGTTACCATCCATTGGAATAACAAAAATCTCGACAACAGATTACCTTCCATAATGACAAGGCTACCTTCCATAATGAGAAGGCTACAATCCATTTGAGTAACAAAATTCTCGACAACAAAAATAACTTCCATAATGAGAAGGCTACCATCCATTGGAGTAACAAAAATCTCGACAAGAGACTACCTTACATAATGACAATGCTACCATCCATTGGAGTAACAAAAATATGGACACCACACTATGTTCCATAATGACAAGTCTACCATACATTGGAGTAACAAAAATCTCGACAACAGACTACCTTCCATAATGACAAGGCTACCATCCATTAGACTATCAAAAATCTCAACAGCAGACTGCCTTTCATAATGACAAGGCTACCATCCATTGGAGTAACAAAAATCTTACAACATACTACTTTCCATAATGACAAGGCTAAGATCCAACTAAATAACAAAAATATCGACAACAAACTACCTTCCATAATGGCAAGGTTACCATCCACTGGAATAACAAAAAACTCGACAACAGACTACCTTCCATAATGACAAGGTTAAAATCCATTGAAGTAACAAAAAATATCGACAACATACTACCTTCCATAATTACAAGGCTACCATCCATTGGAGTAACAAAAACTAGACAACAGACTACCTTTAATAATGACAAGGTTACCATCCATTCGAATAACAAAAATCTCGACAACAGACAACCTTCCATAATGACAAGGCTACCATCCAACGAAATAAAAAAAATCTCGACAACAGACTACCTTCCATAATAAGAAGGCTACCATCCATTGGAGTAACAAATTTCTCGACAACAGACTACCTTCCATAATGATAAGGCTATAATCCATTGGACTATCAAAGTCCTCGACAATAGACTACCATCCATAATGACAAGGCTACCATCCAATGGAATACAAAAAATCTCAACAACAGACTACCTTCCATAATGACAAGGCTACCATCCATTGGACTAACAAAAATCTAAATGATAGACTACCTTCCATAATGACAAGGCTACCATCCATTGGAGTAACAAAAATCTCGACAACAAACTAACTTCCATAATTACAAGGCTACCATCCATTGAAGTAACAAATATCTTGACAAAAGACTACCTTCCATAATGACAAGTCTACCATCCATTGGAGTAACCAAAATATCGACAATAGACTACCTTCTATAATGACAAGGCTAGCATCCATTGGAGTAACAAAACTCCTGAAAACAAACTACCTTCCATAATGAAAAGGGTACCATCCATTGGAGTAACAAAAATATCGACAACAAACTACCTTCCATAATGACAAGGCTACCATCCATTGGAGTATCAAAAATATCGATAACAAACTACCTTCCATAATTACAAGGCTACCATCCATTGGAGTAACAAAAATCTCGACAACAGACTACCTTCCATATTGAAAAAGCTACAATCCAACGAAATAACAAAAATCTAGACAACAAACTACCTTCCATAGTGACAAGGCTACCATCCATTGGAGTATCAAAAATATCGACAATAAACTACCTTCCATAATTACAAGGCTACCATCCATTGGAGTAACAAAAACTCGACAACAAACTACTTTCCATAATGAGAAGGCTACCATCCATTGGAGTAACAAAAATCTCGACAACAGACTACCTTCCATAATGACAAGGCTACCATCCATTGGAGTAACAAAAATCTCGACAACAGACTACCTTACATAATGACAATGCTACCATCCATTGGAGTAACAAAAATATGGACACCACACTATGTTCCATAATGACAAGTCTACCATACATTGGAGTAACAAAAATCTCGACAACAGACTACCTTCCATAATGACAAGGCTACCATCCATTAGACTATCAAAAATCTCAACAGCAGACTGCCTTTCATAATGACAAGGCTACCATCCATTGGAGTAACAAAAATCTTACAACATACTACTTTCCATAATGACAAGGCTAAGATCCAACTAAATAACAAAAATATCGACAACAAACTACCTTCCATAATGGCAAGGTTACCATCCACTGGAATAACAAAAAACTCGACAACAGACTACCTTCCATAATGACAAGGTTAAAATCCATTGGAGTAACAAAAAATATCGACAACATACTACCTTCCATAATTACAAGGCTACCATCCATTGGAGTAACAAAAACTAGACAACAGACTACCTTTAATAATGACAAGGTTACCATCCATTCGAATAACAAAAATCTCGACAACAGACAACCTTCCATAATGACAAGGCTACCATCCAACGAAATAAAAAAAATCTCGACAACAGACTACCTTCCATAATAAGAAGGCTACCATCCATTGGAGTAACAAAATTCTCGACAACAGACTACCTTCCATAAGGAGAAGGCTACCATCCAATGGAGTAACAAAAATATCAACAATAGACTACCTTACATAATGACAATGCTACCATCCATTGGAGTAACAAAAATATCGACAACACACTACGTTCCATAATGACAAGGCTACCATCCATTGGAGTAACAAAAATCTCGACACTAGAGTACCTTCCATAATGACAAGGCTACCATCCATTAGACTATCAAAAATCTCGACAGAAGACTACCTTTCATAATGATAAGGCTACCATCCATTGGAGTAACAAAAATCTCGACAACAGACTAACTTCCTTAATTACAAGGCTACCATCCATTGGAGTAACAAATATCTCGACAATAGACTACCTTCCATAATGATAAGGCTACCATCCATTGGACTATCAAAATCCTCGACAAGAGACTACCTTCCATAATGACAAGGTTACCATCCATTAGAATAACAAAAATCTCGACAACAGACTACCTTCCATAATGACAAGGCTACCATCCAACGAAATAACAAAAATCTTGACAACAGACTACCTTCCATAATGAGAAGGCTACCATCCATTGGAGTAACAAAATTCTCGACAACAGACTACCTTACATAATGACAATGCTACCATCCATTAGAGTAACAAAAATATTGACAACAGACTACCTTCCATAATGACAAGGCTACCATCCATTAGACTATCAAAAATATCGACAGTAGACTACCTTCCATAATGACAAGGCTACCATCCATTGGAGTAACAAAAATCTCGACAACAGACTAACTTCCATAATTACAAGGCTACCATCCATTGGAGTAACAAATATCTCGACAATAGACTACCTTCTATAATGATAAGGCTACCATCCATTGGACTATCAAAATCCTCGACAACATACTACCTTCCATAATGACAATGTTACCATCCATTGGAATAACAAAAATCTCGACAACAGATTACCTTCCATAATGACAAGGCTACCTTCCATAATGAGAAGGCTACAATCCATTTGAGTAACAAAATTCTCGACAACAAAAATAACTTCCATAATGAGAAGGCTACCATCCATTGGAGTAACAAAAATCTCGACAAGAGACTACCTTACATAATGACAATGCTACCATCCATTGGAGTAACAAAAATATCGACAACACACTATGTTCCATAATGACAAGGCTACCATCCATTGGAGTAACAAAAATCTCGACAACAGACTAACTTCCATAATTACAAGGCTACCATCCATTGAAGTAACAAATATCTCGACAACAGACTACCTTCCATAATGACAAGGCTACCATCCATAGGAGTAACCAAAATATCGACAATAGACTACCTTCTATAATAACAAGGCTAGAATCCATTGGAGTAACAAAAACTCGACAACAGACTACCTTCCATTATGACAAGGTTACCATCCATTGGAATAACAAAAATCTCGACAACAAACTACCTACCATAATTACAAGGCTACCATCCAACGAAATAACAAAAATCTCGACAACAGACTATTTTCCATAATGAGAAGGCTACCATCCATTGGAGTAACAAAATTCTCGAAAAGAGACTACCTTCCATAATGACAAGGCTACCATCCATTAGACTATCAAAAAACTCGAAAGCAGACTACCTTTCATAATGACAAGGCTACCATCCATTGGAGTAACAAAAATCTCGACAAAACACTAACTTCCATAATTACAAGGCTACCATCCATTGGAGTAACAAAAATCTCAACAACTGACTACCTTCCATTATGACAAGGCTACCATCAAACGAAATAACAAAAATATCGACAACATACTACCTTCAATAATTACCAGGTTACCATCCATTGGAATAACAAAAATCTCGACAACAAACTACCTTCCATAATGACAAGGCTACCATCCAATGAAATAACAAAAATTTCGACAACATACTACCTTCCATAATGACAAGGTTACCATCCATTGGAATAAAAAAAACTCGACAACAAACTACCTTCCATAATTTCAAGGTTACCATCCATTGGAGTAAAAAAAATATCGACAACAGACTACCTTCCATAATTACAAGGCTACTATCCATTGGAGTAACAAAAACTCGACAACAGACTAACTTCCATAATGACAATGTTACCATCCATTGGAATAACAAAAATCTCGATAACATACTACCTTCCATAATGACAAGGTTACCTTCCATTGGAATCAGAAAAATCTCGACAACAGACTACTTTCCATAATCACATGGCTAACATCCAAGGAAATAACAAAAATCTCGACAACAAACAACCTTCCATAATGACAAGGTTACCATCCATTGAAATAACAGAAAACTCGACAACAGACTACCTTCCATAATGACAAGGTTAGAATCCATTGGGGTAATAAAATTTTCGACAAAAGACTACCTTCCATAATTACAAGGCTACCATCCATTGGAGTAACAAAAAATCGACAACAGACTAACTTCCATAATGACAAGGTTACCATCCATTGGAATAACAAAAATCTCGACAACAAACTACCTTCCATAATGACAAGGCTACCATCCAACGAAATAACAAAAATCTCGACAACAAACTACCTTCCATAATGAGAAGGCTACCATCCATTGGAGTAACAAAATTCTGGACAACAAACTACCTTCCATAATGAGAAGGCTACCATCCATTGGAGTAACAAAAATCTCGACAACAGACTACCTTACATAATGACAATGCTACCATCAATTGGAGTAACAAAAATATCGACAACACACTATGTTCCATAATGACTAGGCTACAATCCATTGGAGTAACAAAAATCGCGACAATAGACTACCTTCCATAATGACAAGACTACCATCCATCAGAGTAACAAAAATCTAGACAACAGACTAACTTCCATAATTAAAAGGCTACCATCCATTAGAGTAACAAATATCTCGACAACAGACTACCCTCCATAATGATAAGGCTACCATCCATTTGACTATCAAAATCCTCGACAATAGACTACCTTCCATAATGACAAGGCTACCATCCAATAGAATACCAAAAATCTCAACAACAAACTACCTTCCATAATGACACGTACCATCCATTGGAATAACAAAAATCTGAACTACAAACTACCTTCCATAATGACAACGCTACCATCCATTGGACTAACAAAAATCTTAACAAAAGACTACCTTCCATAATGACAAGGCTACCATCCATTGGAGTAATTAAAATCTCAACAACAGACTAAGTTCCATAATTAAAAGGCTATCATCCATTGAAGTAACAAATATCTCGACAAAAGGCTACCTTCCATAATGACAAGGCTAACATCCATATGAGTAACCAAAATATCGACAATAGACTACCTTCCATAATTACAAGGCTACCATCCATTGGAGTAACAAAAACTCGACAGCAGACTACCTTCCATAATGACAAGGTTACCATCCATTGGAGTAACAAAAATCTCGACAACAGACTACCTTACATAATGACAATGCTACCATCCATTGGAGTAACAAAAATATGGACACCACACTATGTTCCATAATGACAAGTCTACCATACATTGGAGTAACAAAAATCTCGACAACAGACTACCTTCCATAATGACAAGGCTACCATCCATTAGACTATCAAAAATCTCAACAGCAGACTGCCTTTCATAATGACAAGGCTACCATCCATTGGAGTAACAAAAATCTTACAACATACTACTTTCCATAATGACAAGGCTAAGATCCAACTAAATAACAAAAATATCGACAACAAACTACCTTCCATAATGGCAAGGTTACCATCCACTGGAATAACAAAAAACTCGACAACAGACTACCTTCCATAATGACAAGGTTAAAATCCATTGGAGTAACAAAAAATATCGACAACATACTACCTTCCATAATTACAAGGCTACCATCCATTGGAGTAACAAAAACTAGACAACAGACTACCTTTAATAATGACAAGGTTACCATCCATTCGAATAACAAAAATCTCGACAACAGACAACCTTCCATAATGACAAGGCTACCATCCAACGAAATAAAAAAAATCTCGACAACAGACTACCTTCCATAATAAGAAGGCTACCATCCATTGGAGTAACAAAATTCTCGACAACAGACTACCTTCCATAAGGAGAAGGCTACCATCCAATGGAGTAACAAAAATATCAACAATAGACTACCTTACATAATGACAATGCTACCATCCATTGGAGTAACAAAAATATCGACAACACACTACGTTCCATAATGACAAGGCTACCATCCATTGGAGTAACAAAAATCTCGACACTAGAGTACCTTCCATAATGACAAGGCTACCATCCATTAGACTATCAAAAATCTCGACAGAAGACTACCTTTCATAATGATAAGGCTACCATCCATTGGAGTAACAAAAATCTCGACAACAGACTAACTTCCTTAATTACAAGGCTACCATCCATTGGAGTAACAAATATCTCGACAATAGACTACCTTCCATAATGATAAGGCTACCATCCATTGGACTATCAAAATCCTCGACAAGAGACTACCTTCCATAATGACAAGGTTACCATCCATTAGAATAACAAAAATCTCGACAACAGACTACCTTCCATAATGACAAGGCTACCATCCAACGAAATAACAAAAATCTTGACAACAGACTACCTTCCATAATGAGAAGGCTACCATCCATTGGAGTAACAAAATTCTCGACAACAGACTACCTTACATAATGACAATGCTACCATCCATTAGAGTAACAAAAATATTGACAACAGACTACCTTCCATAATGACAAGGCTACCATCCATTAGACTATCAAAAATATCGACAGTAGACTACCTTCCATAATGACAAGGCTACCATCCATTGGAGTAACAAAAATCTCGACAACAGACTAACTTCCATAATTACAAGGCTACCATCCATTGGAGTAACAAATATCTCGACAATAGACTACCTTCTATAATGATAAGGCTACCATCCATTGGACTATCAAAATCCTCGACAACATACTACCTTCCATAATGACAATGTTACCATCCATTGGAATAACAAAAATCTCGACAACAGATTACCTTCCATAATGACAAGGCTACCTTCCATAATGAGAAGGCTACAATCCATTTGAGTAACAAAATTCTCGACAACAAAAATAACTTCCATAATGAGAAGGCTACCATCCATTGGAGTAACAAAAATCTCGACAAGAGACTACCTTACATAATGACAATGCTACCATCCATTGGAGTAACAAAAATATCGACAACACACTATGTTCCATAATGACAAGGCTACCATCCATTGGAGTAACAAAAATCTCGACAACAGACTAACTTCCATAATTACAAGGCTACCATCCATTGAAGTAACAAATATCTCGACAACAGACTACCTTCCATAATGACAAGGCTACCATCCATAGGAGTAACCAAAATATCGACAATAGACTACCTTCTATAATAACAAGGCTAGAATCCATTGGAGTAACAAAAACTCGACAACAGACTACCTTCCATTATGACAAGGTTACCATCCATTGGAATAACAAAAATCTCGACAACAAACTACCTACCATAATTACAAGGCTACCATCCAACGAAATAACAAAAATCTCGACAACAGACTATTTTCCATAATGAGAAGGCTACCATCCATTGGAGTAACAAAATTCTCGAAAAGAGACTACCTTCCATAATGACAAGGCTACCATCCATTAGACTATCAAAAAACTCGAAAGCAGACTACCTTTCATAATGACAAGGCTACCATCCATTGGAGTAACAAAAATCTCGACAAAACACTAACTTCCATAATTACAAGGCTACCATCCATTGGAGTAACAAAAATCTCAACAACTGACTACCTTCCATTATGACAAGGCTACCATCAAACGAAATAACAAAAATATCGACAACATACTACCTTCAATAATTACCAGGTTACCATCCATTGGAATAACAAAAATCTCGACAACAAACTACCTTCCATAATGACAAGGCTACCATCCAATGAAATAACAAAAATTTCGACAACATACTACCTTCCATAATGACAAGGTTACCATCCATTGGAATAAAAAAAACTCGACAACAAACTACCTTCCATAATTTCAAGGTTACCATCCATTGGAGTAAAAAAAATATCGACAACAGACTACCTTCCATAATTACAAGGCTACTATCCATTGGAGTAACAAAAACTCGACAACAGACTAACTTCCATAATGACAATGTTACCATCCATTGGAATAACAAAAATCTCGATAACATACTACCTTCCATAATGACAAGGTTACCTTCCATTGGAATCAGAAAAATCTCGACAACAGACTACTTTCCATAATCACATGGCTAACATCCAAGGAAATAACAAAAATCTCGACAACAAACAACCTTCCATAATGACAAGGTTACCATCCATTGAAATAACAGAAAACTCGACAACAGACTACCTTCCATAATGACAAGGTTAGAATCCATTGGGGTAATAAAATTTTCGACAAAAGACTACCTTCCATAATTACAAGGCTACCATCCATTGGAGTAACAAAAAATCGACAACAGACTAACTTCCATAATGACAAGGTTACCATCCATTGGAATAACAAAAATCTCGACAACAAACTACCTTCCATAATGACAAGGCTACCATCCAACGAAATAACAAAAATCTCGACAACAAACTACCTTCCATAATGAGAAGGCTACCATCCATTGGAGTAACAAAATTCTGGACAACAAACTACCTTCCATAATGAGAAGGCTACCATCCATTGGAGTAACAAAAATCTCGACAACAGACTACCTTACATAATGACAATGCTACCATCAATTGGAGTAACAAAAATATCGACAACACACTATGTTCCATAATGACTAGGCTACAATCCATTGGAGTAACAAAAATCGCGACAATAGACTACCTTCCATAATGACAAGACTACCATCCATCAGAGTAACAAAAATCTAGACAACAGACTAACTTCCATAATTAAAAGGCTACCATCCATTAGAGTAACAAATATCTCGACAACAGACTACCCTCCATAATGATAAGGCTACCATCCATTTGACTATCAAAATCCTCGACAATAGACTACCTTCCATAATGACAAGGCTACCATCCAATGGAATACCAAAAATCTCAACAACAAACTACCTTCCATAATGACACGTACCATCCATTGGAATAACAAAAATCTGAACTACAAACTACCTTCCATAATGACAACGCTACCATCCATTGGACTAACAAAAATCTTAACAAAAGACTACCTTCCATAATGACAAGGCTACCATCCATTGGAGTAATTAAAATCTCAACAACAGACTAAGTTCCATAATTAAAAGGCTATCATCCATTGAAGTAACAAATATCTCGACAAAAGGCTACCTTCCATAATGACAAGGCTAACATCCATATGAGTAACCAAAATATCGACAATAGACTACCTTCCATAATTACAAGGCTACCATCCATTGGAGTAACAAAAACTCGACAGCAGACTACCTTCCATAATGACAAGGTTACCATCCATTGGAATAACAAAAATCTCGACAGTAGACTACTTTCTATAATTACAAGGCTACCATCCAACGAAATAACAAAAATCTCGACAACAGACTACCTTCCATAATGAGAAGGCAATCATCCATTGGAGTAACGAAATTCTCGACAACATACTACCTTCCATAATGACAAGGCTACCATCCATTGGAGTAACAAAAATCTCTACAACAGACTACATTTCATAATGACAAGGCTAACATCCATTGGAGTAACAAAAATCTCGACAACAGACTACCTTCCATAATGAGAAGGCTACCATCCATTGGAGTAACAAAATTCTCGACAACAGACTACCTTCCATAATGACAATGTTACCATCCATTGGAATAAAAAAAATCTCAAAAACATACTACCTTCCATAATGACAAGGCTACCTTCCATTGGAATAACAAAAATCTCGACAACAGACTACTTTCCATAATGACATGGCTAACATCCAATGAAATAACAAAAATCTCGACAACAAACAACCTTCCATAATGACAAGGTTACCATCCATTGAAATAACAGAAAACTCGACAACAAACTACCTTCTATAATGACAAGGTTAGCATCAATTGGGGTAACAAAATTTTCGACAACAGACTACCTTCCATAATTACAAGGCTACCATCCATTGGAGTAACAAAAACTCGACAACAGACTACCTTCAATAATGACAAGGTTACCATCTATTGGAATAACAAAAATCTCGACAACAGACTACCTTCCATAATGACAAGGCTACCATCCAACGAAATAACAAACATCTCGACAACAAACTACCTTCCATAATGACAATGCTACAATCCATTGGAGGAACAAAAATATCGACAACACACTACATTCCATAATGACAAGGCTACCATCCATTGGAGTAACAAAAATCGCGACAACAGACTACCTTCCATAATGACAAGGCTACCATCCATTAGACTATCAAAAATATCGACAGCAGACTACCTTTCACAATGACAAGGCTACCATCCATTGGAGTAACAAAAATCTAGACAACAGACTAACTTCCATAATTACAAGGCTACCATCCATTGAACTAGACAACACACTACCTTCCACAATGATAAGGCTACCATCCATTGGACTATCAAAATCCTCGACAACAGACTACCTTCCATAATGACAAGGCTACCATCCAATGGAATACCAAAAATCTCAACAACAGACTACCTTCCATAATGAGAAGGCTACCAGCCATTGGAGTAACAAAAATCTGAACTACAAACTACCTTCCATAATGACAACGCTACCATCCATCGGACTAACAAAAATCTTAACGAAAGACTACCTTCCATAATGACAAGGCTACCATCCATTGGAGTAACAAAAATCTCGACAACATACTGAGTTCCATAATTACAAGGCTATCATCCATTGAAGTAACAAATATCTCGACAAAAGACTACCTTCCATAATGACAAGGCTAACATCCATAGGAGTAACAAAAATATCGTTAATAGACTACCTTCTATAATGAAAAGGCTAGCATCCATTGGAGTAACAAAACTCTCAACAACAAACCACCTTCCATAATGAAAAGGGTACCATCCATTGGAGTAACAAAAATATCGATAACAAACTACCTTCCATAATGAGAAGGCTACCATCCATTGGAGTATCAAAATTTTCGACAACAGACTACCTTCCATAATTACAAGGCTACCATCCATTGGAGTAACAAAAACTCGACAACAGACTACCTTCAACAATGACAAGGTTACCATCCATTGGAATAACAAAAATCTCGACAACAGACTACCTTCCATAATGACAAGGCTACCATCCAACGAAATAACAAAAATCTCGACAACAGACAACCTTCCATAATGAGAAGGCTACCATCCTTTGAAGTATCAAAATTTTCGCAAACAAACTACCTTCCATAATGAGAAGGCTACCATCCATTGGAGTAACAAAAATCTCGACAACAGACTACCTTACATAATGGCAATGCTACCATCCATTGGAGTAACAAAAATCTCGACAACAGACTACCTTCCATAATGACAAGGCTACCATCCAACGAAATAATAAAAATCTCGACAACAGACTACCTTCCATAATGAGAAGGCTACCATCCTTTGGAGTAACAAAATTCTCGAGAACAAACTATCTTCCATAATGAGAAGGCTACCATCCATTGGAGTAACAAAAATCTCGACAACAGACTACCTCACATAATGGCAATGCTACCATCCATTGGAGTAACAAAAATATCGACAACACACTACATTCCATAATGACAAGGCTACCATCCATTGGAGTAACAAAAATCGCGACAACAGACTACCTTCCATAATGACAAGGCTACCATCCATTAGACTATCAAAAATATCGACAGCAGACTACCTTTCACAATGACAAGGCTACCATCCATTGGAGTAACAAAAACTAGACAACAGACTAACTTCCATAATTACAAGGCTACCATCCATTGAACTAGACAACAGACTAACTTCCACAATGATAAGGCTACCATCCATTGGACTATCAAAATCCTCGACAACAGACTACCTTCCATAATGACAAGGCTACCATCCAATGGAAAACCAAAAATCTCAACAACAGACTACCTTCCATAATGAGAAGGCTACCATCCATTGGAGTAACAAAAATCTGAACTACAGACTACCTTCCATAATGACAACGCTACCATCCATCGGACTAACAAAAATCTTAACGAAAGACTACCTTCCATAATGACAAGGCTACCATCCATTGGAGTAACAAAAATCTCGACAACATACTAAGTACCATAATTACAAGGCTATCATCCATTGAAGTAACAAATATCTCGACAAAAGAGTACCTTCCATAATGACAAGGCTAACATCCATAGGAGTAACAAAAATATCGACAATAGACTACCTTCTATAATGAAAAGGCTAGCATCCATTGGAGTAACCAAACTCTCGACAACAAACTACCTTCCATAATGAAAAGGGTACCATACATTGGAGTAACAAAAATATCGATAACAAACTACCTTCCATAATGACAAGGCTACCATCCATTGGAGTATCAAAAATATCGACAACAAACTACCTTCGATAATTACAAGGCTACCATCCATTGGAGTAACAAAAACTCGAAAATAGACTACCTTCCATAATGACAAGGTTACCATCCATTGGAATAACACAAATCTCGACAGCAGACTACCTTCTATAATGACAAGGCTACCATCCAACGAAATAACAAAAATCTCGACAACAGACTACCTTCCATAATGAGAAGGCAATCGTCCATTGGAGTAACAAAATTCTCGACAACATACTACCTTCCATAATGACAAGGCTACCATCCATTGGAGTAACAAAAATCTCGACAACAGACTATCTTACATAATGACAATGCTATCATCCATTGGAGTTACAAAAATATCGACAACACACTACGTTCCATAATGACAAGGCTACCATCCATTGAAATAACAAAAATCTTGACAACAAACTACCTTCCATAATGAGAAGGCTACCATCCATTGGAGTAACAAAAATCTCGACAACAAAGTACCTTACATAATGACAATGCTACCATCCATTGGAGTAACAAAAATATCGACAACACACTACGTTCTATAATGACAAGGCTACCATCCATTGGAGTAACAAAAATATCGACAATAGACTACCTTAAATAATGACAATGCTACCATCCATTGGAGTAACAAAAATATCGACAACACACTATGTTCCATAATGACAAGGCTACCAACCAATGGAGGAACAAAAAACTCGACAACAGACTAACTTCCATAATTACAAGGCTACCATCCATTGAAGTAACAAATATCTCGACAACAGACTACCTTCCATAATGACAAGGCTACCATCCATAGGAGTAACCAAAATATCGACAATAGACTACCTTCTGTAATGACAAGGCTAGCATCCATTGGAATAACAAAAATCTCGACAACAGACTACCTACCATAATTACAAGGCTACCATCCAACGAAATAACAAAAATCTCGACAACAGACTACCTTCCATAATGGTAAGGCTACCATTCATTGGAGTAACAAAATTCTCGAAAACAGACTACCTTCCAAAATGACAAGGCTACCATCCATTGGAGTAACAAAAATCTCGACAATAGACTACCTTACGTAATGAAAATGCTACCATCCATTAGAGTAACAAAAATATCGACAACACACTAAATTCCATAATGACAAGGCTACCATCCATTGGAGTAACAAAAATATGGACAACAGACTAACTTCCATAATTACAAGGCTACCATCCATTGGAGTAACAAATATATCGACAACAGACTACCTTCCATAATGATAAGGCTACCATCCATTGGACTATCAAAAAAAATCTTGACAACATACTACCTTCCATAATTACCAGGTTACCATCCATTGGAATAACAAAAATCTCGACAACAGACTACCTTCCATAATGACAAGGCTGCCATCCAACGAAATAACAAAAATTTCGAGAACAGACTACCTTCCATAATAACAAGGTTACCATCCATTGGAATAAAAAAAACTCGACAACAAACTACCTTCCATAATGTCAAGGTTACCATCCATTGGAGTAACAAAAATATCGACAACAGACTACCTTCCATAATTACAAGGCTGCTATCCATGGAGTAACAAACACTCGACAACATACTACCTTCCATAATGACAATGTTACCATCCATTGGAATAACAAAAATCTCAATAACATACTACCTTCCATAATGACAAGGTTACCTTCCATTGGAATAACAAAAATCTCGACAATAGACTACTTTCTATAATGACAAGGCTACCATCCATTGGAGTAACAAAAATCTCGACAACAGACTACCTTCCATAATGACAAGGCTACCTTAAATTAGACTATCAAAAATCTCGATAGCAGACTACCTTTCATAATGACAAGGCTACCATCTATTGGAGTGACAAAAATCTCGACAAGAGACTAACTTCCATAATTACAAGGATACCATCCATTGGAATAACAAATATCTCGACAACGGACTACCTTCCATAATGATATGGCTACCATCCATTGAAATTTAAAAATCCTCGACAACATACTACCTTCCATAATGACAAGGCTACGATCCAATGGAATACCAAAAATCTCAACAACAGACTACCTTCCATAATGACAAGGCTACCATCAAACGAAATAACAAAAATCTCTACAACAGACTACCTTCCATAATTACCAGGTTACCATCCATTGGAATAATCAAAATCTCGACAACAGACTACCTTCCATAATGACAAGGCTACCATCCAACGAAATAACAAAAATTTCGACAACATACTACCTTCCATAATGACAAGGTTACCATCCATTGGAATAAAGAAAAACTCGACAACAAACTACCTTCCATAATGTCAAGGTTACCATCCATTGGAGTAACAAAAATATCGACAACACACTACCTTCCATAATTACAAGGCTACTATCCATTGGAGTAACAAAAACTCGACAACAGACTACCTTCCATAATGACAAGGTTACCATCCATTGGAATAAACAAAATCTCGACAACAGACTACTTTCCATAATGACAAGGCTAACATCCACCGAAATTACAAAAATATCGACAACAAACTACCTTCCATAATGACAAGGTTACTATCCATTAAAATAACAAAAAACTCGAGAACAGACTACCTTCCGTAATGACAAGGTTAACATCCATTGGAGTAACAAAATTATTGACAACAGACTACCTTCCATAATTACAAGGCTAGCATCCATTGGAGTAACAAAAACTTGAAAACAGACTACCTTCCATAATGACAAGGTTACCATCCATTGGAATAACAAAAATCTCTACAACAGACTACCTTCCATAATTACCAGGTTACCATCCATTGGAATAACAAAAATCTCGACAACAGACTACCTTCCATAATTACCAGGTTACCATCCATTGGAATAACAAAAATCTCGACAACAGACTACCTTCCATAATTACAAGGCTACCATCCAACGAAATAACAAAAATCTCGACAACAGACTACCTTCCATAATGAGAAGGCTATCATCCATTAGAGTAACAAAATTATCGACAACAGACTACCTTCCATAATGAGAAGCCTATCATCCATTGGAGTAACAAAAATCTCGACAATAGACTACCTTACATAATGACAATGTTACCATCCATTGGAGTAAAAAAAAATCGATAACACACTATGTTCCATAATGACAGGGCTACCATCCATTTGAGTAACAAAAATCTCGACAACAGACTACCTTCCATAATGACAAGGCTACCATCCATTAGACTATCAAAAATCTCGACAGCAGACTACCTTTCATAATGACAAGGCTACCATCCATTGGAGTAACAAAAATCTCGACAACAGACTAACTTCCATAATTACAAGGCTATCATCTATTGGAGTAACAAATATCTCGACAACAGAATACCTCCCATAATGATAAGGCTACCATCCATTGGACTATCAAAATCCTCGAAAACAGACTACCTTCCATAATGACAAGGTTACCATCCAATGGAATACCAATAATCTCAACAATAGACTACCTTCCATAATGACAAGGCTACCATCCATTGGAGTAACAAAAATCTGAACTAGAGACTACCTTCCATAATGACAACACTACCATCCATTAGACTAACAAAAATCTAAACGAAAGACTACCTTCCATAATGACAAGGCTACCATCTATTGGAGTATAAAAAATCTAGACAACAGACTAACTTCCATAATTACAAGGATACCATCCATTGAAGTAACAAATATCTCGACAAAAGACTACCTTCCATAATGACAAGGCTACCATCCATAGGAGTAACCAAAATATCGACAATAGACTACCTTCTATAATGACAAGGCTAGCATTAATTGGAGTAACAAAACTCTCGACAACAAACTACCTTCCATAATGAAAGGGGTACCATCCGTTGGAGTAACAAAAATATCGACAACAAACAACCTTCCATAATGACAAGGCTACCATCCATTGAAGTATCAAAAATATCGACAACAAACTACCTTCCATAATTACAAGGCTACCATCCATTGGAGTAAAAAAAAATCCGACAACAGACTACCTTCCATAATGACAAGGTTACCATCCATTGGAATAACAAAAATCTCGACAACAGACTACCTTCCATAATGACAAGGCTACCATCCAACGAAATAAGAAAAATCTCGACAACAGACTACCTTCCATAATGAGAAGGAAACCATCCATTGGAGTAACAAAATTCTGGACAACAGACTACCTTCCATAATGACAAGGTTACCATCCATTGAAATAACAAAAAACTCGACAACAGACTACCTTCCATAATGACAAGGTTACCATCCATTGGAATAAAAAAAATCTCGACAACAGACTACTTTCCATAATGACAAGGCTAACATCCAACGAAATAACAAAAATCTAGACAAGAAACTACCTTCCATTATGACATGGTTACTATCTATTGAAATAACAAAAAACTCGAGAATAGACTACCTTCCATAATGACAAGGTTAACATCCATTGGAGTAACAAAATTATCGACAACAGACTACCTTCCATAATTACAAGGCTAGCATCCATTGGAGTTACAAAAACTTGAAAACAGACTACCTTCCATAATGACAAGGTTACCATCCATTGGAATAACAAAAATATAGACAACAGACTACCTTCCATAATGACTAGGCTACCATCCAACGATATAAAAAAAATCTCGACAATAGACTACCTTCCATAATGAGAAGGCTACCATCCATTGGAGTAACAAAATTATCGACAACAGACTACCTTCCATAATGAGAAGGCTACCATCCATTGGAGTAACAAAAATCTCGACAATAGACTACCTTACATAATGATAATGCTACCATCCATTGGAGTAACAAATATCTCGACAACAGACTACCTTCCATAATGATAAGGCTACCATACATTGGATTATCAAAATCCTCGACAACAGACTACCTTCCATAATGACAAGGCTACCATCCAATGGAATACCAAAAATCTCAACAACAGACTACCTTCCATAATGACAAGGCTACCATCCATTGGAGTAACAAAAATCTAAACTACAGACTACCTTCCATAATGACAACGCTACCATCCATTGGACTAAAAATAATCTCAACGAAAGACTACCTTCCATAATGAGAAGGCTACCATCCATTATAGTAACAAAAATCTCGACAACAAACTAACTTCCATAATTACAAGGCTACCATCCATTGAAGTAACAAATATCTCGACAAAAGACTACCTTCCATAATGACAAGGCTACCATCCATAGAAGTAACCAAAATATCGACAATAGACTACCTTCTATAATGAAAAGGCTCGCATCCATTGGAGTAACAAAACTCTCGACAACAAACTACCTTCCATAATGAAAAGGGTACCATCCATTGGAGTATCAAAAATATCGACAACAAACTACCTTCCATAATGACAAGGCTACCATCCATTGAAGTATCAAAAATAGCGACAACAGACTACCTTCCATAATTACAAGGCTACCATCCACTGGAGTAAGAAAAATTGACAACAGACTACCTTCCATAATGACAAGGCTACCATCCATTGGAATAACAAAAATCTCGAGAACATACTACCTTCCATAATGAGAAGGAAACCATCCATTGGAGTAACAAAATTCTCGACAACAGACTACCTTCCATAATG
This sequence comes from Vicia faba, assembly GCA_948472305.1. Classification (NCBI taxonomy): domain Eukaryota; kingdom Viridiplantae; phylum Streptophyta; class Magnoliopsida; order Fabales; family Fabaceae; genus Vicia; species Vicia faba. The sequence goes on from OX451738.1 coordinate 755,207,802, forward strand.
ACAAGGCTACCATCCATTGGAGTAACAAAAATCTCGACAACAGACTACCTTACATAATAAAAATTCTACCATCCATTGGAGTAACAAAAATATGGACAACACACTACGTTCCATAAAGACAAGGTTAACATCCTATGGAGTAACAAAAATATCGACAATGGACTACCTTCCATAGTTACAAGGCTACCATCCATAGGAGTAAAAAAAACTCGACAACAGACTACCTTCCATAATGACAAGGTTACCATCCATTGGAATAACAAAAATCTCGTCAACAGACAACCTTCCATAATTACAAGGCTACCATCCAACGAAATAACAAAAATATCAACAACAGATTACATTCCATAATGAGAAGGCTACCATCCATTGGAGTAACAAAATTCTCGACAATAAACTACCTTCCATAATGAGAAGGCTACCATGCATTGGAGTAACAAAAATCTCGACAATAGACTACCTTACATAATGACAATGCTACCATCCATTGGAGTAACAATAATATCGACAACACACTACGTTCCATAATGACAAGGCTACCATCCATTGGAGTAACAAAAATCTCGACAACATACTACCTTCCATAATGTCAAGGCTACCATCCATTAGATTATCAAAAATCTCGACAACAAACTACCTATCATAATGACAAGGCTACCATCCATTGGAGTAACAAAAATCTCGACAACAGACTAAGTTCTTTAATTACAAGGCTACCATCCATAGGAGTAACAAATATATCGACAACAGACTACCTTCCATAATGATAAGGCTACCATACATTGGATTATCAAAATCCTCGACAACAGACTACCTTCCATAATGACAAGGCTACCATCCAATGGAATACCAAAAATAACCACAACAGACTACCTTCCATAATGACGAGGCTACCCTCCATTGTAGTAACAAAAATCTCGACAACAGACTAACTTCCATACTTACAAGGCTACCATCTGTTGAAGTAACAAATATCTCGACAAAAGACTACCTTCCATAATGACAAGGCTACCATCCATAGGAGTAACCAAAATATCGACAATAGACTACCTTATATAATGACAACGCTAGCATCCATTGGAGTAACAAAACTCTCGACAACAAACTACCTTCCATAATGAAAAGGGTACCATCCATTGGAATAACAGAAAAATCGACAACAGACTACCTTCTATAATGACAAGGTTAACATCCATTGGAGTAACAAAAATATCGACAACAGACTACATTCAATAATTACAAGGCTACCATCCATAGGAGTAACAAAAACTCGACAACAGACTACCTTCCAGAATGACAGGGTTACCATCCATTGGAAAAACAAAAATCTCGACAAGAGACTAACTTCCATAATTACAAGGCTACCATCCATTGGAGTAACAAATATCTCGACAACAGACTACCTTCCATAATGATAAGGCTACCATACATTGGATTATCAAAATCCTCGACAACAGACTACCTTCCATAATGACAAGGCTACCATCAAATGGAATACCAAAAATCTCAACAACAGACTACCTTCCATAATGACAAGGCTACCATCCATTGGAGTAACAAAAATCTAAACTACAGACTACCTTCCATAATGACAACGCTACCATCCATTGGACTAAAAATAATCTCAACGAAAGACTACCTTCCATAATGAGAAGGCTACCATCCATTATAGTAACAAAAATCTCGACAACAAACTAACTTCCATAATTACAAGGCTACCATCCATTGAAGTAACAAATATCTCGACAAAAGACTACCTTCCATAATGACAAGGCTACCATCCATAGAAGTAACCAAAATATCGACAATAGACTACCTTCTATAATGAAAAGGCTCGCATCCATTGGAGTAACAAAACTCTCGACAACAAACTACCTTCCATAATGAAAAGGGTACCATCCATTGGAGTATCAAAAATATCGACAACAAACTACCTTCCATAATGACAAGGCTACCATCCATTGAAGTATCAAAAATAGCGACAACAAACTACCTTCCATAATTACAAGGCTACCATCCACTGGAGTAAGAAAAACTTGACAACAGACTACCTTCCATAATGACAAGGCTACCATCCATTGGAATAACAAAAATCTCGAGAACATACTACCTTCCATAATGAGAAGGAAACCATCCATTGGAGTAACAAAATTCTCGACAACAGACTACCTTCCATAATGACAAGGCTACCATCAATTGGAGTAACAAAAATCTCGACAACAGACTACCTTACATAATAAAAATTCTACCATCCATTGGAGTAACAAAAATATGGACAACACACTACGTTCCATAAAGACAAGGTTAACATCCTATGGAGTAACAAAAATATCGACAATGGACTACCTTCCATAGTTACAAGGCTACCATCCATAGGAGTAACAAAAACTCGACAACAGACTACCTTCCATAATGACAAGGTTACCATCCATTGGAATAACAAAAATCTCGTCAACAGACAACCTTCCATAATTACAAGGCTACCATCCAACGAAATAACAAAAATATCAACAACAGATTACATTCCATAATGAGAAGGCTACCATCCATTGGAGTAACAAAATTCTCGACAATAAACTACCTTCCATAATGAGAAGGCTACCATGCATTGGAGTAACAAAAATCTCGACAATAGACTACCTTACATAATGACAATGCTACCATCCATTGGAGTAACAATAATATCGACAACACACTACGTTCCATAATGACAAGGCTACCATCCATTGGAGTAACAAAAATCTCGACAACATACTACCTTCCATAATGTCAAGGCTACCATCCATTAGATTATCAAAAATCTCGACAACAAACTACCTATCATAATGACAAGGCTACCATCCATTGGAGTAACAAAAATCTCGACAACAGACTAAGTTCTTTAATTACAAGGCTACCATCCATAGGAGTAACAAATATATCGACAACAGACTACCTTCCATAATGATAAGGCTACCATACATTGGATTATCAAAATCCTCGACAACAGACTACCTTCCATAATGACAAGGCTACCATCCAATGGAATACCAAAAATAACCACAACAGACTACCTTCCATAATGACGAGGCTACCCTCCATTGTAGTAACAAAAATCTCGACAACAGACTAACTTCCATACTTACAAGGCTACCATCTGTTGAAGTAACAAATATCTCGACAAAAGACTACCTTCCATAATGACAAGGCTACCATCCATAGGAGTAACCAAAATATCGACAATAGACTACCTTCTATAATGACAACGCTAGCATCCATTGGAGTAACAAAACTCACGACAACAAACTACCTTCCATAATGAAAAGGGTACCATCCATTGGAATAACAGAAAAATCGACAACAGACTACCTTCTATAATGACAAGGTTAACATCCATTGGAGTAACAAAAATATCGACAACAGACTACATTCAATAATTACAAGGCTACCATCCATAGGAGTAACAAAAACTCGACAACAGACTACCTTCCAGAATGACAGGGTTACCATCCATTGGAAAAACAAAAATCTCGACAAGAGACTAACTTCCATAATTACAAGGCTACCATCCATTGGAGTAACAAATATCTCGACAACAGACTACCTTCCATAATGATAAGGCTACCATACATTGGATTATCAAAATCCTTGACAACAGACTACCTTCCATAATGACAAGGCTACCATCAAATGGAATACCAAAAATCTCAACAACAGACTACCTTCCATAATGACAAGGCTACCATCCATTGGAGTAACAAAAATCTAAACTACAGACTACCTTCCATAATGACAACGCTACCATCCATTGGACTAAAAATAATCTCAACGAAAGACTACCTTCCATAATGAGAAGGCTACCATCCATTATAGTAACAAAAATCTCGACAACAAACTAACTTCCATAATTACAAGGCTACCATCCATTGAAGTAACAAATATCTCGACAAAAGACTACCTTCCATAATGACAAGGCTACCATCCATAGAAGTAACCAAAATATCGACAATAGACTACCTTCTATAATGAAAAGGCTCGCATCCATTGGAGTAACAAAACTCTCGACAACAAACTACCTTCCATAATGAAAAGGGTACCATCCATTGGAGTATCAAAAATATCGACAACAAACTACCTTCCATAATGACAAGGCTACCATCCATTGAAGTATCAAAAATAGCGACAACAAACTACCTTCCATAATGACTAGGCTACCATCCATTGTAGTAACAAAAATCTCGACAACAGACTAACTTCCATAATTACAAGGCTACCATCTGTTGAAGTAACAAATATCTCGACAAAAGACTACCTTCCATAATGAAAAGGCTACCATCCAACGAAATAACAAAAATCTTGAGAACATACTACCTTCCATAATGAGAAGGAAACCATCCATTGGAGTAACAAAATTCTCGACAACAGACTACCTTCCATAATGACAAGGCTACCATCCATTGGAGTAACAAAAATCTCGACAACAGACTACCTTACATAATGAAAATTCTACCATCCATTGGAGTAACAAAAATATGGACAACACACTACGTTCCATAAAGACAAGTCTACCATCCATTGGAGTAACAAAAATCTCGACAACAAACTACCTTCCATAATGACAAGGCTACCATCCATTAGACTACCAAAAATCTCGACAGCAGACTACCTTTCATAATGACAAGGCTACCATCCATTGGAGTAAGCAAAATTTTGACAACAGACAACCTTCCAAAATGACAAGGCTACCATCCAACGAAATAATAAAAATATCGACAACAGATTACCTTCCATAATGAGAAGGCTACCATCCATTGGAGTAACAAAATTCTCGACAACAAACTACCTTCCATAATGAGAAGGCTACCATCCATTGGAGTAACGAAAATCTCGACAATAGACTACCTTACATAATGACAATGCTACCATCCATTGGAGTAAAAAAATCTTGACAACAGACTAACTTCTATAATTACAAGGCTACCATCCATTGGATTAACAAATATCTCGACAACAGACTACCTTCCATAATGATAAGGCTACCATACATTGGATTATCAAAATCCTCGACAACAGACTACCTTCCATAATGACAAGGCTACCATCCAATGGAATACCAAAAATCTCAACAACATACTACCTTCCATAATGACAAGGCTACCATCTATTGGAGTAACAAAAATCTTAACTATAGAATACCTTCCATAATTACAACGCTACAAACCATTGGACTAACAAAAATCTCAACGAAAGACTACCTTCCATAATGACTAGGTTACCATCCATTGTAGTAACAAAAATCTCGACAACAGACTAACTTCCATAATTACAAGGCTACCATCTGTTGAAGTAACAAATATCTCGACAAAAGACTACCTTCCATAATGACAAGGCTACCATCCATAGGAGTAATCAAAATATCGATAATAGACTACCTTCTATAATGACAACGCTAGCATCCATTGGAGTAACAAAACTCTCGACAACAAACTACCTTCCATAATGAAAAGGGTACCATCCATTGGAGTAACAAAAATATCGACAACAAACTACCTTCCATAATGACAAGGCTACCATCCATTGAAGTATCAAAAATATCGACAACAAAATACCTTCCATAATTACAAGGCTACCATCCATTGGAGTAACAAAAACTCGACAAGAGACTACCTTCCATAATGACAAGGTTACCATCCATTGGAATAACAAAAATCTCGACAATAGACTACCTTCCATAATGACAAGGCTACCATCCAACTAAATATCAAAAATCTCGACAACAGACTACCTTCCATAATGAGAAGGAAACCATCCATTGGAGTAACAAAATTCTCAACAACAGACTACCTTCCATAATGACAAGGCTACCATCCATTGGAGTAACAAAAATCTCGACAACAGACTCCCTTACGTAATGAAAATGCTACCATCCATTGGAGTAACAAAAATATGGACAACACACTACGTTCCATAATGACAAGTCTACCATCCATTGGAGTAACAAAAATCTCGACAACAAATACCTTCCATAATGACAAGGCTACCATCCAATAGACTATCAAAAATCTCGACAGCAGACTACCTTTCATAATGACAAGGCTACCATCCATTGGAGTAAGCAAAATTTTGACAATAGACTACCTTCCATAATGACAAGGTTACCATCCATTGGAATAACAAATATCTCGTCAACAGACAACCTTCCATAATGACAAGGCTACCATCCAACGAAATAATAAAAATATCGAAAATAGATTACCTTCCATAATGTGAAGGCTACCATCCATTGGAGTAACAAAATTCTCGACAACAAACTACCTTCCATAATGAGAAGGCTACCAACCATTGGAGTAACAAAAATCTCGACAATAGACTACCTTACATAATGACAATGCTACCATCCATTGGAGTAACAAAAATATCGACAACACACTACGTTCCATAATGACAAGGCTACCATCCATTGGAGTAACAAAAATCTCGACAACAGACTACCTTCCATAATGACAAGGCTACCATCCATTAGACTATCAAAAATCTCGACAACAAACTACGTTTCATAATGACAAGGCTACCATCCATTGGAGTAAAAAAAATATCGACAACAGACTAACTTCTATAATTACAAGGCTACCATCCATTGGAGTAACAAATATCTCGACAACAGACTACCTTTCATAATGATAAGGCTACCATACATTGGATTATCCAAATCCTCGAAAACAAACTACCTTCCATAATGACAAGGCTACCATCCAATGGAATACCAAAAATCTCAACAACAGACTACCTTCCATAATGACAAGGCTACCATCTATTGGAGTAACAAAAATCTGAACTACAGAATACCTTCCATAATGACAACGCTACCATCCATTGGACTAACAAAAATCTCAACGAAAGACTACCTTCCATAATGACTAGGCTACCATCCATTGTAGTAACAAAAATCTCGACAACAGACTAACTTCCATAATTACAAGGCTACCATCTGTTGAAGTAACAAATATCTCGACAAAAGACTACCTTCCGTAATGACAAGGCTACCATCCATAGGAGTAACCAAGATATCGACAATAGACTACCTTCTATAATGACAACGCTAGCATCCATTGGAGTAACAAAACTCTCGACAACAAACTACCTTCCATAATGAAAAGGGTACCATCCATTGGAGTAACAAAAATATCGACAACAAACTACCTTCCATAATGACAAGGCTACCATCCATTGAAGTATCAAAAATATCGACAACAAAATACCTTCCATAATTACAAGGCTACCATCCATTGGAGTAACAAAAACTCGACAAGAGACTACCTTCCATAATGACAAGGTTACCATCCATTGGAATAACAAAAATCTCGACAATAGACTACCTTCCATAATGACAAGGCTACCATCCAACTAAATATCAAAAATCTCGACAACAGACTACCTTCCATAATGAGAAGGAAACCATCCATTGGAGTAACAAAATTCTCAACAACAGACTACCTTCCATAATGACAAGGCTACCATCCATTGGAGTAACAAAAATCTCGACAACAGACTCCCTTACGTAATGAAAATGCTACCATCCATTGGAGTAACAAAAATATGGACAACACACTACGTTCCATAATGACAAGTCTACCATCCATTGGAGTAACAAAAATCTCGACAACAAATACCTTCCATAATGACAAGGCTACCATCCAATAGACTATCAAAAATCTCGACAGCAGACTACCTTTCATAATGACAAGGCTACCATCCATTGGAGTAAGCAAAATTTTGACAATAGACTACCTTCCATAATGACAAGGTTACCATCCATTGGAATAACAAATATCTCGTCAACAGACAACCTTCCATAATGACAAGGCTACCATCCAACGAAATAATAAAAATATCGAAAATAGATTACCTTCCATAATGTGAAGGCTACCATCCATTGGAGTAACAAAATTCTCGACAACAAACTACCTTCCATAATGAGAAGGCTACCAACCATTGGAGTAACAAAAATCTCGACAATAGACTACCTTACATAATGACAATGCTACCATCCATTGGAGTAACAAAAATATCGACAACACACTACGTTCCATAATGACAAGGCTACCATCCATTGGAGTAACAAAAATCTCGACAACAGACTACCTTCCATAATGACAAGGCTACCATCCATTAGACTATCAAAAATCTCGACAACAAACTACGTTTCATAATGACAAGGCTACCATCCATTGGAGTAAAAAAAATATCGACAACAGACTAACTTCTATAATTACAAGGCTACCATCCATTGGAGTAACAAATATCTCGACAACAGACTACCTTTCATAATGATAAGGCTACCATACATTGGATTATCCAAATCCTCGAAAACAAACTACCTTCCATAATGACAAGGCTACCATCCAATGGAATACCAAAAATCTCAACAACAGACTACCTTCCATAATGACAAGGCTACCATCTATTGGAGTAACAAAAATCTGAACTACAGAATACCTTCCATAATGACAACGCTACCATCCATTGGACTAACAAAAATCTCAACGAAAGACTACCTTCCATAATGACTAGGCTACCATCCATTGTAGTAACAAAAATCTCGACAACAGACTAACTTCCATAATTACAAGGCTACCATCTGTTGAAGTAACAAATATCTCGACAAAAGACTACCTTCCGTAATGACAAGGCTACCATCCATAGGAGTAACCAAGATATCGACAATAGACTACCTTCTATAATGACAACGCTAGCATCCATTGGAGTAACAAAACTCTCAACAACAAACTACCTTCCATAACGAAAAGGGTACCATCCATTGGAGTAACAAAAATATCGATAACAAACTACCTTCCATAATGACAAGGCTACCATCCATTGAAGTATCAAAAATATCGACAACAAACTACCTTCCATAATTACAAGGCTACCATCCATTGGAGTAACAAAAACTCGACAACAGACTACCTTCCATAATGGCAAGGTTACCATCCATTGGAATAACAAAAATCTCGACAACAGACTATCTTCCATAATGACAAGGCTACCATCCAACTAAATAACAAAAATCTCGACAATAGACTACCTTCCATAATGGGAAGGAAACCATCCATTGGAGTAACAAAATTCTCGACAACAGACTACCTTCCATAATAACAAGGCTACCATCCATTGGACTAACAAAAATCTCGACAACGGACTACCTTACATAATGAAAATGCTACCATCCATTGGAGTAACAAAAATATGGACAACACACTACGTTCGATAATGACAAGTATACCATCCATTGGAGTAACAAAAATCTCGACAACAAACTACCTTCCATAATGACAAGGCTACCATCCATTAGACTATCCAAAATCTCGACTGCAGACTACCTTACATAATGACAAGGCTACCATCCATTGGAGTAACAAAAATCTCGACAACAGACAACTTTCCATAATGACAAGGCTAACATCCAACGAAATAACAAAAATCTAGACAACAAACTACCTTCCATAATGACAAGGTTACCATCCATTGGAATAACAAAAAAATCGACAATAGACTACCTTCCATAATGACAAGGTTAACATCCATTAGAGTAACAAAAATATCGACAACAGACTACCTTCCATAATTACAAGGCTACCATCCATAGGAGTAACAAAAACTCGACAACAGACTACCTTCCATAATGACAAGGTTACTATCCATTGGAATAACAAAAATCTCGTCAACAGACAACCTTCCATAAAGACAAGGCTACCATCCAACGAAATAACAAAAATATCGATAACAGACTACCTTACATAATGACAATGCTACCATCCATTGGAGTAACAAAAATATCGACAACACACTACGTTCCATAATGACAAGGCTACCAGCCATTGGAGTAACAAAAATCTCGACAACAGACTACCTTCCATAATGACAAGGCTACCATCCATTAGACTATCAAAAATCTCGACAGCAAACTACCTTTCATAATGACAAGGCTACCATCCATTGGAGTAACAAAAATCTCGACAACAAACTAACTTCCATAATTACAAGGCTACCATCCATTGGAGTAACAAATATCTCGACAACAATCTACCTTCCATAATGATAAGGCTACCATACATTGGACTATCAAAATCCTCTCCAATAGACTACCTTTCATAATGACAAGGCTACCATCCAATGGAATACCAAAAATCTCAACAATAGACTACCTTCCATAATGACAAGGCTACCATCCCTTGGAATAACAAAAATCTGAACTACATACTACCTTCCATAATGACAAGGCTACCATCCAACGAAATAACAAAAATCTCGAGAACATACTACCTTCCATAATGAGAAGGAAACCATCCATTGGAGTAACAAAATTCTCGACAACAGACTACTTTCCATAATGACAAGGCTACCATCCATTGGAGTAACAAAAATCTCGACAACAGACTACCTTACATAATGAAAATTCTACCATCCATTGGAGTAACAAAAATATGGACAACACACTACGTTCCATAAAGACAAGGTTAACATCCTATGGAGTAACAAAAATATCGACAATGGACTACCTTCCATAGTTACAAGGCTACCATCCATAGGAGTAACAAAAACTCGACAACAGACTACCTTCCATAATGACAAGCTTACCATCCATTGGAATAACAAAAATCTCGTCAACAGACAACCTTCCATAATTACAAGGCTACCATCCAACGGAATAACAAAAATATCGACAACAGATTACCTTCCATAATGAGAAGGCTACCATCCATTGGAGTAACAAAATTCTCGACAATAAACTACCTTCCATAATGAGAAGGCTACCATCCATTGGAGTAACAAAAATCTCGACAATAGACTGCCTTACATAATGACAATGCTACCATCCATTGGAGTAACAATAATATCGACAACACACTACGTTCCATAATGACAAGGCTACCATCCATTGGAGTAACAAAAATCTCGACAACATACTACCTTCCATAATGTCAAGGCTACCATCCATTGAAGTATCAAAAATAGCGACAACAAACTACCTTCCATAATGACTAGGCTACCATCCATTGTAGTAACAAAAATCTCGACAACAGACTAACTTCCATAATTACAAGGCTACCATCTGTTGAAGTAACAAATATCTCGACAAAAGACTACCTTCCATAATGAAAAGGCTACCATCCAACGAAATAACAAAAATCTCGAGAACATACTACCTTCCATAATGAGAAGGAAACCATCCATTGGAGTAACAAAATTCTCGACAACAGACTACCTTCCATAATGACAAGGCTAACATCCATTGGAGTAACAAAAATCTCGACAACAGACTACCTTACATAATGAAAATTCTACCATCCATTGGAGTAACAAAAATATGGACAACACACTACGTTCCATAAAGACAAGTCTACCATCCATTGGAGTAACAAAAATCTCGACAACAAACTACCTTCCATAATGACAAGGCTACCATCCATTAGACTACCAAAAATCTCGACAGCAGACTACCTTTCATAATGACAAGGCTACCATCCATTGGAGTAAGCAAAATTTTGACAACAGACAACCTTCCAAAATGACAAGGCTACCATCCAACGAAATAATAAAAATATCGACAACAGATTACCTTCCATAATGAGAAGGCTACCATCCATTGGAGTAACAAAATTCTCGACAACAAACTACCTTCCATAATGAGAAGGCTACCATCCATTGGAGTAACGAAAATCTCGACAATAGACTACCTTACATAATGACAATGCTACCATCCATTGGAGTAAAAAAATCTCGACAACAAACTAACTTCTATAATTACAAGGCTACCATCCATTGGATTAACAAATATCTCGACAACAGACTACCTTCCATAATGATAAGGCTACCATACATTGGATTATCAAAATCCTCGACAACAGACTACCTTCCATAATGACAAGGCTACCATCCAATGGAATACCAAAAATCTCAACAACATACTACCTTTCATAATGACAAGGCTACCATCTATTGGAGTAACAAAAATCTTAACTATAGAATACCTTCCATAATTACAACGCTACAAACCATTGGACTAACAAAAATCTCAACGAAAGACTACCTTCCATAATGACTAGGTTACCATCCATTGTAGTAACAAAAATCTCGACAACAGACTAACTTCCATAATTACAAGGCTACCATCTGTTGAAGTAACAAATATCTCGACAAAAGACTACCTTCCATAATGACAAGGCTACCATCCATAGGAGTAATCAAAATATCGATAATAGACTACCTTCTATAATGACAACGCTAGCATCCATTGGAGTAACAAAACTCTCGACAACAAACTACCTTCCATAATGAAAAGGGTACCATCCATTGGAGTAACAAAAATATCGACAACAAACTACCTTCCATAATGACAAGGCTACCATCCATTGAAGTATCAAAAATATCGACAACAAAATACCTTCCATAATTACAAGGCTACCATCCATTGGAGTAACAAAAACTCGACAAGAGACTACCTTCCATAATGACAAGGTTACCATCCATTGGAATAACAAAAATCTCGACAATAGACTACCTTCCATAATGACAAGGCTACCATCCAACTAAATAACAAAAATCTCGACAACAGACTACCTTCCATAATGAGAAGGAAACCATCCATTGGAGTAACAAAATTCTCAACAACAGACTACCTTCCATAATGACAAGGCTACCATCCATTGGAGTAACAAAAATCTCGACAACAGACTCCCTTACGTAATGAAAATGCTACCATCCATTGGAGTAACAAAAATATGGACAACACACTACGTTCCATAATGACAAGTCTACCATCCATTGGAGTAACAAAAATCTCGACAACAAATACCTTCCATAATGACAAGGCTACCATCCAATAGACTATCAAAAATCTCGACAGCAGACTACCTTTCATAATGACAAGGCTACCATCCATTGGAGTAAGCAAAATTTTGACAATAGACTACCTTCCATAATGACAAGGTTACCATCCATTGGAATAACAAATATCTCGTCAACAGACAACCTTCCATAATGACAAGGCTACCATCCAACGAAATAATAAAAATATCGAAAATAGATTACCTTCCATAATGTGAAGGCTACCATCCATTGGAGTAACAAATTTCTCGACAACAAACTACCTTCCATAATGAGAAGGCTACCAACCATTGGAGTAACAAAAATCTCGACAATAGACTACCTTACATAATGACAATGCTACCATCCATTGGAGTAACAAAAATATCGACAACACACTACGTTCCATAATGACAAGGCTACCATCCATTGGAGTAACAAAAATCTCGACAACAGACTACCTTCCATAATGACAAGGCTACCATCCATTAGACTATCAAAAATCTCGACAACAAACTACGTTTCATAATGACAAGGCTACCATCCATTGGAGTAAAAAAAATATCGACAACAGACTAACTTCTATAATTACAAGGCTACCATCCATTGGAGTAACAAATATCTCGACAACAGACTACCTTTCATAATGATAAGGCTACCATACATTGGATTATCAAAATCCTCGAAAACAAACTACCTTCCATAATGACAAGGCTACCATCCAATGGAATACCAAAAATCTCAACAACAGACTACCTTCCATAATGACAAGGCTACCATCTATTGGAGTAACAAAAATCTGAACTACAGAATACCTTCCATAATGACAACGCTACCATCCATTGGACTAACAAAAATCTTAACGAAAGACTACCTTCCATAATGACTAGGCTACCATCCATTGTAGTAACAAAAATCTCGACAACAGACTAACTTCCATAATTACAAGGCTACCATCTGTTGAAGTAACAAATATCTCGACAAAAGACTACCTTCCGTAATGACAAGGCTACCATCCATAGGAGTAACCAAGATATCGACAATAGACTACCTTCTATAATGACAACGCTAGCATCCATTGGAGTAACAAAACTCTCAACAACAAACTACCTTCCATAACGAAAAGGGTACCATCCATTGGAGTAACAAAAATATCGACAACAAACTACCTTCCATAATGACAAGGCTACCATCCATTGAAGTATCAAAAATATCGACAACAAACTACCTTCCATAATTACAAGGCTACCATCCATTGGAGTAACAAAAACTCGACAACAGACTACCTTCCATAATGGCAAGGTTACCATCCATTGAAATAACAAAAATCTCGACAACAGACTATCTTCCATAATGACAAGGCTACCATCCAACTAAATAACAAAAATCTCGACAATAGACTACCTTCCATAATGGGAAGGAAACCATCCATTGGAGTAACAAAATTCTCGACAACAGACTACCTTCCATAATAACAAGGCTACCATCCATTGGACTAACAAAAATCTCGACAACAGACTACCTTACATAATGAAAATGCTACCATCCATTGGAGTAACAAAAATATGGACAACACACTACGTTCCATAATGACAAGTATACCATCCATTGGAGTAACAAAAATCTCGACAACAAACTACCTTCCATAATGACAAGGCTACCATCCATTAGACTATCCAAAATCTCGACTGCAGACTACCTTACATAATGACAAGGCTACCATCCATTGGAGTAACAAAAATCTCGACAACAGACAACTTTCCATAATGACAAGGCTAACATCCAACGAAATAACAAAAATCTAGACAACAAACTACCTTCCATAATGACAAGGTTACCATCCATTGGAATAACAAAAAAATCGACAATAGACTACCTTCCATAATGACAAGGTTAACATCCATTAGAGTAACAAAAATATCGACAACAGACTACCTTCCATAATTACAAGGCTACCATCCATAGGAGTAACAAAAACTCGACAACAGACTACCTTCCATAATGACAAGGTTACTATCCATTGGAATAACAAAAATCTCGTCAACAGACAACCTTCCATAAAGACAAGGCTACCATCCAACGAAATAACAAAAATATCGACAACAGACTACCTTACATAATGACAATGCTACCATCCATTGGAGTAACAAAAATATCGACAACACACTACGTTCCATAATGACAAGGCTACCAGCCATTGGAGTAACAAAAATCTCGACAACAGACTACCTTCCATAATGACAAGGCTACCATCCATTAGACTATCAAAAATCTCGACAGCAAACTACCTTTCATAATGACAAGGCTACCATCCATTGGAGTAACAAAAATCTCGATAACAGACTAACTTCCATAATTACAAGGCTACCATCCATTGGAGTAACAAATATCTCGACAACAATCTACCTTCCATAATGATAAGGCTACCATACATTGGACTATCAAAATCCTCTCCAATAGACTACCTTTCATAATGACAAGGCTACCATCCAATGGAATACCAAAAATCTCAACAATAGACTACCTTCCATAATGACAAGGCTACCATCCCTTGGAATAACAAAAATCTGAACTACATACTACCTTCCATAATGACAAGGCTACCATCCATTGAAATAACAAAAATCTCAAGAACATACTACCTTCCATAATGAGAAGGAAACCATCCATTGGAGTAACAAAATTCTCGACAACAGACTACTTTCCATAATGACAAGGCTACCATCCATTGGAGTAACAAAAATCTCGACAACAGACTACCTTACATAATGAAAATTCTACCATCCATTGGAGTAACAAAAATATGGACAACACACTACGTTCCATAAAGACAAGGTTAACATCCTATGGAGTAACAAAAATATCGACAATGGACTACCTTCCATAGTTACAAGGCTACCATCCATAGGAGTAACAAAAACTCGACAACAGACTACCTTCCATAATGACAAGCTTACCATCCATTGGAATAACAAAAATCTCGTCAACAGACAACCTTCCATAATTACAAGGCTACCATCCAACGGAATAACAAAAATATCGACAACAGATTACCTTCCATAATGAGAAGGCTACCATCCATTGGAGTAACAAAATTCTCGACAATAAACTACCTTCCATAATGAGAAGGCTACCATCCATTGGAGTAACAAAAATCTCGACAATAGACTGCCTTACATAATGACAATGCTACCATCCATTGGAGTAACAATAATATCGATAACACACTACGTTCCATAATGACAAGGCTACCATCCATTGGAGTAACAAAAATCTCGACAACATACTACCTTCCATAATGTCAAGGCTACCATCCATTAGACTATCAAAAATCTCGACAACAAACTACCTATCATAATGACAAGGCTACCATCCATTGGAGTAACAAAAATCTCGACAACAGACTAAGTTCTATAATTACAAGGCTACCATCCATAGGAGTAACAAATATATCGACAACAGACTACCTTCCATAATGATAAGGCTACCATACATTGGATTATCAAAATCCTCGACAACAGACTACCTTCCATAATGACAAGCCTACCATCCAATGGAATACCAAAAATCACCACAACAGACTACCTTCCATAATGACAAGGCTACCATCTATTGGAGTAACAAAAATCTGAACTACATAATACCTTCCATAATGACAACGCTACCATCCATTGGACTATCAAAAATCTCAACGAAAGACTACCTTCCATAATGACGAGGCTACCCTCCATTGTAGTAACAAAAATCTCGACAACAGACTAACTTCCATACTTACAAGGCTACCATCTGTTGAAGTAACAAATATCTCGACAAAAGACTACCTTCCATAATGACAAGGCTACCATCCATAGGAGTAACCAAAATATCGACAATAGACTACCTTCTATAATGATAACGCTAGCATCCATTGGAGTAACAAAACTCTCGACAACAAACTACCTTCCATAATGAAAAGGGTACCATCCATTGGAATAACAGAAAAATCGACAACAGACTACCTTCCATAATGACAAGGTTAACATCCATTGGAGTAACAAAAATATCGATAACAGACTACATTCAATAATTACAAGGCTACCATCCATAGGAGTAACAAAAACTCGACAACAGACTACCTTCCAGAATGACAGGGTTACCATCCATTGGAAAAACAAAAATCTCGACAAGAGACTAACTTCCATAATTACAAGGCTACCATCCATTGGAGTAACAAATATCTCGACAACAGACTACCTTCCATAATGATAAGGCTACCATACATTGGATTATCAAAATCCTCGACAACAGACTACCTTCCATAATGACAAGGCTACCATCCAATGGAATACCAAAAATCTCAACAACAGACTACCTTCCATAATGACAAGGCTACCATCCATTGGAGTAACAAAAATCTAAACTACAGACTACCTTCCATAATGACAACGCTACCATCCATTGGACTAAAAATAATCTCAACGAAAGACTACCTTCCATAATGAGAAGGCTACCATCCATTATAGTAACAAAAATCTCGACAACAAACTAACTTCCATAATTACAAGGCTACCATCCATTGAAGTAACAAATATCTCGACAAAAGACTACCTTCCATAATGACAAGGCTACCATCCATAGAAGTAACCAAAATATCGACAATAGACTACCTTCTATAATGAAAAGGCTCGCATCCATTGGAGTAACAAAACTCTCGACAACAAACTACCTTCCATAATGAAAAGGGTACCAACCATTGGAGTATCAAAAATATCGACAACAAACTACCTTCCATAATGACAACGCTACCATCCATTGAAGTATCAAAAATAGCGACAACAAACTACCTTTCATAATTACAAGGCTACCATCCATTGGAGTAAGAAAAACTTGACAACAGACTACCTTCAATAATGACAAGGCTACCATCCATTGGAATAACAAAAATCTCGACAACAGACTACCTTCCATAATGACAAGGCTACCATCCAACGAAATAATAAAAATCTCGAGAATATACTACATTCCATAATGAGAAGGAAACCATCCATTGGAGTAACAAAATTCTCGGCAACAGACTACCTTCCATAATGACAAGGCTACCATCCATTGGAGTAACAAAAATCTCGACAACAGACTACCTTACATAATGAAAATTCTACCATCCATTGGAGTAACAAAAATATGGACAACACACTACGTTCCATTAAGACAAGTCTACCATCCATTGGAGTAACAAAAATCTCGACAACAAACTACCTTCCATAATGACAAGGCTACCATCCATTAGACTACCAAAAATCTCGACAACAGACTACCTTTCATAATGACAAGGCTACCATCCATTGGAGTAAGCAAAATTTTGACAACAGACAACCTTCCATAATGACAAGGCTACCATCCAACGAAATAATAAAAATATCGACAACAGATTACCTTCCATAATGAGAGGGCTACCATCCATTGGAGTAACAAAAATCTCGACAACAAACTACCTTCCATAATGAGCAGGCTACCATCCATTGGAGTAACAAAAATCTCGACAATAGACTACCTTACATAATGACAATGCTACCATCCATTGGAGTAACAAAAATATCGACAACACACTACATTCCATAATGACAAGGCTACCATCCATTGGAGTAACAAAAATCTCGACAACAGACTACCTTCCATAATGACAAGGCTACCATCCATTAGACTATCAAAAATCTTGACAGCAAACTACGTTTCATAATGACAAGGCTACCATCCATTGGAGTAAAAAAATCTCGACAACAGACTAACTTCTATAATTACAAGGCTACCATCCATTGGAGTAACAAATATCTCGACAACAGACTACCTTCCATAATGATAAGGCTACCATACATTGGATTATCAAAATCCTCGGCAACAGACTACCTTCCATAATGACAAGGCTACCATCCAATGGAATACCAAAAATCTCCACAACATACTACCTTCCATAATGACAAGGCTACCATCTATTGGAGTAACAAAAATCTTAACTATAGAATACCTTCCATAATTACAACGCTACAAACCATTGGACTAACAAAAATCTCAACGAAAGACTACCTTCCATAATGACGAGGTTACCATCCATTGTAGTAACAAAAATCTCGACAACAGACTAACTTCCATAATTACAAGGCTACCATCTATAGGACTAATCAAAATATCGATAATAGACTACCTTCTATAATGACAACGCTAGCATCCATTGGAGTAACAAAACTCTCGACAACAAACTACCTTCCATAATGAAAAGGGTACCATCCATTGGAGTAACAAAAATATCGACAACAAACTCCCTTCCATAATGACAAGGCTACCATCCATTGAAGTATCAAAAATATCGACAACAAAATACCTTCCATAATTACAAGGCTACCATCCATTGGAGTAACAAAAACTCGACAAGAGACTAACTTCCATAATGACAAGGTTACCATCCATTGGAATAACAAAAATCTCGACAATAGACTACCTTCCATAATGACAAGGCTACCATCCAACTAAATAAAAAAAATCTCGACAACAGACTACCTTCCATAATGAGAAGGAAACCATCCATTGGAGTAACAAAATTCTCAACAACAGACTACCTTCCATAATGACAAGGCTACCATCCATTGGAGTAACAAAAATCTCGACGACAGACTACCTTACGTAATGAAAATGCTACCATCCATTGGAGTAACAAAAATATGGACAACACACTACGTTCCATAATGACAAGTCTACCATCCATTGGAGTAACAAAAATCTCGACAACAAACTACCTTCCATAATGACAAGGCTACCATCCATTAGACTATCAAAAATCTCGACAGCAGACTACCTTTCATAATGACAAGGCTACCATCCATTGGAGTAAGCAAAATTTTGACAATAGACTACCTTCCATAATGACAAGGTTACCATCCATTGGAATAACAAAAATCTCGTCAACAGACAACCTTCCATAATGACAAGGCTACCATCCATTGGAGTAAGAAAAATATCGAAAATAGATTACCTTCCATAATGAGAAGGCTACCATCCATTGGAGTAACAAAATTCTCGACAACAAACTACCTTCCATAATGAGAAGGCTACCAACCATTGGAGTAACAAAAATCTCGACAATAGACTACCTTACATAATGACAATGCTACCATCCATTGGAGTAACAAAAATATCGACAACACACTACGTTCCATAATGACAAGGCTACCATCCATTGGAGTAACAAAAATCTCGACAACAGACTACCTTCCATAATGACAAGGCTACCATCCATTAGACTATCAAAAATCTCGACAACAAACTATGTTTCATAATGACAAGGCTACCATCCATTGGAGTAAAAAAAATCTCGACAACAGACTAACTTCTATAATTACAAGGCTACCATCCATTGTAGTAACAAATATCTCGACAACAGACTACCTTCCATAATGATAAGGCTACCATACATTGGATTATCAAAATCCTCGACAACAAACTACCTTCCATAATGACAAGGCTACCATCCAATGGAATACCAAAAATCTCAACATCATGACTACCTTCCATAATGACAAGGCTACCATCTATTGGAGTAACAAAAATCTGAACTACAGAATACCTTCCATAATGACAACGCTACCATCCATTGGACTAACAAAAATCTCAACGAAAGACTACCTTCCATAATGACTAGGCTACCATCCATTGTAGTAACAAAAATCTCGACAACAGACTAACTTCCATAATTACAAGGCTACCATCTGTTGAAGTAACAAATATCTCGACAAAAGACTACCTTCCATAATGACAAGGCTACCATCCATAGGAGTAACCAAGATATCGACAATAGCCTACCTTCTATAATGACAACGCTAGCATCCATTGGAGTAACAAAACTCTCGACAACAAACTACCTTCCATAACGAAAAGGGTACCATCCATTGGAGTAACAAAAATATCGACAACAAACTACCTTCCATAATGACAAGGCTACCATCCATTGAAGTATAAAAAATATCGACAACAAACTACCTTCCATAATTACAAGGCTACCATCCATTGGAGTAACAAAAACTCGACAACAGACTACCTTCCATAATGGCAAGGTTACCATCCATTGGAATAACAAAAATCTCGACAACAGACTATCTTCCATAATGACAAGGCTACCATCCAACTAAATAACAAAAATCTCGACAATAGACTACCTTCCATAATGGGAAGGAAACCATCCATTGGAGTAACAAAATTCTCGACAACAGACTACCTTCCATAATAACAAGGCTACCATCCATTGGAGTAACAAAAATCTCGACAACAGACTACCTTACATAATGAAAATGCTACCATTCATTGGAGTAACAAAAATATGGACAACACACTACGTTCCATAATGACAAGTATACCATCCATTGGAGTAACAAAAATCTCGACAACAAACTACCTTCCATAATGACAAGGCTACCATCCATTAGACTATCCAAAATCTCGACTGCAGACTACCTTACATAATGACAAGGCTACCATCCATTGGAGTAACAAAAATCTCGACAACAGACAACTTTCCATAATGACAAGGCTAACATCCAACGAAATAACAAAAATCTAGACAACAGACTACCTTCCATAATGATAACGCTACCATCCAATGGAATACCAAAAATCTCAACAACAGACTACCTTCCATAATGACAAGGCTACCATCCATTGGAGTAACAAAAATCTGAACTACAGACTACCTTCCATAATGACAAAGCTGCCATCCATTGGACTAAAAAAAAATCGACAACACACTATGTTCCATAATGACAAGGCTACCATCCATTGGAGTAAAAAAAATCTCGACAATAGACTACCTTACATAATGACAATGCTACCATCCATTGGAGTAACAAAAATCTCGACAACAGACTACCTTCAATAATGACAAGGCTTTCATCCATTAGGTTATCAAAAATCTCGACAGCAGACTACCTTTCATAATGACAAGGTTACCATCCATTGGAGTAACAAAAATCTCGACAACATACAACATTCCATAATGACAAGGCTAACATCCAACGAAATAACAAAAATCTAGACAACAGACTACCTTCCATAATGATAAGGCTACCATCCAATGGAATACCAAAAATCTCAACAACAGACTACCTTCCATAATGACAAGGCTACCATCCATTGGAGTAACAAAAATCTGAACTACAGACTACCTTCCATAATGACAAAGCTGCCATCCATTGGACTAAAAAAAAAATCGACAACACACTATGTTCCATAATGACAAGGCTACCATCCATTGGAGTAACAAAAATCTCGACAACAGACTACCTTCCATAATGACAAGGCTACCATCCATTGGAGTAAAAAAAATCTCGACAACAGACTACCTTACGTAATGAAAATGCTACCATCCATTGGAGTAACAAAAATATGGACAACACACTACGTTCCATAATGACAAGTCTACCATCCATTGGAGTAACAAAAATCTCGACAACAAACTACCTTCCATAATGACAAGGCTACCATCCATTAGACTATCAAAAATCTCGACAGCAGACTACCTTTCATAATGACAAGGCTACCATCCATTGGAGTAAGCAAAATTTTGACAATAGACTACCTTCCATAATGACAAGGTTACCATCCATTGGAATAACAAAAATCTCGTCAACAGACAACCTTCCATAATGACAAGGCTACCATCCAACGAAATAATAAAAATATTGAAAACAGATTACCTTCCATAATGAGAAGGCCACCATCCATTGGAGTAACAAAATTCTCGACAACAAACTACCTTCCATAATGAGAAGGCTACCATCCATTGGAGTAACAAAAATCTCGACAATAGACTACCTTACATAATGACAATGCTACCATCCATTGGAGTAAAAAAAATCTCGACAACAGACTATGTTCCATAATGACAAGGCTACCATCCATTGGAGTAACAAAAATCTCGACAACAGACTACCTTCCATAATGACAAGGCTTTCATCCATTAGGTTATCAAAAATCTCGACAGCAGACTACCTTTCATAATGACAAGGCTACCATCCAATGGAATACCAAAAATCTCAACAATAGACTACCTTCCATAATGACAAGGCTACCATCCATTGGAATAACAAAAATCTGAACTACATAATACCTTCCATAATGACAAGGCTACCATCCATTGGACTAACAAAAATCTCAACGAATGACTACCTTCCATAATGACAAGGTTACCATCCATTGGAGTAACAAAAATCTTGACAACAGACAAACTTCCATAATGACAAGACTACCATCCATTGAAGTAACAAATATCTCGATAAAAGACTACCTTCCATAATGACAAGGCTACCATCCATTGGAGTAACCAAAATATCGACAATAGTCTACGTTCTATAATGACAAGGCTAGCATCCATTGGAATAACAAAACTCTCGACAACAAACTACCTTCCATAATGAAAAGGCTACCATCCATTGGAGTAACAAAAATCTCGACAATAGACTACCTTCCATAATAAGAAGGATACCATCCATTGGAGTAACAAAAACTCGACAACATACTACCTTCCATAATGACAAGGTTACCATCCATTGGAATAACAAAAATCTCGACAACAGACTACCTTCCATATGACAAGGCTACCATCCAACGAAATAACAAAAATCTCGACAACAGACTACCTTCCATAATGAGAAGGAAACCATCCATTGGAGTAACAAAATTCCCGACAACAGACTACCTTACATAATGACAAGGCTACCATCCATTGGAGTAACAAAAATCTCGAAAATAGACTACCTTACATAATGACAATGCTGCCATCCATTGGATTAACAAAAATATCGACAACACACTATGTTCCATAATGACAAGTCTACCATCCATTGGAGTAACAAAAATCTCGACAACAGACTGCCTTCAATAATGACAAGGCTTTCATCCATTAGGTTATCAAAAATCTCGACAGCAGACTACCTTTTGTAATGACAAGGTTACCATCCATTGGAGTAACAAAAATCTCGACAACAGACAACATTCCATAATGACAAGGCTAACATCCAACGAAATAACAAAAATCTAGACAACAGACTACCTTCCATAATGATAAGGCTACCATCTAATGGAATACCAAAAATCTCAACAACAGACTACCTTCCATAATGACAAGGCTACCATCCATTGGAGTAACAAAAATCTGAACTATAGACTACCTTCCATAATGACAACGCTACCATCCATTGGACTAACAAAAATATCGACAACACACTATGTTCCATAATGACAAGGCTACCATCCATTCGAGTAACAAAAATCTCGACAACAGACTCCCTTCCATAATGACAAGGCTACCATCCATTGGAGTAACAAAAATCTCGACAACAGACTACCTTACGTAATGAAAATGCTACCATCCTTTGGAGTAACAAAAATATGGACAACACACTACGTTCCATAATGACAAGTCTACCATCCATTGGAGTAACAAAAATCTCGACAACAAACTACCTTCCATAATGACAAGGCTACCATCCATTAGACTATCAAAAATCTCGACATCAGACTACCTTCCATAATGACAAGGTTACCATCCATTGGAATAACAAAAATCTCGTCAACAGACAACCTTCCATAATGACAAGGCTACCATCCAACGAAATAATAAAAATATCGAAAACAGATTACCTTCCATAATGAGAAGGCTACCATCCATTGGAGTAACAAAATTCTCGACAACAAACTACCTTCCATAATGAGAAGGCTACCATCCATTGGAGTAACAAAAATCTCGACAATAGACTACCTTACATAATGACAATGCTACCATCCATTGGAGTAACAAAAATATCGACAACATACTACGTTCCATAATGACAAGGCTACCATCCATTGGAGTAATAAAAATCTCGACAACAGACTACCTTCCATAATGACAAGGCTACCATCCATTAGACTATCAAAAATCTCGACAGCAAACTATGTTTCATAATGTCAAGGCTACCATCCATTGGAGTAAAAAACATCTCGACAACAGACTAACTTCTATAATTACAAGGCTACCATCCATTGGAGTAACAAATATCTCGACAACAGACTACCTTCCATAATGATAAGGCTACCATACATTGGATTATCAAAATCCTCGACAACAATCTACCTTCCATAATGACAAGGCTACCATCCAATGGAATACCAAAAATCTCAACAACAGGATACCTTCCATAATGACAAGGCTAACATTCATTGGAGTAACAAAAATCTGAACTACAGACTACCTTCCATAATGACAACGCTACCATCCATTGGACTAACAAAAATATCGACAACACACTATGTTCCATAATGACAAGGCTACCATCCATTGGAGTAACAAAAATCTCGACAACAGACTACCTTCCATAATGACAAGACTACCATCCATTAGACTATCAAAAATCTCGACAGTAGACTACCTTTCATAATGACAAGGCTACCATCCATTGGTGTAACAAAAATCTCGACAACACACTAACTTCCATAATTACAAGGCTACCATCCATTGCAGTAACAAATATCTCGACAACAGACTACCTTCCATAATGATAAGGCTACCATCCATTGGACAATCAAAATCCTCGACAACAGACTACCTTCCATAATGACAAGGCTACCATCCAATGGAATACCCAAAATCTCAATAACATACTACTTCCATAATGACAAGGCTACCATCCATTGGAGTAACAAAAATCTGAACTACAGACTACCTTCCATAATGACAAGGCTACCATCCATTGAGTAACAAAAACCTCGACAATAGACTAACTTCCATAATTACAAGGCTACCATCCATTGGAGTAACAAATATCTCGACAAAAGACTACCTTCTATAATGACAAGGCTACCATCCATTGGAGTAACAAAAATATCGACAATAGACTACCTTCTATAATGACAAGGCTAGCAACCATTGGAGTAACAAAGATCTTGACAACAAACTACCTTCCATAATGAAAAGGGTACCCTCCATTTGGAGTAACAAAAATATCGACAAGAAACTACCTTCCATAATGACAAGGCTACCATCCATTGGAGTATGAAAAATATCGACAATAAACTACCTTCCATATTTACAAGGCTACAATCCATTGGAGTAACAAAAACTCGACAACAGACTACCTTCCATAATGAAAAGGTTACCATCCATTGGAATAACAAAAATCTCGACAACAGACTACCTTCCATAATGGCAAGGCTACCATCCAACGAAATAACAAAAATCTCGACAACAGATTACCTTCCATAATGAGAAGGCTACCATCCGTTGGAGTAAAAAAATTCTCGACAACAGACTACCTTCCATAATGATAAGGATACCATCCATTGGAGTAACAAAAATCTCGACAACAGACTACCTTACATAATGAGAAGGCTACCATCCATTGGAGTAACAAAAATCTCGACAATAAACTACCTTCCATAATGACAAGGCTACCATCCATTAGAAAATCAAAAATCTCGACAGTAGACTACCTTTCATAATAACAAGGCTACCATCAATTGGAGTAACAAAAATCTCGACAACAGACTAACTTCCATAATTACAAGGCTACCATCCATTGGAGTAACATATCTCGTAAATAGACTACCTTCCATAATGATAAGGCTACCATCCATTGGACAATCAAAATCCTCGACAAGAGACTACCTTCCATAATGACAAGGCTACCTTCCAATGGAATACCAAAAATCTCAACAACAGACTACTTCCATAATGACAAGGCTACCATCCATTGGAGTAACAAAAATCTGAACTATAGACTACCTTCCATAATGACAAGGCTACCATCCATTGGATTAACAAAAATCTCGACAGCAGACTACCTTTCATAATGACAAGGCTACCATCCATTGGTGTAACAAAAATCTCGACAACACACTAACTTCCATAATTACAAGGCTACCATCCATTGGAGTAACAAATATCTCGACAACAGACTACCTTCCATAATGATAAGGCTACCATCCATTGGACAATCAAAATCCTCGACAACAGAGTACCTTCCATAATGACAAGGCTACCATCCAATGGAATACCCAAAATCTCAACAACATACTACTTCCATAATGACAAGGCTACCATCCATTGGAGTAACAAAAATCTGACCTACAGACTACCTTCCATAATGACAAGGCTACCATCCATTGAGTAACAAAAACCTCGACAATAGACTAACTTCAATAATTACAAGGCTACCATCCATTGGAGTAACAAATATCTCGACAAAAGACTACCTTCTATAATGACAAGGCTACCATCCATTGGAGTAACAAAAATATCGACAATAGACTACCTTCTATAATGACAAGGCTAGCAACCATTGGAGTAACAAAGATCTTGACAACAAACTACCTTCCATAATGAAAAGGGTACCCTCCATTGGAGTAACAAAAATATCGACAAGAAACTACCTTCCATAATGACAAGGCTACCATTCATTGGAGTATGAAAAATATCGACAATAAACTACCTTCCATAATTACAAGGCTACCATCCATTGGAGTAACAAAAACTCGACAACAGACTACCTTCCATAATGAAAAGGTTACCATCCATTGGAATAACAAAAATCTCGACAACAGACTACCTTCCATAATGGCAAGGCTACCATCCAACGAAATAACAAAAATCTCGACAACAGATTACCTTCCATAATGAGAAGGCTACCATCCCTTGGAGTAAAAAAATTCTCGACAATAGACTACCTTCCATAATGATAAGGATACCATCCATTGGAGTAACAAAAATCTCGACAACACACTACATTACATAATGAGAAGGCTACCATCCATTGGAGTAACAAAAATCTCGACAATAAACTACCTTCCATAATGACAAGGCTACCATCCATTAGAAAATCAAAAATCTCGACAGTAGACTACCTTTCATAATAACAAGGCTACCATCCATTGGAGTAACAAAAATCTCGACAACAGACTAACTTCCATAATTACAAGGCTACCATCCATTGGAGTAACAAATATCTCGTAAATAGACTACCTTCCATAATGATAAGGCTACCATCCATTGGACTATCAAAATCCTCGACAAGAGACTACCTTCCATAATGACAAGGCTACCATCCAATGGAATACCAAAAATCTCAACAACAGACTACTTCCATAATGACATGGCTACCATCCATTGGAGTAACAAAAATCTGAACTATAGACTACCTTCCATAATGACAAGGCTACCATCCATTGGATTAACAAAAATCTCGACAGCAGACTACCTTTCATAATGACAAGGCTACCATCCATTGGTGTAACAAAAATCTCGACAACACACTAACTTCCATAATTACAAGGCTACCATCCATTGGAGTAACAAATATCTCGACAACAGACTACCTTCCATAATGATAAGGCTACCATCCATTGGACAATCAAAATCCTCGACAACAGACTACCTTCCATAATGACAAGGCTACCATCCAATGGAATACCCAAAATCTCAGCAACATACTACTTCCATAATGACAAGGCTACCATCCATTGGAGTAACAAAAATCTGAACTACAGACTACCTTCCATAATGATAAGGCTACCATCCATTGAGTAACAAAAACCTCGACAATAGACTAACTTCCATAATTACAAGGCTACCATCCATTGGAGTAACAAATATCTCGACAAAAGACTACCTTCTATAATGACAAGGCTACCATCCATTGGAGTAACAAAAATATCGACAATAGACTACCTTCTATAATGACAAGGCTAGCAACCATTGGAGTAACAAAGATCTTGACAACAAACTACCTTCCATAATGAAAAGGGTACCCTCCATTGGAGTAACAAAAATATCGACAAGAAACTACCTTCCATAATGACAAGGCTACCATCCATTGGAGTATGAAAAATATCGACAATAAACTACCTTCCATAATTACAAGGCTACCATCCATTGGAGTAACAAAAACTCGACAACAGACTACCTTCCATAATGAAAAGGTTACCATCCATTGGAATAACAAAAATCTCGACAACAGACTACCTTCCATAATGGCAAGGCTACCATCCAACGAAATAACAAAAATCTCGACAACAGATTACCTTCCATAATGAGAAGGCTACCATCCCTTGGAGTAAAAAAATTCTCGACAACAGACTACCTTCCATAATGATAAGGATACCATCCATTGGAGTAACAAAAATCTCGACAACAGACTACATTACATAATGAGAAGGCTACCATCCATTGGAGTAACAAAAATCTCGACAATAAACTACCTTCCATAATGACAAGGCTACCATCCATTAGAAAATCAAAAATCTCGACAGTAGACTACCTTTCATAATAACAAGGCTACCATCCATTGGAGTAACAAAAATCTCGACAACAGACTAACTTCCATAATTACAAGGCTACCATCCATTGGAGTAACAAATATCTCGTAAATAGACTACCTTCCATAATGATAAGGCTACCATCCATTGGACTATCAAAATCCTCGACAAGAGACTACCTTCCATAATGACAAGGCTACCTTCCAATGGAATACCAAAAATCTCAACAACAGACTACTTCCATAATGACAAGGCTACCATCCATTGGAGTAACAAAAATCTGAACTATAGACTACCTTCCATAATGACAAGGCTACCATCCATTGGATTAACAAAAATCTCGACAGCAGACTACCTTTCATAATGACAAGGCTACCATCCATTGGTGTAACAAAAATCTCGACAACACACTAACTTCCATAATTACAAGGCTACCATCCATTGGAGTAACAAATATCTCGACAACAGACTACCTTCCATAATGATAAGGCTACCATCCATTGGACCATCAAAATCCTCGACAACAGACTACCTTCCATAATGACAAGGCTACCATCCAATGGAATACCCAAAATCTCAACAACATACTACTTCCATAATGACAAGGCTACCATCCATTGGAGTAACAAAAATCTGACCTACAGACTACCTTCCATAATGACAAGGCTACCATCCATTGAGTAACAAAAACCTCGACAATAGACTAACTTCCATAATTACAAGGCTACCATCCATTGGAGTAACAAATATCTCGACAAAAGACTACCTTCTATAATGACAAGGCTACCATCCATTGGAGTAACAAAAATATCGACAATAGACTACCTTCTATAATGACAAGGCTAGCAACCATTGGAGTAACAAAGATCTTGACAACAAACTACCTTCCATAATGAAAAGGGTACCCTCCATTGGAGTAACAAAAATATCGACAAGAAACTACCTTCCATAATGACAAGGCTACCATCCATTGGAGTATGAAAAATATCGACAATAAACTACCTTCCATAATTACAAGGCTACCATCCATTGGAGTAACAAAAACTCGACAACAGACTACCTTCCATAATGAAAAGGTTACCATACATTGGAATAACAAAAATCTCGACAACAGACTACCTTCCATAATGGCAAGGCTACCATCCAACGAAATAACAAAAATCTCGACAACAGATTACCTTCCATAATGAGAAGGCTACCATCCCTTGGAGTAAAAAAATTCTCGACAATAGACTACCTTCCATAATGATAAGGATACCATCCATTGGAGTAACAAAAATCTCGACAACACACTACATTACATAATGAGAAGGCTACCATCCATTGGAGTAACAAAAATCTCGACAATAAACTACCTTCCATAATGACAAGGCTACCATCCATTAGAAAATCAAAAATCTCGACAGTAGACTACCTTTCATAATAACAAGGCTACCATCCATTGGAGTAACAAAAATCTCGACAACAGACTAACTTCCATAATTACTAGGCTACCATCCATTGGAGTAACAAATATCTCGTAAATAGACTACCTTCCATAATGATAAGGCAACCATCCATTGGACTATCAAAATCCTCGACAAGAGACTACCTTCCATAATGATAAGGCTACCTTCCAATGGAATACCAAAAATCTCAACAACAGACTACTTCCATAAAGACAAGGCTACCATCCATTGGAGTAACAAAAATCTGAACTATAGACTACCTTCCATAATGACAAGGCTACCATCCATTGGATTAACAAAAATCTTGACAGCAGACTACCTTTCATAATGACAAGGCTACCATCCATTGGTGTAACAAAAATCTCGACAACACACTAACTTCCATAATTACAAGGCTACCATCCATTGGAGTAACAAATATCTCGACAACAGACTACCTTCCATAATGATAAGGCTACCATCCATTGGACAATCAAAATCCTCGACAACAGACTACCTTCCATAATGACAAGGCTACCATCCAATGGAATACCCAAAATCTCAACAACATACTACTTCCATAATGACAAGGCTACCATCCATTGGAGTAACAAAAATCTGACCTACAGACTACCTTCCATAATGACAAGGCTACCATCCATTGAGTAACAAAAACCTCGACAATAGACTAACTTCCATAATTACAAGGCTACCATCCATTGGAGTAACAAATATCTCGACAAAAGACTACCTTCTATAATGACAAGGCTACCATCCATTGGAGTAACAAAAATATCGACAATAGACTACCTTCTATAATGACAAGGCTAGCAACCATTGGAGTAACAAAGATCTTGACAACAAACTACCTTCCATAATGAAAAGGGTACCCTCCATTGGAGTAACAAAAATATCGACAAGAAACTATCTTCCATAATGACAAGGCTACCATCCATTGGAGTATGAAAAATATCGACAATAAACTACCTTCCATAATTACAAGGCTACCATCCATTGGAGTAACAAAAACTCGACAACAGACTACCTTCCATAATGAAAAGGTTACCATCCATTGGAATAACAAAAATCTCGACAACAGACTACCTTCCATAATGGCAAGGCTACCATCCAACGAAATAACAAAAATCTCGACAACAGATTACCTTCCATAATGAGAAGGCTACCATCCCTTGGAGTAAAAAAATTCTCGACAACAGACTACCTTCCAAAATGATAAGGATACCATCCATTGGAGTAACAAAAATCTCGACAACAGACTACCTTACATAATGAGAAGGCTACCATCCATTGGAGTAACAAAAATCTCGACAATAAACTACCTTCCATAATGACAAGGCTACCATCCATTAGAAAATCAAAAATCTCGACAGTAGACTACCTTTCATAATAACAAGGCTACCATCCATTGGAGTAACAAAAATCTCGACAACAGACTAACTTCCATAATTACAAGGCTACCATCCATTGGAGTAACAAATATCTCGTAAATAGACTACCTTCCATAATGATAAGGCTACCATCCATTGGACTATCAAAATCCTCGACAAGAGACTACCTTCCATAATGACAAGGCTACCATCCAATGGAATACCAAAAATCTCAACAACAGACTACTTCCATAATGACAAGGCTACCATCCATTGGAGTAACAAAAATCTGAACTATAGACTACCTTCTATAATGACAAGGCTACCATCCATTGGATTAACAAAAATCTCGACAGCAGACTACCTTTCATAATGACAAGGCTACCATCCATTGGTGTAACAAAAATCTCGACAACACACTAACTTCCATAATTACAAGGCTACCATCCATTGGAGTAACAAATATCTCGACAACAGACTACCTTCCATAATGATAAGGCTACCATCCATTGGACAATCAAAATCCTCGACAACAGACTACCTTCCATAATGACAAGGCTACCATCCAATGGAATACCCAAAATCTCAGCAACATACTACTTCCATAATGACAAGGCTACCATCCATTGGAGTAACAAAAATCTGAACTACAAACTACCTTCCATAATGACAAGGCTACCATCCATTGAGTAACAAAAACCTCGACAATAGACTAACTTCCATAATTACAAGGCTACCATCCATTGGAGTAACAAATATCTCGACAAAAGACTACCTTCTATAATGACAAGGCTACCATCCATTGGAGTAACAAAAATATCGACAATAGACTACCTTCTATAATGACAAGGCTAGCAACCATTGGAGTAACAAAGATCTTGACAACAAACTACCTTCCATAATGAAAAGGGTACCCTCCATTGGAGTAACAAAAATATCGACAAGAAACTACCTTCCATAATGACAAGGCTACAATCCATTGGAGTATGAAAAATATCGACAATAAACTACCTTCCATAATTACAAGGCTACCATCCATTGGAGTAACAAAAACTCGACAACAGACTACGTTCCATAATGAAAAGGTTACCATCCATTGGAATAACAAAAATCTCGACAACAGACTACCTTCCATAATGGCAAGGCTACCATCCATTGGAGTAACAAATATCTCGTAAATAGACTACCTTCCATAATGATAAGGCTACGATCCATTGGACTATCAAAATCCTCGACAAGAGACTACCTTCCATAATGACAAGGCTACCATCCAATGGAATACCAAAAATCTCAACAACAGACTACTTCCATAATGACAAGGCTACCATCCATTGGAGTAACAAAAATCTGAACTATAGACTACCTTCCATAATGACAAGGCTATCATCCATTGGATTAACAAAAATCTCGACAGCAGACTACCTTTCATAATGACAAGGCTACCATCCATTGGTGTAACAAAAATCTCGACAACACACTAACTTCCATAATTACAAGGCTACCATCCATTGGAGTAACAAATATCTCGACAACAGACTACCTTCCATAATGATAAGGCTACCATCCATTGGACAATCAAAATCCTCGACAACAGACTACCTTCCATAATGACAAGGCTACCATCCAATGGAATACCCAAAATCTCAACAACATACTACTTCCATAATGACAAGGCTACCATCCATTGGAGTAACAAAAATCTGAACTACAAACTACCTTCCATAATGACAAGGCTACCATCCATTGAGTAACAAAAACCTCGACAATAGACTAACTTCCATAATTACAAGGCTACCATCCATTGGAGTAACAAATATCTCGACAAAAGACTACCTTCTATAATGACAAGGCTACCATCCATTGGAGTAACAAAAATATCGACAATAGACTACCTTCTATATTGACAAGGCTAGCAACCATTGGAGTAACAAAGATCTTGACAACAAACTACCTTCCATAATGAAAAGAGTACCCTCCATTGGAGTAACAAAAATATCGACAAGAAACTACCTTCCATATGACAAGGCTACCATCCATTGGAGTATGAAAAATATCGACAATAAACTACCTTCCATAATTACAAGGCTACCATCCATTGGAGTAACAAAAACTCGACAACAGACTACCTTCCATAATGAAAAGGTTACCATCCATTGGAATAACAAAAATCTCGACAACAGACTACCTTCCATAATGGCAAGGCTACCATCCAACGAAATAACAAAAATCTCGACAACAGATTACCTTCCATAATGAGAAGGCTACCATCCCTTGGAGTAAAAAAATTCTCGACAACAGACTACCTTCCATAATGATAAGGATACCATCCATTGGAGTAACAAAAATCTCGACAACAGACTACCTTACATAATGAGAAGTCTACCATCCATTGGAGTAACAAAAATCTCGACAATAAACTACCTTCCATAATGACAAGGCTACCATCCATTAGAAAATCAAAAATCTCGACAGTAGACTACCTTTCATAATAACAAGGCTACCATCCATTGGAGTAACAAAAATCTCGACAACAGACTAACTTCCATAATTACAAGGCTACCATCCATTGGAGTAACAAATATCTCGTAAATAGACTACCTTCCATAATGATAAGGCTACCATCCATTGGACTATCAAAATCCTCGACAAGAGACTACCTTCCATAATGACAAGGCTACCATCCAATGGAATACCAAAAATCTCAACAACAGACTACTTCCATAATGACAAGGCTACCATCCATTGGAGTAACAAAAATCTGAACTATAGACTACCTTCCATAATGACAAGGCTACCATCCATTGGATTAAAAAAAATCTCGACAGCAGACTACCTTTCATAATGACAAGGCTACCATCCATTGGTGTAACAAAAATCTCGACAACACACTAACTTCCATAATTACAAGGCTACCATCCATTGGAGTAACAAATATCTCGACAACAGACTACCTTCCATAATGATAAGGCTACCATCCATTGGACAATCAAAATCCTCGACAACAGACTACCTTCCATAATGACAAGGCTACCATCCAATGGAATACCCAAAATCTCAACAACATACTACTTCAATAATGACAAGGCTACCATCCATTGGAGTAACAAAAATCTGAACTACAGACTACCTTCCATAATGACAAGGCTACCATCCATTGAGTAACAAAAACCTCGACAATAGACTAACTTCCATAATTACAAGGCTACCATCCATTGGAGTAACAAATATCTCGACAAAAGACTACCTTCTATAATGACAAGGCTACCATCCATTGGAGTAACAAAAATATCGACAATAGACTACCTTCTATAATGACAAGGCTAGCAACCATTGGAGTAACAAAGATCTTGACAACAAACTACCTTCCATAATGAAAAGGGTACCCTCCATTGGAGTAACAAAAATATCGACAAGAAACTACCTTCCATAATGACAAGGCTACCATCCATTGGAGTATGAAAAATATCGACAATAAACTACCTTCCATAATTACAAGGCTACCATCCATTGGAGTAACAAAAACTCGACAACAGACTACCTTCCATAATGAAAAGGTTACCATCCATTGGAATAACAAAAATCTCGACAACAGACTACCTTCCATAATGGCAAGGCTACCATCCAACGAAATAACAAAAATATCGACAACAAATTACCTTCCATAATGAGAAGGCTACCATCCCTTGGAGTAAAAAAATTCTCGACAACAGACTACCTTCCATAATGATAAGGATACCATCCATTGGAGTAACAAAAATCTCGACAACAGACTACCTTACATAATGAGAAGGCTACCATCCATTGGAGTAACAAAAATCTCGACAATAAACTACCTTCCATAATGACAAGGCTACCATCCATTAGAAAATCAAAAATCTCGACAGTAGACTACCTTTCATAATAACAAGGCTACCATCCATTGGAGTAACAAAAATCTCGACAACAGACTAACTTCCATAACTACAAGGCTACCATCCATTGGAGTAACAAATATCTCGTAAATAGACTACCTTCCATAATGATAAGGCTACCATCCATTGGACTATCAAAATCCTCGACAAGAGACTACCTTCCATAATGACAAGGCTACCATCCAATGGAATACCAAAAATCTCAACAACAGACTACTTCCATAATGACAAGGCTACCATCCATTGGAGTAACAAAAATCTGAACTATAGACTACCTTCCATAATGACAAGGCTACCATCCATTGGATTAACAAAAATCTCGACAACAGACTAACTTCCATTATTACAAGGCTACCATCCATTGGAGTAAAAAATATCTCGACAAAAGACTACCTTCCATAATGACAAGGCTACCATCCATTGGAGTATGAAAAATCTCGACAACAAACTACCTTCCATAATGAAAAGGGTACCATCCATTGGAGTAACAAAAATATCGACAACAAACTACCTTCCTTAATTACAAGGAAACCATCCATTAGAGTAACAAAAACTCGACAACAGACTACCTTCCATAATGACAAGGTTACCATCCATTGGAATAACAAAAATCTCGACAACAGACTACCTTCCATAATGACAAGGCTACCATCCAAAGAAATAACAAAAATTTCGACAACAGACTACCTTCCATAATGAGAAGGCTACCATCCATTTGAGTAAAAAAATTCTCGACAACAGACTACCTTCCATAATGACAACGCTACCATCCATTGGAGTAACAAAAATCACGACAACATACTACCTTACATAATGACAATGCTAGCATCCATTGGAGTAACAAAAATATCGACAACACACTACGTTCCATAATGACAAGGCTACCATCCATTGGAGTAACAAAAATCTCGACAACAGACTACCTTCCATAATGACAAGGCTACCATCCATTAGACTATCAAAAATCTCGACAGCAGACTACCTTTCATAATGACAAGGCTACCATCCATTGGAGTAACAAAAATCTCGACAACAGACAACATTCCATAATGACAAGGCTAACATCCAACGAAATAACAAAAACCTAGACAACAGACTACCTTCCATAATGACAAGGCTACCATTCAATGGAATACCAAAAATCTCAACAATAGACTACCTTCCATAATGACAAGGCTACCATCTATTGGAGTAACAAAAATCTGAACTACAAACTACCTTCCATACTGACAACGCTACCATCCATTGGACTAACAAAAATCTCAATGAAAGACTACCTTGCATAATGATAAGGCTACCATCCATTGGAGTAACAAAAATCACGACAACAGACTAACTTCTATAATTACAAGGCTACCATACATTGAAGTAACAAATATCTCGACAAAAGACTACCTTCCATAATGACAAGGCTTCCATCCATAGGAGTAACCAAAATAGCGAGAATAGACTACCTTCTATAATGACAAGGCTAGCATCCATTGGAGTAACAATACTCTCGATAACAAACTACCTTCCATAATGAAAAGGGTACCATCCATTGGAGTAACAAAAATATCGACAACAAACTACCTTCCATAATGACAAGGCTACCATCCATTGAAGTATCAAAAATATCGACAACAAACTACCTTCCATAATTACAAGGCTACCATCCATTGGAGTAACAAAAACTCGACAACAGACTACATTCCATAATGACAAGGTTACCATCCATTGGAATAAAAAAAATCTCGACAACAAACTACCTTCCATAATGAGAAGGAAACCATCCATTGGAGTAACAAAATTCCCGACAACAGACTACCTTCCATAATGACAAGGCTACCATCCATTGGAGTAACAAAAATCTCGACAACAGACTACCTTACATAATGACAATGCTACCATCAATTGGAGTAACAAAAATATCGACAACACACTACGTTTCATAATGACAAGTCTACCATCCATTGGAGTAACAAAAATCTCGACAACAGACTACCTTCCATAATGACAAGGCTACCACCCATTAGACTATCAAAAATCTCGACAATAGACTACCTTTCATAATGACAAGGCTACCATCCATTAGAGTAACAAAAATCTCGACAATAGACTACCTTTCATAATGAAAAGGCTACCATCCATCAGACTATCAAAAATCTCGATAGCAAACTACATTTCATAATGACAAGGCTACCATCCATTGGAGTAACAAAAATCTCGACAACACACTAACTTCCATAATTACAAGGCTACCATCCATTTGAGTAACAAATATCTGGACAATAGAATACCTTCCATAATGATGAGGCTACCATACATTGAACTATCAAAATCCTCGACAATAGACTACCTTCCCTAATGACAAGGCTACCATCCAATGGAACACCAAAAATCTCAACAACAGACTACCTTCCATAATGACAAGGCCACCATCCATTGGAGTAACAAAAATCTGAACTATAGACTACCTTCCATAATGACAAGGCTACTATCCATTGGACTAACAAAAATCACAATGAAAGACTACCTTCCATAATGACAAGGCTACCATCCGTTGGAGTAACAAAAATCACGACAACAGGCAAACTTCCATAATTACAAGGCTACCATCCAATGGAATACAGAAAATCTCAACAACAGACTACCTTCCATAATGACAAGGCTACCATCCATTGGACTAACAAAAATCTGAACTACAGACTACCTTCCATAATGACAAGGCTACCATCCATTGGACTAACAAAAATCTCAACGAAAGACTACCTTCCATAATGACAAGGCTACCATCCATTGGAGTAACAAAAATCACAACAACAGACAAAGTTCCATAATTACAAGGCTACCATCCATTGAAGTAACAAATATCTCGACAAAAGACTACCTTCCATAATGACAAGGATACCATCCATTGGAGTAACCAAAATATCGACAATAGACTACCTTCTATAATGACAAGGCTAGCATCCATTGGAATAACAAAACTATCGACAACAAACTACCTTACATAATGAAAAGGGTACCATCCATTCGAGTAACAAAAATATCGACAACAAACTACCTTCCATAATTACAAGGCTACCATCCATTGGAATAACAAAAATCTCGACAACAGACTACCTTCCATAATGACAAGGCTACCATCCAAGGAAATAGCAAAAATCATGACAACAAACTACCTTCCAGAATGAGAAGGAAACCATCCATTGGAGTAACAAAATTCACGACAACAGAATACCTTCCATATTGACAAGGCTACCATCCATTGGAGTAACAAATATCTCGACAAGGGACTACCTTCCATTATGATAAGGCTACCATACATTGGACTATCAAAATCCTCGACAACAGACTACCTTCCATAATTACAAGGCTACCATCCAATGGAATACCAAAAATCTCAACAACAGACTACCTTCCATAATGACAAGGCTACCATCCATTAGAGTAACAAAAATCTAAACTACAGACTACCTTCCCTAATGACAAGGCTACCATCCATTGGACTAACAAAAACCTCAACGAAAGACTACCTTCAATAATTACAAGGCTACCATCCATTGGAGTAACAAAAATCACAACAACAGACAAAGTTCCATAATGACAAGGCTACCATCCATTGGAGTAAACAAAATATCGACAATAGACTACCTTCTATAATGACAAGGCTAGCATCCATTGGAATAACAAAAATATCGATAACAAACTACCTTCCATAATGAAAAGGGTACCATCCATTCGAGTAACAAAATTATTAACAACAAACTACCTTCCATAATGACAGGGCAACCATCCATAGGAGTAACCAAAATAGCGACAATAGACTACCTTCTATAATGACAAGGCTAGCATCCATTGGAGTAACAAAACTCTCGACAACAAACTACCTTCCATAATGAAAAGTGTACAATCCATTGGAGTAACAAAAATATCGACAACAAACTACCTTCCATAATGACAAGGCTACCATCCATTGAAGTATCAAAAATATCGACAACAAACTACCTTCCATAATTACAAGGCTACAATCCATTGGAGTTACAAAAACTCGACAACAGACTACCTTCCATAATGACAAGGTTACCATCCATTGGAATAACAAAAATCTCTATAACAGACTACCTTCCATAATGACAAGGCTACCATCCAATGAAATAACAAAAATCTCGACAATAGACTACCTTCCATAATGAGAAGGAAATCGTCCACTGGAGTAACAAAATTCTCGACAACAGACAACCTTCCATAATGACAAGGCTACCATCCATCGAAGTAACAAAAATCTCGACAACTGACTACCTTACATAATGACAATGCTACCATCCATTGGAGTAACAAAAATATCGACAACACACTACGTTCCATAATGAAAAGTCTACCATCCATTGGAGTAAAGAAAATCTCGACAACAAAATACCTTCCATAATGACAAGGCTACCATCCATTAGACTATAAAAAATCTCTACAGCAGACTACCTTTCATAATGACAAGGCTACCATCCATTGGAATAACAAAAAAATCGACAACAGACTACCTTCCATAATGAAAAGGTTAACATCCATTGGAGTAACAAAAATATCAACAATAGACTACCTTCCATAATTACAAGGCTACCATCAATAGGAGTAACAAAAACTCGACAATAGACTAGGTTCCATAATGACAAGGTTACCATCAATTGGAATAAAAAAAATCTCGTCAACCGACAACCTTCCATAATGACAAGGCTACCATCCAACAAAAATAACAGAAATCTCGTCAACAGACTACCTTCCATAATGATTAGGCTAACATCCATTGGACTATCAAAATCCTCGACAACAGACTACCATCCATAATGACAAGGCTACCATCCATTGGAGTAACAAAAATCTGAACTACAGACTACCTTCCCTAATGACAAGTCTACCATCCATTGGACTAACAAAAATCTCAAGGAAAGACTACCTTCCATAATTACAAGGCTACCATCCATTGGAGTAACAAAAATCACAACAACAGACAAAGTTCCATAATGACAAGGCTACCATCCATTGGAGTAAACAAAATATCAACAATAGACTACCTTCTATAATGACAAGGCTAGCATCCATTGGAATAACAAAAATATCGATAACAAACTACCTTCCATAATGAAAAGGGTACCATCCATTTGAGTAACAAAATTATTGACAACAAACTACATTCCATAATGAAAGGGCTACCATCCATAGGAGTAACCAAAATAGCGACAATAGACTACCTTCTATAATGACAAGGTTAGCATCCATTGGAGTAACAAAACTCTCGACAACAAACTACCTTGCATAATGAAAAGTGTACAATCCATTGGAGTAACAAAAATATCGACAACAAACTACCTTACATAATGTCGAGGCTACCATCCATTGAAGTATCAAAAATATCGACAACAAACTACCTTCCATAATTACAAGGCTACCATCCATCGGAGTAACAAAAACTCGACAACAGACTACCTTCCATAATGATAAGGTTACCATCCATTGGAATAACAAAAATCTCGACAACAGACTACCTTCCATAATGACAAGGATACCATCCAATGAAATAACAAAAATCTCGACAATAGACTACCTTCCATAATGAGAAGGAAACCGTCCACTGGAGTAACAAAATTCTCGACAACAGACTACCTTCCATAATGACAAGGCTACCATCCATCGAAGTAACAAAAATCTCGACAACAGACTACCTTACATAATGACAATGCTACCATCCATTAGAGTAACAAAAATATCGACAACACACTACGTTCCATAATGACAAGTCTACCATCCATTGGAGTAACAAAAATATCGACAACAAAATACCTTCCATAATGACAAGGCTACCATCCATTAGACTATCAAAAATCTCTACAGCAGACTACCTTTCATAATGACAAGGCTACCATCCATTGGAATAACAAAAAAATCGACAACAGACTACCTTCCATAATGAAAAGGTTAACATCCATTGGAGTAACAAAAATATCAACAATAGACTACCTTCCATAATTACAAGGCTACCATCAATAGGAGTAACAAAAACTCGACAA
This sequence comes from Vicia faba, assembly GCA_948472305.1. Taxonomy (NCBI): domain Eukaryota; kingdom Viridiplantae; phylum Streptophyta; class Magnoliopsida; order Fabales; family Fabaceae; genus Vicia; species Vicia faba. The sequence continues at coordinate 755,249,726 of OX451738.1, forward strand.
CAGACGAGGTTCCATAATGACAAGGTTACCATCCATTGGAATAACAAAAATCTCGTCAACAGACAACCTTCCATAATGACAAGGCTACCATCCAACAAAAATAACAGAAACTAGACAACAGACTACCTTCCATAATGATTAGGCTAACATCCATTGGACTATCAAAATCCTCGACAACAGACTACCATCCATAATGACAAGGCTACCATCCATTGGAGTAACAAAAATCTGAACTATAGACTACCTTCCATAATGACAAGGCTACCATCCATTGGACTAACAAAAATCTCAACGAAAGACAACCTTCCATAATGACAAGGCTACCATCCATTGGAGTAACAAAAATCACGACAACAGACAAACTTCCATAATTACAAGGATACCATCCATTGAAGTAACAAATATCTCGACAAAAGACTACCTTCCATAATGACAAGGCTACCATCCATTGGAGTAACCAAAATATCGACAATAGACTACCTTCTATAATGACAAGGCTAGCATCCATTGGAATAACAAAACTCTCGACAACAAACTACCTTCCATAATGAAAAGGGTACCATCCATTCGAGTAACAAAAATATCGACAACAAACTACCTTCCATAATTATAAGGCTACCATCCATTGGAATAACAAAAATCTCGACAACAGACTACCTTCCATAATGACAAGGCTACCATCCAAGGAAATGGCAAAAATCATGACAACAAACTACCTTCCAGAATGAGAAGGAAACCATCCATTGGAGTAACAAAGTTCTCGACAACAGAATACCTTCTATAATGACAAGGCTACCATCCATTGGAGTAACAAATATCTCGACAAGGGACTACCTTCCATTATGATAAGGCTACCATACATTGGACTATCAAAATCCTCGACAACAGACTACCTTCCATAATGACAAGGCTACCATCCAATGGAATACCAAAAATCTCAACAACAGACTACCTTCCATAATGACAAGGCTACCATCCATTGGAGTAACAAAAATCTGAACTATAGACTACCTTCCATAATGTCAAGGCTACTATCCATTGGACTAACAAAAATCTCAATGAAAGACTACCTTCCATAATGACAAGGTTACCATCCATTGGAGTAACAAAAATCACGACAACAAACAAACTTCCATAATTACAAGGCTACCATCCAATGGAATACCAAAAATCTCAACAGACTACCTTCCATAATGACAAGGCTACCATCCATTGGAGTAACAAAAATCTGAACTACAGACTACCTTCCCTAATGACAAGGCTACCATCCATTGGACTAACAAAAATCTCAACGAAAGACTACCTTCCATAATGACAAGGCTACCATCCATTGGAGTAACAAAAATCACAACAACAGACAAAGTTCCATAATTACAAGGCTACCATCCATTGAAGTAACAAATATCTCGACAAAAGACTACCTTCCATAATGACAAGGCTACCATCCATTGGAGTAACCAAAATATCGACAATAGATTACCTTCTATAATGACAAGGCTAGCATCCATTGGAATAACAAAACTCTCGACAACAAACTACCTTCCATAATGAAAAGGGTACCATCCATTCGAGTAACAAAAATATCGACAACAAACTACCTTCCATAATTACAAGGCTAACATCCATTGGAATAACAAAAATCTCGACAACAGACTACCTTCCATAATGACAAGGCTACCATCCAAGGAAATAACAAAAATCATGACAACACACTACCTCCCATAAAGAGAAGGAAACCATCCATTGGAGTAACAAAATTCTCAACAACAGAATACCTTCCATAATGACAAGGCTACCATCCATTGGAGTAACAAATATCTCGACAAGGGACTACCTTCCATTATGATAAGGCTACCATACATTGGACTATCAAAATCCCCGACAACTGACTACCTTCCATAATGACAAGGCTACCATCCAATGGAATACCAAAAATCTCAACAGTAGACTACCTTCCATAATGACAAGGCTACCATCCATTAGAGTAACAAAAATCTGAACTACAGACTACCTTCCATAATGACAAGGCTACTATCCATTGGACTAACAAAAATCTCAATGAAAGACTACCTTCCATAATGACAAGGTTACCATCCATTGGAGTAACAAATATCACGACAACAAACAAACTTCCATAATTACAAGGCTACCATCCAATGGAATACCAAAAATCTCAACAACAGACTACCTTCCATAATGACAAGGCTACCATCCATTGGAGTAACAAAAATATGAACTACAGACTACCTTCCCTAATGACAAGGCTACAATCCATTGGAGTAAACAAAATATCGACAATAGACTACCTTCTATAATGACAAGGCTAGCATCCATTGGAATAACAAAAATATCGATAACAAACTACCTTCCATAATGAAAAGGGTACCATCCATTCGAGTAACAAAATTATTGACAACAAACTACTTTCCATAATGATAGGGCTACCATCCATAGGAGTAACCAAAATAGCGACAATAGACTACCTTCTATAATGACAAGGCTAGCATCCATTGGAGTAACAAAACTCTCGACAACAAACTACCTTCCATAATGAAAAGTGTACAATCCATTGGAGTAACAAAAATATCGACAACAAACTACCTTCCATAATGTCAAGGCTACCATCCATTGAAGTATCAAAAATATCGACAACAAACTACCTTCCATAATTACAAGGCTAACATCTATTGGAGTAACAAAAACTCGACAACAGACTACCTTCCATAATGACAAGGTTACCATCCAATGAAATAACAAAAATCTCGACAATAGACTACCTTCCATAATGAGAAGGAAACCGTCCACTGGAGTAACAAAATTCTCGACAACTGACTACCTTCCATAATGACAAGGCTACCATCCATCGAAGTAACAAAAATCTCGACAACAGACTACCTTACATAATGACAATGCTACCATCCATTAGAGTAACAAAAATATCGACAACATACTACGTTCCATAATGACAAGTCTACCATCCATTGGAGTAACAAAAATATCGACAACAAAATACCTTCCATAATGACAAGGCTACCATCCATTAGACTATCAAAAATCTCTACAGCAGACTACCTTTCATAATGACAAGGCTACCATCCATTGGAATAACAAAAAAATCGACAACAGACTACCTTCCATAATGAAAAGGTTAACATCCATTGGAGTAACAAAAATATCAACAATAGACTATCTTCCATAATTACAAGGCTACCATCAATAGGAGTAACAAAAACTCGACAACAGACTAGGTTCCATAATGACAAGGTTACCATCCATTGGAATAACAAAAATCTCGTCAACAGACAACCTTCCATAATGATAAGGCTACCATCCAACAAAAATAACAGAAATCTCGACAACAGACTACCTTCCATAATGATTAGGCTAACATCCATTGGACTATCAAAATCCTCGACAACAGACTACCATCCATAATGACAAGGCTACCATCCATTGGAGTAACAAAAATCTGAACTATAGACTACCTTCCATAATGACAAGGCTACCATCCATTGGACTAACAAAAATCTCAACGAAAGACAACCTTCCATAATGACAAGGCTACCATCCATTGGAGTAACAAAAATCACGACAACAGACAAACTTCCATAATTACAAGGATACCATCCATTGAAGTAACAAATATCTCGACAAAAGACTACCTTCCATAATGACAAGGCTACCATCCATTGGAGTAACCAAAATATCGACAATAGACTACCTTCTATAATGACAAGGCTAGCATCCATTGGAATAACAAAACTCTCGACAACAAACTACCTTCCATAATGAATAGAGTACCATCCATTCGAGTAACAAAAATATCGACAACAAACTACCTTCCATAATTATAAGGCTACCATCCATTGGAATAACAAAAATGTCGACAACAGACTACCTTCCATAATGACAAGGCTACCATCCAAGGAAATGGCAAAAATCATGACAACAAACTACCTTCCAGAATGAGAAGGAAACCATCCATTGGAGTAACAAAATTCTCGACAACAGAATACCTTCTATAATGACAAGGCTACCATCCATTGGAGTAACAAATATCTCGAAAAGGGACTACCTTCCATTATGATAAGGCTACCATACATTGGACTATCAAAATCCTCGACAACAGACTACCTTCCATAATGACAAGGCTACCATCCAATGGAATACCAAAAATCTCAACAACAGACTACCTTCCATAATGACAAGGCTACCATCCATTGGAGTAACAAAAATCTGAACTATAGACTACCTTCCATAATGTCAAGGCTACTATCCATTGGACTAACAAAAATCTCAATGAAAGACTACCTTCCATAATGACAAGGTTACCATCCATTGGAGTAACAAAAATCTCGACAACAAACAAACTTCCATAATTACAAGGCTACCATCCAATGGAATACCAAAAATCTCAACAAACTACCTTCCATAATGACAAGGCTACCATCCATTGGAGTAACAAAAATCTGAACTACAGACTACCTTCCCTAATGACAAGGCTACCATCCATTGGACTAACAAAAATCTCAACGAAAGACTACCTTCCATAATGACAAGGCTACCATCCATTGGAGTAACAAAAATCACAACAACAGACAAAGTTCCATAATTACAAGGCTACCATCCATTGAAGTAACAAATATCTCGACAAAAGACTACCTTCCATAATGACAAGGCTACCATCCATTGGAGTAACCAAAATATCGACAATAGATTACCTTCTATAATGACAAGGCTAGCATCCATTGGAATAACAAAACTCTCGACAACAAACTACCTTCCATAATGAAAAGGGTACCATCCATTCGAGTAACAAAAATATCGACAACAAACTACCTTCCATAATTATAAGGCTAACATCCATTGGAATAACAAAAATCTCGACAACAGACTACCTTCCATAATGACAAGGCTACCATCCAAGGAAATAACAAAAATCATGACAACACACTACCTCCCATAAAGAGAAGGAAACCATCCATTGGAGTAACAAAATTCTCGACAACAGAATACCTTCCATAATGACAAGGCTACCATCCATTGGAGTAACAAATATCTCGACAAGGGACTACCTTCCATTATGATAAGGCTACCATACATTGGACTATCAAAATCCCCGACAACTGACTACCTTCCATAATGACAAGGCTACCATCCAATGGAATACCAAAAATCTCAACAGTAGACTACCTTCCATAATGACAAGGCTACTATCCATTGGAGTAACAAAAATCTGAACTACAGACTACCTTACATAATGACAAGGCTACTATCCATTGGACTAACAAAAATATCAATGAAAGACTACCTTCCATAATGACAAGGTTACCATCCATTGGAGTAACAAATATCACGACAACAAACAAACTTCCATAATTACAAGGCTACCATCCAATGGAATACCAAAAATCTCAACAACAGACTACCTTCCATAATGACAAGGCTACCATCCATTGGAGTAACAAAAATCTGAACTACAGACTACCTTCCCTAATGACAAGGCTACCATCCATTGGAGTAAACAAAATATCGACTAAAGACTACCTTCTATAATGACAAGGCTAGCATCCATTGGAATAACAAAAATATCGATAACAAACTACCTTCCATAATGAAAAGGGTACCATCCATTCGAGTAACAAAATTATTGACAACAAACTACCTTCCATAATGACAGGGCTACCATCCATAGGAGTAACCAAAATAGCGACAATAGACTACCTTCTATAATGACAAGGCTAGCATCCATTGGAGTAACAAAACTCTCGACAACAAACTACCTTCCATAATGAAAAGTGTACAATCCATTGGAGTAACAAAAATATCGACAACAAACTACCTTCCATAATGTCAAGGCTACCATCCATTGAAGTATCAAAAATATCGACAACAAACTACCTTCCATAATTACAAGGCTAACATCCATTGGAGTAACAAAAACTCGACAACAGACTACCTTCCATAATGACAAGGTTACCATCCATTGGAATAACAAAAATCTCGACAATAGACTACCTTCCATAATGAGAAGGAAACCGTCCACTGGAGTAACAAAATTCTCGACAACTGACTACCTTCCATAATGACAAGGCTACCATCCATCGAAGTAACAAAAATCTCGACAACAGACTACCTTACATAATGACAATGCTACCATCCATTAGAGTAACAAAAATATCGACAACATACTACGTTCCATAATGACAAGTCTACCATCCATTGGAGTAACAAAAATATCGACAACAAAATACCTTCCATAATGACAAGGCTACCATCCATTAGACTATCAAAAATCTCTACAGCAGACTACCTTTCATAATGACAAGGCTACCATCCATTGGAATAACAAAAAAATCGACAACAGACTACCTTCCATAATGAAAAGGTTAACATCCATTGGAGTAACAAAAATATCAACAATAGACTATCTTCCATAATTACAAGGCTACCATCAATAGGAGTAACAAAAACTCGACAACAGACTAGGTTCCATAATGACAAGGTTACCATCCATTGGAATAACAAAAATCTCGTCAACAGACAACCTTCCATAATGATAAGGCTACCATCCAACAAAAATAACAGAAATCTCGACAACAGACTACCTTCCATAATGATTAGGCTAACATCCATTGGACTATCAAAATCCTCGACAACAGACTACCATCCATAATGACAAGGCTACCATCCATTGGAGTAACAAAAATCTGAACTATAGACTACCTTCCATAATGACAAGGCTACCATCCATTGGACTAACAAAAATCTCAACGAAAGACAACCTTCCATAATGACAAGGCTACCATCCATTGGAGTAACAAAAATCACGACAACAGACAAACTTCCATAATTACAAGGATACCATCCATTGAAGTAACAAATATCTCGACAAAAGACTACCTTCCATAATGACAAGGCTACCATCCATTGGAGTAACCAAAATATCGACAATAGACTACCTTCTATAATGACAAGGCTAGCATCCATTGGAATAACAAAACTCTCGACAACAAACTACCTTCCATAATGAATAGAGTACCATCCATTCGAGTAACAAAAATATCGACAACAAACTACCTTCCATAATTATAAGGCTACCATCCATTGGAATAACAAAAATGTCGACAACAGACTACCTTCCATAATGACAAGGCTACCATCCAAGGAAATGGCAAAAATCATGACAACAAACTACCTTCCAGAATGAGAAGGAAACCATCCATTGGAGTAACAAAATTCTCGACAACAGAATACCTTCTATAATGACAAGGCTACCATCCATTGGAGTAACAAATATCTCGAAAAGGGACTACCTTCCATTATGATAAGGCTACCATACATTGGACTATCAAAATCCTCGACAACAGACTACCTTCCATAATGACAAGGCTACCATCCAATGGAATACCAAAAATCTCAACAACAGACTACCTTCCATAATGACAAGGCTACCATCCATTGGAGTAACAAAAATCTGAACTATAGACTACCTTCCATAATGTCAAGGCTACTATCCATTGGACTAACAAAAATCTCAATGAAAGACTACCTTCCATAATGACAAGGTTACCATCCATTGGAGTAACAAAAATCTCGACAACAAACAAACTTCCATAATTACAAGGCTACCATCCAATGGAATACCAAAAATCTCAACAAACTACCTTCCATAATGACAAGGCTACCATCCATTGGAGTAACAAAAATCTGAACTACAGACTACCTTCCCTAATGACAAGGCTACCATCCATTGGACTAACAAAAATCTCAACGAAAGACTACCTTCCATAATGACAAGGCTACCATCCATTGGAGTAACAAAAATCACAACAACAGACAAAGTTCCATAATTACAAGGCTACCATCCATTGAAGTAACAAATATCTCGACAAAAGACTACCTTCCATAATGACAAGGCTACCATCCATTGGAGTAACCAAAATATCGACAATAGATTACCTTCTATAATGACAAGGCTAGCATCCATTGGAATAACAAAACTCTCGACAACAAACTACCTTCCATAATGAAAAGGGTACCATCCATTCGAGTAACAAAAATATCGACAACAAACTACCTTCCATAATTATAAGGCTAACATCCATTGGAATAACAAAAATCTCGACAACAGACTACCTTCCATAATGACAAGGCTACCATCCAAGGAAATAACAAAAATCATGACAACACACTACCTCCCATAAAGAGAAGGAAACCATCCATTGGAGTAACAAAATTCTCGACAACAGAATACCTTCCATAATGACAAGGCTACCATCCATTGGAGTAACAAATATCTCGACAAGGGACTACCTTCCATTATGATAAGGCTACCATACATTGGACTATCAAAATCCCCGACAACTGACTACCTTCCATAATGACAAGGCTACCATCCAATGGAATACCAAAAATCTCAACAGTAGACTACCTTCCATAATGACAAGGCTACTATCCATTGGAGTAACAAAAATCTGAACTACAGACTACCTTACATAATGACAAGGCTACTATCCATTGGACTAACAAAAATATCAATGAAAGACTACCTTCCATAATGACAAGGTTACCATCCATTGGAGTAACAAATATCACGACAACAAACAAACTTCCATAATTACAAGGCTACCATCCAATGGAATACCAAAAATCTCAACAACAGACTACCTTCCATAATGACAAGGCTACCATCCATTGGAGTAACAAAAATCTGAACTACAGACTACCTTCCCTAATGACAAGGCTACCATCCATTGGAGTAAACAAAATATCGACTAAAGACTACCTTCTATAATGACAAGGCTAGCATCCATTGGAATAACAAAAATATCGATAACAAACTACCTTCCATAATGAAAAGGGTACCATCCATTCGAGTAACAAAATTATTGACAACAAACTACCTTCCATAATGACAGGGCTACCATCCATAGGAGTAACCAAAATAGCGACAATAGACTACCTTCTATAATGACAAGGCTAGCATCCATTGGAGTAACAAAACTCTCGACAACAAACTACCTTCCATAATGAAAAGTGTACAATCCATTGGAGTAACAAAAATATCGACAACAAACTACCTTCCATAATGTCAAGGCTACCATCCATTGAAGTATCAAAAATATCGACAACAAACTACCTTCCATAATTACAAGGCTAACATCCATTGGAGTAACAAAAACTCGACAACAGACTACCTTCCATAATGACAAGGTTACCATCCATTGGAATAACAAAAATCTCGACAATAGACTACCTTCCATAATGACAAGGTTACCATCCAATGAAATAACAAAAATCTCGACAATAGACTACCTTCCATAATGAGAAGGAAACCGTCCACTGGAGTAACAAAATTCTCGACAACTGACTACCTTCCATAATGACAAGGCTACCATCCATCGAAGTAACAAAAATCTCGACAACAGACTACCTTACATAATGACAATGCTACCATCCATTAGAGTAACAAAAATATCGACAACATACTACGTTCCATAATGACAAGTCTACCATCCATTGGAGTAACAAAAATATCGACAACAAAATACCTTCCATAATGACAAGGCTACCATCCATTAGACTATCAAAAATCTCTACAGCAGACTACCTTTCATAATGACAAGGCTACCATCCATTGGAATAACAAAAAAATCGACAACAGACTACCTTCCATAATGAAAAGGTTAACATCCATTGGAGTAACAAAAATATCAACAATAGACTACCTTCCATAATTACAAGGCTACCATCAATAGGAGTAACAAAAACTCGACAACAGACTAGGTTCCATAATGACAAGGTTACCATCCATTGGAATAACAAAAATCTCGTGAATAGACAACCTTCCATAATGATAAGGCTACCATCCAACAAAAATAACAGAAATCTCGACAACAGACTACCTTCCATAATGATTAGGCTAACATCCATTGGACTATCAAAATCCTCGACAACAGACTACCATCCATAATGACAAGGCTACCATCCATTGGAGTAACAAAAATCTGAACTATAGACTACCTTCCATAATGACAAGGCTATCATCCATTGGACTAACAAAAATCTCGACAAAAGACTACCTTCCATAATGACAAGGCTACCATCCATTGGAGTAACCAAAATATCGACAATAGACTACCTTCTATAATGACAAGGCTAGCATCCATTGGAATAACAAAACTCTCGACAACAAACTACCTTCCATAATGAAAAGAGTACCATCCATTCGAGTAACAAAAATATCGACAACAAACTACCTTCCATAATTATAAGGCTACCATCCATTGGAATAACAAAAATATCGACAAAAGACTACCTTCCATAATGACAAGGCTACCATCCAAGGAAATGGCAAAAATCATGACAACAAACTACCTTCCAGAATGAGAAGGAAACCATCCATTGGAGTAACAAAATTCTCGACAACAGAATACCTTCTATAATGACAAGGCTACCATCCATTGGAGTAACAAATATCTCGACAAGGGACTACCTTCCATTATGATAAGGCTACCATACATTGGACTATCAAAATCCTCGACAACAGACTACCTTCCATAATGACAAGGCTACCATCCAATGGAATACCAAAAATCTCAACAACTGACTACCTTCCATAATGACAAGGCTACCATCCATTGGAGTAACAAAAATCTGAACTATAGACTACCTTCCATAATGTCAAGGCTACTATCCATTGGACTAACAAAAATCTCAATGAAAGACTACCTTCCATAATGACAAGGTTACCATCCATTGGAGTAACAAAAATCACGACAACAAACAAACTTCCATAATTACAAGGCTACCATCCAATGGAATACCAAAAATCTCAACAGACTACCTTCCATAATGACAAGGCTACCATCCATTGGAGTAACAAAAATCTGAACTACAGACTACCTTCCCTAATGACAAGGCTACCATCCATTGGACTAACAAAAATCTCAACGAAAGACTACCTTCCATAATGACAAGGCTACCATCCATTGGAGTAACAAAAATCACAACAACAGACAAAGTTCCATAATTACAAGGCTACCATCCATTGAAGTAACAAATATCTCGACAAAAGACTACCTTCCATAATGACAAGGCTACCATCCATTGGAGTAACCAAAATATCGACAATAGATTACCTTCTATAATGACAAGGCTAGCATCCATTGGAATAACAAAACTCTCGACAACAAACTACCTTCCATAATGAAAAGGGTACCATCCATTCGAGTAACAAAAATATCGACAACAAACTACCTTCCATAATTACAAGGCTAACATCCATTAGAATAACAAAAATCTCGACAACATACTACCTTCCATAATGACAAGGCTACAATCCAAGGAAATAACAAAAATCATGACAACACACTATCTCCCATAAAGAGAAGGAAACCATCCATTGGAGTAACAAAATTCTCGACAACAGAATACCTTCCATAATGACAAGGCTACCATCCATTGGAGTAACAAATATCTCGACAAGGGACTACCTTCCATTATGATAAGGCTACCATACATTGGACTATCAAAATCCCCGACAACTGACTACCTTCCATAATGACAAGGCTACCATCCAATGGAATACCAAAAATCTCAATAGTAGACTACCTTCCATAATGACAAGGCTACCATCCATTGGAGTAACAAAAATCTGAACTACAGACTACCTTCCATAATGACAAGGCTACTATCCATTGGACTAACAAAAATCTCAATGAAAGACTACCTTCCATAATGACAAGGTTACCATCCATTGGAGTAACAAATATCACGACAACAAACAAACTTCCATAATTACAAGGCTACCATCCAATGGAATACCAAAAATCTCAACAACAGACTACCTTCCATAATGACAAGGCTACCATCCATTGGAGTAACAAAAATCTGAACTACAGACTACCTTCCCTAATGACAAGGCTACCATCCATTGGAGTAAACAAAATATCGACAATAGACTACCTTCTATAATGACAAGGCTAGCATCCATTGGAATAACAAAAATATCGATAACAAACTACCTTCCATAATGAAAAGGGTACCATCCATTCGAGTAACAAAATTATTGACAACAAACTACCTTCCATAATGACAGGGCTACCATCCATAGGAGTAACCAAAATAGCGACAATAGACTACCTTCTATAATGACAAGGCTAGCATCCATTGGAGTAACAAAACTCTCGACAACAAACTACCTTCCATAATTAAAAGTGTACAATCCATTGGAGTAACAAAAATATCGACAACAAACTACCTTCCATAATGACAAGGCTACCATCCATTGGAGTAACCAAAATATCGACAATAGATTACCTTCTATAATGACAAGGCTAGCATCCATTGGAATAACAAAACTCTCGACAACAAACTACCTTCCATAATGAAAAGGGTACCATCCATTCGAGTAACAAAAATATCGACAACAAACTACCTTCCATAATTACAAGGCTACCATCCATTGGAATAACAAAAATCTCGACAACAGACTACCTTCCATAATGACAAGGCTACCATCCAAGGAAATAACAAAAATCATGACAACACACTACCTCCCATAAAGAGAAGGAAACCATCCATTGGAGTAACAAAATTCTCGACAACAGAATACCTTCCATAATGACAAGGCTACCATCCATTGAAGTAACAAATATCTCGACAAGGGACTACCTTCCATTATGATAAGGCTACCATACATTGGACTATCAAAATCCCCGACAACTGACTACCTTCCATAATGACAAGGCTACCATCCAATGGAATACCAAAAATCTCAACAGTAGACTAACTTCCATAATGACAAGGCTACGATCCATTGGAGTAACAAAAATCTGAACTACAGACTACCTTCCATAATGACAAGGCTACTATCCATTGGACTAACAAAAATCTCAATGAAAGACTACCTTCCATAATGACAAGGTTACCATCCATTGGAGTAACAAAAATCACGACAACAAACAAACTTCCATAATTACAAGGCTACCATCCAATGGAATACCAAAAATCTCAACAACAAACTACCTTCCATAATGACAAGGCTACCATCCATTGGAGTAACAAAAATCTGAACTACAGACTACCTTCCCTAATGACAAGGCTACCATCCATTGGAGTAAACAAAATATCGACAATAGACTACCTTCTATAATGACAAGGCTAGCATCCATTGGAATAAAAAAAATATCGCTAACAAACTACCTTGCATAATGAAAAGGGTACCATCCATTAGAGTAACAAAATTATTGACAACAAACTACCTTCCATAATGACAGGGCTACCATCCATAGGAGTAACCAAAATAGCGACAATAGACTACCTTCTATAATGACAAGGCTAGCATCCATTGGAGTAACAAAACTCTCGACAACAAACTACCTTCCATAATGAAAAGTGTACAATCCATTGGAGTAACAAAAATATCGACAACAAACTACCTTCCATAATGACAAGGCTACCATCCATTGAAGTATCAAAAATATCGACAACAAACTACCTTCCATAATTACAAGGCTACCATCCATTGGAGTAACAAAAACTCGACAACAGACTACCTTCCATAATGACAAGGTTACCATCCATTGGAATAACAAAAATCTCGACAACAGACTACCTTCCATAATGACAAGGCTACCATCCAATGAAATAACAAAAATCTCGACAATAGACTACCTTCCATAATGAGAAGGAAACCGTCCACTGGAGTAACAAAATTCTCGACAACAGACTACCTTCCATAATGACAAGGCTACCATCCATCGAAGTAACCAAAATATCGACAATAGATTACCTTCTATAATGACAAGGCTAGCATCCATTGGAATAACAAAACTCTCGACAACAAACTACCTTCCATAATGACAAGGTTACCATCCATTGGAGTAACAAAAATCACGACAACAAACAAACTTCCATAATTACAAGGCTACCATCCAATGGAATACCAAAAATCTCAACAACAGACTACCTTCCATAATGACAAGGCTACCATCCATTGGAGTAACAAAAATCTGAACTACAGACTACCTTCCCTAATGACAAGGCTACCATCCATTGGAGTAAACAAAATATCGACAATAGACTACCTTCTATAATGACAAGGCTAGCATCCATTGGAATAAAAAAAATATCGCTAACAAACTACCTTGCATAATGAAAAGGGTACCATCCATTAGAGTAACAAAATTATTGACAACAAACTACCTTCCATAATGACAGGGCTACCATCCATAGGAGTAACCAAAATAGCGACAATAGACTACCTTCTATAATGACAAGGCTAGCATCCATTGGAGTAACAAAACTCTCGACAACAAACTACCTTCCATAATGAAAAGTGTACAATCCATTGGAGTAACAAAAATATCGACAACAAACTACCTTCCATAATGACAAGGCTACCATCCATTGAAGTATCAAAAATATCGACAACAAACTACCTTCCATAATTACAAGGCTACCATCCATTGGAGTAACAAAAACTCGACAACAGACTACCTTCCATAATGACAAGGTTACCATCCATTGGAATAACAAAAATCTCGACAACAGACTACCTTCCATAATGACAAGCCTACCATCCAATGAAATAACAAAAATCTCGACAATAGACTACCTTCCATAATGAGAAGGAAACCGTCCACTGGAGTAACAAAATTCTCGACAACAGACTACCTTCCATAATGACAAGGCTACCATCCATCGAAGTAACAAAAATCTCGACAATAGACTACCTTACATAATGACAATGCTACCATCCATTGGAGTAACAAAAATATCGACAACACACTACGTTCCATAATGACAAGTCTACCATCCATTGGAGTAAAAAAAATCTCGACAACAAAATACCTTCCATAATGACAAGGCTACCATCCATTAGACTATCAAAAATCTCTACAGCAGACTACCTTTCATAATGACAAGGCTACCATCCATTGGAATAACAAAAAAATCGACAACAGACTACCTTCCATAATGAAAAGGTTAACATCCATTGGAGTAACAAAAATATCAACAATAAACTACCTTCCATAATTACAAGGCTACCATCAATAGGAGTAACAAAAACTCGACAACAGACTAGGTTCCATAATGACAAGGTTACCATCCATTGGAATAACAAAAATCTCGTCAACCGACAACCTTCCATAATGACAAGGCTACCATCCAACAAAAATAACAGAAATCTCGACAACAGACTACCTTCCATAATGATTAGACTAACATCCATTGGACTATCAAAATCCTCGACAACGGACTACCATCCATAATGACAAGGCTACCATCCATTGGAGTAACAAAAATCTGAACTACAGACTACCTTCCCTAATGACAAGGCTACCATCCATTGGACTAAAAAAAATCTCAAGGAAAGACTACCTTCCATAATTACAAGGCTACCATCCATTGGAGTAACAAAAATCACAACAACAGACAAAGTTCCATAATGACAAGGCTACCATCCATTGGAGTAAACAAAATATCAACAATAGACTACCTTCTATAATGACAAGGCTAGCATCCATTGGAATAACAAAAATATCGATAACAAACTACCTTCCATAATGAAAAGGGTACCATCCATTCGAGTAACAAAATTATTGACAACAAACTACCTTCCATAATGACAGGGCTACCATCCATAGGAGTAACCAAAATAGCGACAATAGACTACCTTCTATAATGACAAGGCTAGCATCCATTGGAGTAACAAAACTCTCGACAACAAACTACCTTCCATAATGAAAAGTGTACAATCCATTGAAGTAACAAAAATATCGACAACAAACTACCTTCCATAATGTCAAGGCTACCATCCATTGAAGTATCAAAAATATCGACAACAAACTACCTTCCATAATTACAAGGCTACCATCCATTGGAGTAACAAAAACTCGACAACAGACTACCTTCCATAATGACAAGGTTACCATCCATTGGAATAACAAAAATCTCGACAACAGACTACCTTCCATAATGTCAAGGATACCATCCAATGAAATAACAAAAATCTCGACAATAGACTACCTTCCATAATGAGAAGGAAACCGTCCACTGGAGTAACAAAATTCTCGACAACAGACTACCTTCCATAATGACAAGGCTACCATCCATCGAAGTAACAAAAATCTCGACAACAGACAACCTTACATAATGACAAAGCTACCATCCATTAGAGTAACAAAAATATCGACAACACACTACGTTCCATAATGACAAGTCTACCATCCATTGGATTAACAAAAATCTCGACAACAAAATACCTTCCATAATGACAAGGCTACCATCCATTAGACTATCAAAAATCTCTACAGCAGACTACCTTTCATAATGACAAGGCTACCATCCATTGGAATAACAAAAAAATCGACAACAGACTACCTTCCATAATGAAAAGGTTAACATCCATTGGAGTAACAAAAATATCAACAATAGACTACCTTCCATAATTACAAGGCTACCATCAATAGGAGTAACAAAAACTCGACAACAGACTAGGTTCCATAATGACAAGGTTACCATCCATTGGAATAACAAAAATCTCATCAACAGACAACCTTCCATAATGACAAGGCTACCATCCAACAAAAATAACAGAAATCTCGACAACAGACTACCTTCCATAAAGATTAGGCTAACATCCATTGGACTATCAAAATCCTCGACAACAGACTACCATCCATAATGACAAGGCTACCATCCATTGGAGTAACAAAAATCTGAACTATAGACTACCTTCCATAATGACAAGGCTACCATCCATTGGACTAACAAAAATCTCAACGAAAGACTACCTTCCATAATGACAAGGCTACCATCCATTGGAGTAACAAAAATCAAGACAACAGACAAACTTCCATAATTACAAGGATACCATCCATTGAAGTAACAAATATCTCGACAAAAGACTACCTTCCATAATCACAAGGCTACCATCCATTGGAGTAACCAAAATATCGACAATAGACTACCTTCTATAATGACAAGGCTAGCATCCATTGTAATAACAAAACTCTCGACAACAAACTACCTTCCATAATGAAAAGGGTACCATCCATTCGAGTAACAAAAATATCGACAACAAACTACCTTCCATAATTATAAGGCTACCATCCATTGGAATAACAAAACTCTCGACAACAGACTACCTTCCATAATGACAAGGCTACCATCCAAGGAAATAGCAAAAATCATGACAACAAACTACCTTCCAGAATGAGAAGGAAACCATCCATTGGAGTAACAAAATTCTCGACAACAGAATACCTTCTATAATGACAAGGCTACCATCCATTGGAGTAACAAATATCTCGACAAGGGACTACCTTCCATTATGATAAGGCTACCATACATTGGACTATCAAAATCCTCGACAACAGACTACCTTCCATAATGACAAGGCTACCATCCAATGGAATACCAAAAATCTCAACAACAGACTACCTTCCATAATGACAAGGCTACCATCCATTGGAGTAACAAAAATCTGAACTATAGACTACCTTCCATAATGTCAAGGCTACTATCCATTGGACTAACAAAAATCTCAATGAAAGACTACCTTCCATAATGACAAGGTTACCATCCATTGGAGTAACAAAAATCTCGACAACAAACAAACTTCCATAATTACAAGGCTACCATCCAATGGAATACCAAAAATCTCAACAAACTACCTTCCATAATGACAAGGCTACCATCCATTGGAGTAACAAAAATCTGAACTACAGACTACCTTCCCTAATGACAAGGCTACCATCCATTGGACTAACAAAAATCTCAACGAAAGACTACCTTCCATAATGACAAGGCTACCATCCATTGGAGTAACAAAAATCACAACAACAGACAAAGTTCCATAATTACAAGGCTACCATCCATTGAAGTAACAAATATCTCGACAAAAGACTACCTTCCATAATGACAAGGCTACCATCCATTGGAGTAACCAAAATATCGACAATAGATTACCTTCTATAATGACAAGGCTAGCATCCATTGGAATAACAAAACTCTCGACAACAAACTACCTTCCATAATGAAAAGGGTACCATCCATTCGAGTAACAAAAATATCGACAACAAACTACCTTCCATAATTATAAGGCTAACATCCATTGGAAAAACAAAAATCTCGACAACAGACTACCTTCCATAATGACAAGGCTACCATCCAAGGAAATAACAAAAATCATGACAACACACTACCTCCCATAAAGAGAAGGAAACCATCCATTGGAGTAACAAAATTCTCGACAACAGAATACCTTCCATAATGACAAGGCTACCATCCATTGGAGTAACAAATATCTCGACAAGGGACTACCTTCCATTATGATAAGGCTACCATACATTGGACTATCAAAATCCCCGACAACTGACTACCTTCCATAATGACAAGGCTACCATCCAATGGAATACCAAAAATCTCAACAGTAGACTACCTTCCATAATGACAAGGCTACTATCCATTGGAGTAACAAAAATCTGAACTACAGACTACCTTCCATAATGACAAGGCTACTATCCATTGGACTAACAAAAATATCAATGAAAGACTACCTTCCATAATGACAAGGTTACCATCCATTGGAGTAACAAATATCACGACAACAAACAAACTTCCATAATTACAAGGCTACCATCCAATGGAATACCAAAAATCTCAACAACAGACTACCTTCCATAATGACAAGGCTACCATCCATTGGAGTAACAAAAATCTGAACTACAGACTACCTTCCCTAATGACAAGGCTACCATCCATTGGAGTAAACAAAATATCGACTAAAGACTACCTTCTATAATGACAAGGCTAGCATCCATTGGAATAACAAAAATATCGATAACAAACTACCTTCCATAATGAAAAGGGTACCATCCATTCGAGTAACAAAATTATTGACAACAAACTACCTTCCATAATGACAGGGCTACCATCCATAGGAGTAACCAAAATAGCGACAATAGACTACCTTCTATAATGACAAGGCTAGCATCCATTGGAGTAACAAAACTCTCGACAACAAACTACCTTCCATAATGAAAAGTGTACAATCCATTGGAGTAACAAAAATATCGACAACAAACTACCTTCCATAATGTCAAGGCTACCATCCATTGAAGTATCAAAAATATCGACAACAAACTACCTTCCATAATTACAAGGCTAACATCCATTGGAGTAACAAAAACTCGACAACAGACTACCTTCCATAATGACAAGGTTATCATCCATTGGAATAACAAAAATCTCGACAATAGACTACCTTCCATAATGACAAGGTTACCATCCAATGAAATAACAAAAATCTCGACAATAGACTACCTTCCATAATGAGAAGGAAACCGTCCACTGGAGTAACAAAATTCTCGACAACTGACTACCTTCCATAATGACAAGGCTACCATCCATCGAAGTAACAAAAATCTCGACAACAGACTACCTTACATAATGACAATGCTACCATCCATTAGAGTAACAAAAATATCGACAACATACTACGTTCCATAATGACAAGTCTACCATCCATTGGAGTAACAAAAATATCGACAACAAAATACCTTCCATAATGACAAGGCTACCATCCATTAGACTATCAAAAATCTCTACAGCAGACTACCTTTCATAATGACAAGGCTACCATCCATTGGAATAACAAAAAAATCGACAACAGACTACCTTCCATAATGAAAAGGTTAACATCCATTGGAGTAACAAAAATATCAACAATAGACTACCTTCCATAATTACAAGGCTACCATCAATAGGAGTAACAAAAACTCGACAACAGACTAGGTTCCATAATGACAAGGTTACCATCCATTGGAATAACAAAAATCTCATCAACAGACAACCTTCCATAATGACAAGGCTACCATCCAACAAAAATAACAGAAATCTCGACAACAGACTACCTTCCATAATGATTAGGCTAACATCCATTGGACTATCAAAATCCTCGACAACAGACTACCATCCATAATGACAAGGCTACCATCCATTGGAGTAACAAAAATCTGAACTATAGACTACCTTCCATAATGACAAGGCTACCATCCATTGGACTAACAAAAATCTCAACGAAAGACTACCTTCCATAATGACAAGGCTACCATCCATTGGAGTAACAAAAATCAAGACAACAAACAAAGTTCCATAATTACAAGGATACCATCCATTGAAGTAACAAATATCTCGACAAAAGACTACCTTCCATAATCACAAGGCTACCATCCATTGGAGTAACCAAAATATCGACAATAGACTACCTTCTATAATGACAAGGCTAGCATCCATTGTAATAACAAAACTCTCGACAACAAACTACCTTCCATAATGAAAAGGGTACCATCCATTCGAGTAACAAAAATATCAACAACAAACTACCTTCCATAATTATAAGGCTACCATCCATTGGAATAACAAAACTCTCGACAACAGACTACCTTCCATAATGACCAGGCTACCATCCAAGGAAATAGCAAAAATCATGACAACAAACTACCTTCCAGAATGAGAAGGAAACCATCCATTGGAGTAACAAAACTCTCGACAACAAACTACCTTCCATAATGAAAAGTGTACAATCCATTGGAGTAACAAAAATATCGACAACAAACTACCTTCCATAATGTCAAGGCTACCATCCATTGAAGTATCAAAAATATCGACAACAAACTACCTTCCATAATTACAAGGCTAACATCCATTGGAGTAACAAAAACTCGACAACAGACTACCTTCCATAATGACAAGGTTATCATCCATTGGAATAACAAAAATCTCGACAATAGACTACCTTCCATAATGACAAGGTTACCATCCAATGAAATAACAAAAATCTCGACAATAGACTACCTTCCATAATGAGAAGGAAACCGTCCACTGGAGTAACAAAATTCTCGACAACTGACTACCTTCCATAATGACAAGGCTACCATCCATCGAAGTAACAAAAATCTCGACAACAGACTACCTTACATAATGACAATGCTACCATCCATTAGAGTAACAAAAATATCGACAACATACTACGTTCCATAATGACAAGTCTACCATCCATTGGAGTAACAAAAATATCGACAACAAAATACCTTCCATAATGACAAGGCTACCATCCATTAGACTATCAAAAATCTCTACAGCAGACTACCTTTCATAATGACAAGGCTACCATCCATTGGAATAACAAAAAAATCGACAACAGACTACCTTCCATAATGAAAAGGTTAACATCCATTGGAGTAACAAAAATATCAACAATAGACTACCTTCCATAATTACAAGGCTACCATCAATAGGAGTAACAAAAACTCGACAACAGACTAGGTTCCATAATGACAAGGTTACCATCCATTGGAATAACAAAAATCTCATCAACAGACAACCTTCCATAATGACAAGGCTACCATCCAACAAAAATAACAGAAATCTCGACAACAGACTACCTTCCATAATGATTAGGCTAACATCCATTGGACTATCAAAATCCTCGACAACAGACTACCATCCATAATGACAAGGCTACCATCCATTGGAGTAACAAAAATCTGAACTATAGACTACCTTCCATAATGACAAGGCTACCATCCATTGGACTAACAAAAATCTCAACGAAAGACTACCTTCCATAATGACAAGGCTACCATCCATTGGAGTAACAAAAATCAAGACAACAAACAAAGTTCCATAATTACAAGGATACCATCCATTGAAGTAACAAATATCTCGACAAAAGACTACCTTCCATAATCACAAGGCTACCATCCATTGGAGTAACCAAAATATCGACAATAGACTACCTTCTATAATGACAAGGCTAGCATCCATTGTAATAACAAAACTCTCGACAACAAACTACCTTCCATAATGAAAAGGGTACCATCCATTCGAGTAACAAAAATATCAACAACAAACTACCTTCCATAATTATAAGGCTACCATCCATTGGAATAACAAAACTCTCGACAACAGACTACCTTCCATAATGACCAGGCTACCATCCAAGGAAATAGCAAAAATCATGACAACAAACTACCTTCCAGAATGAGAAGGAAACCATCCATTGGAGTAACAAAATTCTCGACAACAGAATACCTTCTATAATGACAAGGCTACCATCCATTGGAGTAACAAATATCTCGACAAGGGACTACCTTCCATTATGATAAGGCTACCATACATTGGACTATCAAAATCCTCGACAACAGACTACCTTCCATAATGACAAGGCTACCATCCAATGGAATACCAAAAATCTCAACAACAGACTACCTTCCATAATGACAAGGCTACCATCCATTGGAGTAACAAAAATCTGAACTATAGACTACCTTCCATAATGTCAAGGCTACTATCCATTGGACTAACAAAAATCTCAATGAAAGACTACCTTCCATAATGACAAGGTTACCATCCATTGGAGTAACAAAAATCTCGACAACAAACAAACTTCCATAATTACAAGGCTACCATCCAATGGAATACCAAAAATCTCAACAAACTACCTTCCATAATGACAAGGCTACCATCCATTGGAGTAACAAAAATCTGAACTACAGACTACCTTCCCTAATGACAAGGCTACCATCCATTGGACTAACAAAAATCTCAACGAAAGACTACCTTCCATAATGACAAGGCTACCATCCATTGGAGTAACAAAAATCACAACAACAGACAAAGTTCCATAATTACAAGGCTACCATCCATTGAAGTAACAAATATCTCGACAAAAGACTACCTTCCATAATGACAAGGCTACCATCCATTGGAGTAACCAAAATATCGACAATAGATTACCTTCTATAATGACAAGGCTAGCATCCATTGGAATAACAAAACTCTCGACAACAAACTACCTTCCATAATGAAAAGGGTACCATCCATTCGAGTAACAAAAATATCGACAACAAACTACCTTCCATAATTATAAGGCTAACATCCATTGGAATAACAAAAATCTCGACAACAGACTACCTTCCATAATGACAAGGCTACCATCCAAGGAAATAACAAAAATCATGACAACACACTACCTCCCATAAAGAGAAGGAAACCATCCATTGGAGTAACAAAATTCTCGACAACAGAATACCTTCCATAATGACAAGGCTACCATCCATTGGAGTAACAAATATCTCGACAAGGGACTACCTTCCATTATGATAAGGCTACCATACATTGGACTATCAAAATCCCCGACAACTGACTACCTTCCATAATGACAAGGCTACCATCCAATGGAATACCAAAAATCTCAACAGTAGACTACCTTCCATAATGACAAGGCTACTATCCATTGGAGTAACAAAAATCTGAACTACAGACTACCTTCCATAATGACAAGGCTACTATCCATTGGACTAACAAAAATATCAATGAAAGACTACCTTCCATAATGACAAGGTTACCATCCATTGGAGTAACAAATATCACGACAACAAACAAACTTCCATAATTACAAGGCTACCATCCAATGGAATACCAAAAATCTCAACAACAGACTACCTTCCATAATGACAAGGCTACCATCCATTGGAGTAACAAAAATCTGAACTACAGACTACCTTCCCTAATGACAAGGCTACCATCCATTGGAGTAAACAAAATATCGACTAAAGACTACCTTCTATAATGACAAGGCTAGCATCCATTGGAATAACAAAAATATCGATAACAAACTACCTTCCATAATGAAAAGGGTACCATCCATTCGAGTAACAAAATTATTGACAACAAACTACCTTCCATAATGACAGGGCTACCATCCATAGGAGTAACCAAAATAGCGACAATAGACTACCTTCTATAATGACAAGGCTAGCATCCATTGGAGTAACAAAACTCTCGACAACAAACAACCTTCCATAATGAAAAGTGTACAATCCATTGGAGTAACAAAAATATCGACAACAAACTACCTTCCATAATGTCAAGGCTACCATCCATTGAAGTATCAAAAATATCGACAACAAACTACCTTCCATAATTACAAGGCTAACATCCATTGGAGTAACAAAAACTCGACAACAGACTACCTTCCATAATGACAAGGTTATCATCCATTGGAATAACAAAAATCTCGACAATAGACTACCTTCCATAATGACAAGGTTACCATCCAATGAAATAACAAAAATCTCGACAATAGACTACCTTCCATAATGAGAAGGAAACCGTCCACTGGAGTAACAAAATTCTCGACAACTGACTACCTTCCATAATGACAAGGCTACCATCCATCGAAGTAACAAAAATCTCGACAACAGACTACCTTACATAATGACAATGCTACCATCCATTAGAGTAACAAAAATATCGACAACATACTACGTTCCATAATGACAAGTCTACCATCCATTGGAGTAACAAAAATATCGACAACAAAATACCTTCCATAATGACAAGGCTACCATCCATTAGACTATCAAAAATCTCTACAGCAGACTACCTTTCATAATGACAAGGCTACCATCCATTGGAATAACAAAAAAATCGACAACAGACTACCTTCCATAATGAAAAGGTTAACATCCATTGGAGTAACAAAAATATCAACAATAGACTACCTTCCATAATTACAAGGCTACCATCAATAGGAGTAACAAAAACTCGACAACAGACTAGGTTCCATAATGACAAGGTTACCATCCATTGGAATAACAAAAATCTCGTGAATAGACAACCTTCCATAATGATAAGGCTACCATCCAACAAAAATAACAGAAATCTCGACAACATACTACCTTCCATAATGATTAGGCTAACATCCATTGGACTATCAAA
Source organism: Vicia faba (assembly GCA_948472305.1). Taxonomy (NCBI): domain Eukaryota; kingdom Viridiplantae; phylum Streptophyta; class Magnoliopsida; order Fabales; family Fabaceae; genus Vicia; species Vicia faba. Next base: position 755,274,527 of record OX451738.1, read on the forward strand.
ATCCTCGACAACAGACTACCATCCATAATGACAAGGCTACCATCCATTGGAGTAACAAAAATCTGAACTATAGACTACCTTCCATAATGACAAGGCTATCATCCATTGGACTAACAAAAATCTCAACGAAAGACAACCTTCCATAATGACAAGGCTACCATCCATTGGAGTAACAAAAATCACGAGAACAGACAAACTTCCATAATTACAAGGATACCATCCATTGAAGTAACAAATATCTCGACAAAAGACTACCTTCCATAATGACAAGGCTACCATCCATTGGAGTAACCAAAATATCGACAATAGACTACCTTCTATAATGACAAGGCTAGCATCCATTGGAATAACAAAACTCTCGACAACAAACTACCTTCCATAATGAAAAGAGTACCATCCATTCGAGTAACAAAAATATCGACAACAAACTACCTTCCATAATTATAAGGCTACCATCCATTGGAATAACAAAAATCTCGACAAAAGACTACCTTCCATAATGACAAGGCTACCATCCAAGGAAATGGCAAAAATCATGACAACAAACTACCTTCCAGAATGAGAAGGAAACCATCCATTGGAGTAACAAAATTCTCGACAACAGAATACCTTCTATAATGACAAGGCTACCATCCATTGGAGTAACAAATATCTCGACAAGGGACTACCTTCCATTATGATAAGGCTACCATACATTGGACTATCAAAATCCTCGACAACAGACTACCTTCCATAATGACAAGGCTACCATCCAATGTAATACCAAAAATCTCAACAACTGACTACCTTCCATAATGACAAGGCTACCATCCATTGGAGTAACAAAAATCTGAACTATAGACTACCTTCCATAATGTCAAGGCTACTATCCATTGGACTAACAAAAATCTCAATGAAAGACTACCTTCCATAATGACAAGGTTACCATCCATTGGAGTAACAAAAATCACGACAACAAACAAACTTCCATAATTACAAGGCTACCATCCAATGGAATACCAAAAATCTCAACAGACTACCTTCCATAATGACAAGGCTACCATCCATTGGAGTAACAAAAATCTGAACTACAGACTACCTTCCCTAATGACAAGGCTACCATCCATTGGACTAACAAAAATCTCAACGAAAGACTACCTTCCATAATGACAAGGCTACCATCCATTGGAGTAACAAAAATCACAACAACAGACAAAGTTCCATAATTACAAGGCTACCATCCATTGAAGTAACAAATATCTCGACAAAAGACTACCTTCCATAATGACAAGGCTACCATCCATTGGAGTAACCAAAAAATCGACAATAGATTACCTTCTATAATGACAAGGCTAGCATCCATTGGAATAACAAAACTCTCGACAACAAACTACCTTCCATAATGAAAAGGGTACCATCCATTCGAGTAACAAAAATATCGACAACAAACTACCTTCCATAATTACAAGGCTAACATCCATTAGAATAACAAAAATCTCGACAACATACTACCTTCCATAATGACAAGGCTACAATCCAAGGAAATAACAAAAATCATGACAACACACTATCTCCCATAAAGAGAAGGAAACCATCCATTGGAGTAACAAAATTCTCGACAACAGAATACCTTCCATAATGACAAGGCTACCATCCATTGGAGTAACAAATATCTCGACAAGGGACTACCTTCCATTATGATAAGGCTACCATACATTGGACTATCAAAATCCCCGACAACTGACTACCTTCCATAATGACAAGGCTACCATCCAATGGAATACCAAAAATCTCAATAGTAGACTACCTTCCATAATGACAAGGCTACCATCCATTGGAGTAACAAAAATCTGAACTACAGACTACCTTCCATAATGACAAGGCTACTATCCATTGGACTAACAAAAATCTCAATGAAAGACTACCTTCCATAATGACAAGGTTACCATCCATTGGAGTAACAAATATCACGACAACAAACAAACTTCCATAATTACAAGGCTACCATCCAATGGAATACCAAAAATCTCAACAATAGACTACCTTCCATAATGACAAGGCTACCATCCATTGGAGTAACAAAAATCTGAACTACAGACTACCTTCCCTAATGACAAGGCTACCATCCATTGGAGTAAACAAAATATCGACAATAGACTACCTTCTATAATGAAAAGGCTAGCATCCATTGGAATAACAAAAATATCGATAACAAACTACCTTCCATAATGAAAAGGGTACCATCCATTCGAGTAACAAAATTATTGACAACAAACTACCTTCCATAATGACAGGGCTACCATCCATAGGAGTAACCAAAATAGCGACAATAGACTACCTTCTATAATGACAAGGCTAGCATCCATTGGAGTAACAAAACTCTCGACAACAAACTACCTTCCATAATGAAAAGTGTACAATCCATTGGAGTAACAAAAATATCGACAACAAACTACCTTCCATAATGACAAGGCTACCATCCATTGGAGTAACCAAAATATCGACAATAGATTACCTTCTATAATGACAAGGCTAGCATCCATTGGAATAACAAAACTCTCGACAACAAACTACCTTCCATAATGAAAAGGGTACCATCCATTCGAGTAACAAAAATATCGACAACAAACTACCTTCCATAATTACAAGGCTACCATCCATTGGAATAACAAAAATCTCGACAACAGACTACCTTCCATAATGACAAGGCTACCATCCAAGGAAATAACAAAAATCATGACAACACACTACCTCCCATAAAGAGAAGGAAACCATCCATTGGAGTAACAAAATTCTCGACAACAGAATACCTTCCATAATGACAAGGCTACCATCCATTGGAGTAACAAATATCTCGACAAGGGACTACCTTCCATTATGATAAGGCTACCATACATTGGACTATCAAAATCCCCGACAACTGACTACCTTCCATAATGACAAGGCTACCATCCAATGGAATACCAAAAATCTCAACAGTAGACTAACTTCCATAATGACAAGGCTACGATCCATTGGAGTAACAAAAATCTGAACTACAGACTACCTTCCATAATGACAAGGCTACTATCCATTGGACTAACAAAAATCTCAATGAAAGACTACCTTCCATAATGACAAGGTTACCATCCATTGGAGTAACAAAAATCACGACAACAAACAAACTTCCATAATTACAAGGCTACCATCCAATGGAATACCAAAAATCTCAACAACAGACTACCTTCCATAATGACAAGGCTACCATCCATTGGAGTAACAAAAATCTGAACTACAGACTACCTTCCCTAATGACAAGGCTACCATCCATTGGAGTAAACAAAATATCGACAATAGACTACCTTCTATAATGACAAGGCTAGCATCCATTGGAATAAAAAAAATATCGCTAACAAACTACCTTGCATAATGAAAAGGGTACCATCCATTAGAGTAACAAAATTATTGACAACAAACTACCTTCCATAATGACAGGGCTACCATCCATAGGAGTAACCAAAATAGCGACAATAGACTACCTTCTATAATGACAAGGCTAGCATCCATTGGAGTAACAAAACTCTCGACAACAAACTACCTTCCATAATGAAAAGTGTACAATCCATTGGAGTAACAAAAATATCGACAACAAACTACCTTCCATAATGACAAGGCTACCATCCATTGAAGTATCAAAAATATCGACAACAAACTAACTTCCATAATTACAAGGCTACCATCCATTGGAGTAACAAAAACTCGACAACAGACTACCTTCCATAATGACAAGGTTACCATCCATTGGAATAACAAAAATCTCGACAACAGACTACCTTCCATAATGACAAGGCTACCATCCAATGAAATAACAAAAATCTCGACAATAGACTACCTTCCATAATGAGAAGGAAACCGTCCACTGGAGTAACAAAATTCTCGACAACAGACTACCTTCCATAATGACAAGGCTACCATCCATCGAAGTAACAAAAATCTCGACAATAGACTACCTTACATAATGACAATGCTACCATCCATTGGAGTAACAAAAATATCGACAACACACTACGTTCCATAATGACAAGTCTACCATCCATTGGAGTAAAAAAAATCTCGACAACAAAATACCTTCCATAATGACAAGGCTACCATCCATTAGACTATCAAAAATCTCTACAGCAGACTACCTTTCATAATGACAAGGCTACCATCCATTGGAATAACAAAAAAATCGACAACAGACTACCTTCCATAATGAAAAGGTTAACATCCATTGGAGTAACAAAAATATCAACAATAAACTACCTTCCATAATTACAAGGCTACCATCAATAGGAGTAACAAAAACTCGACAACAGACTAGGTTCCATAATGACAAGGTTACCATCCATTGGAATAACAAAAATCTCGTCAACCGACAACCTTCCATAATGACAAGGCTACCATCCAACAAAAATAACAGAAATCTCGACAACAGACTACCTTCCATAATGATTAGACTAACATCCATTGGACTATCAAAATCCTCGACAACGGACTACCATCCATAATGACAAGGCTACCATCCATTGGAGTAACAAAAATCTGAACTACAGACTACCTTCCCTAATGACAAGGCTACCATCCATTGGACTAAAAAAAATCTCAAGGAAAGACTACCTTCCATAATTACAAGGCTACCATCCATTGGAGTAACAAAAATCACAACAACAGACAAAGTTCCATAATGACAAGGCTACCATCCATTGGAGTAAACAAAATATCAACAATAGACTACCTTCTATAATGACAAGGCTAGCATCCATTGGAATAACAAAAATATCGATAACAAACTACCTTCCATAATGAAAAGGGTACCATCCATTCGAGTAACAAAATTATTGACAACAAACTACGTTCCATAATGACAGGGCTACCATCCATAGGAGTAACCAAAATAGCGACAATAGACTACCTTCTATAATGACAAGGCTAGCATCCATTGGAGTAACAAAACTCTCGACAACAAACTACCTTCCATAATGAAAAGTGTACAATCCATTGAAGTAACAAAAATATCGACAACAAACTACCTTCCATAATGTCAAGGCTACCATCCATTGAAGTATCAAAAATATCGACAACAAACTACCTTCCATAATTACAAGGCTACCATCCATTGGAGTAACAAAAACTCGACAACAGACTACCTTCCATAATGACAAGGTTACCATCCATTGGAATAACAAAAATCTCGACAACAGACTACCTTCCATAATGTCAAGGATACCATCCAATGAAATAACAAAAATCTCGACAATAGACTACCTTCCATAATGAGAAGGAAACCGTCCACTGGAGTAACAAAATTCTCGACAACAGACTACCTTCCATAATGACAAGGCTACCATCCATCGAAGTAACAAAAATCTCGACAACAGACAACCTTACATAATGACAAAGCTACCATCCATTAGAGTAACAAAAATATCGACAACACACTACGTTCCATAATGACAAGTCTACCATCCATTGGATTAACAAAAATCTCGACAACAAAATACCTTCCATAATGACAAGGCTACCATCCATTAGACTATCAAAAATCTCTACAGCAGACTACCTTTCATAATGACAAGGCTACCATCCATTGGAATAACAAAAAAATCGACAACAGACTACCTTCCATAATGAAAAGGTTAACATCCATTGGAGTAACAAAAATATCAACAATAGACTACCTTCCATAATTACAAGGCTACCATCAATAGGAGTAACAAAAACTCGACAACAGACTAGGTTCCATAATGACAAGGTTACCATCCATTGGAATAACAAAAATCTCATCAACAGACAACCTTCCATAATGACAAGGCTACCATCCAACAAAAATAACAGAAATCTCGACAACAGACTACCTTCCATAATGATTAGGCTAACATCCATTGGACTATCAAAATCCTCGACAACAGACTACCATCCATAATGACAAGGCTACCATCCATTGGAGTAACAAAAATCTGAACTATAGACTACCTTCCATAATGACAAGGCTACCATCCATTGGACTAACAAAAATCTCAACGAAAGACTACCTTCCATAATGACAAGGCTACCATCCATTGGAGTAACAAAAATCAAGACAACAGACAAACTTCCATAATTACAAGGATACCATCCATTGAAGTAACAAATATCTCGACAAAAGACTACCTTCCATAATCACAAGGCTACCATCCATTGGAGTAACCAAAATATCGACAATAGACTACCTTCTATAATGACAAGGCTAGCATCCATTGTAATAACAAAACTCTCGACAACAAACTACCTTCCATAATGAAAAGGGTACCATCCATTCGAGTAACAAAAATATCGACAACAAACTACCTTCCATAATTATAAGGCTACCATCCATTGGAATAACAAAACTCTCGACAACAGACTACCTTCCATAATGACAAGGCTACCATCCAAGGAAATAGCAAAAATCATGACAACAAACTACCTTCCAGAATGAGAAGGAAACCATCCATTGGAGTAACAAAATTCTCGACAACAGAATACCTTCTATAATGACAAGGCTACCATCCATTGGAGTAACAAATATCTCGACAAGGGACTACCTTCCATTATGATAAGGCTACCATACATTGGACTATCAAAATCCTCGACAACAGACTACCTTCCATAATGACAAGGCTACCATCCAATGGAATACCAAAAATCTCAACAACAGACTACCTTCCATAATGACAAGGCTACCACCCATTGGAGTAACAAAAATCTGAACTATAGACTACCTTCCATAATGTCAAGGCTAGTATCCATTGGACTAACAAAAATCTCAATGAAAGACTACCTTCCATAATGACAATGTTACCATCCATTGGAGTAACAAAAATCACGACAACAAACAAACATCCATAATTACAAGGCTACCATCCAATGGAATACAAAAAATCTCAACAGACTACCTTCCATAATGACAAGGCTACCATCCATTGGAGTAACAAAAATCTGACCTACAGACTACCTTCCCTAATGACAAGGCTACCATCCATTGGACTAACAAAAATCTCAACGAAAGACTACCTTCCATAATGACAAGGCTACCATCCATTGGAGTAACAAAAATCACAACAACAGACAAAGTTCCATAATTACAAGCCTACCATGCATTGAAGTAACAAATATCTCGACAAAAGACTACCTTCCATAATGACAAGGCTACCACCCATTGCAGTAACCAAAATATCGACAATAGATTACCTTCTATAATGACAAGGCTAGCATCCATTGGAATAACAAAACTCTCGACAACAAACTACCTTCCATAATGAAAAGGGTACCATCCATTCGAGTAACAAAAATATCGACAACAAACTACCTACCATAATTACAAGGCTACCATCCATTGGAATAACAAAAAAATCTCGACAACAGACTACCTTCCATAATGACAAGGCTACCATCCAAGGAAATAACAAAAATCATGACAACAAACTACCTCCCATAATGAGAAGGAAACCATCCATTGGAGTAACAAAATTCTCGACAACAGAATACCTTCCATAATGACAAGGCTACCATCCATTGGAGTAACAAATATCTCGACAAGGGACTACCTTCCATTATGATAAGGCTACCATACATTGGGCTATCAAAATCCCCGACAACTGACTACCTTCCATAATGACAAGGCTACCATCCAATGGAATACCAAAAATCTCAACAGTAGACTACCTTCCATAATGACAAGGCTACCATCCATTGGAGTAACAAAAATCTGAACTATAGACTACCTTCCATAATGACAAGGCTACTATCCATTGGACTAACAAAAATCTCAATGAAAGACTACCTTCCATAATGACAAGGTTACCATCCATTGGAGTAACAAAAATCACGACAACAAACAAACTTCCATAATTACAAGGCTACCATCCAATGGAATACCAAAAATCTAAACAACAGACTACCTTCCATAATGACAAGGCTACCATCCATTGGAGTAAAAAAAATTTGAACTACAGACTACCTTCCCTAATGACAAGGCTACCATCCATTGGACTAACAAAAATCTCAACGAAAGACTACCTTCCATAATTACAAGGCTACCATCCATTGGAGTAACAAAAATCACAACAACAGACAAAGTTCCATAATTACAAGCCTACCATGCATTGAAGTAACAAATATCTCGACAAAAGACTACCTTCCATAATGACAAGGCTACCACCCATTGGAGTAACCAAAATATCGACAATAGATTACCTTCTATAATGACAAGGCTAGCATCCATTGGAATAACAAAACTCTCGACAACAAACTACCTTCCATAATGAAAAGGGTACCATCCATTCGAGTAACAAAAATATCGACAACAAACTACCTTCCATAATTACAAGGCTACCATCCATTGGAATAACAAAAATCTCGACAACAGACTACCTTCCATAATGACAAGGCTACCATCCAAGGAAATAACAAAAATCATGACAACAAACTACCTCCCATAATGAGAAGGAAACCATCCATTGGAGTAACAAAATTCTCGACAACAGAATACCTTCCATAATGACAAGGCTACCATCCATTGGAGTAACAAATATCTCGACAAGGGACTACCTTCCATTATGATAAGGCTACCATACATTGGGCTATCAAAATCCCCGACAACTGAGTACCTTCCATAATGACAAGGCTACCATCCAATGGAATACCAAAAATCTCAACAGTAGACTACCTTCCATAATGACAAGGCTACCATCCATTGGAGTAACAAAAATCTGAACTATAGACTACCTTCCATAATGACAAGGCCACTATCCATTGGACTAACAAAAATCTCAATGAAAGACTACCTTCCATAATGACAAGGTTACCATCCATTGGAGTAACAAAAATCACGACAACAAACAAACTTCCATAATTACAAGGCTACCATCCAATGGAATACCAAAAATCTAATAAACAGACTACCTTCCATAATGACAAGGCTACCATCCATTGGAGTAAAAAAAATTTGAACTACAGACTACCTTCCCTAATGACAAGGCTACCATCCATTGGACTAACAAAAATCTCAACGAAAGACTACCTTCCATAATTACAAGGCTACCATCCATTGGAGTAACAAAAATCACAACAACAGACAAAGTTCCATAATGACAAGGCTACCATCCATTGGAGTACACAAAATATCGACAATAAACTACCTTCTATAATGACAAGGCTAGCATCCATTGGAATAACAAAAATATCGATAACAAACTACCTTCCATAATAAAAATGGTACCATCCATTCGAGTAACAAAATTATTGACAACAAACTACCTTCCATAATGACAGGGCTACCATCCATAGGAGTAACCAAAATAGCGACAATAGACTACCTTCTATAATGACAAGGCTAGCATCCATTGGAGTAACAAAACTCTCGACAACAAACTACCTTCCATAATGAAAAGGGTACAATCCATTGGAGTAACAAAAATATCGACAACAAACTACCTTCCATAATGACAAGGCTACCATCCATTGAAGTATTAAAAATATCGACAACAAACTACCTTCCATAATTACAAGGCTACCATCCATTGCAGTAACAAAAACTCGACAACAGACTACCTTCCATAATGATAAGGTTACCACCCATTGGAATAACAAAAATCTTGACAACAAACTACCTTACATAATGACAAGGCTACCATCCAATGAAATAACAAAAATCTCGACAATAGACTACCTTCCATAATAAGAAGGAAACCGTCCACTAGAGTAACAAAATTCTCGACAACAGACTACCTTCCATAATGACAAGGCTACCATCCATCGAAGTAACAAAAATCTCGACAACAGACTACCTTACATAATGACAATGCTACCATCCATTGGAGTAACAAAAATATCAACAACACACTACGTTCCATAATGACAAGTCTACCATCCATTGGAGTAACAAAAATCTCGACAACAAAATACCTTCCATAATGACAAGGCTACCATCCATTAGACTATCAAAAATTTCTACAGCAGACTACCTTTCATAATGACAAGGCTACCATCCATTGGAATAACAAAAAAATCAACAACAGACTACCTTCCATAATGAAAAGGTTAACATCCATTGGAGTAACAAAAATATCAACAATAGACTACCTTCCATAATTACAAGGCTACCATCAATAGGAGTAACAAAAACTCGACAACAGACTAGGTTCCATAATGACAAGGTTACCATCCATTGGAATAACAAAAATCTCGTCAACAGACAACCTTCCATAATGACAAGGCTACCATCCAACAAAAATAACAGAAATCTCTACAACAGACTACCTTCCATAATGATTAGGCTAAGATCCATTGGACTATCAAAATCCTCGACAACAGACTACCATCCATAATGATAAGGCTACCATCCATTGGAGTAACAAAAATCTGAACTATAGACTACCTTCCATAATGACAAGGCCACTATCCATTGGACTAACAAAAATCTCAATGAAAGACTACCTTCCATAATGACAAGGTTACCATCCATTGGAGTAACAAAAATCACGACAACAAACAAACTTCCATAATTACAAGGCTACCATCCAATGGAATACCAAAAATCTAATAAACAGACTACCTTCCATAATGACAAGGCTACCATCCATTGGAGTAAAAAAAATTTGAACTACAGACTACCTTCCCTAATGACAAGGCTACCATCCATTGGACTAACAAAAATCTCAACGAAAGACTACCTTCCATAATTACAAGGCTACCATCCATTGGAGTAACAAAAATCACAACAACAGACAAAGTTCCATAATGACAAGGCTACCATCCATTGGAGTACACAAAATATCGACAATAAACTACCTTCTATAATGACAAGGCTAGCATCCATTGGAATAACAAAAATATCGATAACAAACTACCTTCCATAATAAAAATGGTACCATCCATTCGAGTAACAAAATTATTGACAACAAACTACCTTCCATAATGACAGGGCTACCATCCATAGGAGTAACCAAAATAGCGACAATAGACTACCTTCTATAATGACAAGGCTAGCATCCATTGGAGTAACAAAACTCTCGACAACAAACTACCTTCCATAATGAAAAGGGTACAATCCATTGGAGTAACAAAAATATCGACAACAAACTACCTTCCATAATGACAAGGCTACCATCCATTGAAGTATTAAAAATATCGACAACAAACTACCTTCCATAATTACAAGGCTACCATCCATTGCAGTAACAAAAACTCGACAACAGACTACCTTCCATAATGATAAGGTTACCACCCATTGGAATAACAAAAATCTTGACAACAAACTACCTTCCATAATGACAAGGCTACCATCCAATGAAATAACAAAAATCTCGACAATAGACTACCTTCCATAATAAGAAGGAAACCGTCCACTAGAGTAACAAAATTCTCGACAACAGACTACCTTCCATAATGACAAGGCTACCATCCATCGAAGTAACAAAAATCTCGACAACAGACTACCTTACATAATGACAATGCTACCATCCATTGGAGTAACAAAAATATCAACAACACACTACGTTCCATAATGACAAGTCTACCATCCATTGGAGTAACAAAAATCTCGACAACAAAATACCTTCCATAATGACAAGGCTACCATCCATTAGACTATCAAAAATTTCTACAGCAGACTACCTTTCATAATGACAAGGCTACCATCCATTGGAATAACAAAAAAATCAACAACAGACTACCTTCCATAATGAAAAGGTTAACATCCATTGGAGTAACAAAAATATCAACAATAGACTACCTTCCATAATTACAAGGCTACCATCAATAGGAGTAACAAAAACTCGACAACAGACTAGGTTCCATAATGACAAGGTTACCATCCATTGGAATAACAAAAATCTCGTCAACAGACAACCTTCCATAATGACAAGGCTACCATCCAACAAAAATAACAGAAATCTCTACAACAGACTACCTTCCATAATGATTAGGCTAAGATCCATTGGACTATCAAAATCCTCGACAACAGACTACCATCCATAATGATAAGGCTACCATCCATTGGAGTAACAAAAATCTGAACTATAGAGTACCTTCCATATTGACAAGGCTACCATCCATTGGACTAACAAAAATATCAACGAAAGACTACCTTCCATAATGACAAGGCTACAATCCATTGGAGTAACAAAAATCACGACAACAGACAAACTTCCATAATTACAAGGCTACCATCCATTGAAGTAACAAATATCTCGACAAAAGACTACCTTCCATAATGACAAGGCTACCATCCATAGGAGTAACCAAAATAGCGACAATAGACTACCTTCTATAATGACAAGGCTAGCATCAATTGGAGTAACAAAACTCTCGACAACAAACTACCTTCCATAATGAAAAGGGTACCATCCATTGGAGTAAAAAAAATATCGACAACAAACTACCTTCCATAATGACAAGGCTACCATCCATTGAAGTATTGAAAATATCGACAACAAACTACCTTCCATAATTACAAGGCTACCATCCATTGGAGTAACAAAAACTCGACAACAGACTACCTTCCATAATGACAAGGTTACCATCCATTGGAGTAACAAAAATCTCGACAACACACTTCGTTCCATAATGACAAGTCTACCATCCATTGGAGTAACAAAAATCTCGACAACAAAATACCTTCCATAATGACAAGGCTACCATCCATTAGACTATCAAAAATCACGACATAAGACTACCTTTCATAATGACAAGGCTACTATCCATTGGAGTAATAAAAATCTCGACAACAGACAACTTTCCATAATGACAAGGCTAACATCCAACGAAATAACAAAAATCTAGACAACAAACTACCTTCCATAATGTCAAGGTTACCATCCATTGGAATAACAAAAAAATCGACAACACACAACCTTCCATAATAACAAGGTTAACATCCATTGGAATAACAAAAATATCGACAACAAACTACCTTCCATAATTACAAGGCAACCATCAATAGGAGTAATAAAAACTCGACAACAAACTACCTTCCATAATGACAACGTTACCATCCATTGGAATAACAAAAATATCGTCAACAGACAACCTTCCATAATGAGAAGCCTACCATCCAACGAAATAACAAAAATATCGACAAGAGACTACCTTCCATAATGATTAGGCTACCATCCATTGGAGTAACAAAATTCTTGACAACAAACTACCCTCCATAATGAGAAGGCTACCATCCATTGGAGTAACAAAAATCTCAACAACAAACTACCTTACATAATGACAATGCTACCATCCATTGGAGTAACAAAAATATCGACAACACACTACGTTACATAATGACAAGGCTACCATCCATTGGAGTAACAAAAATCTCGACAACAGACTACCTTCCATAATGACAAGGTTACCATCCATTAGACTATCAAAAATCTAGATAACAAACTACCTTTCATAATGACAAGGCTACCATCCATTGGAGTAACAAAAATCTCGACAACAGACTAACTTCCATAATTACAAGGCTACCATCCATTGGAGTAACAAATATCCCAACAACAGACTACCTTCAATAATGATAAGGCTACCATACATTGGACTATCAAAATCCTCGACAACAGACTACCTTCCATAATGACAAGGCTACTATCCAATGGAATACCAAAAATCTCAACAATAGACTACCTTCCATAATGACAAGGCTACCATCCATTGGAGTAACAAAAATCTGAACAACAGACTACCTTCCATAATGACAAGGCTACCATCCATTGGACTAACAAAAATCTCAACGAAAGACTACCTTCCATAATGACAAGGCTACCATCCATTGGAGTAACAAAAATCACGACAACAGACAAACTTCCTTAATTACAAGGCTATAATCCATTAAAGTAACAAATATCTCGACAAAAGACTACCTTCCATAATGACAAGGCTACCATCCATTGGAGTAAACAAAATATCGACAATAGACTACCTTCTATAATGACAAGGCTAGCATCCATTGGAATAACAAAACTCTCGACAACAAACTACCTTCAATAATGAAAAGGATACCATCCATTCGAGTAACAAAAATATTAAAAACAAACTACCTTCCATAATGACAAGGCTACCATCCATTGAAGTATCAAAAATATTGACAACAAACTACCTTCCATAATTACAAGGCTACCATCCATTGGAGTAACAAAAACTCGACAACAGACTACCTTCCATAATGACAAGGTTACCAACCATTGGAATAACAAAAATCTTGACAACAGACTACCTTCCATAATGACAAGGCTACCATCCAATGAAATAACAAAAATCTCGACAATAGACTACCTTCCATAATGATAAGGAAACCATCCATTGGAGTAACAAAATTCTCTACAACAGACTACCTTCCATAATGACAAGGCTACCATCCATTAAAGTAACAAAAATATCGACAACAGACTACCTTACATAATGACAATGCTACCATCCATTGGAGTAACAAAAATATCGACAACACACTACGTTCCATAATGACAAGTGTACCATCCATTGGAGTAACAAAAATATCAACAACAAAATACCTTCTATAATGACAAGGCTACCATCCATTAGACTATCAAAAACCTCGACAGCAGACTACCTTTCATAATTACAAGGCTACCATCCATTGGAGTAACAAAAATCTCGACAACAGACTAACTTCCATAATTACAAGTCTACCATCCATTGGAGTAACAAATATCTTGACAACAGACTACCTTCCATAATGATAAGGCTACCATACATTGGACTATCAAAATCCTCGACAACAAACTACCTTCCATAATGACAAGGCTACCATCCATTGGAGTAACAAAAATCTGAACTATAAACTACCTTCCATAATGACAAGGTTACCATCCATTGGACTAACAAAAATCTCAACGAAAGACTACCTTCCATAATGACAAGGCTACCATCCATTGGAGTAACAAAAATCACGACAACAGACAAACTTCCATAATTACAAGGCTACCATCCATTGAAGTAACAAATATCTCGACAAAAGACTACCTTCCATAATGACAAGGCTACCATCCAAAGGAGTAACCAAAATAGCAACAATAGACTACCTTCTATAATGACAAGGCTAGCATCCATTCGAGTAACAAAACTCTCGACAACAAAATACCTTCCATAATGAAAAGGGTACCATCCATTGGAGTAACAAAAATATCGACAACAAACTACATTCCATAATGACAAGGCTACCATCCATTGAAGTATCAAAAATATCGACAACAAACTACCTTCCATAAATACAAGGCTACCATCCATTGGAGTAACAAAAACTTGACAACAGACTACCTTCCATAATGAAAAAGTTACCATCCATTGGAATAACAAAAATCTCGACAATAGACTACCTTCCATAATGACAAGGCTACCATCCAACGAAATAACAAAAATCTCGACAACAGACTACCTTCCATAATGAAAAGGGAACCATCCATTGGAGTAACAAAATTCTCGACAACAAACTACCTTCCATAATGACAAGGCTAACATCCATTGGAGTAACAAAAATCTCGACAACAGACTACCTTACATAATGACAATGCTACCATCCATTGGAGTAACAAAAATATCGACAACACACTTCGTTCCATAATGACAAGTCTACCATCCATTGGAGTAACAAAAATCTCGACAACAAAATACCTTCCATAATGACAAGGCTACCATCCATTAGACTATCAAAAATCTCGACATAAGACTACCTTTCGTAATGACAAGGCTACTATCCATTGGAGTAACAAAAATCTCGACAACAGACAACTTTCCATAATGACAAGGCTAACATCAACGAAATAACAAAAATCTGGACAACAAACTACCTTCCATAATGACAAGGTTACCATCCATTGGAATAACAAAAAAATCGACAATAAACTACCTTCCATAATAACAAGGTTAACATCCATTGGAGTAACAAAAATATCGACAACAGACTACCTTCCATAATTACAAGGCTACCATCCATAGGAGTAACAAAAACTCGACAACAAACTACCTTCCATAATGACAGGTTACCATCCATTGGACTAACAAAAATCTCGTCAACAGACAACCTTCCATAATGACAAGGCTACCATCCAATGAAATAACAAAAATATTGAAAAGAGACTACCTTCCATAATGATTAGGCTACCATCCATTGGAGTAACAAAATTCTCGACAACAAACTACCCTCCATAATGAGAAGGCTACCATCCATTGGAGTAACAAAAATCTCGACAACAAACTACCTTACATAATGACAATGCTACCAACAATTGGAGTAACAAAAATATCGACAACACACTACGTTACATAATGACAAGGCTACCATCCATTGGAGTAATAAAAATCTCGACAACAGACTACCTTCCATAATGACAAGGTTACCATCCATTAGACTATCAAAAATCTAGATAGAAAACTACCTTTCATAATGACAAGGCTACCATCCATTGGAGTAACAAAAATCTCGACAACAGACTAACTTCCATAATTACAAGGCTACCATCCATTGGAGTAACAAATATCTCGACAACAGACTACCTTTCATAATGATAAGGCTACCATACATTGGACTATCAAAATCCTCGACAATAGACTACCTTCCATAATGACAAGGTTACCATCCATTAGACTATCAAAAATCTAGTTAGCAAACTACCTTTCATAATGACAAGGCTACCATCCAATGGAATACCAAAAATCTCAACAATAGACTACCTTCCATAATGACAAGGCTACCATCCATTGGAGTAACAAAAATCTGAACAACAGATTACCTTCCATAATGACAAGGTTACCATCCATTGGACTAACAAAAATCTCAACGAAAGACTATCTTCCATAATGACAAGGCTACCATCCATTGGAGTAACAAAAATCACGACAACAGACAAACTTCCATAATTACAAGGCTACAATCCATTGAAGTAACAAATATCTCGACAAAAGACTACCTTCCATAATGACAAGGCTACCATCCATTGGAGTAAACAAAATATCCACAATAGACTACCTTCTATAATGACAAGGCTAGCATCCATTGGAATAACAAAAATATCGACAACAAACTACCTTCCATAATGAAAAGGGTACCATCCATTCGAGTAACAAAATTATTGACAACAAACTACCTTCCATAATGACAAGTCTACCATCCATAGGAGTTACCAAAATAGTGACAATAGACTACCTTTTATAATGACAAGGCTAGCATCCATTGGAGTAACAAAACTCTCGACAACAAACTACCTTCCATAATGAAAAGTGTACAATTCATTGGAGTAACAAAAATATCGACAAATAACTACCTTCCATAATAACAAGGCTACCATCAATTGAAGTATCAAAAATATCGACAAAAAACTACCTTCCATAATTACAAGGCTACCATCCATTGGAGTAACAAAAACTCGACAATAGACTACCTTCCATAATGACAAGGTTACCATCCATTGGAATAACAAAAATCTCGACAATAGACTACCTTCCATAATGAGAAGGATACCGTCCACTGGAGTAACAAAATTCTCGACAACAGACTACCTTCCATAATGACAAGGCTACCATCCATCGAAGTAACAAAAATATCGACAACAGACTACCTTACATAATGACAATGCTACCATCCATTGGAGTAACAAAAATATCGACAACACACTACGTTCCATAATGACAAGTCTACCATCCATTGGAGTAACAAAAATCTGGACAACAAAATACCTTCCATAATGACAAGGCTACCATCCATTAGACTATTAAAAATCTTTACAGCAGACTACCTTCCATAATGACAAGGCTACCATCCAACAAAAATAACAGAAATCTCGACAACAGACTACCTTCCATAATGATTAGGCTACCATCCATTGGACTATCAAAATCCTCGACAACAGACTACCATCCATAATGACAAGGCTACCATCCATTGGAGTAACAAAAATCTGAACTATAGACTACCTTCCATAATGACAAGGCTACCATCCATTGGACTAAAAAAAATCTCAACGAAAGACTACCTTCCATAATGACAAGGCTACCATCCATTGGAGTAACAAAAATCACGACAACAGACAAACTTCCATAATTACAAGGCTACCATCCATTGAAGTAACAAATATCTCGACAAAAGACTACCTTCCATAATGACAAGGCTATCATCCATAGGAGTAACCAAAATAGCGACAATAGACTACCTTCTATAATGACAAGGCTAGCATCAATTGGAGTAATAAAACTCTCGACAACAAACTAACTTCCTAAATGAAAAGGGTACCATCCATTGGAGTAAAAAAAATATCGACAACAAACTACCTTCCCTAATGACAAGGCTACCATCCATTGGAGTAACAAAAACTCGACAACAGACTACCTTCCATAATGACAAGGTTACCATCCATTGGAATAACAAAAATCTCGACAACAGACTACCTTCCAAAATGACAAGGCTACCATCCAACGAAATAACAAAAATCTTGACAACAGACTACCTTCCATAATGAGAAGGAAACCATCCATTGGAGTAACAAAATTCTTGATAACAGACTACCTTCCATAATGAAAAGGCTACCATCCATTAAAGTAACAAAAATCTCGACAACAGACTACCTTACATAATGACAATGCTACCATCCATTGGAGTAACAAAAATATCGACAACACACTACGTTCCATAATGACAAGTCTACCATCCATTGGAGTAACAAAAATATCAACAACAAAATACCTTCCATAATGACAAGGCTACCATCCATTAGACTATCAAAAATCTCGACAGCAGACTACCTTTCATAATGACAAGGCTACCATTCATTGGAGTAACAAAAATCTCGACAACAGACTAACTTCCATAATTACAAGGCTACCATCCATTGGAGTAACAAATATCTCGACAACAGACTACCTTCTATAATGATAAGGCTACCATACATTGGACTATCAAAATCCTCGACAACAGACTATCTTCCATAATGACAAGGCTACCATCCAATGGAATACCAAAAATCTCAACAACAGACTACCTTCCATAATGACAAGGCTACCATCCATTGGAGTAACAAAAATCTGAACTATATACTATCTTCCATAATGACAAGGCTACCATCCATTGGACTAACAAAAATCTCAAAGAAAGACTACCTTCCATAATGACAAGGCTACCATCCATTGGAGTAACAAAAATCACGACAACAGACAAACTTCCATAATTACAAGGCTACCATCAATTGAAGTAACAAATATCTCGACAAAAGACTACCTTCCATAATAACAAGGATACCATCCAAAGGAGTAACCAAAATAGCGACAATAGACTACCTTCTATAATTACAAGTCTAGCATCCATTGGAGTAACAAAAATATCGACAACAAACTACCTTCCATAATGACAAGGCTACCATCCATTGAAGTATCAAAAATATCGACAACAAACTACCTTCCCTAATTACAAGGCTACCATCCATTGGAGTAACAAAAACTCGACAACAGACTACCTTCCATAATGACAAGTTTACCATCCATTGGAATAACAAAAATCTCGACAACAGACTACCTTCCATAATGACAAGGCTACCATCCAACGAAATAACAAAAATCTCGACAACACACTACCTTCCATAATGAGAAGGAAACCATCCATTGGAGTAACAAAATTCTCGACAACAGACTACCTTCCATAATTACAAGGCTACCATCCATTGGAGTAACAAAAATCTCGACAACAGACTACCTTACATAATAACAATGCTACCATCCATTGGAGTAACAAAAATATCGACAACACACTTCGTTCCATAATGACAAGTCTACCATCCATTGGAGTAACAAAAATCTCGACAAAAAAATACCTTCCATAATGACAAGGCTACCATCCATTAGACTATCAAAAATATCGACAGAAGACTACCTTTCATAATGACAAGGCTACTATCCATTGGAGTAACAAAAATCTCCACAACAGACAACTTTCCATAATGACAAGGCTAACATCCAACGAAATAACAAAAATCTAGACAACAAACTACCTTCCATAATGACAAGGTTACCATCCATTGGAATAACAAAAAAATGGACAACAGACTACCTTTCATAATGACAAGGTTAAAATCCATTGGAGTAACAAAAATATCGACAACAGACTACCTTCCATAATTACAAGGCTACCATCCATAGGAGTAACAAAAACTCGACAACAAACTACCTTCCATAATGACAAGGTTACCATCCATTGGAATAACAAAAATCTCGTCAACAGACAACCTTCCATAATGACAAGGCTACCATCCAACGAAATAACAAAAATATCGACAACAGACTACCTTCCATATTGATTAGGCTACCATCCATTGGAGTAACAAAATTCTCGACAACAAACTACCTTCCATAATGACAAGGCTACCATCCATTGGAGTAACAAAAATATCGACAACAGACTACCTTACATAATGACAATGCTACCATCCATTGGAGTAACAAAAATATCGACAACACACTACGTTCCATAATGACAAGTGTACCATCCATTGGAGTAACAAAAATATCAACAACAAAATACCTTCCATAATGACAAGGCTACCATCCATTAGACTATCAAAAACCTCGACAGTAGACTACCTTTGATAATGACAAGGCTACCATCCATTGGAGTAATAAAAATCTCGACAACAGACTAACTTCCATAATTACAAGTCAACCATCCATTGGAGTAACAAAAATCTTCACAACAGATTACCTTCCATAATGATAAGGCTACCATACATTGGACTATCAAAATCCTCGACAACAAACTACCTTCCATAATGACAAGGCTACCATCCATTGGAGTAACAAAAATCTGAACTATATACTACCTTCTATAATGACAAGGCTACCATCCATTGGACTAACAAAAATCTCAACGAAAGACTACCTTCCATAATGACAAGGCTACCATCCATTGGAGTAACAAAAATCACGACAACAGACAAACTTCCATAATTACAAGGCTACCATCCATTGAAGTAACAAATATCTCGACAAAAGACTACCTTCCATAATGACAAGGCTACCATCCAAAGGAGTAACCAAAATAGCGACAATAGACTACCTTCTATAATGACAAGGCTAGCATCCATTGGAGTAACAAAACTCTCGACAACAAAATACCTTCCATAATGAAAAGGGTACCATCCATTGGAGTAACAAAAATATCGACAACAAACTACATTCCATAATGACAAGGCTACCATCCATTGAAGTATCAAAAATATCGACAACAAACTACCTTCCATAATTACAAGGCTACCATCCATTGGAGTAACAAAAACTCGACAATAGACTACCTTCCATAATGACAAGGTTACCATCCATTGGAATAACAAAAATCTCGACAACAGACTACCTTCCATAATGACAAGGCTACCATCAAACAAATTAACAAAAATCTCGACAATAGACTACCTTCCATAATGAGAAGGAAACCATCCATTGGAGTAACAAAATTCTCGACAACAAACTACCTTCCATAATGACAAGGCTACCATGCAATGGACTAACAAAAATCTCATTGAAAGACTACCTTCCATAATGACAAGGCTACCATCCATTGGAGTAACAAAAATCACGACAACAGACAAACTTCCATAATTACAAGGCTACCATCCATTGAAGTAACAAATATCTCGACAAAAGACTACCTTCCATAATGACAAGGCTACCATCCAAAGGAGTAACCAAAATAGCGACAATAGACTACCTTCTATAATGACAAGGCTAGCATCCATTGGAGTAACAAAACTCTCGACAACAAAATACCTTCCATAATGGAAAGGGTACCATCCATTGGAGTAACAAAAATATCGACAACAAACTACATTCCATAATGACAAGGCTACCATCCATTGAAGTATCAAAAATATCGACAACAAACTACCTTCCATAATTACAAGGCTACCATCCATTGGAGTAACAAAAACTCGACAACAGACTACCTTCCATAATGACAAGGTTACCATCCATTGGAATAACAAAAATCTCGACAACAGACTACCTTCCATAATGACAAGGCTACCATCCAACGAAATAACAAAAATCTCGACAACAGACTACCTTCCATAATGAGAAGGAAACCATCCATTGGAGTAACAAAATTCTCGACAACAAACTACCTTCCATAATGACAAGGCTAACATCCATTGGAGTAACAAAAATCTCGACAACAGACTACCTTACATAATGACAATGCTACCATCCATTGGAGTAACAAAAATATCGACAACACAGTTCGTTCCATAATGACAAGTCTACCATCCATTGGAGTAACAAAAATCTCGACAACAGACTACTTTCCATAATGACAAGGCTAACATCCAACGAAATAACAAAAATCTGGACAACAAACTACCTTCCATAATGACAAGGTTACCATCCATTGGAATAACAAAAAAATCGACAACAGACTACCTTCCATAATAACAAGGTTAACATCCACTGGAGGAACAAAAATATCGACAACAGACTACCTTCCATAATTACAAGGCTACCATCCATAGGAGTAACAAAAACTCGATAACAAACTAC
Source organism: Vicia faba (assembly GCA_948472305.1). Taxonomy (NCBI): domain Eukaryota; kingdom Viridiplantae; phylum Streptophyta; class Magnoliopsida; order Fabales; family Fabaceae; genus Vicia; species Vicia faba. The sequence continues at coordinate 755,297,063 of OX451738.1, forward strand.
CTTCCATAATGACAAGGTTACCATCCATTGGAATAACAAAAATCTCGTCAACAGACAACCTTCCATAATGACAAGGCTACCATCCAATGAAATAACAAAAATATCGAAAAGAGACTACCTTCCATAATGATTAGGCTACCATCCATAGGAGTAACAAAATTCTCGACAACAAACTACCCTCCATAATGAGAAGGCTACCATCCATTGGAGTAACAAAAATCTCGACAACAAACTACCTTACATAATGACAATGCTACCAACAATTGGAGTAACAAAAATATCGACAACACACTACGTTACATAATGACAAGGCTACCATCCATTGGAGTAACAAAAACGTAGACAACAGACTACCTTCCATAATGACAAGGTTACCATCCATTAGACTATCAAAAATCTAGATAGAAAACTACCTTTCATAATGACAAGGCTACCATCCATTGGAGTAACAAAAATCTCGACAACAGACTAACTTCCATAATTTCAAGGCTACCATCCATTGGAGTAACAAATATCTCGACAACAGACTACCTTTCATAATGATAAGGCTACCATACATTGGACTATCAAAATCCTCGACAATAGACTACCTTCCATAATGACAAGGTTACAATCCATTAGACTATCAAAAATCTAGATAGGAAACTACCTTTCATAATGACAAGGCTACCATCCAATGGAATACCAAAAATCTCAACAATAGACTACCTTCCATAATGACAAGGCTACCATCCATTGGAGTAACAAAAATTTGAACAACAGACTACCTTCCATAATGACAAGGTTACCATCCATTGGACTAACAAAAATCTCAACGAAAGACTACCTTCCATAATGACAAGGCTACCATCCATTGGAGTAACGAAAATCACGACAACAGACAAACTTCCATAATTACAAGGCTACAATCCATTGAAGTAACAAATATCTCGACAAAAGACTACCTTCCATAATGACAAGGCTACCATCCATTGGAGTAAACAAAATATCGACAATAGACTACCTTCTATAATGACAAGGCTAGCATCCATTGGAATAACAAAAATATCGACAACAAACTACCTTCCATAATGAAAAGGGTACCATCCATTCGAGTAACAAAATTATTGACAACAAACTACCTTCCATAATGACAAGGCTACCATCCATAGGAGTAACCAAAATAGCGACAATAGACTACCTTCTAAAATGACAAGGCTAGCATCCATTGGAGTAACAAAACTCTCGACAACAAACTACCTTCCATAATGAAAAGGGTACAATCCATTGGAGTAACAAAAATATCGACAACAAACTACCTTCCATAATGACAAGGCTACCATCCATTGAAGTATCAAAAATATGGAAAACAAACTACCTTCCATAATTACAAGGCTACCATCCATTGGAGTAACAAAAACTCGACAACAGATTACCTTCCATATTGACAAGGTTACCATCCATTGGAATAACAAAAATCTCGACAACAGACTACCTTCCATAATGACAAGGCTACCATCCAACGAAATAACAAAAATCTTGACAACAGACTACCTTCCATAATGAGAAGGAAACCATCAATTGGAGTAACAAAATTCTCGACAACAGACTACCTTCCATAATGACAAGGCTACCATCCATTAAAGTAACAAAAATCTCGAAAACAGACTACCTTACATAATGACTATACTACCATCCATTGGAGTAACAAAAATATCGACAACACACTACGTTCCATAATGACAAGTCTACCATCCATTGGAGTAACAAAAATATCAACAATAAAATACCTGCCATAATGACAAGGATACCATCCATTAGACTATCAAAAATATCGACAAATGACTACCTTCCATAATGACAAGGTTACCATCCATTGGAATAACAAAGATATCGAAAACAGATTACCTTTCATAATGACACGGCTACCATCCATTGGTGTAACAAAAATCTGAAGAACAGACTACCTTCAATAAAGATAAGGTTACCATCCATTGGAATAACAAAGATATCGATAACAGACTACCTTTCATAATGAAAAGGCTACCATCCATTGGAGTAATAAAAATCTGAACAAGAGACTACCTTGCATAATGACAAGGCTACCATCCATTGGAGTAAAAAAATCTCGACAACAAAGTACCTTCCATAATGACAAGGCTACCATCCACTGAGTAACAAAGATCTCGACAACAGACTACCTTCCATTATGACAAGGCTACCATCCATTGGAGTAAAAAATATCTCGACAACAGACTACCTTCCATAATTACATGGCTACCATCCATTGGAGTAACAAAAATCTCGACAACAGACTACCTTCCATAATGACAAGGCTACCATCCATTGGAGTAAAATAATGTCGACAACAGACTACCTTCAATAATGAAAAGGCTACCATCCATTGAGTAACAAAGATCTCGACAATTGACTACCTTTCATTATGACAAGGCTACCATCCATTGAGTAACAAAGATATCGACAACAGACTACCGTCCATAATGACAAGGATACAACCCATTAGAGTAACAAAGATATAGAAAACATACTACCTTCCATAATGACAAGGATACCATCCATTAGAATGAACAAAATCCCGACAACAAACTACCTTCCATAATGACAAGGCTACCATCCAATGGAATAACTTAAATCTCGACAAAAGACTACCTTTAATAATGACAAGGCTACCATTTGTTGGAAAAAAATATCGACAATAGACTATGTTCCAAAATGACAAGGCTACCATCCATTGGAGTAAGAAAAATCATGACAACAGACTACCTTCCAAAATGACAAGGCTACCATCCATTGGAGTAACAAAAATCTATACAATAGACTACCTTCAATAATGACAAGGCTACCATCCAATGGAATAACTTAAATTTCGACAAAAGACTATCTTTCACAATGATAAGACTACCATCCATTGGAGTAACAAAAATCTGAAAAACATACTACCTTCCATAATGACAAAGTTATCATCCATTGGAGTAACAAAAATCTTAACGTCAAACTACCTTCCATAATGACAAGGCTACCATCCATTGGAGTAACTAATATCTCAATAATAGACTACCTTCTATAATGACAAGGCTACCATCCATTGGAGTAACAAAAATCTCGACAAAAGACTACCTTTCATAAAGAAAAGTCTACCATCCATTAGAGTAACAAAAATATCGACAATAGACAACTTTCCATAATTACACGGCTACCATCCATTGGAGTAACAAAAATCTCGACAACAGACTACCTTACATAATGACAAGGATACCATCTATTAAAGTAAAAAAATCTCGACAACAGACTACCTTCCATACTGACAAGGCTACCATCCATTGAGTAACAAAGATCTCGACAACAGACTACCTTCCATTATGACAAGACTACCATCCATTGGAGTAAAAAATATCTCGACAACAGAATACCTTCCATAATGACAAGGCTACCATCCATTGGAGTAACAAAAATCTCGACAACATACTACCTTCCATAAAGACAAGGCTACCATCCATTGAGCAACAAAGATATCGACAACAGACTACCTTTAATAATGACAAGAGTACCATCCACTGGAGTAAAAAAAATCTTTTAAACAGACTACCTTCCATAATGACAAGGCTACCATCCATTGAAGTAAAAAAAATCTCGACAACAGACTACCTTCCATAATGACAAGCTACCATCCATTGGAGTAAAAATAATCTTGACAACAAACTACCTTCCATAATAACAAGGCTACCATCCATTGGAGTAAAAAAAATCTCAACAACAGACTACCTTCCATAAGGACAAGGTTACCATCCAATGGAATGAAAAAAATCTCGACAACAAACTACCTTCCATAATGACAAGGCTACCATCCAATGGAATAACTTAAATCTCGACAAAAGACTACCTTTCATAATGACAAGGCTGCCATCCGTTGGAGTAACAAAAATATCGACAACAAACTATGTTCCAAAATGACAAGGCTACCATCCTTTAGAGTAACAAAAATCTCAAAAATAGACTACCTTCCAAAATGACAAGGCTACCATCCATTGGAGTAACAAAGATTTATACAACTGACTACCTTCCACTATGACAAGGTTACCATCCATTGGAATAACAAATATCTCGACAACAAAATACCTTCCATAATGACAAGGCTACCATCCAATGGAATAACAAAAATCTCGACAATAGACTACCTTTCCTAATGACAAGGCTACCATACATTGGAGTAACAAAAATATGAAAAAACCACTACCTTCCATAATGACAAGGCTACCATCCATTGGAGTAACAGAAATCTCAACGACAGACTAACTTCCATAATGACATGGATGACATCCATTGGAGTAACGAAAATCTCTACAACAGACTACCTTCCATAATGAAAAGCCTACCATCCATTGAGTAACAAAGATATCAACAATAAACTACCTTCCATAATGACAAGGCTATCATCCATTGTAGTAAAAAAAATCTAGACAACAGACTACCTTCCATAATGACAAGGTTACCATCCATTTGAATAACAAAAATCTCAACAACAGACTACCTTCGATAATGACATGGCTACCATCCATTGTAGTAAAAAAAATCTAGACAACAGACTACCTTCCATAATGACAAGGTTACCATCCATTGAGTAACAAAGATATCGATAACATACTTCCGTTCATAATGTCAAGGCTATCATCCATTGGAGTAAATAAAATCTAGACAGCAGTCTACCTTCCATAATGACAAGGATACCATCCATTGTAGTAACAAAAATCTCGACAATAGACTACCTTCCATAATGACAAGGCTACCATCTATTGGAATAACAAAAATCTTGAGAACAAACTACCTTCCATAATAAAAAGGCTACCATACAATGGAATAACAAAAATATCAAGAACATACTACCTTCCATAATGACAAGGCTACCATCCATTAAAGTAACAAAAATCTCGACAACAGACTACCTTACATAATGACAATGCTACCATCCATTGGAGTAATAAAAATATCGACAACACACTACGTTCCATAATGACAAGTCTACCATCCATTGGAGTAACAAAAATATCAACAACAAAATATCTTCCATAATGACATGGCTACCATCCATTAGACTATCAAAAATCTCGACAACAGACTACCTTCCATAATGACAAGGTTACCATCCATTGGAATAACAAAGATATCGAAAACAGACTACCTTTCATAATGACACGGCTACCATCCATTGGTGTACCAAAAATCTGAACAACAGACTACCTTCAATAATGATAAGGTTACCATCCATTGGAATAACAAAGATCTTGATAACAGACTACCTTTCATAATGAAAAGGCTACCATCCATTGGAGTAATAAAAATCTGAACAAGAGACTACCTTGCATAATGACAAGGCTACCATCCATTGGAGTAAAAAAATCTCGACAACAAAGTACCTTCCATAATGACAAGGCTACCATCCACTGAGTAACAAAGATCTCGACAACAGACTACCTTCCATTATGACAAGGCTACCATCCATTGGAGTAAAAAATATCTCGACAACAGACTACCTTCCATAATTACATGGCTACCATCCATTGGAGTAACAAAAATCTCGACAACAGACTACCTTCCATAATGACAAGGCTACCATCCATTGGAGTAAAATAATGTCGACAACAGACTACCTTCAATAATGAAAAGGCTACCATCCATTAAGTAACAAAGATCTCGACAATTGACTACCTTTCATTATGACAAGGCTACCATCCATTGAGTAACAAAGATATCGACAACAGACTACCGTCCATAATGACAAGGATACAACCCATTAGAGTAACAAATATATAGAAAACATACTACCTTCCATAATGACAAGGATACCATCCATTAGAATGAACAAAATCCCGACAACAAACTACCTTCCATAATGACAAGGCTACCATCCAATGGAATAACTTAAATCTCGACAAAAGACTACCTTTAATAATGACAAGGCTACCATCTGTTGGACAAAAATATCGATAATAGACTATGTTCCAAAATGACAAGGCTACCATCCATTGGAGTAAGAAAAATCACGACAATAGACTACCTTCCAAAATGACAAGGCTACCATCCATTGGAGTAACAAAAATCTATACAATAGACTACCTTCAATAATGACAAGGCTACCATCCAATGGAATAACTTAAATTTCGACAAAAGACTATCTTTCACAATGATAAGGCTACCATCCATTGGAGTAACAAAAATCTGAAAAACATACTACCTTCCATAATGACAAGGCTATCATCCATTGGAGTAACAAAAATCTTAACGTCAAACTACCTTCCATAATGACAAGGCTACCATCCATTGGAGTAACTAATATCTCAATAATAGACTACCTTCTATAATGACAAGGCTACCATCCATTGGAGTAACAAAAATCTCGACAAAAGACTACCTTTCATATAGAAAAGTCTACCATCCATCAGAGTAACAAAAATATCGACAATAGACAACTTTCCATAATTACACGGCTACCATCCATTGGAGTAACAAAAATCTCGACAACAGACTACCTTACATAATGACAAGGATACCATCTATTGGAGTAAAAAAATCTCGACAACAAACTACCTTCCATACTGACAAGGCTACCATCCATTGAGTAACAAAGATCTCGACAACAGACTACCTTCCATTTTGACAAGACTACCATCCATTGGAGTAAAAAATATCTTGACAACAGAATACCTTCCATAATGACAAGGCTACCATCCATTGGAGTAAAAAAAATCTCGACAACAGACTACCTTCCATAAAGACAAGGCTACCATCCATTGAGTAACAAAGATATCGACAACAGACTACCTTCAATAATGACAAGGGTACCATCCATTGGAGTAAAAAAAATCTTTTAAACAAACTACCTTCCATAATGACAAGGCTACCATCCATTGAAGTAAAAAAAATCTCGACAACAGACTACCTTCCATAATGAGAAGGCTACCATCCATTGGAGTAAAAATAATCTTGACAACAAACTACCTTCCATAATAACAAGGCTACCATCCATTGGAGTAAAAAAAATCTCAACAATAGACTACCTTCCATAAGGACAAGGTTACCATCCAATGGAATGAAAAAAATCTCGACAACAAACTACCTTCCATAATGACAAGGCTACCATCCAATGGAATAACTTAAATCTCGACAAAAGACTACCTTTCATAATGACAAGGCTACCATCCGTTGGAGTAACAAAAATATCGACAACAAACTATGTTCCAAAATGACAAGGCTACCATCCTTTAGAGTAACAAAAATCTCAAAAATAGACTACCTTCCAAAATGACAAGGCTACCATCCATTGGAGTAACCAAGATTTATACAACAGACTACCTTCCACTATGACAAGGTTACCATCCATTGGAATAACAAAAATCTCGACAACAAAATACCTTCCATAATGACAAGGCTACCATCCAATGGAATAACAAAAATCTCGACAATAGACTACCTTTCCTAATGACAAGGCTACCATACATTGGAGTAACAAAAATATGAAAAAAACACTACCTTCCATAATGACAAGGCTACCATCCATTGGAGTAACAGAAATCTCAACGACAGACTAACTTCCATAATGACATGGATGACATCCATTGGAGTAACGAAAATCTCTACAACAGACTACCTTCCATAATGAAAAGCCTACCATCCATTGAGTAACAAAGATATCAACAATAAACTACCTTCCATAATGACAAGGCTATCATCCATTGTAGTAAAAAAAATCTAGACAACAGACTACCTTCCATAATGACAAGGTTACCATCCATTTGAATAACAAAAATCTCAACAACAGACTACCTTCGATAATGACATGGCTACCATCCATTGGAGTAACAAAAATCTCGACAACAGACTACCTTCCATAATGAAAAGGCTACCATCCATTGAGTAACAAAGATATCGATAACATACTGCCTTTCATAATGTCAAGGCTATCATCCATTGGAGTAAATAAAATCTAGACAGCAGTCTACCTTCCATAATGACAAGGATACCATCCATTGGAGTAACAAAAATCTCGACAATAGACTACCTTCCATAATGACAAGGCTACCATCTATTGGAATAACAAAAATCTTGAGAACAAACTACCTTCCATAATAAAAAGGCTACCATACAATGGAATAACAAAAATATCAAGAACATACTACCTTCCATAATGACAAGGCTACCATCCATTAAAGTATTAAAAATCTCGACAACAGACTACCTTACATAATGACAATGCTACCATCCATTGGAGTAACAAAAATATCGACAACACACTACGTTCCATAATGACAAGTCTACCATCCATTGGAGTAACAAAAATATCAACAACAAAATACCTTCCATAATGACATGGCTACCATCCATTAGACTATCAAAAATCTCGACAACATACTACCTTCCATAATGACAAGGTTACCATCCATTGGAATAACAAAGATATCGAAAACAGACTACCTTTCATAATGACACGGCTACCATCCATTGGTGTAACAAAAATCTGAACAACAGACTACCTTCAATAATGATAAGGTTACCATCCATTGGAATAACAAAGATCTTGATAACAGACTACCTTTCATAATGAAAAGGCTACCATCCATTGGAGTAATAAAAATCTGAACAAGAGACTACCTTGCATAATGACAAGGCTACCATCCATTGGAGTAAAAAAATCTCGACAACAAAGTACCTTCCATAATGACAAGGCTACCATCCACTGAGTAACAAAGATCTCGACAACAGACTACCTTCCATTATGACAAGGCTACCATTCATTGGAGTAAAAAATATCTCGACAACAGACTACCTTCCATAATTACATGGCTACCATCCATTGGAGTAACAAAAATCTCGACAACAGACTACCTTCCATAATGACAAGGCTACCATCCATTGGAGTAAAATAATAACGACAACAGACTACCTTCAATAATGAAAAGGCTACCATCCATTAAGTAACAAAGATCTCGACAATTGACTACCTTTCATTATGACAAGGCTACCATCCATTGAGTAACAAAGATATCGACAACAGACTACCGTCCATAATGACAAGGATACAACCCATTAGAGTAACAAATATATAGAAAACATACTACCTTCCATAATGACAAGGATACCATCCATTAGAATGAACAAAATCCCGACAACAAACTACCTTCCATAATGACAAGGCTACCATCCAATGGAATAACTTAAATCTCTACAAAAGACTACCTTTAATAATGACAAGGCTACCATCTGTTGGACAAAAATATCGATAATAGACTATGTTCCAAAATGACAAGGCTACCATCCATTGGAGTAAGAAAAATCACGACAACAGACTACCGTCCAAAATGACAAGGCTACCATCCATTGGAGTAACAAAAATCTATACAATAGACTACCTTCCATAATGACAAGGCTACCATCCAATGGAATAACTTAAATCTCGACAAAAGACTACCTTTCATAATGACAAGGCTACCATCCGTTGGAGTAACAAAAATATCGACAACAAACTATGTTCCAAAATGACAAGGCTACCATCCTTTAGAGTAACAAAAATCTCAAAAATAGACTACCTTCCAAAATGACAAGGCTACCATCCATTGGAGTAACAAAGATTTATACAACAGACTACCTTCCACTATGACAAGGTTACCATCCATTGGAATAACAAATATCTCGACAACAAAATACCTTCCATAATGACAAGGCTACCATCCAATGGAATAACAAAAATCTCGACAATAGACTACCTTTCCTAATGACAAGGCTACCATACATTGGAGTAACAAAAATATGAAAAAACCACTACCTTCCATAATGACAAGGCTACCATCCATTGGAGTAACAGAAATCTCAACGACAGACTAACTTCCATAATGACATGGATGACATCCATTGGAGTAACGAAAATCTCTACAACAGACTACCTTCCATAATGAAAAGCCTACCATCCATTGAGTAACAAAGATATCAACAATAAACTACCTTCCATAATGACAAGGCTATCATCCATTGTAGTAAAAAAAATCTAGACAACAGACTACCTTCCATAATGACAAGGTTACCATCCATTTGAATAACAAAAATCTCAACAACAGACTACCTTCGATAATGACATGGCTACCATTCATTGGAGTAACAAAAATCTCGACAACAGACTACCTTCCATAATGAAAAGGCTACCATCCATTGAGTAACAAAGATATCGATAACATACTGCCGTTCATAATGTCAAGGCTATCATCCATTGGAGTAAATAAAATCTAGACAGCAGTCTACCTTCCATAATGACAAGGATACCATCCATTGGAGTAACAAAAATCTCGACAATAGACTACGTTCCATAATGACAAGGCTACCATCTATTGGAATAAAAAAAATCTTGAGAACAAACTACCTTCCATAATAAAAAGGCTACCATACAATGGAATAACAAAAATATCAAGAACATACTACCTTCCATAATGACAAGGCTACCATCCATTAAAGTAACAAAAATCTCGACAACAGACTACCTTACATAATGACAATGCTACCATCCATTGGAGTAACAAAAATATCGACAACACACTACGTTCCATAATGACAAGTCTACCATCCATTGGAGTAACAAAAATATCAACAACAAAATACCTTCCATAATGACATGGCTACCATCCATTAGACTATCAAAAATCTCGACAACAGACTACCTTCCATAATGACAAGGTTACCATCCATTGGAATAACAAAGATATCGAAAACAGGCTACCTTTCATAATGACACGGCTACCATCCATTGGTGTAACAAAAATCTGAACAACAGACTACCTTTAATAATGATAAGGTTACCATACATTGGAATAACAAAGATCTTGATAACAGACTACCTTTCATAATGAAAAGGCTACCATCCATTGGAGTAATAAAAATCTGAACAAGAGACTACCTTGCATAATGACAAGGCTACCATCCATTGGAGTAAAAAAATCTCGACAACAAAGTACCTTCCATAATGACAAGGCTACCATCCACTGAGTAACAAAGATCTCGACAACAGACTACCTTCCATTATGACAAGGCTACCATCCATTGGAGTAAAAAATATCTCGACAACAGACTACCTTCCATAATTACATGGCTACCATCCATTGGAGTAACAAAAATCTCGACAACAGACTACCTTCCATAATGACAAGGCTACCATCCATTGGAGTAAAATAATGTCGACAACAGACTACCTTCAATAATGAAAAGGCTACCATCCATTAAGTAACAAAGATCTCGACAATTGACTACCTTTCATTATGACAAGGCTACCATCCATTGAGTAACAAAGATATCGACAACATACTACCCATTAGAGTAACAAATATATAGAAAACATACTACCTTCCATAATGACAAGGATACCATCCATTAGAATGAACAAAATCCCGACAACAAACTACCTTCCATAATGACAAGGCTACCATCCAATGGAATAACTTAAATCTCGACAAAAGACTACCTTTAATAATGACAAGGCTACCATCTGTTGGACAAAAATATCGATAATAGACTATGTTCCAAAATGACAAGGCTACCATCCATTGGAGTAAGAAAAATCACGACAACAGACTACCTTCCAAAATGACAAGGCTACCATCCATTGGAGTAACAAAAATCTATACAATAGACTACCTTCAATAATGACAAGGCTACCATCCAATGGAATAACTTAAATTTCGACAAAAGACTATCTTTCACAATGATAAGGCTACCATCCATTGGAGTAACAAAAATCTGAAAAACATACTACCTTCCATAATGACAAGGCTATCATCCATTGGAGTAACAAAAATCTTAACGTCAAACTACCTTCCATAATGACAAGGCTACCATCCATTGGAGTAACTAATATCTCAATAATAGACTACCTTCTATAATGACAAGGCTACCATCCATTGGAGTAACAAAAATCTCGACAAAAGACTACCTTTCATAAAGAAAAGTCTACCATCCATCAGAGTAACAAAAATATCGACAATAGACAACTTTCCATAATTACACGGCTACCATCCATTGGAGTAACAAAAATCTCGACAACAGACTACCTTACATAATGACAAGGATACCATCTATTGGAGTAAAAAAATCTCGACAACAAACTACCTTCCATACTGACAAGGCTACCATCCATTGAGTAACAAAGATCTCGACAACAGACTACCTTCCATTTTGACAAGACTACCATCCATTGGAGTAAAAAATATCTTGACAACAGAATACCTTCCATAATGACAAGGCTACCATCCATTGGAGTAACAAAAATCTCGACAACAGACTACCTTCCATAAAGACAAGGCTACCATCCATTGAGTAACAAAGATATCGACAACAGACTACCTTCAATAATGACAAGGGTACCATCCATTGGAGTAAAAAAAATCTTTTAAACAAACTACCTTCCATAATGACAAGGCTACCATCCATTGAAGTAAAAAAAATCTCGACAACAGACTACCTTCCATAATGAGAAGGCTACCATCCATTGGAGTAAAAATAATCTTGACAACAAACTACCTTCCATAATAACAAGGCTACCATCCATTGGAGTAAAAAAAATCTCAACAATAGACTACCTTCCATAAGGACAAGGTTACCATCCAATGGAATGAAAAAAATCTCGACAACAAACTACCTTCCATAATGACAAGGCTACCATCCAATGGAATAACTTAAATCTCGACAAAAGACTACCTTTCATAATGACAAGGCTACCATCCGTTGGAGTAACAAAAATATCGACAACAAACTATGTTCCAAAATGACAAGGCTACCATCCTTTAGAGTAACAAAAATCTCAAAAATAGACTACCTTCCAAAATGACAAGGCTACCATCCATTGGAGTAACCAAGATTTATACAACAGACTACCTTCCACTATGACAAGGTTACCATCCATTGGAATAACAAAAATCTCGACAACAAAATACCTTCCATAATGACAAGGCTACCATCCAATGGAATAACAAAAATCTCGACAATAGACTACCTTTCCTAATGACAAGGCTACCATACATTGGAGTAACAAAAATATGAAAAAAACACTACCTTCCATAATGACAAGGCTACCATCCATTGGAGTAACAGAAATCTCAACGACAGACTAACTTCCATAATGACATGGATGACATCCATTGGAGTAACGAAAATCTCTACAACAGACTACCTTCCATAATGAAAAGCCTACCATCCATTGAGTAACAAAGATATCAACAATAAACTACCTTCCATAATGACAAGGCTATCATCCATTGTAGTAAAAAAAATCTAGACAACAGACTACCTTCCATAATGACAAGGTTACCATACATTTGAATAACAAAAATCTCAACAACAGACTACCTTCGATAATGACATGGCTACCATCCATTGGAGTAACAAAAATCTCGACAACAGACTACCTTCCATAATGAAAAGGCTACCATCCATTGAGTAACAAAGATATCGATAACATACTGCCTTTCATAATGTCAAGGCTATCATCCATTGGAGTAAATAAAATCTAGACAGCAGTCTACCTTCCATAATGACAAGGATACCATCCATTGGAGTAACAAAAATCTCGACAATAGACTACCTTCCATAATGACAAGGCTACCATCTATTGGAATAACAAAAATCTTGAGAACAAACTACCTTCCATAATAAAAAGGCTACCATACAATGGAATAACAAAAATATCAAGAACATACTACCTTCCATAATGACAAGGCTACCATCCATTAAAGTAACAAAAATCTCGACAACAGACTACCTTACATAATGACAATGCTACCATCCATTGGAGTAACAAAAATATCGACAACACACTACATTCCATAATGACAAGTCTACCATCCATTGGAGTAACAAAAATATCAACAACAAAATACCTTCCATATAAACCAGGCTACCATCCATTGAAAAACAAAGATATCCACAATAGACTACCTTCCATAATGACAAGGCTACCATCCATTGGAGTAAAAAAAATCTCGACAATAGACTACCTTCCATAATGACAAGGCTACCATCCATTGAGTAAAAAAAAATCTCGACAACAGACTACCTTCCATAATGACAAGGTTACCATCCATTGGAGTAAATAAATTATAGACAACAGTCTACCTTACATAATGACAAGGCTACCATCCATTAGAGTAACAAAAATCTCGATAACAGACTCCTTCCATAATGATAAGGCTACCATCCATTAGAGTAACAAAAATCTCGACAACAGACTACCTTCCATAAAGACAATGCTACCATCCATTGGAGTAACATAAATATTGACAACAAACTATGTTCCATAATGACAAGGCCACCATCCATTGGAGTAATAAAAATCTCGACAATAGACTGCGTTCCTTAATGAGAAGGCTACCATCTATTAGAGTAACAAAAATAACGACAACAAAATACCTTCCATAATGACAAGGCTACCATCCATTGGAGTAACAAAAATCTCAACAACAGACTACCTTCCATAATGGCAAGGCTACCATCCATTGGAATGAAAAAATCTCGACAACAAACTACCTTCCATAATGGCAAGGCTACCATCCAATGGAATAACTTAAATCTCGACAAAAGACTACCTTTCATAATGACAAGGCTACCATCCGTTGGAGTAACAAAAATATCGACAACAAACTATGTTCCAAAATGACAAGGCTACCATCCATTAGAGTAACAAAAATCTCGACAACAGACTACCTTCCAAAATGACAAGGCTACTATCCATTGGAGTAACAAAAATTTATACAATAGACTACCTTCCACTATGACAAGGGTACCATCCATTGGAATAACAAAAATCTCGACAACAGACTACCTTCCATAATGACAAGGCTACAATCCAATGGAATAACAAAAATCTCGACAACAGACTACCTTTCATAATGACAAGGATACCCTCCATAGGAGTAACAAAGATCTCGAGAATAGACTACCTTCCATAATGACAAGGCTACCATCCAATGGAGTAACAAAAATATCGATGATAGAGTAACTTCCAAAATTACAAGGCTACCATCCATTGGAGTACCAAAAATCTCTACAACAGACTACCTTCATTAATGACAAGTCTACCATCCATTGAGTAACAAAGATATCAACAACAGACTACCATCCATAACGACAAGGCTATCATCCATTGGAGTAAAAAAAATCTCGACAGCAGACTACCTTCCATAATAACAAGGTTACCTTCCATTTGAATAACAAAAATCTCGACAACAGACTACCTTCCATAATAACAAGGCTATCATCCATTGGAGTAACAAAAATCTTGACAACAGACTACCTTCCATAATGACAAGGCTACCATCCATTTGAATAACAAAAATCTAGACAACAGACTCCCTTCCATAATGACAAGGCTACTATCCATTGGAGTAACAAAATTTTTGAAAACAGACTACCTTCCGTAATGACAAGTTTACCATCCATTGGAATAACAAATATATCGACAACAAACAACCTTCCATAATGACAAGGCTACCATCCATTGGAGTAACAAAAATCTCGACAACAGACTACCTTTCATAATGACAACGCTACCATCCATTGGAGTAAAATAAATCTTGCCAACAGACTACCTTCCATAATGACCAGTCTACCATCTATTGGTTTAAAAAAAATCTCGAGAACATACTACCTTCCATAATGACAAGGTTACCTTCCATTGGAGTAACAAAAATATCAACAACAAACTGTGTTCAAAAATGACAAGGCTACCATCCATTAGAGTAACAAAAATCTCGGCAACAGACTACCTTCCAAAATGACAAGGCTACCATCCATTAGAGTAACAAAAATTTATACAACACACTACCTTGCACTATGACAAGGTTACCATCCATTGCAATAACAAAAATCTCGACAATAGACTACCTTCCATAATGACAAGGCTACAATCCAATGGAATAACAAAACTCTCGACAACAGACTACCTTTCATAATGACAAGGCTACCATCATTTGGAGTAACAAAAATCAGAACAACAGACTACCTTCCATAATGACAAGGCTACCATCCATTGGAGTAACATAAATCACAACGACATAATGACAAGGATATCATCTATTGGAGTAACAAAAATATCAACAACACACTACGTTCCATAAAGACAAGGCTACCATCCATTGGACTAACAAAAATTTATACAATACACTACCTTCCACTATGACAAGGTTACCATCCATTGGAATAACAAAAATCTCGACAACAGACTACCTTCCATAATGACAAGGCTACCATCCAATTGAATAACAAAAATCTCGACAACAGACTACCTTTCACAATGACAATGCTACCATCCATTGGAGTAACAAAAATCTAAACAACAGACTACCTTCCATAATGACAAGGCTAACATCCATTGGAGTAACAGAAATATCCACGACAGACTACCTTCCATATTGACAAAGCTATCATCCATTGGAGTAACAAAAATATCGATAACACACTTCGTTCCATAATGACAAGGATACCCTCCATAGGAGTAACAAAAATCTCGACAACAGACTACGTTCCATAATGACAAGGCTACCATCCATCGGAGTACCAACAATCTCTACAACATACTACCTACATTAATGACAAGGCTACCATCCATTGAGTAACAAAGATATCGACAACAAAATACCTTCCATAATGACAAGGCTATCATCCATTGGAGTAAAAAAAATCTAGACAACAGACTACCTTCCATAATAACAAGGTTACCATCCATTTGAATAACAAAAATCTCGACAACAGACTACCTTCCATAATGACAAGGCTATCATCCATTAGAGTTACAAAAATCTCGACAACAGACTACTTTCCATAATGACAAGGCTAACATCCATTTGAATAACAAAAATCTCGACAACAGACTACCTTCCATAATTACAAGGCTACCATTCATTGGAGTAACAAAAATTTCGAAAACAGACTACCTTCCATAATGACAAGGTTACCATTCATTGGAATAAAAAATATACCGACAACAGACCACCTTCCATAATGCCAAGGCTAACATCCATTGGAGTAACAAAAATCTCGACAACAAACTACCTTCCATGATGAAAATGCTACCATCCATTGGAGTAAAATAAATCATGACAAAAAAATACCTTCCATAATGACTAGTCTACCATCTATTGGTGTAAAAAAAATCTCGACAACAGACTGCCTTCCATAATGACAAGGTTTACATCCATTGGAGTAACAAAAATATCGACAACAAACTATGTTCCAAAATAACAAGGCTACCATCCATTAGAGTAACAAAAATCTCGACAATAGACTACCTTCCAAAATGACAAGGCTACCATCCATTGGAGTAAAAATAATCTTGACAATAAACTACCTTCCATAATAACAAGGCTACCATCCATTGGAGTAAAAAAATCTCGACAACAGACTACCTTCCATAATGACAAGGTTACCATCCATTGGATTGAAAAATATCTCGACAACATACTACCTTCCATAATGGCAAGGCTACCATCCAATGGAATAACTTAAATCTCGACAAAAGACTACCTTTCATAATGACAAGGATACCATCCGTTGGAGTAACAAAAATATCGACAGCAAATTATTTTCCAAAATAATAAGGCTACTATCAATTAGAATAACAAAAATCTCGACAACAGACTACCTTCTAAAATGTCAAGGCTACCATCCATTGGAGTAACAAAAATATCAATGATAGATTACCTTCCAAAATGACAAGGCTACCATCCATCGGAGTACCAAAAATCTCTACAACAGACTACCTTCATTAATGACAAGGCTATCATCCATTGGAGTTAAAAAAATCTAGACAGCAGACTACCTTCCATAATAACAAGGTTACCATCCATTTGAATAACAAAAATGTCGACAACAGACTACCTTCCATAATGACAAGGATACCATCCGTTTGAGTAACAAAAATAACGACAGCAAATTATGTTCCAAAATGATAAGGCTACCATCTATTAGAGTAACAAAAATCTCGACAACAGACTACCTTCCATAATGGCAAGGCTACCATCCAATGGAATAACTAAAATCTCGAAAAAAGCCTACCTTTCTTAATGACATGGATACCATCCGTTGGAGTAACAAAAATATCGACAGCAAATTATGTTCCAAAATGATAAGGCTACCATCCATTAGAGTAACAAAAATCTCGACAACAAACTACCTTCCAAAATGTCAAGGCTACCATCCATTGGAGTAACAAAAATATCAACGATAAATTACCTTCCAAAATGACAAGGCTACCATGCATCGGAGTACCAAAAATCTCTACAACAGACTACCTTCATTAATGACAAGGCTATCATCCATTGGAGTAAAAAAAATCTCGACAACAGACTACCTTCCATAATGACAAGGCTATCATACATTGGAGTAACAAAAATCTCGACAATAGACTACCTTCCATAATGACAAGGCTACCATCCATTTGAATAACAAAAATATCGACAACAGACTACCTTCGGTAATGACAAGGCTACCATCCATTGGAGTAACAAAAATTTCGAAAACAGACTACCTTCCATACTGACAAGGTTACCATCCATAGGAATAACAAATATATCGACAACAGACCAGCTTTAATTATGACAAGGCTACCATCCATGGGAGTAACAAAACTCTCGACGACAGACTACCTTCTATAATGACAACGCTACCATCCATTGGAGTAAAATAAATCTTGACAACAGACTACCTTCCATAATGACCAGTCTACCATCTATTGGTTTAAAAAAAATATCGACAACTGACTACCTTCCATAATGACAAGGTTACCATCCATTGGAGTAACAAAAATCTCGACAACAGACTACCATCCAAAATGAAAAAGCTACCATCCACTGGAGTAACAAAAATTTATACAACAGACTACCTTCCACTATGACAAGGTTACCATCCATTGCAATAACAAAAATCTTGACAACAGACTACCTTCCATAATGACAAGGCTACAATCCAATGGAATAACAAAAATCTCGACAACAGACTACCTTCCATAATGACAAGCCTATCATCCATTGGAGTAACAAAAATCTCGACAACAGGCTACCTTCCATAAAGACAAGGCTACCATCCATTTAAATAACAAAAATATCGACAACAGAATACCTTCCATAATGACAAGGCTACCGTCCATTGGAGTAACAAAAATTTCGAAAACAGAATACCTTCCATAATTACAAGGTTACCATCCATTGGAATAACAAATATATCGACAACAGACAACCTTCCATAATGACAAGGCTACCATCCATTTGAGTAACAAAAATCTCGACAACAGACTATTTTCCAAAATGGCAAGGCTACCATCCAATGGAATAACTTAAATCTCGAAAAAGACTACCTTTCATAATGACAAGGCAACCATCCGTTGGAGTAACAAAAATATCGACAACAAATTATGTTGCAAAATGATAAGGCTACCATCCATTAGAGTAACAAAAATCTCGACAACAGACTACCTTCCAAAATGTCAAGGCTACCATCCATTGGAGTAACAAAAATTTATACAACAGACTACCTTCCACTATGAAAAGGTAACCATCCATTGGAATAACAAAAATCTCGACAACAGACTACCTTCCATAATGACAAGGCTACCATCCAATGGAATAAAAAAAATCTCGACAACATACTACCTTTCATAATGACAAGGATACCATCCATTGGAGTAACAAAAATCTGAACAATAGACTACCTTCCATAGTGACAAGGCTACCATCCATTAGAGTAACAGAAATCTCAACGACATACTACCTTCCATATTGACAAGGCTATCATCCATTGGAGTAACAAAATTATCGACAACACACTTCATTCCATAATGACAAGGATACCCTCAATAGGAGTAACAAAAATCTCGACAACAGACTACCTTCCATAATGACAAGGCTACCATCCATTGGAGTAACAAAAATATCAACGATAGATTACCTTCCAAAATGACAAGGCTACCATCCATCGGAGTACCAAAAATATCTACAATAGACTACCTTCATTAATGATAAGGCTATCATCCATTGGAGTAAAAAAAATCTATACAGCAGACTACCTTCCATAATAACAAGGTTACCATCCATTTGAATAACAAAAATCTCGACAACAGACTACCTTCCATAATGACAAGGCTATCATCCATAGGAGTAACAAAAATCTCGACAACAGACTACCTTCCATAACGACAAGGCTACCATCCATTTGAATAACAAAAATATCGACAACAGACTACCTTCCATAATGACAAGGCTACCATCCATTGGAGTAACAAAAATTTCGAAAACAGACTACCTTCCATAATGACAAGGTTACCATCCATTGGAATAACAAATATATCGAAAACAGACCACCTTCCATAATGACAATGCTACCATCCATTTGAGTAACAAAAATGTTGACAACAGACTACCTTCCATAATGACAACGCTACCATCCATTGGAGTAAAATAAATCTTGATAACAAACTATCTTCCATAATGACCAGTCTACCATGTATTGGTTTAAAAAAAATCTCGACAACAGACTACCTTCCATAATGACAAGGTTACCATCCATTGGAGTAACAAAAATATCGACAATAAACTATGTTCCAAAATGACAAGGCTACCACCCATTAGAGTAACAAAAATCTCGACAACAGACTACCTTGCTAAATTTAAAGGCTACCATCTGTTGGAGTAACAAAAATTTATACAACAGACTACCTTCCACTATGACAAGGTTACCATCCATTGCAATAACAAAAATCTTGACAACAGACTACCTTCCATAATGACAAGGCTACAATCCAATGGAGTAACAAAAATCACGACAACAGACTACCTTTCATAATGAAAAGGCTACCATCATTTGGATTAACAAAAATCTGAACAACAGACTACCTTCCATAATGACAAGGCTACCATCCATTGGAGTAACAGAAATCTCAACGACAGACTACCTTCCATAATGACAAGGATATCATCCATTGGAGTAAAAAAAATATCGACAACACACTACGTTCCATAAAGACAAGGCTACCATCCATTGGAGTAATAAAAATCTCGACAATAGACTACCTTCAATAATGACAAGGCTACCATCCATTGGATTAACCAAAATATTGACGATAGACTACCTTCCATAAAGACAAGGCTACCACCCATTGAGTAACAAAGATATCAACAACAGACTACCATCCATAACGACAAGGGTACCATCCATTGGAGTAAAAAAAATCATGACAACAGACTACCTTCCATAATTACAAGGCTACCATCCATTGAAGTAAAAAAAATCTCGACAACATACTACCTTACATAATGACAAGGCTACCATCCATTGGAGTAAAAATAATCTTGACAACAATCTACCTTCCATAATGACAAGGCTACCATCCATTGGAGTAACAAAAATTTATACAACAGACTACCTTCCACTATGACAAGGTTACCATCCATTGGAATAACAAAAATCTCGACAACAGACTACCTTCCATAATGAAAAGGCTACCATCCAATGGAATAACAAAAATCTGGACAACAAACTACCTTTCATAATGAGAAGGCTACCATCCATTGGAGTAACAAAAATCTTAACAACATACTACCTTCCATAATGACAAGGCTACCATCCATTGGAGTAACAGAAATCTCAACGAATGACTACCTTCCATATTGACAAGGCTATCATCCATTGGAGTAACAAAAATATCGACAACACACTTCGTTCCATAATGACAAGGATACCCTCCATAGGAGTAACAAAAATCTCGACTACAGACTACCTTCCATAATGACAAGGCTACCATCCATTGGAGTAACAAAAATATCGGCGATAGATTACCTTCCAAAATGACAAGGCTACCATCCATCGGAGTACCAAAAATCTCTACAACAGACTACCTTCATTAATGACAAGGCTACCATCCATTGAGTAACAAAGATATCGACAAAAGACTACCTTCCATAATGACAAGGCTATCATCCTATGGAGTAAAAAAAATATATACAGCAGACTACCTTCCATAATATACCATCCATTTGAATAACAAAAATCTCGACAATAGACTACCTTCCATAATGACAAGGCTATCATCCATTGGAGTAACTAAAATCTCGACAACAGACTACCTTCCATAATGACAAGGCTACCATCCATTTGAATAACAAAAATCTCGACAACATACTACCTTCCATAATGACAAGGCTACCATCCATTGGAGTAACAAAAATTTCGAAAACAGACTACCTTCCATAATGATAAGGTTACCATCCATTGGAATCACAAATATACCGACAACAGACCACCTTCCATAACGACAAGGCTACCATCCATTGGAGTAACAAAAATCTCGACAACAAACTACCTTCCATAATGACAATGCTACCATCCATTGGAGTAAAATAAATCTTGAAAACAGAATACCTTCCATAATGACCAGTCTACCATCTATTGGTGTTAAAAAAATCTCGACAACAGACTACCTTCCATAATGACAAGGTTACCAATCATTGGAGTAACAAAAATATCAACAACAAACTATGTTCCAAAATGACTAGGCTACCATCCATTAGAGTAACAAAAATCTCGACAACAGACTACCTTCCATAATGACAAGGCTACCATCCATTGGAGTAAAAAAATCTCGACAACAGACTACCTTCCATAATGACAAGGTTACCATCCATTGGAATGAAAAAAATCTCGACAACAAACTACCTTCCATAATGGCAAGGCTACCATCCAATGGAATAACTTAAATCTCGACCAAAGACTACCATTCATAATGACAAGGCTACCATCCGTTGGAGTAATAAAAATCTGAACAACAGACTACCTTCCATAATGACAAGGCTACCATCAATTGGAGTAACAGAAATCTCAATGACAGACTACCTTCCATATTGACAAGGCTATCATCCATTGGAGTAACAAAAATATCGAGACACACTTTGTTCCATAATGACAAGGATACCTTCCATAGGAGTAACAAAAATCTCGACAACACACTACCTTCCATAATGACAAGGCTACCATCCATTGGAGTAACAAAAATATCGACGATAGATTACCTTCCAAAATGACAAGGCTACCATCAATCGGAGTACCAAAAATCTCTACAACAGACTACCTTCATTAATGACAAGGCTACCATCCATTGAGTAACAAAGATATCAACAACAGACTACCTTCCATAATGACAAGGCTATCATCCATTGGAGTAAAAAAAAACTAGACAGCAAACTACCTTCCATAATAACAAGGTTACCATCCATTTGAATAACAAAAATCTCGACAACAGACTACCTTCCATAATGACAAGGCTACCATCCATTTGAATAACAAAAATCTCGGCAACAGATTACCTTCCATAATGATAAGGCTACCATCCATTGGAGTAACTAAAATTTCGAAAACAAACTACCTTCCATAATGATAAGGTTACCATCCATTGGAATAACAAATATACCGACAACAGACCACCTTCCATAATGACAAGGCTACCATCCAATGGAGTAACGAAGATCTCGACAACAAACTAACTTCCATAATGACAATGCTACCATCCATTGGAGTAAATTAAATCTTGACAACAGAATACCTTACATAATGACCAGTGTACCATCTATTGGTGTAAAAAAAAATCTCGACAACAGACTACCTTCCATAATGACAAGGTTACCATCCATTGGAGTAACAAAAATATCGAAAACAAACTATGTTCCAAAATGACAAGGCTACCATTCATTAGAGTAACAAAAATCTCGACAACATACTACCTTCCATAAAGACAAGGCTACCATCAATTGAATAACAAAGATATCTACAACTGAATACCTTCCATAACGACAAGGGTACCATTCATTGGAGTAAAAAAAATCATGACAACAGACTACCTTCCATAATGACAAGGCTACCATCCATTGAAGTAAAAAATATCTCGACAACATACTACCTTTATAATGACAAGGCTACCATCCATTAGAGTAAAAATAATCTTGACAACAGACTACCTTCCATAATGACAAGGCTACAATCCAATGGAATAACAAAAATCTCGACAACAGACTACCTTCCATAATGACAAGCCTATCATCCATTGGAGTAACAAAAATCTCGACAACAGGCTACCTTCCATAAAGACAAGGCTACCATCCATTTAAATAACAAAAATATCGACAACAGAATACCTTCCATAATGACAAGGCTACCGTCCATTGGAGTAACAAAAATTTCGAAAACAGAATACCTTCCATAATTACAAGGTTACCATCCATTGGAATAACAAATATATCGACAACAGACAACCTTCCATAATGACAAGGCTACCATCCATTTGAGTAACAAAAATCTCGACAACAGACTATTTTCCAAAATGGCAAGGCTACCATCCAATGGAATAACTTAAATCTCGAAAAAGACTACCTTTCATAATGACAAGGCAACCATCCGTTGGAGTAACAAAAATATCGACAACAAATTATGTTGCAAAATGATAAGGCTACCATCCATTAGAGTAACAAAAATCTCGACAACAGACTACCTTCCAAAATGTCAAGGCTACCATCCATTGAAGTAACAAAAATTTATACAACAGACTACCTTCCACTATGAAAAGGTAACCATCCATTGGAATAACAAAAATCTCGACAACAGACTACCTTCCATAATGACAAGGCTACCATCCAATGGAATAAAAAAAATCTCGACAACATACTACCTTTCATAATGACAAGGATACCATCCATTGGAGTAACAAAAATCTGAACAATAGACTACCTTCCATAGTGACAAGGCTACCATCCATTAGAGTAACAGAAATCTCAACGACATACTACCTTCCATATTGACAAGGCTATCATCCATTGGAGTAACAAAAATATCGACAACACACTTCATTCCATAATGACAAGGATACCCTCAATAGGAGTAACAAAAATCTCGACAACAGACTACCTTCCATAATGACAAGGCTACCATCCATTGGAGTAACAAAAATATCAACGATAGATTACCTTCCAAAATGACAAGGCTACCATCCATCGGAGTACCAAAAATATCTACAATAGACTACCTTCATTAATGATAAGGCTATCATCCATTGGAGTAAAAAAAATCTATACAGCAGACTACCTTCCATAATAACAAGGTTACCATCCATTTGAATAACAAAAATCTCGACAACAGACTACCTTCCATAATGACAAGGCTATCATCCATAGGAGTAACAAAAATCTCGACAACAGACTACCTTCCATAACGACAAGGCTACCATCCATTTGAATAACAAAAATATCGACAACAGACTACCTTCCATAATGACAAGGCTACCATCCATTGGAGTAACAAAAATTTCGAAAACAGACTACCTTCCATAATGACAAGGTTACCATCCATTGGAATAACAAATATATCGAAAACAGACCACCTTCCATAATGACAATGCTACCATCCATTTGAGTAACAAAAATGTTGACAACAGACTACCTTCCATAATGACAACGCTACCATCCATTGGAGTAAAATAAATCTTGATAACAAACTATCTTCCATAATGACCAGTCTACCATGTATTGGTTTAAAAAAAATCTCGACAACAGACTACCTTCCATAATGACAAGGTTACCATCCATTGGAGTAACAAAAATATCGACAATAAACTATGTTCCAAAATGACAAGGCTACCACCCATTAGAGTAACAAAAATCTCGACAACAGACTACCTTGCTAAATTTAAAGGCTACCATCTGTTGGAGTAACAAAAATTTATACAACAGACTACCTTCCACTATGACAAGGTTACCATCCATTGCAATAACAAAAATCTTGACAACAGACTACCTTCCATAATGACAAGGCTACAATCCAATGGAGTAACAAAAATCACGACAACAGACTACCTTTCATAATGAAAAGGCTACCATCATTTGGATTAACAAAAATCTGAACAACAGACTACCTTCCATAATGACAAGGCTACCATCCATTGGAGTAACAGAAATCTCAACGACAGACTACCTTCCATAATGACAAGGATATCATCCATTGGAGTAAAAAAAATATCGACAACACACTACGTTCCATAAAGACAAGGCTACCATCCATTGGAGTAATAAAAATCTCGACAATAGACTACCTTCAATAATGACAAGGCTACCATCCATTGGATTAACCAAAATATTGACGATAGACTACCTTCCATAAAGACAAGGCTACCACCCATTGAGTAACAAAGATATCAACAACAGACTACCATCCATAACGACAAGGGTACCATCCATTGGAGTAAAAAAAATCATGACAACAGACTACCTTCCATAATTACAAGGCTACCATCCATTGAAGTAAAAAAAATCTCGACAACATACTACCTTACATAATGACAAGGCTACCATCCATTGGAGTAAAAATAATCTTGACAACAATCTACCTTCCATAATGACAAGGCTACCATCCATTGGAGTAACAAAAATTTATACAACAGACTACCTTCCACTATGACAAGGTTACCATCCATTGGAATAACAAAAATCTCGACAACAGACTACCTTCCATAATGAAAAGGCTACCATCCAATGGAATAACAAAAATCTGGACAACAAACTACCTTTCATAATGAGAAGGCTACCATCCATTGGAGTAACAAAAATCTTAACAACATACTACCTTCCATAATGACAAGGCTACCATCCATTGGAGTAACAGAAATCTCAACGAATGACTACCTTCCATATTGACAAGGCTATCATCCATTGGAGTAACAAAAATATCGACAACACACTTCGTTCCATAATGACAAGGATACCCTCCATAGGAGTAACAAAAATCTCGACTACAGACTACCTTCCATAATGACAAGGCTACCATCCATTGGAGTAACAAAAATATCGGCGATAGATTACCTTCCAAAATGACAAGGCTACCATCCATCGGAGTACCAAAAATCTCTACAACAGACTACCTTCATTAATGACAAGGCTACCATCCATTGAGTAACAAAGATATCGACAAAAGACTACCTTCCATAATGACAAGGCTATCATCCTATGGAGTAAAAAAAATATATACAGCAGACTACCTTCCATAATATACCATCCATTTGAATAACAAAAATCTCGACAATAGACTACCTTCCATAATGACAAGGCTATCATCCATTGGAGTAACTAAAATCTCGACAACAGACTACCTTCCATAATGACAAGGCTACCATCCATTTGAATAACAAAAATCTCGACAACATACTACCTTCCATAATGACAAGGCTACCATCCATTGGAGTAACAAAAATTTCGAAAACAGACTACCTTCCATAATGATAAGGTTACCATCCATTGGAATCACAAATATACCGACAACAGACCACCTTCCATAACGACAAGGCTACCATCCATTGGAGTAACAAAAATCTCGACAACAAACTACCTTCCATAATGACAATGCTACCATCCATTGGAGTAAAATAAATCTTGAAAACAGAATACCTTCCATAATGACCAGTCTACCATCTATTGGTGTTAAAAAAATCTCGACAACAGACTACCTTCCATAATGACAAGGTTACCAATCATTGGAGTAACAAAAATATCAACAACAAACTATGTTCCAAAATGACTAGGCTACCATCCATTAGAGTAACAAAAATCTCGACAACAGACTACCTTCCATAATGACAAGGCTACCATCCATTGGAGTAAAAAAATCTCGACAACAGACTACCTTCCATAATGACAAGGTTACCATCCATTGGAATGAAAAAAATCTCGACAACAAACTACCTTCCATAATGGCAAGGCTACCATCCAATGGAATAACTTAAATCTCGACCAAAGACTACCATTCATAATGACAAGGCTACCATCCGTTGGAGTAATAAAAATCTGAACAACAGACTACCTTCCATAATGACAAGGCTACCATCAATTGGAGTAACAGAAATCTCAATGACAGACTACCTTCCATATTGACAAGGCTATCATCCATTGGAGTAACAAAAATATCGAGACACACTTTGTTCCATAATGACAAGGATACCTTCCATAGGAGTAACAAAAATCTCGACAACACACTACCTTCCATAATGACAAGGCTACCATCCATTGGAGTAACAAAAATATCGACGATAGATTACCTTCCAAAATGACAAGGCTACCATCAATCGGAGTACCAAAAATCTCTACAACAGACTACCTTCATTAATGACAAGGCTACCATCCATTGAGTAACAAAGATATCAACAACAGACTACCTTCCATAATGACAAGGCTATCATCCATTGGAGTAAAAAAAAACTAGACAGCAAACTACCTTCCATAATAACAAGGTTACCATCCATTTGAATAACAAAAATCTCGACAACAGACTACCTTCCATAATGACAAGGCTACCATCCATTTGAATAACAAAAATCTCGGCAACAGATTACCTTCCATAATGATAAGGCTACCATCCATTGGAGTAACTAAAATTTCGAAAACAAACTACCTTCCATAATGATAAGGTTACCATCCATTGGAATAACAAATATACCGACAACAGACCACCTTCCATAATGACAAGGCTACCATCCAATGGAGTAACGAAGATCTCGACAACAAACTAACTTCCATAATGACAATGCTACCATCCATTGGAGTAAATTAAATCTTGACAACAGAATACCTTACATAATGACCAGTGTACCATCTATTGGTGTAAAAAAAAATCTCGACAACAGACTACCTTCCATAATGACAAGGTTACCATCCATTGGAGTAACAAAAATATCGAAAACAAACTATGTTCCAAAATGACAAGGCTACCATTCATTAGAGTAACAAAAATCTCGACAACATACTACCTTCCATAAAGACAAGGCTACCATCAATTGAATAACAAAGATATCTACAACTGAATACCTTCCATAACGACAAGGGTACCATTCATTGGAGTAAAAAAAATCATGACAACAGACTACCTTCCATAATGACAAGGCTACCATCCATTGAAGTAAAAAATATCTCGACAACATACTACCTTTATAATGACAAGGCTACCATCCATTAGAGTAAAAATAATCTTGACAACAAACTACCTTCCATAATGACAAGGCTACCATCCAATGGAATAACAAAAATCTCGACAACAGACTACCTTTCATAATGACAAGGCTACCATCCATTGTAGTAACAAAAATCTGAACAACAGACTACCTTCCATAATGACAAGGCTACCATCCATTGGAGTAATAGAAATCTCAACGAATGACTACCTTCCATATTGACATGGCTATCATCCATTGGAGTAACACAAATATTGACAACAAACTTCGTTCCATAATGACAAGGATACCCTCCATAGGAGTAACAAAAATTTCGACAACAGACTACCTTCCATAATGACAAGGCTACCATCCTTTGGAGTAACAATAATATCGACGATAGATTACCTTCCAAAATGACAAGGCTACCATCCATCAGAGTACCAAAAATCTCTACAACAGACTACCTTCATTAATGACAAGGCTACCATCCATTGAGTAACAAAGATATCGACAATAGACTACCTTTCATAATGAAAAGGCTATCATACATTGGAGTAAAAAACATCTAGACAGCAGACTACCTTCCATAATATACCATCCATTTGAATAACAAAAATCTCGACAATAGACTACCTTCCATAATGACAAGGCTATCATCCATTGGAGTAACAAAAATCTCGACAACGGACTACCTTCCATAATGACAAGGCTACCATCCATTTGAATAACAAAAATCTCGACAACAGACTATCTTCCATAATGACAAGGCTACCATCCATTGGAGTAACAAAAATTTCGAAAATAGACTACCTTCCATAATGATAAGGTTACCATCCATTGGAATAACAAATATACCAACAACAAACCACCTTCCATAATGACAAGGCTACCATCCATTGGTGTAACAAAAATATCAACAACAAACTATGTTCCAAAATGACAAGGCTACCATCCATTAGAGTAACAAAAATCTCAAAAACAAACTACCTTCCAAAATTACAAGGCTACCATCCATTGAACTAAAAAAAATCTCGACAACATACTAATTTCCATAATAACAAGGCTACCATCCATTGGAGTAAAAATAATCTTGACAACAAACTACCTTCCATAATGACAAGGCTACCATCCATTGGAGTAAAAAAATCTCGACAATAGACTACTTTCCATAATGACAAGGTTACCATCCATTGGAATGAAAAAAATCTCGACAACAAACTACCTTCCATAATGGCAAGGCTACCATCCAATGGAATAACTTAAATCTCGACCAAAGACAACCTTTCATAATGACAAGGCTACCATCCGTT
Source organism: Vicia faba (assembly GCA_948472305.1). NCBI lineage: Eukaryota > Viridiplantae > Streptophyta > Magnoliopsida > Fabales > Fabaceae > Vicia > Vicia faba. The sequence goes on from OX451738.1 coordinate 755,327,402, forward strand.
GGAGTAACAAAAATATTGACAACAAACATTGTTCCAAAATGACAAGGCTACCATCCATTAGAGTAACAAAAATCTCGACAATAGACTACCTTCCAAAATGACAAGTCTACCATCCATTGGAGTAACAAAAATTTATACAACAGACTACCTTCCATAATGACAAGGCTACCATCCAATGGAATAACAAAAATCTCGACAACAAACTACCATTCATAATGACAAGGCTACCATCCATTGGAGTAACAAAAATCTGAACAACAGACTACCTTCCATAATGACAAGGCTATCATCCATTGGAGTAACAGAAATCTCAACGACAGACTACCTTCCATATTGACAAGGCTATCATCCATTGGAGTAACAAAAATATCGACAATACACTTCGTTCCATAATGACAAGGATACCTTCCATATGAGTAACAAAAATCTCGACAACAGACTACCTTCAATAATGACAAGGCTACCATCCATTGGAGTAACAAAAATATCGACGATAGATTACCTTCCAAAATGACAAGGCTACCATCCATCGGAGTACCAAAAATCTCTACAACAGACTACCTTCATTAATGACAGGGCTACCATCCATTGAGTAACAAAGATTTCGATAACAGACTACCTTCCATAATGACAAGGCTATCATCCATTGGAGTGAAAAAAATCTAGACAGCAGACTACCTTCCATAATATACCATCCATTTGAATAACACAAATCTCGACAATAGACTACCTTCCATAATGACAAAGCTATCATCCATTGGAGTAACAAAAATATCGACAACAGACTACCTTCCATAATGACAAGGCTACCATCCAATTGAATAACAAAAATCTCCACAAGAGACTACCTTCTATAATGACAAGACTACCATCCATTGGAGTAACAAAAATTTCGAAAACAGACTACCTTCCATAATGATAAGGTTACCCTCCATTGGAATAACAAATATACTGACAAAAGACCACCTTCCATAATGACAAGGCTACCATCCATTGGAGTAACAAAAATCTCGACAACAAACTACCTTCCATAATGACAACGCTACCATCCATTGGAGTAAAATAAATCTTTACAACAGAATACCTTCCATAATGACCAGTCTACCATCTATTGGTGTAAAAAAAATTCTCGACAACAGACTACCTTCCATAATGACAAGGTTACCATCCATTGGAGTAATAAAAATATCGACAACAAACTACGTTACAAAATGACAAGGCTACCATCCATTAGAGTAACAAAAATCTCGACAACAGACTACCTTCCAAAATTACAAGGCTACCCTTCATTGAAGTAAAAAAAATCTCGACATAATACTAATTTCCATAATGACAAGGCTACCATCCATTGGAGTAAAAATAATCTTGACAACAAACTCCCTTCCATAATGACAAGGCTACAATCCATTCGAGTAAAAAAATCTCGACAACAGACTACCTTCCATAATAGCAAGGCTACCATCCAATGGAATAACTTAAATCTCGACCAAAGACTACCTTTCATAATGACAAGGCTACCATCCGTTGGAGTAACAAAAATATTGACAACAAACTATCTTCCACTATGACAAGGTTACCATCCATTGGAATAACAAAAATCTCGACAACAGACTACCTTCCATAATGACAAGGCTACCATCTATTGGAGAAACAAAAATATCGACGATAGATTACCTTCCAAAATGACAAGGCTACCATCCATCGGAGTACCAAAAATCTCTACAACAGACTACCTTCCATAATGAAAAGGCTACCATCCATTTGAATAACAAAAATCTCGACAACAGACTAGCTTCCATAATGACAAGGCTACCATCCGTTGGAGTAACAAAAATTTCGAAAACAGACTACCTTCCATAAAGATAAGGTTACCATCCATTGGAATAACAAATATACCGACAACAGACCACCTTCCATAATGACAAGGCTACCATCCATTGGAGTAACAAAAATCTTGATAACAAACTACCTTCCATAATGACAACGCTACCATCCATTGGAGTAAAATAAATCTTGACAACAGAATACCTTCCATAATGACCAGTCTACCATCTATTGGTGTAAAAAAAAATGTTGACAACAAACTACCTTCCATAATGACAAGGTTACCATCCATTGAAGTAAAACAAATCTCGACAACATACTAATTTCCATAATGACAAGGCTACCATCCATTGGAGTAAAAAAATCTCGACAATAGACTACCTTCCATAATGGCAAGGCTACCATCCAATGGAATAACTTAAATCTCGACCAAAGACTACCTTTCATAATGACAAGGCTACCATCCGTTGGAGTAACAAAAATATCGATAACAAACTATGTTCCAAAATGACAAGGCTACCATCCATTAGAGTAACAAAAATCTTGACAATAGACTACCTTCCAAAATGACAAGTCTACCAATCATTGGAGTAAGAAAAATTTATACAACAGACTACCTTCCACTATGACAAGGTTACCATCCATTGGAATAACGAAAATCTCGATAACAGACTACCTTCCATAATGACAAGGCTACCATCCAATGGAATAACAAAAATCTCGACAACAAACTACCATTCATAATGACAAAGCTACCATCCATTGGAGTAACAAAAATCTGAACAATAGACTACCTTCCATAATGACAAGTCTACCATCCATTGGAGTAACAAAAATCTCAGCGACAGACTACCTTCCATATTGACAAGGCTATCATCCATTGGAGTAACAAAAATATCGACAACACACTTCATTCCATAATGACAAGGATACCCTCCATAGGAGTAACAAAAATCTCGACAACAGACTACCTTCCATAATGACAAGGCTACCATCCATTGGAGTAACAAAAATATCGAGGATAGATTACCTTCCAAAATGACAAGGCTACCATCCATCGGAGTACCAAAAATCTCTACAATAGACTACCTTCATTAATGACAAGGCTACCATCCATTGAGTAATAAAGATATCGACAATAAACTACCTTCCATAATGACAAGGCTATCATCCATTGGAGTAAAAAAATCTAGACAACAGACTACCTTCCATAATAACAAGCTTACCATCCATTTGAATAACAAAAATCTCGACAACAGACTACCTTCCATAATGACAAGGCTATCATCCATTGGAGTAACAAAAATCTCGACAACATACTACCTTCCATATTAACAAGGCTACCATCCATTTGAATATCAAAAATATCGACAACATACTACCTTCCATAATTACAAGGCTACCATCCATTAGAGTAACAAAAATTTCGAAAATAGACTACCTTCCATAATTACAAGGTTACCATCCATTGGAATAACAAATATATAGACAACAGACCACCTTCAATAATGACAAGGCTACCATCCATTGGATTAACAAAAATCTCGACAATAGACTACCTTCCATAATGACAACGCTACCATCAATTGGAGTAAAATAAATCTTGATAACAGACTACCTTCCATAATGACCAGTCTACCATCTATTTGTGTAAAGAAAATCTCGATACCAGACTACCTTCCATAATGACAAGGTTATCATCCATTGGAGTAACAAAAATATCGACAACAAACTATGTTCCAACATGACAAGGCTACCATCCATTAGAGTAACAAAAATTTCAACAACAGACTACCTTCCAAAATGACAAGGCTACAACCCATTGGAGTAACAAAAATTTATACAACAGACTACCTTCCATAATGACAAGGCTACCATCCAATGGAATAACAAAAATCTCGACAACAAACCACCATTCATAATGACAAGGCTACCATCCATTGGAGTAACAAAAATCTGAACAACAGACTACCTTCCATAATGACAAGGCTACCATCCATTGGAGTAACAAAAATCTCAATGACAGACTACCTTCCATATTGACAAGGCTATCATCCATTGGAGTAACAAAAATATCGACAACACACTTCGTTCCATAATGACAAGGATACCTTCCATATGAGTAACAAAAATCTCGACAACAGACTACCTTCCATAATAACAAGGCTACCATCCATTGGAGTAACAAAAATATCGACGATAGATTACCTTCCAAAATGACAAGGCTACCATCCATCGGAGTACCAAAAATCTCTACAACAGACTACCTTCATTAATGACAGGGCTACCATCCATTGAGTAACAAAGATTTCGATAACAGACTACCTTCCATAATGACAAGGCTATCATCCATTGGAGTGAAAAAAATCTAGACAACAGACTACCTTCCATAATATACCATCCATTTGAATAACAAAAATCTCGACAATAGACTACCTTCCATAATGACAAGGCTATCATCCATTGGAGTAACAAAAATATCGACAACAAACTACCTTCCATAATGACAAGGCTACCATCCATTTGAATAACAAAAATCTCCACAAGAGACTACCTTCCATAATGACAAGACTACCATCCATTGGAGTAACAAAAATTTTGAAAATAGACCACCTTCCATAATGACAAGGCTACCATCCATTGGAGTAACAAAAATCTCGACAACAAACTACCTTCCATAATGACAACGCTACCATCCATTAGAGTAAAATAAATCTTTACCATAGAATACCTTCCATAATGACCAGTCTACCATCTATTGGTGTAAAAAAAATCTCGACAACAGACTACCTTCCATAATGACAAGGTTACCATCCATTGGAGTAATAAAAATATCGACAACAAACTATGTTACAAAATGACAAGGCTACCATCCATTAGAGTAACAAAAATCTCGACAACAGACTACCTTCCAAAATGACAAGGCTACCATCCATTGAAGTAAAAAAAATCTCGACAACATACTAATTTCCATAATGACAAGGCTACCATCCATTGGAGTAAAAATAATCTTGACAACAAACTCCCTTCCATAATGACAAGGCTACAATCCATTCGAGTAAAAAAATCTCGACAACAGACTACCTTCCATAATAGCAAGGCTACCATCCAATGGAATAACTTAAATCTCGACCAAAGACTACCTTTCATAATGACAAGGCTACCATCCGTTGGAGTAACAAAAATATTGACAACAAACTATGTTCCACTATGACAAGGTTACCATCCATTGGAATAACAAAAATCTCGACAACAGACTACCTTCCATAATGAAAAGGCTACCATCCAATGGAATAACAAAAATCTCGACAACAAACTACCATTCATAATGACAAGGCTACCATCCATTTGAGTAACAAAAATCTGAACAACAGACTACCTTCAATAATGACAAGGCTACCATCCATTGGAGTAAGAGAAATCTCAACGACAGACTACCTTCCATATTGACAAGGCTATCATCCATTGGAGTAACAGAAATATCGACAACACACTTCGTTCCATAATGACAAGGATACCTTCCATAGGAGTAAGAAAAATCTCGACAACAGACTACCTTCCATAATGACAAGGCTACCATCTATTGGAGAAACAAAAATATCGACGATAGATTACCTTCCAAAATGACAAGGCTACCATCCATCGGAGTACCAAAAATCTCTACAACAGACTACCTTCCATAATGACATGGCTACCATCCATTTGAATAACAAAAATCTCGACAACAGACTAGCTTCCATAATGACAAGGCTACCATCCGTTGGAGTAACAAAAATTTCGAAAACAGACTACCTTCCATAATGATAAGGTTACCATCCATTGGAATAAGAAATATACCGACAACAGACCACCTTCCATAATGACAAGGCTACCATCCATTGGAGTAACAAAAATCTTGATAACAAACTTCCTTCCATAATGACAACGCTACCATCCATTGGAGTAAAATAAATCTTGACAATAGAATACCTTCCATAATGACCAGTCTACCATCTATTGGTGTAAAAAAAAATGTCGACAACAAACTACCTTCCATAATGACAAGGTTACCATCCATTGAAGTAAAACAAATATCGACAACATACTAATTTCCATAATGAAAAGGCTACCATCCATTGGAGTAAAAATAATCTTAACAACAGACTACCTTTCATAATGACAAGGCTACCATCCATTGGAGTAAAAAAATCTCGACAATAGACTACCTTCCATAATGGCAAGGCTACCATCCAATGATATAACTTAAATCTCGACCAAAGACTACCTTTCATAATGACAAGGCTACCATCCGTTGGAGTAACAAAAATATCGATAACAAACTATGTTCCAAAATATCAAGGCTACCATCCATTAGAGTAACAAAAATCTCGACAATAGACTACCTTCCAAAATGACAAGTCTACCAATCATTGGAGTAAGAAAAATTTATACAACAGACTACCTTCCACTATGACAAGGTTACCATCCATTGGAATAACAAAAATCTCGACAACAGACTACCTTCCATAATGACAAGGCTACCATCCAATGGAATAACAAAAATCTCGACAACAAACTACCATTCATAATGACAAGGCTACCATCCATTGGAGTAACAAAAATCTGAACAATAGACTACCTTCCATAATGACAAGGCTACCATCCATTGGAGTAACAGAAATCTCAGCAACAGACTACCTTCCATATTGACAAGGCTATCATCCATTGGAGTAACAAAAATATCGACAACACACTTCGTTCCATAATGACAAGGATACCCTCCGTAGGAGTAACAAAAATATCGACAACATACTACCTTCCATAATGACAAGGCTACCATCCATTCGAGTAACAAAAATATCGACGATAGATTACCTTCCAAAATGACAAGGCTACCATCCATCGGAGTACCAAAAATCTCTACAATAGACTACCTTCATTAATGACAAGGCTACCATCCATTGAGTAATAAAGATATCGACAACAAACTACCTTCCATAATGACAAGGCTATCATCCATTGGAGTAAAAAAATCTAGACAGCAGACTACCTTCCATAATAACAAGCTTACCATCCATTTGAATAACAAAAATCTCGACAACAGACTACCTTCCATAATGACAAGGCTATCATCCATTAGAGTAACAAAAATCTCGACAACATACTACCTTCCATATTAACAAGGCTACCATCCATTTGAATATCAAAAATATCGACAACATACTACCTTCCATAATTACAAGGCTACCATCCATTGGAGTAACAAAAATTTCGAAAACAGACTACCTTCCATAATTACAAGGTTACCATCCATTGGAATAACAAATATATCGACAACAGACCACCTTCAATAATGACAAGGCTACCATCCATTGGATTAACAAAAATCTCGACAATAGACTACCTTCCATAATGACAACGCTACCATCAATTGGAGTAAAATAAATCTTGATAACAGACTACCTTCCATAATGACCAGTCTAGCATCTATTTGTGTAAAGAAAATCTCGACAACAGACTACCTTCCATAATGACAAGGTTATCATCCATTGGAGTAACAAAAATATCGACAACAAACTATGTTCCAAAATGACAAGGCTACCATCCATTAGAGTAACAAAAATCTCAACAACAGACTACCTTCCAAAATGACAAGGCTACAATCCATTGGAGTAACAAAAATTTATACAACAGACTACCTTCCACTATGACAAGGTTACCATCCATTGAAATAACAAAAATCTCGACAGTAGACTACCTTCCATAATGACAAGGCTACAATCCAATGGATTAACAAAAATCTCGATAACAGACTACCTTTCATAATGACAAGGCTACCATCATTTGGAGTGACAAAAATCTGAACAATAGACTACCTTGCATAATGACAAGGATACCATCCATTGGAGTAACAGAAATATCAACAACAGACTACCTTCCATAATGACAAGGCTACCATCCAGTGAAGTAAAAAAAATCTCGACAACATACTACCTTCCATAATGACAAGGCTACCATCCATTGGAGTAAAAATAATCTTGACAACAAACTACCTTCCATAATGACAAGGCTACCATCCATTGGAGTAAAAAAATGTCGACAACAGACTACCTTCCATAATGACAAGGCTACCATCCATTGGAATGAAAAAAATCTCGACAACAAACTACCTTTCATAATGACAAGGCTACCATCCGTTGGAGTAACAAAAATATCGACAACAAACTATGTTCCAAAATGACAAGGCTACCATCCATTAGAGTAACAAAGATGTCGACAACAAACTACCTACCAAAGTGACAAGGCTACCATGCATTGGAGTAACAAAAATTTATACAATAGACTACCTTCCATAATGACAAGGCTACCATCCAATGGAATAACAAAAATCTCGACAACAGACTACCTTTCATAATGACAAGGCTTCCATCCATTAGAGTAACAAAAATCTGAACAACAGAATACCTTCCATAATGACAAGGCTACCATCCATTGGAGTAACAGAAATCTCAACGACAGACTACCTTCCATATTGACAAAGCTATCATCCATTAGAGTAACAAAAATATCGACAACACACTTTGTTCCATAATGACAAGGATACCCTCCATAGGAGTTACAAAAATCTCGACAATAGACTACCTTCCTTAATGACAAGGCTACCATCCATTGGAGTAACAAAAACATCGACGACAGATTACCTTCCAAAATGACAAGGCTACCATCCATTGGAGTAACAAAAATCTCTACAACAGACTACCTTCATTAATGACAAGGCTACCATCCATTGAGTAACAAAGATATCGACAACAGACTACCTTCCATAATGACAAGGCTATCATCCATTGGAGTAAAAAAAATCTAGACAGCAAACTACCTTCCATAATAACAAGGTTACCATCCATTTGAATAACAAAAATCTCGACAACAGACTACCTTCCATAATGACAAGTCTATCATCCATTGGAGTAACAAAAATCTCGACAACAGACTACCTTCCATAATGACAAGGCTACCATCCATTTGAATAACAAAAATATCGACAACATACTACCTTCCATAATGACAAGGCTACCATCCATTGGAGTAACGAAAATTTCGACAACGGATTACTTTCCATAATAACAAGGTTACCATCCATTGGAATAACAAATCTATCGACAAAGACCACCTTCCATAATGACAAGTCTACCATCTATTGGTGTAAAAAAAATCTCGACAATAGACTACCTTCCATAATTACAAGGTTACCATCCATTGTAATGACAAAAATATCGACAACAAACTACCTTCGATAATGACAAGGGTAACATCAAATGGAATAACTTAAATATCGACAAAAGATTACCTTTCATACTGACAAGGCTACCATCGATTCCAGTAACAAAAATATTAATGATAGACTACCTTCCATAATGACAAGGCTACCATCCATTGGAGTAACAATTATCTCGACAAATGACTACCTTTAGTAATGACAAGGCTACCATCCATTGGAGTAACAAAAATCTCGACAAAAGAGCACCTTCCATAAAGACAAGGCTACCATCCATTGGAGTAACAAACATATCGACAACAAACTACCTTCCATAATGACAAGGCTACCATCCATTGGAGTAACAAAAATCTCGATAAATGACTATGTTCCATAATGACAAGGCTACATCCATTAGAGTAACAAAAATCTCGACAACATACTACCTTCCATAAACACAAGGCTACCATTCATTGGAGTAATAAAATATAGACAACAGACTATGTTCCATAATGACAAGGCTACCATCCATTTGAGTAACAAAAATATCGACAACAAACTACCTTCCATAATTACAAGGCTACCATCCATTGAGTAACAAAGATATCGACAACAGACTTCCTTCCATAATGACAAGGCTATCATCCATTGGAATAAAAGATATCTTGACAGCAGACTACCTTCCATAATGACAATGCTACCATCCATTTGAATAACAAAAATATCGACAACAAACTACATTCCATAATGATAAGGTTACCATCCATTGGAATAACAAAGATATCGACAAAAGACTACCTTCCATAATGACAAGGATAACATCCATTGAAGTAAAAAAAATATCGACAAGAGACTACCTCCCATAATGACAAGGCTACCATCCATGGGAGTAATAAAAATCTCGACAACAGACAACCTTCCATAATGACAAGGTTACCATCCATTGGAATAACAAAAATCTCAACAACATAATACCTTTCATAATGACAAGGCTACCATCCATTAGACTAACAAAAATCTGAACAACAAACTGCCTTCCATAATGACAAGGCTACTATCCATTGGACTAATAGAAATCTCAATGATAGACTACGTTCCATAATGACAAGGCTACCATCCATTAGAGTAACAAAAATCTCAACAACAGACTACCTTCCAAAATGACAAGGCTACAATCCATTGGAGTAACAAAAATTTATACAACAGACTACCTTCCACTTTGACAAGGTTACCATCCATTGAAATAACAAAAATCTCAACAGTAGACTACCTTCCATAATGACAAGGCTACAATCCAATGGATTAACAAAAATCTCGATAACAGACTACCTTTCATAATGACAAGGCTACCATCATTTGGAGTAACAAAAATCTGAACAACAGACTACCTTCCATAATGACAAGGCTACCATCCCTTTGAGTAACAGAAATCTCAACGACAGACTACCTTCCATAATGACAAGGATATCATCCATTGGAGTAACAAAAATATCGACGACACACTATGTTCCATAAAGACAAGGCTACCATCCATTGGAGTAATAAAAATCTCGATAACAGACTACCTTCAATAATGACAAGGCTACCATCCATTGGAGTGACCAAAATATTGACGACAGACTACCTTCCATAAAGACAAGGCTACCATCCATTGAGTAAAAAAGATATCAACAACATACTACCTTCCATAATGACAAGGCTACCATCCAGTGAAGTAAAAAAAATCTCGACAACATACTACCTTCCATAATGACAAGGCTACCATCCATTGGAGTAAAAATAATCTTGACAACAAACTACCTTCCATAGTGACAAGGCTACCATCCATTGGAGTAAAAAAATGTCGACAACAGACTACCTTCCATAATGACAAGGCTACCATCCATTGGAATGAAAAAAATCTCGACAACAAACTACCTTTCATAATGACAAGGCTACCATCCGTTGGAGTAACAAAAATATCGACAACAAACTATGTTCCAAAATGACAAGGCTACCATCCATTAGAGTAACAAAGATGTCGACAACACACTACCTTCTAAATTGACAAGGCTACCATGCATTGGAGTAACAAAAATTTATACAATAGACTACATTCCATAATGACAAGGCTACCATCCAATGGAATAAAAAAAATATCGACAACAGACTACCTTTCATAATGACAAGGCTTCCATCCATTAGAGTAACAAAAATCTGAACAACAGAATACCTTCCATAATGACAAGGCTACCATCCATTGGAGTAACAGAAATCTCAACGACAGACTACCTTCCATATTGACAAAGCAATCATCCATTAGAGTAACAAAAATATCGACAACACACTTCGTTCCATAATGACAAGGATAACCTCCATAGGAGTTACAAAAATCTCGACAATAGACTACCTTCCTTAATGACAAGGCTACCATCCATTGGAGTAACAAAAACATCGACGACAGATTACCTTCCAAAATGACAAGGCTACCATCCATTGGAGTAACAAAAATCTCTACAACAGACTACCTTCATTAATGACAAGGCTACCATCCATTGAGTAACAAAGATATCGACAAAAGACTACCTTCCATAATGACAAGGCTATCATCCATTGGAGTAAAAAAAATCTAGACAGCAAACTACCTTCCATAATAACAAGGTTACCATCCATTTGAATAACAAAAATCTCGACAACAGACTACCTTCCATAATGACAAGTCTATCATCCATTGGAGTAACAAAAATCTCGACAACAGACTACCTTCCATAATGACAAGGCTACCATCCATTTGAATAACAAAAATATCGACAACATACTACCTTCCATAATGACAAGGCTACCATCCATTGGAGTAACAAAAATTTTGACAACGGATTACTTTCCATAATGACAAGGTTACCATCCATTGGAATAACAAATCTATCGACAAAGACCACCTTCCATAATGACAAGTCTACCATCTATTGGTGTAAAAAAAATCTCGACAATAGACTACCTTCCATAATTACAAGGATACCATCCATTGTAATGACAAAAATATCGACAACAAACTACCTTCCATAATGACAAGGGTAACATCAAATGGAATAACTTAAATATCGACAAAAGATTACCTTTCATACTGACAGGGCTACCATCAATTCCAGTAACAAAAATATTAATGATAGACTACCTTCCATAATGACAAGGCTACCATCCATTGGAGTAACAATTATCTCGACATAGGACTACCTTTCATAATGACAAGGCTACCATCCATTAGAGTAACAAAAATCTCGACAAAAGAGCACCTTCCATAAAGAGAAGGCTACCATCCATTGGAGTAACAAAAATCTCGACAACATACTACCTTCCATAAACACAAGGCTAGCATTCATTGGAATAATAAAATATCGACAACAGACTATGTTCCATAATGACAAGGCTACCATCCATTTGAGTAACAAAAATATCAACAACAAACTACCTTCCATAATTACAAGGCTACCATCCATTGAGTAACAAAGATATCGACAACAGACTTCCTTCCATAATGACAAGGCTATCATCCATTGGAATAAAAGATATCTTGACAGCAGAATACCTTCCATAATGACAATGTTACCATCCATTTGAATAACAAAAATATCGACAACAAACTACCTTCCATAATGATAAGGTTACCATCCATTGGAATAACAAAGATATCGACAAAAGACTACCTTCCTAATGACAAGGATACCATCCATTGAAGTAAAAAAAATAATGACAAGAGACTACCTCCCATAATGACAAGGCTACCATCCATGGGAGTAATAAAAATCTCGACAACAGACAACCTTCCATAATGACAAGGTTACCATCCATTGGAATAACAAAAATCTCAACAACATACTACCTTTCATAATGACAAGGCTACCATCCATTAGACTAACAAAAATCTGAACAACAGACTGCCTTCCATAATGACAAGGCTACCATCCATTGGACTAATAGAAATCTCAATGATAGACTACGTTCCATAATGACAAGGCTACCATCTATTGGAGTAACAAAAATCTCGACAACATACTACGTTCCATAATGACTAGGCTACCATCCATTGGAGTAACAAAAATCACGACAACAGACTACGTTCCATAATGATAAGGCTACCATCCAATACAGTAATAAAAAACTCGAAAACACACTACCTTCCATAATGACAAGGCTACCATCCATTGGAGTAACAAAAATATCGACAATAGACTATTTTCCATTAATGACAAGGCTACCATCCATTCGAGTAACAAAAATCTTAATGACAGACAACCTTCCATAATGACAAGGCTACCATCCATTGGAGTAACAACTATCTCGATAACATACTACCTTCCATAATGACAAGGCTACCATCCATTTGAGTAAATAAAATCTCGACAACAGACTACTTTCCATAAAAACAAGGCTACCATCCATTGGAGTAACAAAAATATCGCTAACAAACTACCTTCCATAAAGATAAGGCTACCATCCATTAGAGTAATAAAAATCTCGACAACAGACTACCTTCAATAATGACAAGGCTACCATCCATTGGAGTAACAAAAATATTGACGACAAATTACCTTCCAAAATGACAAGGCTACCATCCATTGGAGTAACAAAAATCTCTAGAACAGACTACCTTCATTAATGACAAGGCTACCATCCATTGAGTAACAAAGATATCGAAAACATACTACCTTCCATAATAACAAGGCTATCATCCATTGGAGTAAAAAGAATCTAGACAACAGACTACCTTCCATAATGACAAGGTTACCATCCATTTGAATAACAAAAATCTCGACAACAGACTACCTTCCACAATGACAAGGCTACCATCCATTAGAGTAATAAAGATATCGACAACAGACTACCTTCCATAATGACAAGGCTATCATCCATTGGAGTAAAAAAAATCTAGACAATAGTCTACCTTCCATAATGACAAGGTTACCATCCATTTGAATAAAAAAAATCTCGACAACAGACTACCTTCCATAATGACAAGGCTACAATCCATTGGAGTAACAAATACATTGACAGCAGACCACCTTCGATAATTACAAGGCTCCCATCCATTGGAGTAACAAAAATCTCGACAACATACTACCTTCCATAATGATAAGGCTACCATCCATTGGAGTAAAAAAAATCTCGACAACATACTACCTTCCATAATGACCAAGCTACCATCCATTGAGTAACAAAGATATCGACAATAGAATACCTTCCATAATGACAACGCTACCATCCATTGGAGTAAAATAAATCTTGACAATAGACTACCTTCCATAATGACAAGTCTACCATCTATTGGTGTAAAACAAATCTCGACAACAGACTACCTTCCATAATGACAAGGTTACCATCCATTGGAATGACAAAAATCACGACAACAAACTACCTTCCATAATGACAAGGCTACCATCCAATGGAATAACTTAAATATCGACAAAAGACTACCTTTCAAAATGACAGGGCTACCATCCATTCGAGTAACAAAAATCTGAAAAACAAACTACATTCCATAATGACAAGGCTACCATCCATTCGAGTAACAAAAATATTAATGACAAACTACCTTCCATAATGACAAGGCTACCATCCCATGGAGTAACAATTATCTCGACATAAGAATACCTTCCATAATGACAAGGCTACCATCCATTGGAGTAACAAAAATCTCGACAAAAGAGTACCTTCCATAAATACAAGCCTACCATCCATTTGAGTAACAAAACTATCGACAACAAATTACCTTCCATTAAGACAAAGCTACCATACATTGGAGTAACAAAAATCTCTACAATAAAATACCTTCAATAATGACAAGGCTACCATCCATTGGAGTAACAAAAATATCGACGACAGACTTCCTTCCGTAATGACAAGGTTACCATCCATTTGAACAACAAAAATCTCTAAAACAGAATACCTTCCATAATGACAAGGCTATCATTCATTGGAGTAACAAAAATCTCAACAACAGACTACCTTCCGTAATGACAAGGTTACCATCAATTGGAATAACAAGCATATCGACAACAGACTACCTTCGATAATGACAAGGCTATCATCCATTGGAATAAAAAATATCTCGACAGTAGACTACCTTCCATAATAACAATGTTACCATCCATTTGAATAACAAAAATCTCGACAACAGACCACCTTCCATAATGACAAGGCTACCATTCATTGGAGTAACAAAAATCTCGACAATAGACTACCTTCCATAATGAAACGCTTACCATCCATTGGAATAAGAAAGATATCGACAAAAGACTACCTTCCATAATGACAAGGATACCATCCATTGAAGTAAAAAAAATATTAACAACAGACTACCTTCCATAATGACAAGGCTGCCATCCATTGGAGTAATAAAAATCTCGACAACAGACAACCTTCCATAATGACAAGGTTACCATCCATTGGAATAACAAAAATCTCGATAACATACTACATTCCATAAGGACAAGTCTTCCATACAATGGAATAACAAAAATCTCGACAACATACTACCTTTCATAATGACAAGGCTACCATCCATTGGAGTACAGGAAAATCTGAACAACAGACATCCTTCCATAATGACAAGGCTACTATCTATTGGACTAACAGAAATCTCAACGACAGACTACGTTCCATAATGACAAGGCTACCATCCATTGGAGAAACAAAAATCTCAACAACAGACTACGTTCCATAATGACTAGGCTACCATCCATTGGAGTATCAAAAATCTCGACAACAGACTACGTTCCATAATGATAAGGCTACCATCCAATAGAGTAACAAAAATCTCGAAAACACACTACGTTCCATAATGACAAGGTTACCATCCATTGGAGTAACAAAAATATCGACGACAGATTACCTTCCAAATTGACAAGGCTACCATCTATTGGAGTAACAAAAATCTCTACAACAGACTACCTTCATTAATGACAAGGCTACCATCCACTGAGTAACAATTATATTAACAACAAACTACTTTCCAGAATTACAAGGCCATCATTCATTGGAGTAAAAAAAATCTAGACAACAGACTTCCTTCCGTAATGACAAGGTTACCATCCATTTGAACAACAAAAATCTCAAAAACAGAATACCTTCCATAATGACAAGGCTACCATTCATTGGAGTAACAAAAATCTCAACAACAGACTACCTTCCATAATGACAAGGTTACCATCCATTGGAATAACAAACATATCGACAACAAACTACCTTCCATAATGACAAGGCTATCATCCATTGGAATAAAAAATATCTCGACAGTAGACTACCTTCCATAATAACAATGTTACCATCCATTTGAATAACAAAAATCTCGACAACAGACCACCTTCCATAATGACAAGGCTACCATCCATTAGAGTAATAAAAATCTCGACAATAGACTACCTTCCATAATGAAACGCTTACCATCCATTGGAATAACAAAGATATCGACAAAAGACTACCTTCCATAATGACAAGGATACCATCCATTGAAGTAAAAAAAATATTGACAACAGACTACCTTCCATAATGACAAGGCTGCCATCCATTGGAGTAATAAAAATCTCGACAACAGATAACCTTCCATAATGACAAGGTTACCATCCATTGGAATAACAAAAATCTCGATAACATACTACATTCCATAAGGACAAGTCTTCCATCCAATGGAATAACAAAAATCTCGACAACATACTACCTTTCATAATGACAAGGCTACCATCCATTGGAGTACAGGAAACTCTGAACAACAGACATCCTTCCATAATGACAAGGCTACTATCTATTGGACTAACATAAATCTCAACGACAGACTACGTTCCATAATGACAAGGCTACCATCCATTGGAGAAACAAAAATCTCAACAACAGACTACGTTCCATAATGACTAGGCTACCATCCATTGGAGTATCAAAAATCTCGACAACAAACTACGTTCCATAATGATAAGGCTAGCATCCAATAGAGTAACAAAAATCTCGAAAACACACTACGTTCCATAATGACAAGGCTACCATCCATTGGAGTAACAAAAATATCGACGACAGATTACCTTCCAAATTGACAAGGCTACCATCCATTAGAGTAACAAAAATCTCTACAACAGACTACCTTTATTAATGACAAGGCTACCATCCACTGAGTAACAATTATATTAACAACAAACTACCTTCCAGAATTACAAGGCTATCATTCATTGGAGTAAAAAAAATCTAGACAACAGACTTCCTTCCGTAATGACAAGGATACCATCCATTTGAACAACAAAAATCTCAAAAACAGAATACCTTCCATAATGACAAGGCTACCATTCATTGGAGTAACAAAAATCTCGACAACAGACTACCTTCCATAATGACAAGGTTACCATCCATTGGAATAACAAACATATCGACAACAAACTACCTTCCATAATGACAAGGCTACCATCCATTAGAGTAATAAAAATCTCTATAACAGACTACGTTCCATAATGACAAGGCTACATCCATTAGAGTAACAAAAATCACGACAACCGACTACCTTCCAAAAACACAAGGCTACCATTCATTGGAGTAACAAAAATATCGACAACAGACTATGTTCCATAATGACAAGGCTACCATCCATTGGAGTAACAAAAATATCGACAACAGACTATGTTCCATAATGACAAGGCTACCATCCATTTGAGTAACAAAAATATCGACAACAGACTACCTTCCATAATGACAAGGCTACCATCCATTGATTAACAAAGATATCGACAATAGACTACCTTCCATAATGACAAGGCTATCATCCATTGGAATAAAAAATATATCGACAGCAGACTACCTTCCATAATGACAATGTTACCATCCATTTGAATAACAAAAATCTCGACAACAGACTACCTTCCATAATGACAAGGCTACAATCCATTGGAGTAACAAAAATCTCGACAATAGACTACCTTCCATAATGACAAGCTTACCATCCATTGGAATAACAAAGATATCGACAAAAGACTACTTTCCATAATGACAAGGATACCATCCATTGAAGTAAAAAAATATCGACAATAGACTACCTTCCATAATGACAAGACTGCTATCCATTGGAGTAATAAAAATCTCGACAACAAACAACCTTCCATAATGACAAGGTTACCATCCATTGGAATAACAAAAATCTCGATAACATACTACATTCCATAAGGACAAGTCTACCATCCAATGGAATAACAAAAATCTCGACAACATACTACCTTTCATAATGACAAGGCTACCATCCATTGGAGTAACAAAAATCTGAACAACAGACTGCCTTCCATAATGACAAGGCTACCATCTATTAGACTAACATAAATCTCAATGATAGACTACGATCCATAATGAGAAGGCTACCATCCATTGTAGAAACAAAAATCTCGACAACAATTTACGTTCCATAATGACTAGGCTACCATCCATTGGAGTAACAAAAATCTCGACAACAGACTATGTTCCATAATGATAAGGCTACCATCCAATAGAGTATTAAAAATCTTGAAAACACACTACCTTCCATAATGACAAGGCTACCATCCATTGGTGTAACAAAAATCTCGACAACAGACTACCTTCCATAATGACAAGGCTAACATCCATTGGAGTAACAAAAATCTCGACAACAAACTACCTTCTATAATGACCAGGCTACCATCAATTGAGTAAAATTGATATCGACAATAGACTACCTTCCATAATGACAAGTCTACCATCCTTTGGAGAAAAAAAAATCTCGACAACAGACTACCTTCCATAACCAAAAGATTACCATGCATTGGAATGATAAAAATCTCGACAACAAACTACCTTCCATAATGACAAGACTACCATCCATTGGAGTAACAAAAATTTGAAAAATAGACTACCTTCCATAATGACTAGGCTACGATCCATTGGAGTAACAATTATCTCCACAAAAGACTACCTTCCATAATGACAAGGCAACCATCCATTGGAGTAACAAAAATCTCGACAATAGACTACCTTCCATAAAGACAAGGCTACCATCCATTGGAGTAACAAAACTATCGACAACAAACTACCTTCCATAAACACAAGGCTACCATCCATTGGAGTAACAAAAATCTCGACAACTGACTACCTTCAATAATGACAAGACTACCATCCATTGGAGTAACAAAAATATCGCCGACAAATTACCTTCCAAAATGACAAGGCTACCATCCATTGGAGTAACAAAAATCTCTACAACAGACACCCTACCATCCATTGGAGTAAAATAAATCTTGACAACAGACTACCTTCCATAATGACAAGGCTACCATCCATTGGAGTAACAAAAATCTCGACAATAGACTACCTTCCATAAAGAAAAGGCTAATATCCATTGGAGTAACAAAACTATAGACAACAAACTACCTTCCATAAAGACAAGGCTACCATCCATTGGAGTAACAAAAATCTTGACAACTGACTACCTTCAATAATGACAAGGCTACAATCCATTGGTGTAACAAAAATATCGACAACAAACTACCTTCGATAATGACAAGGCTATCATCCATTGGAGTAAAAAAAATCTCGACAACAGACTACCTTCCATAATGACAAGACTACCATCCATTAGAGTAACAAAAATCTCGACAGCAGACTACCTTCCATAAACACAAGGCTACCATTCATTGGAGTAACAAAAATATCGTCAACATTCTATGTTCCATAATGACAAGGCTACCATCCATTGAGTAACAAAGATATCGATAATAGACTACATTCCATAATGACAAGGCTATCATCCATTGTAATAAAAAAATTTTCGACAGTAGACTACCTTCCATAATGACAATGTTACCATCCATTTGAATAACAAAAATCTCGATAACAGACTACCTTCCATAATGACAAGGCTACCATCCATTGGAGTAAAAAAATTCTCGACCATAGACTACCTTCTATAATGACTAGGCTACCATCCATTGGAGTAACAATTATCTCGACAATAGACTACCTTCCATAAAGACAAGGCTACCATCCATTGGAGTAACAAAACTATCGACAACAGACTACCTTCCATATAGACAAGGCTACCATCCATTGGAGTAACAAAAATCTCGATAACTGACTACCTTCAATAATGACAAGGCTACCATCCATTGGAGTAACAAAAATATCAACGACATATTACCTTCCAAAATGACAAGGCTACCATCCATTGGAGTAACAAAAATCTCTACAACAGACTCCCTACCATCCATTGGAGTAAAGTAAATCATGACAACAGACTACCTTCCGTAATGACAAGGCTACCATCCATTGGAGTAACAAAAATCTTGACAATAGAACACCTTCCATAAAGAAAAGGCTAACATCCATTGGAGTAACAAAACTATCGATAACAAACTACCTTCCATAAAGACAAGGCTACCATCCATTGGAGTAACAAAAATATCGACAACAGACTACCTTCAATAATGACAAGGCTACCATCCATTGGAGTAACAAAATTCTCTACAACAGACTACCTTCATTAATGACAAGGCTACAATCCATTGAGTAACAAAGATATCGACAATAAACTACCTTCCATAAACACAAGGCTACCATTCATTGGAGTAATAAAAATATTGTCAACAAACTATGTTCCATAATGACAAGGCTACCATCCATTGGAGTAACAAAAATATCGACAACAGACTACCTTCCATAATGACAAGGCTACCATCAATTGAGTAACAAAGATATCGACAATAGACTACCTTCCATAATGACAAGGCTATCATCCATTGTAATAAAAAATTTCTCGAGAGCAGACTAAATTCCATAATGACAATGTTACCATCCATTTGAATAACAAAAATCTCGACAATAGACTACCTTCCATAATGACAAGGCTACAATCCATTGGTGTAAAAAAAATCTCGACAATAGACTACCTTCCATAATGACAAAGTTACCATCCATTGGAATAATAAAGATATCGACAACAGACTACCTTCCATAATGACAAGGCTATCATCCATTGGAGTAACAAAAATCTAGACAACAAACTACCTTCCATAATACCAAGGCTACCATCCATTGGAATAACAAAAATCTCGACAATAAACTACCTTCCATAATGACCAGGCTACCATCCATTAAGTAACAATTATATCGACAACAGACTACCTTCCATAATGACAATGCTACCATCCATTGGAGTAAAAAAAATCTTGACAACAGACTACCTTCCATAATTACAAGGTTACCATCCATAGGAATTACAAAAATCTCGACAACAAACTACCTTCCATAATGACAAGGCTACCATCAATTCTAGTAACAAAAATCTTAATGACAAACTACCTTCCATAATGACAAGGCTACCATCCACTGGAGTAACAATTATCTCGACAACAGACTACCTTCCATAATGACAAGGCTACCATCCAATGCAGTAACAAAAATCTCGACAATAGACTACCTTCCATAAAGAAAAGGCTAACATCCATTGGAGTAACAAAACTATTGACAACAAACTACCTTCCATAAAGACAAGGCTACCATCCATTAGAGTAACAAAAATCTCGACAATAGACTACCTTCAATAATGACAAGGCTACTATCCATTGGTGTAACAAAAATATCGACGACAGATTACCTTCCAAAATTACAAGGCTACCATCCATTGGAGTAACAAAATTCTCTACAATAGACTACCTTCATTAAGGACAAGGCTACAGTCCATTGAGTAACAAAGATATCGACAACAGACTACCTTCCATAATGACAAGGCTATCATCCATTGGAGTAAAATAAATCTCGACAACAGACTACCTTCCATAATGACAAGGCTACCATCCATTAGAGTAACAAAAATATCGACAGCAGACTACCTTCCATAAACATAAGGCTACCATTCATTGGAGTAACAAAAATATTGGCAACAGACTATGTTCCATAATGACAAGGCTACCATCGATTTGAGTAACAAAAATATCGACAACAGACTACCTTCCATAATGACAAGGCTACCATCCATTGAGTAACAAAGATATCGACAACAGACTACCTTCCATAATGACAAGGCTATCATCCATTTTAATAAAAAATATCTCGATAGCAGACTACCTTCCATAATGACAATGTTACCATCCATTTGAATAAAAAAATCTCGACAACAGACTACCTTCCATAATGACAAGGATACCATCCATTGGAGTAACAAAAATCTCGACAATAGACTACCTTCCATAATGACAAGGTTACCATCCATTGGAATAACAAAGATATCAACAACAAACTACCTTCCATAATGACAAGGCTACCTTCCATTGGAGTATTAAAAATCTCGACAACAGACAACCTTCCATAATGACATGGTTAGCATCCATTGGAATAACAAAAATCTCGATAACATACTACATTCCATAAGGACAAGGCTACCATCCAATGGAATAACTAAAATCTCGACAACAAACTACCTTTCCATAATTACAAGGCTACCATCCATTCGAGTAACAAAAATCTTAATGACAAACTATCTTCCATAATAACAAGGCTACCTTCCATTGGAGTAACAATTATCTCGATAACAAACTACCTTCCATAATGAGAATTCTACCATCCATTGGAGTAACAAAAATCTCGACAACAGACTACCTTCCATAAAGACAAGGCTACCATCCATTGGAGTAACAAAATTATCGACAACAAACTACCTTCCATAAAGACAAGGCTACCATCCATTGGAGTTATAAAAATCTCGACAACAGACTACCTTCAATAATGAAAAGGCTACCATCCATTGGAGTAACAAAAATATCGACAACAAACTACGTTCCATAATGATAAGGCTAGCATCCAATAGAGTAACAAAAATCTCGAAAACACACTACGTTCCATAATGACAAGGCTACCATCCATTGGAGTAACAAAAATATCGACGACAGATTACCTTCCAAATTGACAAGGCTACCATCCATTAGAGTAACAAAAATCTCTACAACAGACTACCTTTATTAATGACAAGGCTACCATCCACTGAGTAACAATTATATTAACAACAAACTACCTTCCAGAATTACAAGGCTATCATTCATTGGAGTAAAAAAAATCTAGACAACAAACTTCCTTCCGTAATGACAAGGATACCATCCATTTGAACAACAAAAATCTCAAAAACAGAATACCTTCCATAATGACAAGGCTACCATTCATTGGAGTAACAAAAATCTCGACAACAGACTACCTTCCATAATGACAAGGTTACCATCCATTGGAATAACAAACATATCGACAACAAACTACCTTCCATAATGACAAGGCTACCATCCATTAGAGTAATAAAAATCTCTATAACAGACTACGTTCCATAATGACAAGGCTATATCCATTAGAGTAACAAAAATCACGACAACGGACTACCTTCCAAAAACACAAGGCTACCATTCATTGGAGTAACAAAAATATCGACAACAGACTATGTTCCATAATGACAAGGCTACCATCCATTGGAGTAACAAAAATATCGACAACAGACTACCTTCAATAATGACAAGGCTACCATCCATTGGAGTAACAAAATTCTCTACAACAGACTACCTTCATTAATGACAAGGCTACAATCCATTGAGTAACAAAGATATCGACAATAAACTACCTTCCATAAACACAAGGCTACCATTCATTGGAGTAATAAAAATATTGTCAACAAACTATGTTCCATAATGACAAGGCTACCATCCATTGGAGTAACAAAAATATCGACAACAGACTACCTTCCATAATGACAAGGCTACCATCAATTGAGTAACAAAGATATCGACAATAGACTACCTTCCATAATGACAAGGCTATCATCCATTGTAATAAAAAATTTCTCGAGAGCAGACTAAATTCCATAATGACAATGTTACCATCCATTTGAATAACAAAAATCTCGACAATAGACTACCTTCCATAATGACAAGGCTACAATCCATTGGTGTAAAAAAAATCTCGACAATAGACTACCTTCCATAATGACAAAGTTACCATCCATTGGAATAATAAAGATATCGACAACAGACTACCTTCCATAATGACAAGGCTATCATCCATTGGAGTAACAAAAATCTAGACAACAAACTACCTTCCATAATACCAAGGCTACCATCCATTGGAATAACAAAAATCTCGACAATAAACTACCTTCCATAATGACCAGGCTACCATCCATTAAGTAACAATTATATCGACAACAGACTACCTTCCATAATGACAATGCTACCATCCATTGGAGTAAAAAAAATCTTGACAACAGACTACCTTCCATAATTACAAGGTTACCATCCATAGGAATTACAAAAATCTCGACAACAAACTACCTTCCATAATGACAAGGCTACCATCAATTCTAGTAACAAAAATCTTAATGACAAACTACCTTCCATAATGACAAGGCTACCATCCACTGGAGTAACAATTATCTCGACAACAGACTACCTTCCATAATGACAAGGCTACCATCCAATGCAGTAACAAAAATCTCGACAATAGACTACCTTCCATAAAGAAAAGGCTAACATCCATTGGAGTAACAAAACTATTGACAACAAACTACCTTCCATAAAGACAAGGCTACCATCCATTAGAGTAACAAAAATCTCGACAATAGACTACCTTCAATAATGACAAGGCTACTATCCATTGGTGTAACAAAAATATCGACGACAGATTACCTTCCAAAATTACAAGGCTACCATCCATTGGAGTAACAAAATTCTCTACAATAGACTACCTTCATTAAGGACAAGGCTACAGTCCATTGAGTAACAAAGATATCGACAACAGACTACCTTCCATAATGACAAGGCTATCATCCATTGGAGTAAAATAAATCTCGACAACAGACTACCTTCCATAATGACAAGGCTACCATCCATTAGAGTAACAAAAATATCGACAGCAGACTACCTTCCATAAACATAAGGCTACCATTCATTGGAGTAACAAAAATATTGGCAACAGACTATGTTCCATAATGACAAGGCTACCATCGATTTGAGTAACAAAAATATCGACAACAGACTACCTTCCATAATGACAAGGCTACCATCCATTGAGTAACAAAGATATCGACAACAGACTACCTTCCATAATGACAAGGCTATCATCCATTTTAATAAAAAATATCTCGATAGCAGACTACCTTCCATAATGACAATGTTACCATCCATTTGAATAAAAAAATCTCGACAACAGACTACCTTCCATAATGACAAGGATACCATCCATTGGAGTAACAAAAATCTCGACAATAGACTACCTTCCATAATGACAAGGTTACCATCCATTGGAATAACAAAGATATCAACAACAAACTACCTTCCATAATGACAAGGCTACCTTCCATTGGAGTATTAAAAATCTCGACAACAGACAACCTTCCATAATGACATGGTTAGCATCCATTGGAATAACAAAAATCTCGATAACATACTACATTCCATAAGGACAAGGCTACCATCCAATGGAATAACTAAAATCTCGACAACAAACTACCTTTCCATAATTACAAGGCTACCATCCATTCGAGTAACAAAAATCTTAATGACAAACTATCTTCCATAATAACAAGGCTACCTTCCATTGGAGTAACAATTATCTCGATAACAAACTACCTTCCATAATGAGAATTCTACCATCCATTGGAGTAACAAAAATCTCGACAACAGACTACCTTCCATAAAGACAAGGCTACCATCCATTGGAGTAACAAAATTATCGACAACAAACTACCTTCCATAAAGACAAGGCTACCATCCATTGGAGTTATAAAAATCTCGACAACAGACTACCTTCAATAATGAAAAGGCTACCATCCATTGGAGTAACAAAAATATCGACAACAAACTACGTTCCATAATGATAAGGCTAGCATCCAATAGAGTAACAAAAATCTCGAAAACACACTACGTTCCATAATGACAAGGCTACCATCCATTGGAGTAACAAAAATATCGACGACAGATTACCTTCCAAATTGACAAGGCTACCATCCATTAGAGTAACAAAAATCTCTACAACAGACTACCTTTATTAATGACAAGGCTACCATCCACTGAGTAACAATTATATTAACAACAAACTACCTTCCAGAATTACAAGGCTATCATTCATTGGAGTAAAAAAAATCTAGACAACAAACTTCCTTCCGTAATGACAAGGATACCATCCATTTGAACAACAAAAATCTCAAAAACAGAATACCTTCCATAATGACAAGGCTACCATTCATTGGAGTAACAAAAATCTCGACAACAGACTACCTTCCATAATGACAAGGTTACCATCCATTGGAATAACAAACATATCGACAACAAACTACCTTCCATAATGACAAGGCTACCATCCATTAGAGTAATAAAAATCTCTATAACAGACTACGTTCCATAATGACAAGGCTATATCCATTAGAGTAACAAAAATCACGACAACGGACTACCTTCCAAAAACACAAGGCTACCATTCATTGGAGTAACAAAAATATCGACAACAGACTATGTTCCATAATGACAAGGCTACCATCCATTGGAGTAACAAAAATATCGACAACAGACTATGTTCCATAATGACAAGGCTACCATCCATTTGAGTAACAAAAATATCGACAACAGACTACCTTCCATAATGACAAGGCTACCATCCATTGATTAACAAAGATATCGACAATAGACTACCTTCCATAATGACAAGGCTATCATCCATTGGAATAAAAAATATATCGACAGCAGACTACCTTCCATAATGACAATGTTACCATCCATTTGAATAACAAAAATCTCGACAACAGACTACCTTCCATAATGACAAGGCTACAATCCATTGGAGTAACAAAAATCTCGACAATAGACTACCTTCCATAATGACAAGCTTACCATCCATTGGAATAACAAAGATATCGACAAAAGACTACTTTCCATAATGACAAGGATACCATCCATTGAAGTAAAAAAATATCGACAATAGACTACCTTCCATAATGACAAGACTGCTATCCATTGGAGTAATAAAAATCTCGACAACAAACAACCTTCCATAATGACAAGGTTACCATCCATTGGAATAACAAAAATCTCGATAACATACTACATTCCATAAGGACAAGTCTACCATCCAATGGAATAACAAAAATCTCGACAACATACTACCTTTCATAATGACAAGGCTACCATCCATTGGAGTAACAAAAATCTGAACAACAGACTGCCTTCCATAATGAGAAGGCTACCATCTATTAGACTAACATAAATCTCAATGATAGACTACGATCCATAATGACAAGGCTACCATCCATTGTAGAAACAAAAATCTCGACAACAGTTTACGTTCCATAATGACTAGGCTACCATCCATTGGAGTAACAAAAATCTCGACAACTGACTATGTTCCATAATGATAAGGCTACCATCCAATAGAGTATTAAAAATCTTGAAAACACACTACCTTCCATAATGACAAGGCTACCATCCATTGGTGTAACAAAAATCTCGACAACAGACTACCTTCCATAATGACAAGGCTACCATCCATTGGAGTAACAAAAATCTCGACAACAAACTACCTTCTATAATGACCAGGCTACCATCAATTGAGTAAAATTGATATCGACAACAGACTACCTTCCATAATGACAAGTCTACCATCCTTTGGAGAAAAAAAAATCTCGACAACAGACTACCTTCCATAACCAAAAGATTACCATGCATTGGAATGATAAAAATCTCGACAACAAACTACCTTCCATAATGACAAGACTACCATCCATTGGAGTAACAAAAATTTGAAAAATAGACTACCTTCCATAATGACTAGGCTACGATCCATTGGAGTAACAATTATCTCCACAAAAGACTACCTTCCATAATGACAAGGCAACCATCCATTGGAGTAACAAAAATCTCGACAATAGACTACCTTCCATAAAGACAAGGCTACCATCCATTGGAGTAACAAAACTATCGACAACAAACTACCTTCCATAAACACAAGGCTACCATCCATTGGAGTAACAAAAATCTCGACAACTGACTACCTTCAATAATGACAAGACTACCATCCATTAGAGTAACAAAAATATCGCCGACAAATTACCTTCCAAAATGACAAGGCTACCATCCATTGGAGTAACAAAAATCTCTACAACAGACACCCTACCATCCATTGGAGTAAAATAAATCTTGACAACAGACTACCTTCCATAATGACAAGGCTACCATCCATTGGAGTAACAAAAATCTCGACAATAGACTACCTTCCATAAAGAAAAGGCTAATATCCATTGGAGTAACAAAACTATAGACAACAAACTACCTTCCATAAAGACAAGGCTACCATCCATTGGAGTAACAAAAATCTCGACAACTGACTACCTTCAATAATGACAAGGCTACAATCCATTGGTGTAACAAAAATATCGACAACAAACTACCTTCGATAATGACAAGGCTATCATCCATTGGAGTAAAAAAAA
This sequence comes from Vicia faba, assembly GCA_948472305.1. Lineage (NCBI taxonomy): Eukaryota > Viridiplantae > Streptophyta > Magnoliopsida > Fabales > Fabaceae > Vicia > Vicia faba. The sequence goes on from OX451738.1 coordinate 755,355,922, forward strand.
TCTCGACAACAGACTACCTTCCATAATGACAAGACTACCATCCATTAGAGTAACAAAAATCTCGACAGCAGACTACCTTCCATAAACACAAGGCTACCATTCATTGGAGTAACAAAAATATCGTCAACATTCTATGTTCCATAATGACAAGGCTACCATCCATTGAGTAACAAAGATATCGATAATAGACTACATTCCATAATGACAAGGCTATCATCCATTGTAATAAAAAAATTTTAGACAGTAGACTACCTTCCATAATGACAATGTTACCATCCATTTGAATAACAAAAATCTCGATAACAGACTACCTTCCATAATGACAAGGCTACCATCCATTGGAGTAAAAAAAATCTCGACCATAGACTACCTTCTATAATGACTAGGCTACCATCCATTGGAGTAACAATTATCTCGACAATAGACTACCTTCCATAAAGACAAGGCTACCATCCATTGGAGTAACAAAACTATCGACAACAGACTACCTTCCATATAGACAAGGCTACCATCCATTGGAGTAACAAAAATCTCGACAACTGACTACCTTCAATAATGACAAGGCTACCATCCATTGGAGTAACAAAAATATCAACGACATATTACCTTCCAAAATGACAAGGCTACCATCCATTGGAGTAACAAAAATCTCTACAACAGACTCCCTACCATCCATTGGAGTAAAGTAAATCATGACAACAGACTACCTTCCGTAATGACAAGGCTACCATCCATTGGAGTAACAAAAATCTTGACAATAGAACACCTTCCATAAAGAAAAGGCTAACATCCATTGGAGTAACAAAACTATCGATAACAAACTACCTTCCATAAAGACAAGGCTACCATCCATTGGAGTAACAAAAATATCGACAACAGACTACCTTCAATAATGACAAGGCTACCATCCATTGGAGTAACAAAATTCTCTACAACAGACTACCTTCATTAATGACAAGGCTACAATCCATTGAGTAACAAAGATATCGACAATAAACTACCTTCCATAAACACAAGGCTACCATTCATTGGAGTAATAAAAATATTGTCAACAAACTATGTTCCATAATGACAAGGCTACCATCCATTGGAGTAACAAAAATATCGACAACAGACTACCTTCCATAATGACAAGGCTACCATCAATTGAGTAACAAAGATATCGACAATAGACTACCTTCCATAATGACAAGGCTATCATCCATTGTAATAAAAAATTTCTCGAGAGCAGACTAAATTCCATAATGACAATGTTACCATCCATTTGAATAACAAAAATCTCGACAATAGACTACCTTCCATAATGACAAGGCTACAATCCATTGGTGTAAAAAAAATCTCGACAATAGACTACCTTCCATAATGACAAAGTTTCCATCCATTGGAATAATAAAGATATCAACAACAGACTACCTTCCATAATGACAAGGCTATCATCCATTGGAGTAACAAAAATCTAGACAACAGACTACCTTCCATAATACCAAGGCTACCATCCATTGGAATAACAAAAATCTCGACAATAAACTACCTTCCATAATGACCAGGCTACCATCCATTAAGTAACAATTATATCGACAACAGACTACCTTCCATAATGACAATGCTACCATCCATTGGAGTAAAAAAAATCTTGACAACAGACTACCTTCCATAATTACAAGGTTACCATCCATAGGAATTACAAAAATCTCGACAACAAACTACCTTCCATAATGACAAGGCTACCATCAATTCTAGTAACAAAAATCTTAATGACAAACTACCTTCCATAATGACAAGGCTACCATCCACTGGAGTAACAATTATCTCGACAACAGACTACCTTCCATAATGACAAGGCTACCATCCAATGCAGTAACAAAAATCTCGACAATAGACTACCTTCCATAAAGAAAAGGCTAACATCCATTGGAGTAACAAAACTATTGACAACAAACTACCTTCCATAAAGACAAGGCTACCATCCATTAGAGTAACAAAAATCTCGACAATAGACTACCTTCAATAATGACAAGGCTACTATCCATTGGTGTAACAAAAATATCGACGACAGATTACCTTCCAAAATTACAAGGCTACCATCCATTGGAGTAACAAAATTCTCTACAATAGACTACCTTCATTAAGGACAAGGCTACAATCAATTGAGTAACAAAGATATCGACAACAGACTACCTTCCATAATGACAAGGCTATCATCCATTGGAGTAAAATAAATCTCGACAACAGACTACCTTCCATAATGACAAGGCTACCATCCATTAGAGTAACAAAAATATCGACAGCAGACTACCTTCCATAAACATAAGGCTACCATTCATTGGAGTAACAAAAATATTGGCAACAGACTATGTTCCATAATGACAAGGCTACCATCGATTTGAGTAACAAAAATATCGACAACAGACTACCTTCCATAATGACAAGGCTACCATCCATTGAGTAACAAAGATATCGACAACAGACTACCTTCCATAATGACAAGGCTATCATCCATTATAATAAAAAATATCTCGATAGCAGACTACCTTCCATAATGACAATGTTACCATCCATTTGAATAAATAAAATCTCGACAACAGACTACCTTCCATAATGACAAGGATACCATCCATTGGAGTAACAAAAATCTCGACAATAGACTACCTTCCATAATGACAAGGTTACCATCCATTGGAATAACAAAGATATCAACAACAAACTACCTTCCATAATGACAAGGCTACCTTCCATTGGAGTATTAAAAATCTCGACAACAGACAACCTTCCATAATGACATGGTTAGCATCCATTGGAATAACAAAAATCTCGATAACATACTACATTCCATAAGGACAAGGCTACCATCCAATGGAATAACAAAAATCTCGACAACAAACTACCTTTCCATAATTACAAGGCTACCATCCATTCGAGTAACAAAAATCTTAATGACAAACTATCTTCCATAATAACAAGGCTACCATCCATTGGAGTAACAATTATCTCGATAACAAACTACCTTCCATAATGAGAATTCTACCATCCATTGGAGTAACAAAAATCTCGACAACAGACTACCTTCCATAAAGACAAGGCTACCATCCATTGGAGTAACAAAATTATCGACAACAAACTACCTTCCATAAAGACAAGGCTACCATCCATTGGAGTTATAAAAATCTCGACAACAGACTACCTTCAATAATGACAAGGCTACCATCCATTGGAGTAACAAAAGTATCGACGACAAATTACCTTACAAAATGATAAGGCTACCATCCATTGGAGTAACAAATATCTCTACAACAGACTACCTTCATTAATGACAAGGCTATCATCCATTGAGTAACAAAGATATCAACAACAGACTACCTTCCATAATGACAAGGCTATCATTCATTGGAGTAAAAAAAATCTAGACAACAGACTACCTTCCATAATGACAAGGTTACCATCCATTTGAATAACAAAAATCTCGACAACAGGCTACCTTCCATAATGACAAGGTTACCTTCCATTGGAATAACAAAGATATCGACACTAGAACACCTTCTATAATGACAAGGCTACCATCCATTGGAGTAACAAAAATCTCGACAACAGACTACCTTCCATAATGATAAGGCTACCACCCATTGGAGTAACAAAAATCTCGACAACCGACTACCTTCCATAATGACTAGGCTACCATCCATTGAGTAACAAAGATATAGATAATAGAATACCTTCCATAATGACAACCCTACCATCCATTGGAGTAAAATAAATCTTGACAACAGACTACCTTCCATAATGACAAGGCTACCATCCATTGGAGTAACAAAAATCTCGAAAAAAGACTACCTTCCATAAAGAAAAGGCTAACATCCATTGGAGTAACAAAACTATCGGCAACAAACTACCTTCAATAAAGACAAGGCTACCATCCATTGGAGTAACAAAAATCTCGACAAAAGACTACCTTCATAATGACAAGGCTACCATCCATTGGTGTAACAAAAATATCGATGACAGATTACCTTCCAAAATTCCAAGGCTACTATCCATTGGAGTAACAAAATTCTCTACAACAGACTACCTTCATTAATGACAAGGCTACAATCCATTGAGTAACAAAGATATCGACAACAGACTACCTTCCATAATGACAAGGCTACCATCCATTAGAGTAACAAAAATCTCGACAGCAGACTACCGTCCATAAACACAAGGCCACCATTCATTGAAGTAACAAAAATATCGTCAACAGACTATGTTCCATGATGACAAGGCTACCATCCATTTGAGTAACAAAAATATCGACAATAGACTACCTTCTATAATGACAAGGCTACCATCCATTGAGTAACAGAGATATCGACAACAGACTACATTCCATAATGACAAGGCTATCATCCATTGTAATAAAAAATATCTTGACAGTAGACTACCTTCCATAATGACAATGTTACCATCCATTTGAATAAAATAAATCTCGACAACAGACTACCTTCCATAATGACAAATCTACCATCCATTGGAGTAACAAAAATCTCGACAATAGACTACCTTCCATAATGACAAGTTTACCATCCAATGGAATAACAAAGATATCGACAATAGACTACCTTCCATTATAACAAGGCTACCATCCATTGAAGTAAAAAAAAATATCGATAACAGACTACCTTCCATAATGACAAGGCTACCTTCCATTTGAGTAATAAAAATCTCGACAACAGACAACCTTCCATAATGACAAGGCTACCATCCATTGAGTAACAAAGATATCGACAATAGACTACCTTCCATAATGACAAGGCTATCATCCATTGTAATAAAAAATTTCTCAAGAGCAGACTAAATTCCATAATGACAATGTTACCATCCATTTGAATAACAAAAATCTCGACAACAGACTACCTTCCATAATGACAAGGCTACAATCCATTGGAGTAAAAAAAATCTCGACAATAGACTACCTTCCATAATTACAAAGTTACCATCCATTGGAATAATAAAGATATCGACAACAGACTATCTTCCATAATGACAAGGCTATCATCCATTGGAGTAACAAAAATCTAGACAACAGACTTCCTTCCATAATACCAAGGTTACCATCCATTGGAATAACAAAAATCTCGACAATAAACTACCTTCCATAATGACCAGGCTACCATCCATTAAGTAACAATTATATCGACAACAGACTACCTTCCATAATGACAATGCTACAAGTCATTGGAGTAAAAAAAATCTTGACAACAGACTACCTTCCATAATGACAAGGTTACCATCCATAGGAATTACAAAAATCTCGACAACAAACTACCTTCCATAATGACAAGGCTACCATCAATTCTAGTAACAAAAATCTTAATGACAAACTACCTTCCATAATGACAAGGCTACCATCCACTGGAGTAACAATTATCTCGACAACAGACTACCTTCCATAATGACAAGGCTACCATCCAATGCAGTAACAAAAATCTCGACAATAGACTACCTTCCATAAAGAAAAGGCTAACATCCATTGGAGTAACAAAACTATTGACAACAAACTACCTTCCATAAAGACAAGGCTACCATCCATTAGAGTAACAAAAATCTCGACAATAGACTACCTTCAATAATGACAAGGCTACTATCCATTGGTGTAACAAAAATATCGACGACAGATTACCTTCCAAAATTACAAGGCTACCATCCATTGGAGTAACAAAATTCTCTACAATAGACTACCTTCATTAAGGACAAGGCTACAATCAATTGAGTAACAAAGATATCGACAACAGACTACCTTCCATAATGACAAGGCTATCATCCATTGGAGTAAAATAAATCTCGACAACAGACTACCTTCCATAATGACAAGGCTACCATCCATTAGAGTAACAAAAATATCGACAGCAGACTACCTTCCATAAACATAAGGCTACCATTCATTGGAGTAACAAAAATATTGGCAACAGACTATGTTCCATAATGACAAGGCTACCATCGATTTGAGTAACAAAAATATCGACAACAGACTACCTTCCATAATGACAAGGCTACCATCCATTGAGTAACAAAGATATCGACAACAGACTACCTTCCATAATGACAAGGCTATCATCCATTATAATAAAAAATATCTCGATAGCAGACTACCTTCCATAATGACAATGTTACCATCCATTTGAATAAATAAAATCTCGACAACAGACTACCTTCCATAATGACAAGGATACCATCCATTGGAGTAACAAAAATCTCGACAATAGACTACCTTCCATAATGACAAGGTTACCATCCATTGGAATAACAAAGATATCAACAACAAACTACCTTCCATAATGACAAGGCTACCTTCCATTGGAGTATTAAAAATCTCGACAACAGACAACCTTCCATAATGACATGGTTAGCATCCATTGGAATAACAAAAATCTCGATAACATACTACATTCCATAAGGACAAGGCTACCATCCAATGGAATAACAAAAATCTCGACAACAAACTACCTTTCCATAATTACAAGGCTACCATCCATTCGAGTAACAAAAATCTTAATGACAAACTATCTTCCATAATAACAAGGCTACCATCCATTGGAGTAACAATTATCTCGATAACAAACTACCTTCCATAATGAGAATTCTACCATCCATTGGAGTAACAAAAATCTCGACAACAGACTACCTTCCATAAAGACAAGGCTACCATCCATTGGAGTAACAAAATTATCGACAACAAACTACCTTCCATAAAGACAAGGCTACCATCCATTGGAGTTATAAAAATCTCGACAACAGACTACCTTCAATAATGACAAGGCTACCATCCATTGGAGTAACAAAAGTATCGACGACAAATTACCTTACAAAATGATAAGGCTACCATCCATTGGAGTAACAAATATCTCTACAACAGACTACCTTCATTAATGACAAGGCTATCATCCATTGAGTAACAAAGATATCAACAACAGACTACCTTCCATAATGACAAGGCTATCATTCATTGGAGTAAAAAAAATCTAGACAACAGACTACCTTCCATAATGACAAGGTTACCATCCATTTGAATAACAAAAATCTCGACAACAGGCTACCTTCCATAATGACAAGGTTACCTTCCATTGGAATAACAAAGATATCGACACTAGAACACCTTCTATAATGACAAGGCTACCATCCATTGGAGTAACAAAAATCTCGACAACAGACTACCTTCCATAATGATAAGGCTACCACCCATTGGAGTAACAAAAATCTCGACAACCGACTACCTTCCATAATGACTAGGCTACCATCCATTGAGTAACAAAGATATAGATAATAGAATACCTTCCATAATGACAACCCTACCATCCATTGGAGTAAAATAAATCTTGACAACAGACTACCTTCCATAATGACAAGGCTACCATCCATTGGAGTAACAAAAATCTCGAAAAAAGACTACCTTCCATAAAGAAAAGGCTAACATCCATTGGAGTAACAAAACTATCGGCAACAAACTACCTTCAATAAAGACAAGGCTACCATCCATTGGAGTAACAAAAATCTCGACAAAAGACTACCTTCATAATGACAAGGCTACCATCCATTGGTGTAACAAAAATATCGATGACAGATTACCTTCCAAAATTCCAAGGCTACTATCCATTGGAGTAACAAAATTCTCTACAACAGACTACCTTCATTAATGACAAGGCTACAATCCATTGAGTAACAAAGATATCGACAACAGACTACCTTCCATAATGACAAGGCTACCATCCATTAGAGTAACAAAAATCTCGACAGCAGACTACCGTCCATAAACACAAGGCCACCATTCATTGAAGTAACAAAAATATCGTCAACAGACTATGTTCCATGATGACAAGGCTACCATCCATTTGAGTAACAAAAATATCGACAATAGACTACCTTCTATAATGACAAGGCTACCATCCATTGAGTAACAGAGATATCGACAACAGACTACATTCCATAATGACAAGGCTATCATCCATTGTAATAAAAAATATCTTGACAGTAGACTACCTTCCATAATGACAATGTTACCATCCATTTGAATAAAATAAATCTCGACAACAGACTACCTTCCATAATGACAAATCTACCATCCATTGGAGTAACAAAAATCTCGACAATAGACTACCTTCCATAATGACAAGTTTACCATCCAATGGAATAACAAAGATATCGACAATAGACTACCTTCCATTATAACAAGGCTACCATCCATTGAAGTAAAAAAAAATATCGATAACAGACTACCTTCCATAATGACAAGGCTACCTTCCATTTGAGTAATAAAAATCTCGACAACAGACAACCTTCCATAATGACAAGGCTACCATCCATTGAGTAACAAAGATATCGACAATAGACTACCTTCCATAATGACAAGGCTATCATCCATTGTAATAAAAAATTTCTCAAGAGCAGACTAAATTCCATAATGACAATGTTACCATCCATTTGAATAACAAAAATCTCGACAACAGACTACCTTCCATAATGACAAGGCTACAATCCATTGGAGTAAAAAAAATCTCGACAATAGACTACCTTCCATAATTACAAAGTTACCATCCATTGGAATAATAAAGATATCGACAACAGACTATCTTCCATAATGACAAGGCTATCATCCATTGGAGTAACAAAAATCTAGACAACAGACTTCCTTCCATAATACCAAGGTTACCATCCATTGGAATAACAAAAATCTCGACAATAAACTACCTTCCATAATGACCAGGCTACCATCCATTAAGTAACAATTATATCGACAACAGACTACCTTCCATAATGACAATGCTACAAGTCATTGGAGTAAAAAAAATCTTGACAACAGACTACCTTCCATAATGACAAGGTTACCATCCATAGGAATTACAAAAATCTCGACAACAAACTACCTTCCATAATGACAAGGCTACCATCAATTCTAGTAACAAAAATCTTAATGACAAACTACCTTCCATAATGACAAGGATACCATCCACTGGAGTAACAATTATCTCGACAACAGACTACCTTCCATAATGACAAGGCTACCATCCAATGGAGTAACAAAAATCTCGACAATAGACTACCTTCCATAATGAAAAGGCTAACATCCATTGGAATAACAAAACTATTGACAACAAACTACCTTCCATAAAGACAAGGCAACCATCCATTGGAGTAACAAAAATCTCGACAATAGACTACCTTCAATAATGACAAGGCTACCATCCATTGGTGTAACAAAAATATCGACGACAGATTACCTTCCAAAATTACAAGGCTACCATCCATTGGAGTAACAAAATTCTCTACAATAGACTACCATCATTAAGGACAAGGCTACAGCCCATTAAGTAACAAAGATATCGACAACAGACTACCTTCCATAATGACAAGGCTATTATCCATTGGAGTAAAAAAAATCTCGACAATAGACTACCTTCCATAATGACAAGGCTACCATCTATTAGAGTAACAAAAATATCGACAGCAGACTACCTTCCATAAACACAAGGCTACCATTCATTGGAGTAACAAAAATATTGGCAACAGACTATGTTCCATAATGACAAGGCTACCATCGATTTGAGTAACAAAAATATCGACAACTGACTACCTTCCATAATGACAAGGCTACCATCCATTGAGTAACAAAGATATCGACAACAGACTACCTTCCATTATGACAAGGCTATCATCCATTGTAATAAAAAATATCTCGATAGCAGACTACCTTCCATAATGACAATGTTACCATCCATTTGAATAAAAAAAATCTCGACAACAGACTACCTTCCATAATGACAAGGATACCATCCATTGGAGTAACAAAAATCTCGACAATAGACTACCTTCCATAATGACAAGGTTACCATCCATTGGAATAACAAAGATATTAACAACAAACTACCTTCCATAATGACAAGGCTACCATCCATTGAAGTAAAAAAATATCGACAACAAACAACCTTCCATAATGACAAGGTTAGCATCCATTGGAATAACAAAAATCTCGATAACATACTACATTCCATAAGGACAAGGCTACCATCCAAAGGAATAACAAAAATCTCGACAACAAACTATCTTTAATAATGACAAGGCTACCATCCATTGGAGTAACAAAAATCTGAACAACATAATGCCTTCCATAATGACAAGGCTACCATCCATTAGATTATCAAAAATATCGACAACAGACTACCTTCCATAATGAAAAGGTTACCATCCATTGGAATGACAAACAACTCGACAACAAAGTACCTTCCATAATGACAGGGCTACCATCCATTGGAATAACTTAAATCTCGACAATAGACTACCTTTCATAATGACAAGGCCACCATCCATTGGTGTAACACAACTCTGAAAAACAGCCTACCTTCCATAATGACAAGGCTACCATCCATTCGAGTAACAGAAATCTTAATGACAAACTATCTTCCATAATAACAAGGCTACCATCCATTGGAGTAACAATTATCTCGATAACAAACTACCTTCCATAATGAGAATGCTACCATCCATTGGAGTAATAAAAATCTCGAGAACAGACTACCTTCCATAAAGACAAGGCTACCATCCATTGGAGTAACAAAATTATGGACAACAAACTACCTTCCATAAAGACAAGGCTACCATCCATTGGAGTTATAAAAATCTCGACAACAGACTACCTTCAATAATGACAAGGCTACCATCCATTGGAGTAACAAAAATATCGCCGATAAATTACCTTACAAAATGATAAGGCTACCATCCATTGGAGTAACAAATATCTCTACAACAGACTACCTTCATTAATGACAAGGCTATCATCCATTGAGTAACAAAGATATCAACAACATACTACCTTCCATAATGACAAGGCTATCATTCATTGGAGTAAAAAAAATCTAGACAACAGACTACCTTCCATAATGACAAGGTTACCATCCATTTGAATAACAAAAATCTCGACAACAGACTACCTTCCATAATGACAAGGTTACCTTCCATTGGAATAACAAAGATATCGACAATAGAACACCTTCTATAATGACAAGGCTACCATCCATTGGAGTAACAAAAATCTCGACAACAGACTACCTTCCATAATGATAAGGCTACCACCCATTGGAGTAACAAAAATCTCGACAACAGACTACCTTCCATAATGACTAGGCTACCATCTATTGAGTAACAATGATATAGATAATAGAATACCTTCCATAACGACAACCCTACCATCCATTGGAGTAAAATAAATCTTGACAACAGACTACCTTCCATAATGACAAGGCTACCATCCATTGGAGTAACAAAAATCTCGACAAAAGACTACCTTCCATAAAGAAAAGGCTAACATCCATTGGTGTAACAAAAATATCGACGACAGATTACCTTCCAAAATTCCAAGGCTACCATCCATTGGAGTAACAAAATTCTCTACAACAGACTACCTTCATTAATGACAAAGCTACAATCCATTGATTAACAAAGATATCGACAACAGACTACCTTCCATAATGACAAGGCTACCATCCATTAGAGTAACAAAAATCTCGACAGCAGACTACCTTCCATAAACACAAGGCCACCATTCATTGAAGTAACAAAAATATCGTCAACAGACTATGTTCCATAATGACAAGGCCACCATCCATTTGAGTAACAAAAATATCGACAATAAACTACCTTCCATAATGACAAGGCTACCATCCATTGACTAACAAAGATATCGACAACAGACTACCTTCCATAATGACAAGGCTATCATCCATTGTAATAAAAAATATCTTGACAGCAGACTACCTTCCATAATGACAATGTTACCATTCATTTGAATAAAATAAATCTTGACAACAGACTACCTTCCATATTGACAAGGCTACCATCCATTGGAGTAACAAAAATCTCGACAATAGACTACCTTCCATAATGACAAGTTTACCATCCAATGGAATAACAAAGATATCGAAAATAGACTACCTTCCATAATAACAAGGCTACCATCCATTGAAGTAAAAAAAATATCGATAACAGACTACCTTCCATAATGACAAGGCTACCTTCCATTTGAGTAATAAAAATCTCGACAACAGACAACCTTCCATAATGACAAGGTTACCATCCATTGGAATAACAAAAATCTCGATAACATACTACATTCCATAAGGACAAGGCTACCATCCAATTGAATAACAAAAATCTCGACAACAGACTACCTTTAATAATGACAAGGCTACCATCCATTGGAGTAACAAAAATCTGAACAAAAGACTGCCTTCCATAATGACAAGGCTACCATCCATTGGACTAACAAAAATCTCAATGAAAGACTACATTCCATAATGACAATGCTACCATCCATTGGAGTGACAAACAACTCGACAACAAAGTACCTTCCGTAATGACAGGGCTACCATCCATTGGAATAACTTAAATATTGACAATAGACTACCTTTCATAATGACAAGGCCACCATCCATTGGAGTAACACAAATCTGAAAAGCAGCCTACCTTCCATAATGACAAGGCTACCATCCATTCGAGTAACAAAAATCTTAATGGCAAACTATCTTCCATAATAACAAGGCTACCATCCATTGGAGTAACAATTATCTCGATAACAGACTACCTTCCATAAAGACAAGGCTACCATCCATTGGAGTAACAAAACTATCGACAACAAACTGCCTTATATAAAGACAAGGCTACCATCCATTGGAGTTATAAAAATCTCGACAACAGACTACCTTCAATAATGACAAGGCTACCATTAATTGGAGTAACAAAAATATCGACGACAAATTACCTTCCAAAATTACAAGGCTACCATCCATTGGAGTAACAAAAATCTCTACAACAGACTACCTTCATTAAAGATATCAACAACCGACTACGTTCCATAATGACAAGGCTATCATCCATTAGGGTAAAAAAAATCGAGACAACAAACTACCTTCCATAATGACAAGGTTACCATCCATTTGAATAACAAAATTCTCGACAACAGACTACCTTCCATAATTAGAAGGCTACCATCCTTTGGAGTAAAAAAAATCTCGACAACAGACTACCTTCTATAATGACAAGGTTACCATACATTGGAATAACAAAGATATCGACAACAAACCACCTTCCATGATGACAAGGCTACCATCCATTGGAGTAACAAAAATCTCGACAACAGACTACCTTCCATAATGACAAATCTACCATCCATTGGAGTAACAAAAATCTCGACAAAAGACTACCTTCCATAATGACTAGGCTACCATCCATTGAGTAACAAAGATATCGATAATAGAATACCTTCCACAATGACAACCCTACCATCCATTGGAGTAAAATAAATCTTGACAACAGACTACCTTCCATAATGACAAGTCTACCATCCATTGGTGTAAAAGAAATCTCGACAACAAACTACCTTCCACAATGACAAGGTTACCATCCATTGGAATGACAAAAATCTAGACAACAAACTACCTTCCATAATGACAAGGCTACCATCCAATGGAATAACTTAAATCTTGAAAAAAGACTACCTTTCATAATGACAGGGCTACCATCAATTCGAGTAACAAAAATCTGAAAAACAAACTACCTTCCATATTGACAAGGCTACCATCCATTCGAGTAAAAAAAATATTAATGACAGACTACCTTCCATATTGATAAGCCTACCATCCATTCGAGTAACTATTATCTCGACATAGGACTACCTTCCATAATGACAACGCTACCATCCATTGGAGTAACAAAAATCTCGACAAAAGAGTACTTTCCATAAAGACAATGCTACCATCCATTGGAGTAACAAAACTATAGACATCAAACTACCTTCCTTAAAGACAAGGCTACCATCCATTGGAGTAATAAAAATCTCTACAACAGACTACCTTCAATAATGACAAGGCTACCATCCATTGGAGTAACATAAAAAACCGATGACAGATTACCTTCCAAATTCACAATGCTACCATCCATTGGAGTAACAAAAATATCTACAACAGACAACCTTCATTAATGACAAGGCTACCATCCATTGAGTAACAAAGATATTGACAACAAAAGACCTTCCATAATTGCAAGGCTATAATCCATTGGAGAAAAAAAATTCTAGACAGCAGTCTACCTTCCATAATGACAAGGTTACCATCCATTTGAATAACAAAAATCTCGACAACAGACTACCTTCCATAATGACAAGGCTACCATCCATTGGAGTAACAAAAATCTCGACAACAGACTACCTTCCATAATGACAAGGTTACCATCCATTGGAATAACAAAGATATCGACATCAAACCACCTTCCATAATGACAAGGCTACCATCCATTGGAGTAACAAAAATCTTGACAACATACGACCTTCCATAATGACAAGGCTATCAACCATTGAAGTAAAAAAAATCTAGACAACAGACTACCTTCCATAATGACAAGGTTACCATCCATTTGAATAACAAAAATCTCAACAACAAACTACCTTCCATAATGACAAGGCTACCATCCATTGGAGTTACAGAAATCTCGACAATAGACTACCTTCCATAATGACAAGGTTACCATCCATTGGAATAACAAAGATATCGACAACAGTCCACCTTCCATAATGACAAGGCTACCATCCATTGGAGTAACAAAAATCTCGACAACAGACTACCTTCCATAATGACAAGGCTACCATCCATTGGAGTAACAAAAATCTCGAGAACAAACTACCTTCCATAATTACTAGGCTACCATCCATTGAGTAACAAAGATATCGACAATAGAATACCTTCCATAATGACAACCCTACCATACATTGGAGTAAAATAAATCTTGATAACAGACTACCTTCCATAATGACAAGTCTACCATCCATTGGATTGAAAAAAATCTAGACAACAAACTACCTTCCATAATGACAAGGTTAACATCCATTGGATTGAAAAAAATCTAGACAACAAACTACCTTCCATAATGACAAGGCTACCATCCATTCGAGTAACAAAAATCTAAAAAACAAACTACCTTCCATAGTGACAAGGCTACCATCCATTCGAGTAAAAAAAATATTAATGATAGACTACCTTCCATAATGACAAGGCTACCATCCATTGGAGTAACTATTATCTCGACATAGGAACACCTTTCATAATGATAAGGCTACCATCCATTGGAGTAACAAAAATATCGACAAAAGAGTACCATCCATAAAGACAAGGCTACCATCCATTGGAGTAACAAAACTATCGACAATAAACCACCTTCCATTAAGACAAGGCTAGCATCCATTGGAGTAACAAAAATCTCTACAACAGACTACCTTCAATAATGACAAGGCTACAATCCATTGGAGTAACAAAAATATCGATGACAGATTACCTTCCAAATTGACAAGGCTACCATCCATTGGAGTAACAAAAATATCTACAACAGACAACCTTCATTAATGACAAGGCTACTCCATTGAGTAACAAAGATATTGACAACAAAATACCTTCCATAATTACAAGCCTATCATCCATTGGAGTAAAAAATTTCTAGACAGCAGTCTACCTTCCATAATGACAAGGTTACCATCCATTTGAATAACAAAAATCTCGACAACAAACTACATTCCGTAATGACAAGGCTACCATCCATTGGAGTAAAAAAAATCTCGACAACAAACTACCTTCCATAATGACAAGGTTACCATCCATTGGAATAACAAAGATATCGACAAGAGACCACCTTCCATAATGACAAGGCTACCAACCATTGGAGTAACAAAAATCTCAACAACAGACTACCTTCCATAATGACAAGGCTAACATCCATTGGAGTAACAAAAATCTCGACAACAGACAACCTTCCATAATGACCAGGCTACCATCATTTGAGTAACAAAGATATCGACAATAGAATACCTTCCACAATGGAAACTCTACCATCCATTGGAGTAAAATAAATGTTGACAACAGACTACCTTCCATAATGACAACTCTACCATCCATTGGTGTAAAAAAAATCTCGACAACAGACTACCTTCCATAATGACAAGGTTACCATCCATTGGAATGACAAAACTCTAGAAAAAAATCTACCTTCCATAATGACAAGGCTACCATCCAATGGGATAACTTAAATCACGACAAAAGACTTCCTTTCATAATGACAGGGCTACCATCCATTCGAGAAACAAAAATCTGAAAAACAAACTACCTTCCATAATGAAAACGCTACCATCCATTCGAGTAAGAAAAATATTAATGACAGACTACCTTCCAAAATGACAAGGCTACCATCCATTGGAGTAACAATTATCTCGACATAGCACTACCTTCCATAATGACAAGGCTACCATCCATTGGAGTAACAAAAATCTTGACAAAAGAGTACCTTCCATAAAGACAAGGCTACCATCCATTGGAGTAACAAAACTATCGACAACAAATTACCTTCCATAAAGACAAGTCTACCATCCATTGGAGTAACAAAAATCTCTACAACAGACTACCTTTAATAATTACTAGGCTACCATCCATGGGAGTAACAAAAATATTGACGACAGATTACCTTCCAAATTGACAAGGCTACCATCCATTAGAGTAACAAAAATCTCTACAACAGACTACCTTCATTAATGACAAGGCTACCATCCATTGAGTAACAAAGATATTTACAACAAACTACCTTCCATAATTACAAAGCTATCATCCATTGGAGTAAAAAAAATCTAGACAACATACTACGTTCCATAATGACAAGGTTACCATCCATTTGAATAACAAAAATCTCAACAACAAAATACCTTCCATAATGACAAGGCTACCATTCATTCGAGTAACAAAAATCTCGCCAACAGACTACCTTCCATAATGACAAGTCTACCATCCATTAGAGTAACAAAAATATCGACAACAGACTACCTTCCATAAACACAAGGCTACCATCAATTGGAGTAACAAAAATCTGAACAACAGACTTCCTTCCATAATGACGAGGCTACCATCCATTGGACTAACAAAAATCTCAATGATAGACTACGTTCCATAATTACAAGGCTACCATCCATTGGAGTAACAAAAATGTCGACAATAGACTATGTTCCATAATGACTAGGCTACCATCCATTGGAGTAACAAAAATCTCGACAACAGACTACCTTCCATAATGATAAGGCTACCAAGCATTAGTGTAACAAAAATCTCGACAACACACTACCTTCCATAATGACAAGCCTACCATCCATAATGACAAGGCTACCATCCATTGGAGTAACAAAAATATCGACAATAGACTATGTTCCATAATGACAAGGCTATTATCCATTGGAGTAACAAAAATCTCGACAACAGACTACCTTCCATAAGGACAAGGCTACCATCCATTGGAGTAACAAAATTCTCGACAACAAACTACCTTCCATATTGACAAGGCTACCATCCATTGAGTAAAATTGATATCGACAATAAACTACCTTCCATAATGACAATGCTACCATCCATTGGAGTAAAAAAAAATCTTGACAACAGACTACCTTGCATAATGACAAGTCTACCATCAATTGGAGTGAAAAAAATCTCGACAACAAACAACCTTCGATAACTACAAGGTTACAATCCATTGGAATGACAAAAATCTCGACAACAAACTACCTTCCATAATGACAAGGCTACCATCCATTGGAGTAACAAAAATCTGAAAAATAGACTACCTTCCATAATGACTAGGCTACCATCCATTGGAGTAACAATTATCTCGACAACAGACTACCTGCCATAATGATAAGGCTACCATCTAATGGAGTAACTAAAATCTCAACAATAGACTACCTTCCATAGAGACAAGGCTACAATCCATTGGAGTAACAAAACTATCAACAACAAACTACCTTCCATAAAGACAAGGCTACCATCCATTGGAGTAACAAAAATCTCGACAATAGACTACCTTCAATAATGACAAGCATACCATCCATTGGAGTACAAAAATATCGACGACAGATTACCTTCCAAAATGATAAGGCTACCATCCATTGGAGTAACAAAAATCTCTACAACAGACTACCTTCATTAATGACAAGGCTACCATCCAATGAGTAACAGAGATATCGGCAACAGACTACATTTCATAATGACAAGGCTATCATCCATTGGAGTAACAAAAATCTTGACAACAGACTACCTTCCATAATGACAAGGCTACCATCCATTGGAGTAATAAAAATATCGACAATAGACTATGTTCCATAATGACAAGGCTACCATCCATTGGAGTAACAAAAATCTCGACAACAGACTACCTTATAAAATGACAAGGCTACCATCCATTTGAGTAACAAAAGTCTCGACAATAGACTACCTTCCATAATGACCAGGCTACCATCCATTGAGTAAAATTGATATCGACAACAGACTACCTTCCATAATAACAACCCTACCATCCATTGGAGTAAAAAAAATCTTCACAACAGACTACCTTCCATAATGACAAGTCTACCATCCATTGGATTAAACACAATCTCGACAACAAACAACCTTCCATAACCACAAGGTTACCATCCATTGGAATGAAAAAAATCTCGACAACAAACTGCCTTCCATAATGACAAGGCTACCATCCATTGGAGTAACAAAAATCTAAAAAATAGACTACCTTCTGTAATGACTAGGCTACCATCTATTGGAGTAACAATTATCTCGACAACAGACTACCTTCCATAATGACAAGGCTACCGTCCATTGAAGTAAAAAAAATCTCGACACCAGACTACCTTCAATAATGACAAGACTACCATCCATTGGAGTAACAAAAATATCGACGATAGGTTACCTTCCAAAATGACAAGGCTACCATCCATTGGAGTAACAAAAATCTCTACAACAAAATACCTTCATTAATTACAAGGCTACCATCCATTGAGTAAAAAAGATATCGATAACAGACTACCTTCCATAATGACAAGGCTATCTTCCATTGGAGTAACAAAAATCTCGAAAACAGAGTACCTTCCATAATGACAAGGCTACAATCCATTGGAGTAACACAAATCTCAACAATAGACTACCTTCCATAATGATCAGGCTACCATCCATTAAGTAACAATGATATCGACAACAAACTACCTTCCATAATGACAAGTCTACCATCCATTGGAGTAAAAAAATCTCGACAACAGACTACCTTCCATAATGACAAGGTTACCATCCAGTGGAATGACAAAAATATCGACAACAAACTACCTTCCATAATAACAAGGCTACCATCCTTTGGAGTAACAAAAATCTGAAATACAGACTACCTTCCATAATGACAAGGCTACCATCCATTCGAGTAAGAAAAATCTTAATGACAGACTACCTTCCATAATGACAAGGCTACCATCCATTGGAGTAACAATCATCTCGACAATAAACTACCTTCCATAATGATAAGGCTACCATCCGTTGGAGTAATAAAAATCTCGAAAATATACTACCTTCCATAATGACAAGGTTACCATCCATTGGAATAATAAAGATATCGACAACAAACTACCATCCATAATGACAAGGCTACCATCCATTGAAGTAAAAAAATATCAACAATAGACTACCTTCCATAATGACAAGGCTACCATCCATTGGAGTAATAAAAATTTCCACAACAGACAACCTTCCATAATGACAAAGTTACAATCCATTGGAATAACAAAAATCACGATAACATACTACATTCCATAAGGACAAGGCTACCATCCAATGGAATAAAAAAAATCTCGACAACAGACTACCTTTCATAATGACAAGGCTACCATCCATTGGAGTAACAAAAATCTGAACAACAGACCGCCTTCCATAATGACAAGGCTACCATCCGTTGGACTAACAAAAATCTCAATGACAGACTACGTTCCATAATGACAAGGCTACCATCCATTGGAGTAAAAAAAATCTCGACAATAGACTACATTCCATAATGACTAGGCTATCATCCTATGGAGTAACAAAAATCTTGACAACAGACTACGTTCCATAATGATAAGGCTAGCATCCATTAGACTAACAAAAATCTCGACAACAAACTACCTTCCATAATGACAAGGCTACCATCCATTGGAGTAACAAAAATCTCGACAACAGACTACCTTCCATAATGACCAGGCTACCATGCATGGAGTAAAATTGATATCGACAACAGACTACCTTCCATAAATACAAGGTTACCATCCATTGGAGTAATAAAAATCTCGACAATAGACAACCTTCCATAATGACAAGGTTACCATCCATTGGAATAACAAAAATCTCGATAACATACTACATTCCATAAGGACAAGGATACCATCTAATGGAATAACAAAAATCTGGACAACAGACTACCTTTCATAATGACAAGGCTACCATCCATTGGAGTAAAAAAAATCTAAACAACAGACTGCCTTCCATAATGACAAGGCTACCATCCATTGGACTAACAGAAATCTCAATGACAAACTACATTCCAAAATTACAATTCTACCATCCATTGGAGTAACAAAAATCTCGACAACAGACTACATTCCATAATGACCAGGCTACCATCATTGGAGTAACAAAAATCTCGACAACAGAATACGTTCCATAATGATAAGGCTACCATCCATTAGAGTAAAAAAAATCTCGACAACACACTACCTTCCATAATGACAAGGCAACCATCCATTGGAGTAACAAAAATATCAACAATATAATATGTTCCATAATGACAAATCTACCATCCATTGGAGTAACAAAAATCTCGACAACAAACTACCTTCCATAATGACAAGGCTACCATCCATTGGAGTAACAAAAATCTCGACAACAGACTACCTTCCATAATGACCAGGCTACCAGCCATGGAGTAAAATTGATATCGACAACAGACTACCTTCCATAATGACAACGCTACCATCCATTGGAGTAAAAAAAATCTTGACAACAAACTACCTTCCATAATGACAAGTCTACCATCCATTGGAGTAAAAAAATTCTCGATAATAGACAACCTTCCATAACCACAAGGTTACCTTCCAATGGAATTACAAAAATCATAACAACAAACTACGTTCCATAATGACAAGGCTACCATCCATTGGAGTAACAATTATGTCGACAACATACTACCTTCCATAATGACAAGGCTACCATCCATTGGAGCAACAAAAATGTCGAAAATAGACTACATTCCATAATGACAAGGATACCATCCATTGGAATAACAAAGATATCAACAACAAACTACCTTCCATAATGACAAGGCTACCATCCATTGAAGTAAAAAAACATCAACAATAGACTACCTTCCATAATGAAAAGGTTACCATCCATTGGAGTAATAAAAATCTCGACAACAGACAACCTTCCATAATGACAAGGTTACCAACCATTGGAATAACAAAAATCTCGATAACATACTACATTCCATAAGGACAAGGCTACCATCTTATGGAATAACAAAAATATCGACAACACACTACCTTTCATAATGACAAGGCTACCACCCATTGGAGTAAAAAAAATCTAAACAACAGACTGCCTTCCATAATGACAAGGCTACCATCCATTGGACTAACAGAAATCTCAATGACAAACTACGTTCCATAATGACAAGGCTACCATCCATTAGAGTAACAAAAATCTCGACAACAGACTACCCTCCATAATGACAAGGCTACCAACCATTGGAGTAACAAAAATCTCGACAACAGACTACCTTCCATAATGACCAGGCTACCATCCATGGAGTAAAATTGATATCGACAACAAACTACCTTCTATAATGACAACGCTACCATCCATTGGAGTAAAAAATATCTTGACAACAGACTACCTTCAATAATGACAAGGCTTGCATCCATTGGAGTAACAATTATCTCGACAACAGACTACCTTCGATAATGACAAGGCTACCATGCATTGGAGTAACAAAAATCTCGACAACATACTACCTTCCATAAAGACAAGGCTACCATCCAATGGAGTAACAAAACTATCGACAACAAACTACCTTCCATAAAGACAAGGCTACCATCCATTGGAGTAACTAAAATCTCAACAACATACTACCTCTAATAATAACAAGGCTACCATCAATTGGAGTAACAAAAATCTCTACAACAGACTACCTTAATTAATGACAAGGCTACCATCAAATGAGTAACAAAGATATCGGCAACAGACTACCTTTCATAATGACGAGGCTATCATCCATTGGAGTAACAAAATTCGCGACAACAGACTACCTTCCTTAAATACAAGGCTACCATCCATTGGAGTAACAAAAATCTCGACAACAGACTACCTTCCATAATGACCAGGCTACAATCCATTGAGTAAAATTGATATAAAAAACAGACTACCTTCCATAATGACAACGCTACCATCCATTGGAGTAAAAAAAATCTTCACAACAGACTACCTTCTATAATGACAAGTCAACCATCCATTGGAGTAAAAAAAATCTCGACCACAAACAACCTTCCATAACCACAAGGTCACCATCCAATGAAATGACAAAAATCTCGCCAACAAACTACCTTCCATAATGACAAGGTTACCATCCTTTGGAGTAACAAAAATCTGAAAAATAGACTACCTTCCATAATGACAAGGCTACCATCCATTCGAGTAACAAAAATCTTAATGACAGACTACCTTCCATAATGACAAGGCTACCATCCATTGGAGTAACAAAAATCTCGAAAATAGACTACCTTCCATAATGACAAGGTTACCATCCATTGGAATAACAAAGATATCGACAACAAACTACCTTCCATAATAACAAGGCTACCATCCATTGAAGTAAAAAAATATCTACAATAGACTACCTTCCATAATGACAAGGCTACCATCCATTTGAGTAATAAAAATCTCGACAACAGACAACCTTCCATAATGACAAGGTTACCATCCATTGGAATAACAAAAATCTCGATAACATACTACATTCCATAAGGACAAGGCTACCATCTAATGGAATAACAAAAATCTCGACAACAGACTACCTTTCATAATTACAAGGCTACCATCCATTGCAGTAAAAAAAATCTAAACAACAGACTGCCTTCCATAATTACAAGGCTACCATCCATTGGACTAACAGAAATCTCAATGACAAAATATGTTCCATAATGACAAGGCTACCATCCATTGGAGTAACAAATATCTCGACAACAGACTACTTTCCCTAATGACCAGGCTACCATCCATTGGAGTAACAAAAATCTCGACAACAGACTATGTTCCATAATGATAAGGCTACCATCCATTAGAGTAACAAAAATCTCGACAACACACTACCTTCCATAATGACAAGGCAACCATTCATTGGAGTAAAATTGATATTGACAACATACTACCTTCTATAATGACAACGCTACCATACATTGGAGTAAAAAAAAATCTCAATAACAAACTACCTTCCATAATGACAAGGCTACCATATATTGGAGTAACAATTATCTCGACAACAGACTACCTTCCATAAAGACAAGGCTACCATCCATTGGAGTAACAAAAATCTCGACAACATACTACCTTCCATAAAGACAAGCCTACCATCCAATGGAGTAACAAAACTATCGACAACAAACTTCCTTCCATAAAGACAAGGCTACCATCTATTGGAGTAACTAAAATCTCGACAACAGACTACCTTCAATAATGACAAGGCTACCATCCTTTGGAGTAACAAAAATATCTACAACAGACTACCTTAATTAATGACAAGGCTACCATTCAATGAGTAACAAAGATATCGGCAACAGACTACCTTTCATAATGACAAGGATATCATCCATTGGAGTAACAAAAATTGCGACAACAGACTACCTTCCTTAATGACAAGGCTACCATCCATTGGAGTAACAAAAATCTCGACAACAGACTACCTTCCATAATGACAATGCTACCATCCATTGGAGTAAAAAAAATCCTGACAACAAACTACCTTCCATAATGACAAGTCTACCATCCATTAGAGTAAAAAAATCTCGACAATAGACTACCTTCCATAATGACTAGGTTACCATCCATTGGAATGACAAAAATATCGACAACAAACTACCTTCTATAATGACAAGGCTACCATCCTTTGGAGTAGCAAAAATCTGAAAAATAGACTACCTTCCATAATGACAAGGCTACCATCCATTCGAGTAACAAAAATCTTAATGAGACTACCTTCCATAATGACAAGGCTACCATCCATTGGAGTAACAAAAATCTCGACAATAGACTACCTTCCCTAATGACAAGGTTACCATCCAATTGGAATAACGAAGATATCGACAACAAACTACCTTCCATAATGACAAGTTTACCATCCTTTGGAGTAACAAAAATCTGAAAAATAGACTACCTTCCATAATGACAAGGCTACCATCCATTCGAGTAACAAAAATCTTATTGACAGGCTACCTTCCATAATGACAAGGCTACCATCCATTGGAGTAACAAAAATCTCGAAAATAGACTACCTTCCATAATGACAAGGTTACCATCCATTGGAATAACAAAGATATCGACAACAAACTACCTTCCATAATGAAAAGGCTACCATCCATTGAAGTAAAAAAATATCAACAATAGACTACCTTCCATAATGACAAGGCTACCATCCATCGACAATATAATATGTTCCATAATGACAAATCTACCATCCATTGGAGTAACAAAAATCTCGACAACAAACTACCTTCCATAATGACAAGGCTACCATCCATTGGAGTAACAAAAATCTCGACAACAGACTACCTTCCATAATGACCAGGCTACCAGCCATGGAGTAAAATTGATATCGACAACAGACTACCTTCCATAATGACAACGCTACCATCCATTGGAGTCAAAAAAATCTTGACAACAGACTACCTTCGATAATGACAAGTATACCATCCATTGGAGTAAAAAAAATCTCGACAATAGACAACCTTCCATAACCACAAGGTTACCTTCCAATGGAATTACAAAAATCATAACAACAAACTACCTTCTATAATGACAAGGCTACCATCCATTGGAGTAACAATTATCTCGACAACAGACTACCTTCCATAATGACAAGGCTACCATCCATTGGAGTAAAAAAAATGTCGAAAATAGACTACCTTCCATAATGACAAGGATACCATCGATTGGAATAACAAAGATATCGACAACAAACTACCTTCCATAATGACAAGGCTACCATCTATTGAAGTAAAAAAATTTCAACAATAGACTATCTTCCATAATTAAAAGTTTACCATCCATTGGAGTAATAAAAATCTCGACAACAGACAACCTTCCATAATGACAAGGTTACCATCCATTGGAATAACAAAAATCTCGATAACATACTACATTCCATAAGGACAAGGCTACCATCTAATGGAATAACAAAAATCTCGACAACAGACTACCTTTCATAATGACAAGGCTACCACCCATTGGAGTAAAAAAAAATCTAAACAACAGACTGCCTTCCATAATGACAAGGCTACCATCCATTGGACTAACAGAAATCTCAATGACAAACTACGTTCCATAATGACATGGCTACCATCCATTGGAGTAACAAAAATCTCGACAACAGACTACATTCCATAATGACCAGGCTACCATCAATTGGAGTAACAAAAATCTCGACAACAGACTATGTTCCATAATGATAAGGCTACCATCCATTAGAGTAACAAAAATCTCGACAACACACTACCTTTCATAATGACAAGTCAACCATCAATTGGAGTAACAAAAATATCGACAATAGACTATGTTCGATAATGAAAAACCTACCATCCATTGGAGTAACAAAAATCTCGACAACAGACTACCCTCCATAATGACAAGGCTACCATCCATTGGAGTAACAAAAATCTCGACAACAGACTACCATCCATAATGACCAGGCTACCATCCATGGAGTAAAATTGATATCGACAACAAACTACCTTCTATAATGACAACGCTACCATCCATTGGAGTAAAAAATATCTTGACAATAGACTACCTTCAATAATGACAAGGCTAGCATCCATTAGAGTAACAATTATCTCGACAACAGACTACCTTTGATAATGACAAGGCTACCATGCATTGGAGTAACAAAAATCTCGACAACATACTACCTTCCATAAAGACAAGGCTACCATCCAATGGAGTAACAAAACTATCGACAACAAACTACCTTCCATAAAGAAAAGGCTACCATCCATTGGAGTAACTAAAATCTCAACAACAACTACCTTCAATAATGACAAGGCTACCATCCATTGGAGTAACAAAAATCTCTACAACAGACTACCTTAATTAATGACAAGGCTACCATCCAATGAGTAACAAAGATATCGGCAACAGACTACCTTTCATAATGACGAGGCTATCATCCATTGGAGTAACAAAATTCGCGATAACAGACTACCTTCCTTAAAGACAAGGCTACCATCCATTGGAGTAACAAAAATATCGACAACAGACTACCTTCCATAATGACCAGGCTACCATCCATTGAGTAAAATTGATATCAAAAGCAGACTACCTTCCATAATGACAACGCTACCATCCATTGGAGTAAAAAAAATCTTGACAACAAACTACCTTCTCTAATGTCAAGTCTACCATCCATTGGAGTAAAAAAAATCTCGACCACAGATAACCTTCCATAACCACAAGGTCACCATCCAATGAAATGACAAAAATTTCGACAACAAACTACCTTCCATAATGACAAGGTTACCATCCTTTGGAGTAACAAAAATTTGAAAAATAGACCACCTTCCATAATGACAAGACTACCATCCATTCGAGTAACAAAAATCTTAATGACAGACTACCTTCCATAATGACAAGGCTACCATCCATTGGAGTAACAAAAATCTCGAAAATAGACTACCTTCCATAATGACAAGGTTACCATCCATTGGAATAACAAAGATATCGACAACAAACTACCTTCCATAATGACAAGGCTACCATCCATTGAAGTAAAAAAATATCAACAATAGACTACCTTCCATAATGACAAGGCTACCATCCATTTAAGTAATAAAAATCTCGACAAAAGACGACCTTCCATAATGACAAGGTTACCATCCATTGGAATAACAAAAATATCGATAACATACTACATTCCATAAGGACAAGGCTACCATCTAATGGAATAACAAAAATCTCGACAACAGACTACCTTTCATAATGACAAGGCTACCATCCATTGGAGTAAAAAAAATCTAAACAACAGACTGCCTTCCATAATTACAAGGCTACCATCCATTGGACTAACAGAAATCTCAATGACAAACTACGTTCCATAATGACAAGGCTACCATCCATTGGAGTAACAAATATCTCGACAATAGACTACTTTCCATAATGACCAGGCTACCATCCATTGGAGTAACAAAAATCTCGACAACAGACTATGTTCCATAATGATAAGGCTACCATCCATTAGAGTAACAAAAATCTTGACAACACACTACCTTCCATAATGACAAGGCAACCATACATTGGAGTAACAATAATATCGACAATAGACTATGTTCCATAATGATAAAGCTACCATCCATTGGAGTAACAAAAATCTCGACAACAGACTACCCTCCATAATGACAAGGCTACAATCCATCGGAGTAACAAAAATCTGGACAACAGACTACCTTCCATAATGACCAGGCTACCATCCATGCAGTAAAATTGATATCGACAACAGACTACCTTCTATAATGACAACGCTACCATCCATTGGAGTAAATAAAAATCTCAACAACAATCTACCTTCCATAATGACAAGGCTACCATCAATTAGAGTAACAATTATCTCGACAACAAACTACCTTCGATAATGACAAGGCTACCATCCATTGGAGTAACAAAAATCTCGACAACATACTACCTTCCATAAAGACAAGCCTACCATCCAATGGAGTAACAAAACTATCGACAACAAACTTCCTTCCATAAAGACAAGGCTACCATCTATTGGAGTAACTAAAATCTCGACAACAGACTACCTTCAATAATGACAAGGCTACCATCCTTTGGAGTAACAAAAATATCTACAACAGACTACCTTCATTAATGACAAGGCTACCATCCAATGAGTAACAAAGATATCGGCAACAGACTACCTTTCATAATGACAAGGATATCATCCATTGGAGTAACAAAAATTGCGACAACAGACTACCTTCCTTAATGACAAGGCTACCATCCATTGGAGTAACAAAAATCTCGACAACAGACTACCTTCCATAATGGCAACGCTACCATCCATTGGAGTAAAAAAAATCTTGACAACAAACTACCTTCCATAATGACAAGTCTACCATCCATTAGAGTAAAAAAATCTCGACAATAGACTACCTTCCATAATTACAAGGTTACCATCCATTGGAATGACAAAAATATCGACAACAAACTACCTTCTATAATGACAAGGCTACCATCCTTTGGAGTAGCAAAAATCTGAAAAATAGACTACCTTCCATAATGACAAGGCTACCATCCATTCGAGTAACAAAAATCTTAATGAGACTACCTTCCATAATGACAAGGCTACCATCCATTGGAGTAACAAAAATCTCGACAATAGACTACCTTCCATAATGACAAGGTTACCATCCAATTGGAATAACAAAGATATCGACAACAAACTACCTTCCATAATGACAAGGCTAACATCCTTTGGAGTAACAAAAATCTGAAAAATAGACTACCTTCCATAATTACAAGGCTACCATCCATTGGAGTAATAAAAATCTCAATGACAAACTACGTTCCATAATGACAAGGCTACCATCCATTGGAGTAACAAAAATCTCGACAACAAACTACTTTCCATAATGACCAGGCTACCATGCATTGGAGTAACAAAAATCTCGACAACAGACTATGTTCCATAATCATAAGGCTACCATCCATTAGAGTAACAAAAATCTCGACAACACACTACCTTGAATAATGACAAGGCAACCATACATTGGAGTAACAATAATATCGATAATAGCCTATGTTCCATAATGACAAAGCTACCATCCATTGGAGTAACAAAAATCTCGACAACAGACTAACCTCCATAATGACAAGGCTACCATCCATCGGAGTAACAAAAATCTAGACAAGAAACTACTTTCCATAATGACCAGGCTTCCATCCATGGAGAAAAATTGATATCGACAACAGACTACCTTCTATAATGACAACGTTACCATCCATTGGAGTAAAAAAAAATCTCAACAACAAACTCCCTTCCATAATGACAAGGCTACCATCCATTGGAGTAACAATTATCTCGACAACAGACTACCTTCGATAATGACAAGGCTACCATCCATTGGAGTAACAAAAATCTCGACAACATACTACCTTCCATAAAGACAAGCCTACCATCCAATGGAGTAACAAAACTATTGACAACAAACATTCTTCCATAAAGACAAGGCTACCATCTATTGGAGTAACTAAAATCTTGACAACAGACTACCTTCAATAATGACAAGGCTACCATCCTTTGGAGTAACAATAATATCTACAACAGACTACCTTCATTAATGACAAGGCTACCATCCAATGAGTAACAAAGATATTGACAATAGACTATGTTTCATAATGACAAGGCTATCATCCATTGGAGTAACAAAAATTGCAACAACAAACTACCTTCCTTAATGACAAGGCTACCATCCATTGGAGTAACAAAAATCTCGACAACACACTACCTTCCATAATGACAACGCTACCATTCATTGGAGTAAAAAAAATCTTGACAACAAACTACCTTCCATAATGACAAGTCTACCATCCATTAGATTAAAAAAATCTCGACAATAGACTACCTTCCATAATGACAAGGTTACCATCCATTGGAATGACAAAAATATCGACAACAAACTTCCTTCTATAATCACAAGGCTACCATCCTTTGGAGTAGCAAAAATCTGAAAAACAGACTACCTTCCATAATGACAAGGCTACCATCCATTTGAGTAACAAAAATCATAATGACCGACTACCTTCCATAATGACAAGGTTACCATCCATTGGAGTAACAAAAATCTCGACAATAGACTACCTTCCCTAATGACAAGGTTACCATCCAATTGGAATAACAAAGATATCGACAACAAACTACCTTCCATAATGACAAGGCTACCATCCATTGAAGTAAAAAAAATATCAAAAATAGACAACCTTCGATAATGACAAGGCTACGATCCATTGGAGTAATAAAAATCTCCACAACAGACAACCTTCCATAATGACAAGGTAACCGTCAATTGGAATAACTGAAATCTCGATAACATACTACATTTCATAAGGACAAGGCTACCATCCAATGGAATAACAAAAATCTCGACAACAAACTACCTTTCATAATGACAAGGCTACCATCCATTGGAGTAACAAAAATCTAAACAACAGACTGCCTTCCATAATGACAAGGCTATCTTCCATTGGAGTAACAAAAATATCGACAACAGACTACCTTCCATAATGACCAGGCTACCATCAATTAAGTAACAATGATATCGACAACAGACTACCTTCCATAATGACAATGCTTCCATCCATTGGAGTAAAAATAATCTTGTCAACAGACTACCTTCCATAATGACAAGTCTACCATTCATTGGAGTAAAAAAATATCGACAACAGACTACCTTCAATAATGACAAGGTTACCATCCATTGGAATGACAAAAATATCGAAAACAAACTACCTTCCATAATGACAAGGCTACCATCCTTTGGTGTAACAAAAATATGAAAAACATACTACCTTCTATAATGATAAGGCTACCATCCATTCGAGTAACAAAAATCTTAATGATAAACTACCTTCCATAATGACAATGCTACCATCCATTGGAGTAACAATTATCTCGACAACAGACTACCTTCCATAATGACAAGGCTACCATCCATTGGAGTAACAAAAATCTCAAAAATAGACTACCTTCCATAATGACAAGGTTACCATCCATTGGAATAACAAAGATATCGACAACAAACTACCTTCCATAATGACCTGGATACCATCCATTGAAGTAAAAAATTATTAACAATAGACTACCTTCCATAATGACAATGCTACCATCAATTAGAGTAATAAAAATCTCCACAACAGACAACCTTCCATAATGACAAGGTAACCGTCAATTGGAATAACTGAAATCTCGATAACATACTACATTGCATAAGGACAAGGCTACCATCCAATGGAATAACAAAAATCTCGACAACAAACTACCTTTCATAATGACAAGGATACCATCCATTGGAGTAACAAAAATCAGAACAACAGACTGCCTTCAATAATGACAAGGCTACCATCCATTGGACTAACACAATTCTCAATGACAGACTACGTTCCATAATGACAAGGCTACCATCCATGGGAGTAACAAAAAACTCGACAACAGATTACATTCCATAATGACTAGGCTACCATCCATTGGAGTAACAAAAATATCGACAATAGACTACGTTCCATAATTATGAGGCTACCATCCATCAGAGTAACAAAAATCTCGACAACACACTACCTTCCATAATGAAAAGGCTACCATCCATTGGAGTAACAAAAATATCGACAATAGACTATGTTCCATAATGACAAGGCTACCATCCATTGGAGTAAAAAAATCTAGACAACAGACTACATTCCATAATGACTAGGTTACCATCCATTGGAGTAACAAAAATCTCGACAATAGACTACCTTCCATAAAGACAAGGCTACCATCCATTGGAGTAACAAAACTACCGACAACAAACTACCTTCCATAAAGACAAGGCTACCATCCATTGGAGTAACAAAAATCTCGACAACAAACTACCTTCAAGAATGACAAGGCTACCATCCATTGGAGTAACAAAAATATCGACGACAGATTACCTTCCAAAATGACAAGGCTACCATCAATCAGAGTAACAAAAATATCTACAACAAAATACCTTCATTAATGACAAGGCTACCATCCATTGAATAACAAAGATATCGACAACAGACTAACTTCCATAATGACAAGGCTATCTTCCACTGGAGTAACAAAAATCTCGACAACATACTACCTTCCATAATGACAAGGCTACATTCCATTAGAGTAACAAAAATCTCGACAACAGACTACCTTCCATAATGACCAGGCTACCATCCATTAAGTAACAATGATATCGACAACAGACTACCTTCCATAATGACAAGTCTACCATCCATTGGAGTACAAAAATCTCGACAATAGACTACTTTCAATAATGACAAGGTTACCATCCATTGGAATGACAAAAATATCGACAACAAACTACCTTCCATAATGACAAGGCTACCATCCTTTGGTGTAACAAAAATCTGAAAAACATACTACCTTCTATAATGATAAGGCTACCATCCATTCGAGTAACAAAAATCTTAATGACAGACTACCTTCCATAATGACAATACTACCATCCATTGGAGTAATAATTATCTCGACAACAGACTACCTTCCATAATGACAAGGCTACCATCCATTGGAGTAACAAAAATCTCAAAAATAGACTACCTTCCATAATGACAAGGTTACCATCCATTGGAATAACAAAGATATCGACAACAAACTACCTTCAATAATGACCTAGCTACCATCTATTGAAGTAAAAAAATATTAACAATAGACTACCTTCCATAATGACAAGGTTACCATCCATTGGAATGACAAAAATATCGACAACAAACTACCTTCTATAATGACAAGGCTACCATCCTTTGGAGTAGCAAAAATCTGAAAAACAGACTACCTTCCATAATGACAAGGCTACCATCCATTTGAGTAACAAAAATCATAATGACCGACTACCTTCCATAATGACAAGGTTACCATCCATTGGAGTAACAAAAATCTCGACAATAGACTACCTTCCCTAATGACAAGGTTACCATCCAATTGGAATAACAAAGATATCGACAACAAACTACCTTCCATAATGACAAGGCTACCATCCATTGAAGTAAAAAAAATATCAAAAATAGACAACCTTCGATAATGACAAGGCTACGATCCATTGGAGTAATAAAAATCTCCACAACAGACAACCTTCCATAATGACAAGGTAACCGTCAATTGGAATAACTGAAATCTCGATAACATACTACATTTCATAAGGACAAGGCTACCATCCAATGGAATAACAAAAATCTCGACAACAAACTACCTTTCATAATGACAAGGCTACCATCCATTGGAGTAACAAAAATCTAAACAACAGACTGCCTTCCATAATGACAAGGCTATCTTCCATTGGAGTAACAAAAATATCGACAACAGACTACCTTCCATAATGACCAGGCTACCATCAATTAAGTAACAATGATATCGACAACAGACTACCTTCCATAATGACAATGCTTCCATCCATTGGAGTAAAAATAATCTTGTCAACAGACTACCTTCCATAATGACAAGTCTACCATTCATTGGAGTAAAAAAATATCGACAACAGACTACCTTCAATAATGACAAGGTTACCATCCATTGGAATGACAAAAATATCGAAAACAAACTACCTTCCATAATGACAAGGCTACCATCCTTTGGTGTAACAAAAATATGAAAAACATACTACCTTCTATAATGATAAGGCTACCATCCATTCGAGTAACAAAAATCTTAATGATAAACTACCTTCCATAATGACAATGCTACCATCCATTGGAGTAACAATTATCTCGACAACAGACTACCTTCCATAATGACAAGGCTACCATCCATTGGAGTAACATAAATCTCAAAAATAGACTACCTTCCATAATGACAAGGTTACCATCCATTGGAATAACAAAGATATCGACAACAAACTACCTTCCATAATGACCTGGATACCATCCATTGAAGTAAAAAATTATTAACAATAGACTACCTTCCATAATGACAATGCTACCATCAATTAGAGTAATAAAAATCTCCACAACAGACAACCTTCCATAATGACAAGGTAACCGTCAATTGGAATAACTGAAATCTCGATAACATACTACATTGCATAAGGACAAGGCTACCATCCAATGGAATAACAAAAATCTCGACAACAAACTACCTTTCATAATGACAAGGATACCATCCATTGGAGTAACAAAAATCAGAACAACAGACTGCCTTCAATAATGACAAGGCTACCATCCATTGGACTAACACAATTCTCAATGACAGACTACGTTCCATAATGACAAGGCTACCATCCATGGGAGTAACAAAAAACTCGACAACAGATTACATTCCATAATGACTAGGCTACCATCCATTGGAGTAACAAAAATATCGACAATAGACTACGTTCCATAATTATGAGGCTACCATCCATCAGAGTAACAAAAATCTCGACAACACACTACCTTCCATAATGAAAAGGCTACCATCCATTGGAGTAACAAAAATATCGACAATAGACTATGTTCCATAATGACAAGGCTACCATCCATTGGAGTAAAAAAATCTAGACAACAGACTACATTCCATAATGACTAGGTTACCATCCATTGGAGTAACAAAAATCTCGACAATAGACTACCTTCCATAAAGACAAGGCTACCATCCATTGGAGTAACAAAACTACCGACAACAAACTACCTTCCATAAAGACAAGGCTACCATCCATTGGAGTAACAAAAATCTCGACAACAAACTACCTTCAAGAATGACAAGGCTACCATCCATTGGAGTAACAAAAATATCGACGACAGATTACCTTCCAAAATGACAAGGCTACCATCAATCAGAGTAACAAAAATATCTACAACAAAATACCTTCATTAATGACAAGGCTACCATCCATTGAATAACAAAGATATCGACAACAGACTAACTTCCATAATGACAAGGCTATCTTCCA
This sequence comes from Vicia faba, assembly GCA_948472305.1. Lineage (NCBI taxonomy): Eukaryota > Viridiplantae > Streptophyta > Magnoliopsida > Fabales > Fabaceae > Vicia > Vicia faba. The sequence goes on from OX451738.1 coordinate 755,390,720, forward strand.
CTGGAGTAACAAAAATCTCGACAACATACTACCTTCCATAATGACAAGGCTACATTCCATTAGAGTAACAAAAATCTCGACAACAGACTACCTTCCATAATGACCAGGCTACCATCCATTAAGTAACAATGATATCGACAACAGACTACCTTCCATAATGACAAGTCTACCATCCATTGGAGTACAAAAATCTCGACAATAGACTACTTTCAATAATGACAAGGTTACCATCCATTGGAATGACAAAAATATCGACAACAAACTACCTTCCATAATGACAAGGCTACCATCCTTTGGTGTAACAAAAATCTGAAAAACATACTACCTTCTATAATGATAAGGCTACCATCCATTCGAGTAACAAAAATCTTAATGACAGACTACCTTCCATAATGACAATACTACCATCCATTGGAGTAATAATTATCTCGACAACAGACTACCTTCCATAATGACAAGGCTACCATCCATTGGAGTAACAAAAATCTCAAAAATAGACTACCTTCCATAATGACAAGGTTACCATCCATTGGAATAACAAAGATATCGACAACAAACTACCTTCAATAATGACCTAGCTACCATCTATTGAAGTAAAAAAATATTAACAATAGACTACCTTCCATAATGACAAGGCTACCATCCATTGGAGTAATAAAAATCTCGACAATAGATAATCTTCCATAATGACAAGGTTACCATCCATTGGAATAACAAAAATCTCGATAACATACTACATTCCATAAGGACAAGGCTACCATCCAATGGAATAACAAAAATCTCGACAACAAACTACCTTTCATAATGACAAAGCTACCATCCATTGGAGTAACAAAAATTTGAACAACATACTGCCTTCTATAACGATAAGGCTACCATCCATTGGACTAACAGAAATCTCAATGACAGACTACGTTCCATAATGACAAGGCTACCATCCATTGGAGTAACAAAAATCTCGACAAGAGACTACATTCCATAATGACTAGGCTACCATCCATTGGAGTAACAAAAATATCGACAATAGACTATGTTCCATAATGCCAAAGCTACCATCCATTGGAGTAACAAAAATCTCGACAACAGACTACCTTCCATAATGACAAGGCTACCATCTATTGGAGTAACAAAAATATCGACAACAGACTGCCTTCCATAATGATAAGGCTACCATCCATTGGAGTAACAAAAATCTCGACAACAGAATACCTTCCATAATGACCAGGCTATCATCCAATGAGTAAAATTGATATCGACAACAGACTACCTTCCATAATGACAATGCTACCATCGATTGGAGTAACAAAAATCTTTACCATAGACTACCTTCCATAATGACAAGTCTACCATCCATTGGAGTAAAAAAAATCTCCACAACAGACAACCTTCCATAACCATAAGGTTACCATCCAATGGAATGACAAAAATATCGACAACAAACTACCTTCCATAATGACAAGGTTACCATCCATTGGAATGAAAAAAATATAGACAACAAACTACCTTCCATAATGACAAGGCTACCATCCATTCGAGTAACAAAAATATTAATGATAGACTACCTTCCATAATGACAAGGCTACCATCCATTGGAGTAACAATTATCTCAACAACTGACTACCTTCCATAATGACAAGGCTACCATCCATTGGAGTAACAAAAATCTCGAAAATAAACTACCTTCCATAATGACAAGGTTACCATCCATTAGAATAACAAAGATATTGACAACAAACTACCTTCCATAATGACAAGGCTACCATCCATTGGAGTAACAAAAATCTCAAAAATAGACTACCTTCCATAATGACAAGGTTACCATCCATTGGAATAACAAAGATATCGACAACAAACTACCTTCCATAATGACCAAGCTACCATCCATTGAAGTAAAAAAATATTAACAATAGACTACCTTCCATAATGACAAGGCTACCATCCATTGGAGTAATAAAAATCTCGACAATAGATAACCTTCCATAATGACAAGGTTACCATCCATTGGAATAACAAAAATCTCGATAACATACTACATTCCATAAGGACAAGGCTACCATCCAATGGAATAACAAAAATCTCGACAACAAACTACCTTTCATAATGACAAAGCTACCATCCATTGGAGTAACAAAAATCTGAACAACATACTGCCTTCTATAATGATAAGGCTACCATCCATTGGACTAACAGAAATCACAATGACAGACTACGTTCCATAATGACAAGGCTACCATCTATTGGAGTAACAAAAATATCGACAATAGACTATGTTCTATAACGACAAAGCTACCATCCATTGGAGTAACAAAAATCTCGACAACAGACTACCTTCCATAATGACCAGGCTATCATCCATTGAGTAAAATTGATATCGACAACAGACTACCTTCCATAATGACAATGCTACCATCCATTGGAGTAAAAAAAATCTTGACAACAGACTACCTTCCATAATGACAAGTCTACCATCCATTGGAGTAAAAAAAATCTCGACAACAGACAACCTTCCATAACCACAAGGTTACCATCCAATGGAATGACAAAAATCTCGACAACAAACTACCTTCCATAATGACAAGGTTACCATCCATTGGAGTAACAAAAGTCTCGACAACAGACTAGCTTCCATAATGACCAGGCTATCATCCATTGAGTAAAATTGATATCGACAACAGACTACCTTCCATAATGACAATGCTACCATCCATTGGAGTAAAAAAAATCTTGACAACAGACTACCTTCCATAATGACAAGTCTACCATCCATTGGAGTAAAAAAATCTCGACAATAGACAACCTTCCATAACCACAAGGTTACCATCCAATGGAATGACAAAAATCTCGACAATAAACTACCTTCCATAATGACAAGGTTACCATCCATTGGAATGACAAAAATATAGACAACAAACTACCTTCCATAATGACAAGGCTACCATCCTTTAGAGTAACAAAAATCTGAAAAACATATTACCTTCCATAATGACAAGGCTACCATCCATTCGAGTAACAAAAATCATAATGACAGACTACCTTCCATAATGACAAGGCTACCATCCATTGGAGTAACAATTATCTCGACAACTGACTACCTTCCATAATGACAAGGCTACCATCCATTGGAGTAACAAAAATCTCGAAAATAAACTACCTTCCATAAAGACAATGTTACCATCCATTAGAATAACAAAGATATCGACAACAAACTACCATCCATAATGACAAGGCTACCATCCATTGAAGTAAAAAAATATCAACAATAGACTACCTTCCATAATGACAAGGCTACCATCAATTGGAGTACTAAAAATCTCGACAACAGACAAACTTGCATAATGACAAGGTTACCATCCATTGGAATAACAAAAATCTCGATAACATACTACATTCAAGAAGGACAAGGCTACCATCTAAGGGAATAACAAAAATCTCGACAACAGACTACCTTTCATAATGACAAGGCTACCATCCATTGGACTAACAGAAATCTCAATGACAGACTACGTTCCATAATTACAAGGCTACCATCCATTGGAGTAACAAAAATCTCGACAACAGACTACTTTCCATAATGACTAGGCTACCATCCATTGGAGTAACAAAAATCTGGACAACAGACTACGTTCCATAATGATAAGTCTACCATGCATTAGAGTAACAAAAATCTCGACAACACACTACCTTCCATAATGACAAGGATACCATCCATTGGAGTAACAAAAATATCGACAATAGACTATGTTCCATAATGACAAAGCTACCATCCATTGGAGTAACAAAAATCTCGACAACAGACTACCTTCCATAATGACAAGGCTACCATCCATTGGAGTAACAAAAATCTCGACAACACACTACCTTCCATAATGACCAGGCTACCATCCATCGAGTAAATTTGATATCGACAACAGATTACCTTCCATAATGACAACACTACCATCCATTGGAGTAAAAAAAATCATGACAACAGACTACCTTCCATAATGACAAGTTTACCATCCAATGGAATGACCAAAATCTCGAAAAACAAACTACCTTCCATAATGACAAGGCTACCATCCATTAGAGTAACAAAAATTTGAAAAATAGACTACCTTCAATAATGACAAGGCTACCATCTATTGGAGTAACAAAAATCTCTAATTCAGACTACCTTCATTAATGACAAGGCTACCATCCATTGAGTAACAAAGATATCGACATCAAACTACCTTCCATAATGACAAGGCTATCATCCATTGGAGTAACAAAAATCTTGACAACAGACTACCTTCCATAATGACAAGGCTACCATCCATTGGAGTAACAATTATCTCGACAACATACTACCTTCCATAATGACAAGGCTACCATCCATTGGAGTAACAAAAATCTCAAAAATAGACTACCTTCCATAATGACAAGGTTACCATCCATTGGAATAACAAAGATATCGACAACAAACTACCTTCCATAATGACAAGGATACCATCCATTGAAGTAAAAAAATATAAAGAATAGACTACCTTCCATAATGACAAGGTTACCATCCATTGGAATAACAAAAACTCCGATAACATACTACATTCCATAAGGACAAGGCTACCATCCAATGGAATAACAAAAATCTCGACAACAGACTACCTTTCATAATGACAAGGCTACCATCCATTGGAGTAACAAAAATCTGAACAACCGACTGCCTTCCATAATGACAAGGCTACCATCCATTGTACTAACAGAAATGTCAATGATAGACTACGTTCCATAATGATAAGGCTACCATCCATTGGAGTAACAAAAATCACGACAACAAACTACATTCCATAATCACTAGGCTACCCTCCATTGGAGAAACAAAAAACTCGACAACAGACTACGTTACATAATGATAAGGATACCATCCTTTAGAGTAACAAAAATATCGATAACATACTACGTTCCATAAAGACAAGGCTACCATCCATTGGAGTAACAAAAATCTCGACAACAGACTACCTTCAATAATGACAAGGCTACCAACCATTGGAGTGTGAAAAATCTCTACAACAGACTACCTTCATTAATGACAAGGCTACCATCCATTGAGTAACAAAGATATCGACAACAGACTATCTTCCATAATGACAAGGCTATCATCCATTGGAGTAACAAAAATCTCGACAATAGACTACCTTCCATAATGACAAGGCTACCATTCATTGGAGTAACAAAAATCTCGACAGCAGATTACCTTCCATAATGTCCAGGCTATCATCCATTGAGTAAAATTGATATCGACAACAGACTACCTTCCATAATGAAAATGCTACCATCCATTGGAGTAAAAAAAATCATGACAACAGACTACCTTCCATAATGACAAGTCTACCATCCATTGGAGTTAAAAAAATCTCGACAACAGACAACCTTCCATAACCACAAGGTTACCATCCAATGGAATGACATAAATCTCGACAACAAACTACCTTGCATAATGACAAGGTTACCATCCATTGGAATGACAAAAATATAGACAACAAACTACCTTCCATAATGACAAGACTACCATCCTTTAGAGTAGCAAAAATCTGAAAAACAAACTACCTTCCATAATGACAAGGCTACCATCCATTCGAGTAACAAAAATCTTAATGACATACTACCTTCCATAATGACAAGGCTACCATCCATTGGAGTAACAATTATCTCGACAATAGACTACCTTCCATAATGACAAGGCTACCATCCATTGGAGTAACAAAAAACTCGAAAATAGACTACCTTCCATAATGACAAGGTTACCATCCAATAGAATAACAAAGATTTTGACAACAAACTACCTTCCATAATTACAAGGCTACCAACCATTGAAGTAAAAAAATATCAACAATAGACTACCTTCCATAATGACAAGGCTACCATCCATTGGAGTAATAAAAATCTCGACAACAGACAAACTTGCATAATGACAAGGTTACCATCCATTGGAATAACAAAAATCTCGATAACATACTACATTCCATAAGGACAAGGCTACCATCTAATGGAATAACAAAAATCTCGACAACAAAATACGTTTCATAATGACAAGGCTACCATCCATTGGAGTAACAAAAATCTGAACAACAGACTGCCTTCTATAATGATAAGGCTACCATCCGTTGGAGTAACAAAAATCTCGACAACAGACTACATTCCATAAGGACTAGGCTACCATCCATTGGAGTAACAAAAATCTCGACAACAGACTACGTTCCATAATGATAATTCTACCATTCATTAGAGTAACAAAAATCTCGACAACACACTACCTTCCATAATGACAAGGCTACCATCCATTGGAGTAACAAAAATATCGACAACAGACTATGTTCCATAATGACAAAGCTACCATCCATTGGAGTAACAAAAATCTCGACAACAGACTACCTTCCATAATGACAAGGCTACCATCCATTGGAGTAACAAAAATCTCGACAACAGACTACCTTCCATAATGACCAGGCTACCATCCATTGAGAAAATGTGATATCGACAACAAACTACCTTCCATAATGACAACATTACCATCCATTGGAGTAAAAAAAAATCATGACAATAGACTACCTTCCATAATGACAAGTCTACCATCCAATGGAATGACAAAAATCTAGACAAAAAACTACCTTCCATAATGACAAGGCTACCATCCATTGGAGTAACAAAAATCTGAAAAATAGACTACCTTCCGTGATGACTAGGCTACCATCCATTGGAGTAACAAAAATCTCGACAACAGACTACCTTCGATAATGACAAGGCTACCATCCATTGGACTAACAAAAATCTTGACAACATACTAGCTTCCATAATGACAAGGCTACCATCCATTGGAGTAACAAAATTATTGACAACAAACTACCTTCCATAATGACAAGGCTACCATCCATTGGAGATACAATTATCTCGACAATAGACTACCTTCCATAATGACAAGGTTACCATCCATTAGAATAACAAAGATATCGACAACAAACTACCTTCCATAATGACAAGGCTACCATCCATTGAAGAAAAAAAATATCAACAATAGACTACCTTCCATAATGAAAAGGCTACCATCCATTGGAGTAATAACAATCTCGACAACAGAAAAACTTGCATAATGACAAGGTTACCATCCACTGGAATAACAAAAATCTCGATAACATACTACATTCCATAAGGACAAGGCTACCATCTAATGGAATAACAAAAATCTCGACAACAGACTACCTTTACTAATGACAAGGCTACCATCCATTGGAGTAACAAAAATCTGAACAACAGACTGCCTTCTATAATGATAAGGCTACCATCCATTGGACTAACAGATATCTCAATGACAGACTACGTTCCATAATGACAAGGCTACCATCCATTAGAGTAACAAAAATCTCGACAACAGACTACATTCCATAATGACAATGCTACCATCCATTGGAGTAAAAAAAATCTCGACAACATACTACCTTCCATAATGACAAGTCTATCATCCGTTGGAGTAAATAAAATCTCGACAACATACAACCTTCCATAAACACAAGGTTACCATCCAATGGAATGAAAAAAATCTCGATAACAAACTACCTTCCATAATGACAAGGTTACCATCCATTGGAATGACAAAAATATAGAAAACAAACTACCTTCCATAATGACAAGGCTACCATCCTTTAGAGTAACAAAAATCTGAAAAACAAACTACCTTCCATAATGACAAGGCTACCATCCATTCTAGTAACAAAAATCTTAATGACAGACTACCTTCCATAATGACAAGGCTACCATTCATTGGAGTAACAAAAATCTCGAAAATAGACTACCTTCCATAATGACAAGGTTACCATGCATTAGAATAACAAAGATATCGACAACAAACTACCTTCCATAATGACAAGGCTACCATCCATTGAAGTAAAAAAATAACAACAATAGACTACCTTCCATAATGACAAGGCTACCATCCATTGGAGTAATAAAAATCTCGACAACAGACAAACTTGCATAATGACAAGGTTACCATCCATTGGAATAACAAAAATCTCGATAACATACTACATTCAATAAGGACAAGGATACCATCTAATGGAATAACAAAAATCTTGACAACAGACTACCTTTCATAATGACAAGGCTACCATCCATTGGAGTAACAAAAATCTGAACAACAGACTGCCTTCTATAATGATAAGGCTTTCATCCATTGGACTAACAAATATCTCAATCACAGACTACGTTCCATAATGACAAGGCTACCATCCATTAGAGTAACAAAAATCTCGACAACAAACTACATTCCATAATGACTAGGCTACAATCCATTGGAGTAACAAAAATCTCGACAACAGACTATGTTCCATAATGATAAGTCTACCATCCATTAGAGTAACAAAAATCTCGACAACACACTACCTTCCATAATGAAAAGGCTACCATCCATTGGAGTAACAACATATTTACAATAGACTATGTTCCATAATGACAAAGCTACCATCCATTGGAGTAACAAAAATATCGACAACAGACTACCTTCCATAATGACAAGGCTACCATCCATTGGAGTAACAAAAATCTCGACAACACACTACCTTCCATAATGACCAGGTTACCATCCATTGAGCAAATTTGATATCGATAACAGACTACCTTCCATAATGACAACACTACCATCCATTGGAGTAAAAAAAATCATGACAACAGACTACCTTCCATAATGACAAGTCTACCATCCAACGGAATGAGAAAAATCTCGACAACAAACTACCTTCCATAATGTCAAGGCTACCATCCATTGGAGTAACAAAAATCTAAAAAATAGACTACCTTCCATAATGACTAGGCTACATTCCATTGGAGTAACAATTATCTCGACAACAGACTACCTTCGATAATGACAAGGCTACCATCCATTGGAGTAAAAAAAATCTCGACAACAGACTACCTTCCATAAAGACAAGGCTACCATCCATTGGAGTAACAAAACTATCGACAACAAACTACCTTCCATAAAGACAAGGCAACCATCCATTGGAGTAACAAAAATCTCGACAATAGACTACCTTCAATAATGACAAGTCTACCATCCATTGGAGTAACAAAAATCTCTACAACAGACTACCTTCATTAATGACAAGGCTACCATCCATTAAGTAACAAAGATATCGATAACAGACTACCTTCTGTAATGACAAGGCTATCATCCATTGGAATAACAAAAATCTCGACAACAGACTACCTTCCATAATGATAAGGCTACCATCCATTGGAGTAACAAAAATCTGAACAACAGACTGGCTTCCATAATGACAAGGCTACCATCCATTGGACTAACAAAAATCTCAATGACAGACTACGTTCCATAATGACAAGGCTACCATCCATTGGAGTAACAAAAATCTCGACAATTGACTACATTCCATAATGACTAGGCTACCATCCATTGGAGTTACAAAAATCTCGACAACTGACTACGTTCCATAATGACAAGGCTACCATCCATTTTAGTAACAAAAATATCGACAAAAGACTACGTTCCATAATGACAAGGCTACCATGCATTGGAGTAACAAAATTTTGACAACAGACTACCTTCCATAATGACAAGGCTACCATCCATTGGAGTAACAAAAATCTCGACAATAGACTACATTCCATAATGACCAGGCTACCATCCATTGAGTAAAATTGATATAGACAATAGACTACCTTCCAAAAAGACAAGGCTACCATCCATTGGAGTAACAAAACTATCGATAACAAACTACCTTCCATAAAGACAAGGCTACCATCCATTAGAGTAACAAAAATCTCGACAACAGACTACGTTCCATAATGACAAGGCTACCATCCATTGGAGTAACAAAAATATCGACGACAGATTACCTTCCAAAATGACAAGGCTACCATCCATTGGAGTAACAAAAATATCTACAATAAAATACCTTCATTAATGACAAAGCTACCATCCATTGAATAACAAATATATCGACAACAACCTAACCTCCATAATGACAAGGCTATCTTCCATTGGAGTAACAAAAATCTCGACAACAGACTACCTTGCATAATGAAAAGGCTACCATCCATTGGAGTAACAAAAATCTCAAAAATAGACTACCTTCCATAATGACAAGGTTACCATCCATTGGAATAACAAAGATATCGACAACAAACAACCTTCCATAATGACAAGGCTACCATCCATTGAAGTAAAAAAATATAAACAATAGACTACCTTCCATAATGACAAGGCTACCATCCATTGGAGTAATAAAAATCTCGACAACAGATAACCTTCCATAATGACAAGGTTACCATCCACTGGAATAACAAAATTCTCGATAACATACTACATTCCATAAGGACAAGGATACCATCCAATGGAATAACAAAAATCTCGACAACAGACTAACTTTCATAATGACAAGGCTAACATCCATTGGAGTAATAAAAATCTGAACAACAGACTGCCTTCCATAATCACAAGGCTACCATCCATTGTACTAACACAAATCTCAATGACAGACTACGTTCCATAATGACAAGGCTACCATCCATTGGAGTAACAAAAATCTCGACAACAGACTACATTCCATAATGACTAGGCTACCATCCATTGGAGTTACAAAAATCTCGAGAACAAACTATGTTCCATAGTGATAAGGCTACCATCCATTAGAGTAACAAAAATCTCGACAACACACTACCTTCCATAATGACAAGGCTACCATCCATTGGAGTAACAAAAATATCGATGACAGATTACCTTCCAAAATGACAAGGCTACCATCCATTGAATAACAAAGATATCGACAACAGACTAACCTCCATAATGACAAGGCTATCTTCCATTGGAGTAACAAAAATCTCGACAACAGACTACCTTCCATAATGACAAGGCTACCATCCATTGGAGTAACAAAAATCTCAAAAATAGACTACCTTCCATAATGACAAGGTTACCATCCATTGGAATAACAAAGATATCGACAACAAACTACCTTCCATAATGACAAGGCTACCATCCTTTAGAGTAACAAAAATCTGAAAAACAGACTACCTTCCATAATGACAAGGCTACCATCCATTCGAGTAACAAAAATCTTAATGACATACTGCCTTCCATAATGACAAGGCTACCATCCATTGGAGTAACAATTATCTTGACAACAGACTACCTTCCATAATGACAAGGCTACCATCCATTGGAGTAACAAAAATCTCGACAATAGACTACCTTCCATAATGACAAGGTTACCATTCATTAGAATAACAAAGATATCGACAACAAACTACCTTCCATAATGACAAGGCTACCATCCATTGGAGTAATAAAAATCTCGACAACAGATAACCTTCCATAATGACAAGGCTACCATTCATTGGAGTAACAAAAATCTCGACAACAGACTACATTCCATAATGACTAGGCTACCATCCATTAGAGTAACAAAAATATCGACAATAGACTATGTTCCATAATGACAAAGCTACCATCCATTGCAGTAACAAAAATCTAGACAACAGACTACCTTCCATAATGACAAGGCTACCATCCATTGAAGTAAAAAAATATAACTGATAGACTACCTTCCAAAATGACAAGGCTACCATCCATTGGAGTAATAAAAATCTCGACAACAAATAACCTTCCATAATGACAAGGTTACCATCCATTGGAATAACAAAAATCTCGATAACATACTACATTCCATAAGGACAAGGCTTCCATCCAATGGAATAAGAAAAATCTCGACAACAGAATACCTTTCATAACCACAAGGCTAACCTCCATTGGAGTAACAAAAATTTGAACAACAGATTTCCTTCCATAATGACAAGGCTACCATCCATTGGAGTAACACAAATCTGAAAAATAGACTACCTTCCGTAATGACTAGTCTACCATCTATTTGAGTAACAATTATCTCGACAACAGACTACCTTCGATAATGACAAGGCTACCATCCATTGGAGTAACAAAAATCTCGACAACAGACTACCTTCAATAAAGACAGGGCTACCATCCATTGAAGTAACAAAACTATCGACAACAAACTACCTTCCATAAAGATAAGCTACCATCCATTGGAGTAACAAAAATCTCGACAACAGACTACCTTCAATAATGACAAGGCTACCATCCATTGGAGTAACAAAAATCTCTACAACAGACTACCTTCATTAATGACAAGGCTACCATCCATCAGTAACAAAGATATCGACAACAGACTACCATCCATAATGACAAGGCTATCATCCATTGGAGTAACAAATATCTCGACAACAGACCACCTTCCATAATGACAAGGCTACCATCCATTGGAGTAACAAAAATCTCAACAACAGACTACCTTCAATAATGAACAATCTACCATCCATTAAGTAACAATGATATCGACAACAGACTACCATCCATAATGACAACGTTTCCATCCATTGGAGTAAAAAAAATCTTGACAACAGACTACCTTCCATAATGACAAGTCTACCATCCATTGGAGTAAAAAAATCTCGACAATAGACTACCTTCCATAATGACAAGGTTACCATCCATTGGAATGACAAATATATCGACAACAAACTACCTTCCATAATGACAAGGCTACCATCCATTGGAGTAACAAAAATCTGACAAACAGACTACCTTCCATAATAACAAGGCTACAATCCATTCCAGTAACAAAAATCATACTGACAGACTACCTTCCCTAATGACAAGGCTACCATCCATTAGAGTAACAATTATCTCGACAACAGACTACCTTCCATAATGACAAGGCTACCATCCATTGGAGTAACAAAAATCTCGACAATATACTACCTTCCATAAAGACAAGGCTACCATCCATTGGAGTAACAAAAATCTCGACAACAGACTACCTTCAATAATGACAAGGCTACCATCCATTGGAGTAACAAAAATAACAACGATAGATTACCTTCCAAAATGAGAAGGCTACCATCCATTGGAGTATGAAAAATCTCTACAACAGACTACCTTCATTAATGACAAGGATACCATCCATTGAGTAACAAAGATATCGACAACAGACTACCTTCCATAATGACAAGGCTACCATCCTTTGGAGTAACAAAAATCTCGACAACAAACTACCTTCCATAATGACAAGGCTACCATCCATTAAGTACCAAAGATATCGACAACAAACTACCTTCCATAATGACAAGGCAATCATTCATTGGAGTAAAAAAAATCTAGACAAAAGTCTACCTTCCATAGTGACAAGGTTACCATCCATTTGAATAAAAAAAATCTCGACAACAGACTACCTTCCATAATGACGAGGCAACAATCCATTGGAGTAAAAAAAATCTCGACAACATCTACCTTCCATAATGACAAGGTTACCATCCATTGGAATAACAAAGATATCGACAACATACTACCTTCCATAATGACAAGGCTACCATCCATTGGAGTAACAAAAATCTCGATAACAGACTACGTTCCATAATGACAAGGCTACCATCTATTAGAGTAACAAAAATCTCGACAAAAGAATACCTTCCATTAAGACAAGGCTACCATCCATTGGAGTAACAAAAACATAGACAACAAACTATGTTCCATAATGACAAGGATACCATCCATTTGAGTAACAAAAATATCGACAACAAACTACCTTCCATAATGACAAGGCTACCATCCATTGGAGTAAGAAAAATCTCTACAATAGACTACCTTCCATAATGACAAGGTTACTATCCATTGGAATAACAAAGATATCGACACCATACTACCTTCCATAGTTACAAGGCTACCATCCATTGGAGTAAAAAAATATCGACAATAGACTACCTTCCATAATGACAAGGCTACCATCCATTGGAGTAATAAAAATATCGGCAACAAACAACCTTCCATAATGACAAGGTTACAATCCATTGTAATAACAAAAATCTCGACAACATACTACATTCCATAATGACTAGGCTACCATCCATTGGAGTAACAAAAATCTCGACAATAGACTACGTTCCATAATGATAAGGCTACCATCCATTAAAGTAACAAAAATCTCGACAACACACTACCTTCCATAATGACAAGGCTACCATCCATTGGAGTAACAAAAATATCGACAATAGACTATGTTTTATAATGACAAAGCTACCATCCATTGGAGTAACAAAAATCTCGACAATAGACTAACTTCCATAATGACAAGGCTACCATCCATTGGAGTAACAAAAATCTCGACAACAGACTACCTTCAATAATGACAAGGCTACCATCCATTGGAGTAACAAAAATCTCTACAACAGACTACCTTCATTAATGACAAGGCTACCATCCATCAGTAACAAAGATATCGACAACAGACTACCTTCCATAATGACAAGGCTATCATCCATTGGAGTAACAAATATCTCGACAACAGACCACCTTCCATAATGACAAGGCTACCATCCATTGGAGTAACAAAAATCTCAACAACAGACTACCTTCAATAATGAACAATCTACCATCCATTAAGTAACAATGATATCGACAATAGACTACCATCCATAATGACAACGTTTCCATCCATTGGAGTAAAAAAAATCTTGACAACAGACTACCTTCCATAATGACAAGTCTACCATCCATTGCATTAAAAAAATCTCGACAATAGACTACCTTCCATAATGACAAGGTTACCATCCATTGGAATGACAAATATATCGACAACAAACTACCTTCCATAATGACAAGGCTACCATCCATTGGAGTAACAAAAATCTGACAAACAGACTACCTTCCATAATGACAAGGCTACAATCCATTCGAGTAACAAAAATCATAATGACATACTACCTTCCCTAATGACAAGGCTACCATCCATTAGAGTAACAATTATCTCGACAACAGACTACCTTCCATAATGACAAGGCTACCATCCATTGGAGTAACAAAAATCTCGACAATATACTACCTTCCATAAAGACAAGGCTACCATCCATTGGAGTAACAAAAATCTCGACAACAGACTACCTTCAATAATGACAAGGCTACCATCCATTGGAGTAACAAAAATATCAATGATAGATTACCTTCCAAAATGAGAAGGCTACCATCCATTGGAGTATGAAAAATCTCTACAACAGACTACCTTCATTAATGACAAGGATACCATCCATTGAGTAACAAAAATATCGACAACAGACTACCTTCCATAATGACAAGGCTATCATCATTTGGAGTAAAAAAAATCTCGACAACAGACTACCTTCCATAATGACAAGGCTACCATCCATTGGAGTAACAAAAATCTCGACAACAGACTACCTTCCATAATGACAAGGCTACCATCCATTAAGTACCAAAGATATCGACAACAAACTACCTTCCATAATGACAAGGCAATCATTCATTGGAGTAAAAAAAATCTAGACAACAGTCTACCTTCCATAGTGACAAGGTTACCATCCATTTGAATAAAAAAAATCTCGACAACAGACTACCTTCCATAATGACGAGGCTACAATCCATTAGAGTAAAAAAAATCTCGACAACAGCTACCTTCCATAATGACAAGGTAACCATCCATTGGAAAAACAAAGATATCGACAACAGACTATCTTCCATAATGACAAGGCTACAATCCATTGGAGTAACAAAAATCTCGACAATAGACTATATTCCATAATGAAAAGGCTACCATCTAATAGAGTAACAAAAATCTCGACAACATAATACCTTCCATTAAGACAAGTCTACCATCCATTGGAGTAACAGAAACATCGACAACAAACTATGTTTCATAATGAAAAGGCTACCATCCATTTGATTAACCAAAATATTGACAACATACTACCTTCCATAATGACAAGGCTACCATCCATTAGAGTATAAAAAATCTCTACAACAGACTACCTTCCATAATGACAAGCTACAATCCACTGAATAACAAATATATTGAAAATAGACTACCTTCCATAATAACAAGGTTATCATCAATTGGAATAAAAAAAATCACGACAGCAGACAACCTTCCAAAATGACAAGGTTACTATCCATTTGAATAACAAAAATGTCGACAACACACTACCTTCCATAATGACAAGGCTACCATTCATTGGGGTAACAAAAATCTCGACAATAGACTACCTTCCATAATGACAGGGTTACCATCCATTGGAATAACAAATGTATCGACACCAGACTACCTTCCATAGTTACAAGGCTACCATCCATTGGAGTAAAAAAATATCGACAATAGACTACCTTCCATAATGACAAGGCTAGCATCCATTGGAGTAGTAAAAATCTCGGCAAAAGACAACCTTCCATAATGACAAGGTTACAATCCATTGTAATAACAAAAATCTCGACAACAGACTAACTTTCATAAAGACAAGGCTACAATCCATTGGAGTAACATAAATCTGAACAACAGATTGCCTTCCATAGTGACAAGGCTACCATCCATTGGAGTAATAGAAATCTCAATGACAGACTACGTTAATAATGACAAGGCTACCATCCATTGGAGTAACAAAAATCTCAAAAACAGACTACGTTCCATAATAACAAGGCTAACATCCATTTGAATAACAAAAATCTCGACAACAGACTACATTCCATAATGACTAGGCTACCATCCATTGAAGTAACAAAAATCTCGACAACAGACTACGTTCCATAATGATAAGGCTACCATCCATTGGAGTAACAAAAATATCGATAATAGACTATGTTCCATAATGACAAAGCTACCATCCATTGGAGTAACAAAAATCTCGACAACAGACTACATTCCATAATGACCAGGCTACCATCCATTGAGTAAAATTGATATCGACAACAGATTACCTTCCATAATGACAACGCTACCATCCATTGGAGTAAAAAAAATATTGACAATAGACTACCTTCCATAATGACAAGTCTACCATTCATTGGAGTAAAAAAATATCGACAATAGACAACCTTCCATAACCACAAGGTTACCATCCAATGGAATGACAAAAATCTCGACAACAAAATACCTTACATAATGACAAGGCTACCATCCATTAGAGTAACAAAAATCTGAAAAATAGTCTACCTTCTGTAATGACTAGGCTACCATCCATTGGAGTAACAATTATCTCGACAACAGACTACCTTCGATAATGACAAGGCTACCATCCATTGGAGTAACAAAACTCTAGACAATAGACTACCTTCCATAAAGACAAGGCTACCATCCATTGGAGTAACAAAACTATCGACAACAAACTACTTTCCATAAAGACAAGCTACCCTTCATTGGAGTAACAAAAATCTCGACAACAAACTACCTTCAATAATGACAAGGCTACCATCCATTGGAGTAACAAAAATATCTACTACAGACTACCTTCATTAATGACAAGGCTACCATCCATTGAGTAACAAAGATATCGACAACAAACTACCTTCCATAATGACAAGGCTACCATCCATTGGAGTAACAAAAATCTCGATAACAGACTACATTCCATAATGACAAGGCTACCATCTATTAGAGTAACAAAAATCTCGACAAAATAATACCTTCCATTAAGACAAGGCTACCATCCATTGGATTAACAAAAACATCGACAACAAACTATGTTCCATAATGACAAGGCTACCATCCATTTGAGTAATAAAAATATCGACAACAAACTACCTTCCATAATGACAAGGCTACCATCCATTGGAGTAACAAAAATCTATATAACAGACTACCTTCCATAATGATAAGGCTACCATCCATTGAGTAACAAATATATTAAAAATAGACTACCTTCCATAATAACAAGGCTATCATCAATTGGAATAAAAAAATCACGACAGCAGACTACCTTCCAAAAATCTCTACAACAGACTACCTTCCATAATGACAAGGCTAGCATCCATTGGAGTAACAAAGATCTCGACAACAGACTACCTTCCATAGTGACAAGGCTACCATCTTTTGGAGTAAAAAAAAATCGATAATAGACTACCTTCCATAATGATAAGGCTACCATCCATTGGAGTATTAAAAATCTCGACAGCAGACAACCTTCCATAATGACAAGGCTACGATCCATTGGAGTAATAAAAATCTCGGCAACATACAACCTTCCGTAATGACAAGGTTACAATCCATTGTATTAACAAAAATCTGGACAACATACTACATTCCATAAGGACAAGGCTACCATCCAATGGAATATTAAAAATCTAGACAACAGACTAACTTTCATAATGACAAGGCTACAATCCATTGAAGTAACAAAAATCCGAACAACAGACTGCCTTCCATAGTGACAAGTCTACCATCCATTGGAGTAACAGAAATCTCAATAACAGACTACGTTCTATAATGACAAGGCTACCATCGATTGGAGTAACAAAAATCTCAACAATAGACTACGTTCCATAATAACAAGGCTACCATCCATTTGAATAACAAAAATCTCGACAACAGACTACCTTCCATAATGACAAGGCTACCATCCATTGGAGTAACAAAAATCTCGACAATAGACTACCTTTCATAATGACAAGGTAACCATCCATTAGAATAACAAAGATATCGACAACAGACTATCTTCCATAATGACAAGGCTACAATCCATTGGAGTAACAAAAATCTCGATAATAGACTACATTCCATAATGATAAGGCTACCATCTATTAAAGTAACAAAATTCTCGACAACATAATACCTTCCATTAAGACAAGGCTACCATCCATTGGAGTAACAGAAACATCGACAACAAACTATGTTCCACAATGAAAAGGCTACCATCCATTGGAGTAACAAAAATCTCGACAACAGACTACCTTCCATAATGACAAGGCTACCATCTATTAGAGTATAAAAAATCTCTACAACAGACTACCTTCCATAATGACAAGCTACAATCCATTGAATAACAAATATATTGAAAATAGACTACCTTCCATAATAACAAGGCTATCATCAATTGGAATAAAAAAAATCAGGACAGCAGACAACCTTCCAAAATGACAAGGTTACTATCCATTTGAATAACAAAAATGTCGACAACACACTACCTTCCATAATGACAAGGCTACCATTCATTGGGGTAACAAAAATCTCGACAATAGACTACCTTCCATAATGACAGGGTTACCATCCATTGGAATAACAAAGATATCGACACCAGACTACCTTCCATAGTTACAAGGCTACCATCCATTGGAGTAAAAAAATATCGACAATAGACTACCTTCCATAATGACAAGGCTACCATCCATTGGAGTAATAAAAATCTCGGCAACAGACAACCTTCCATAATGACAAGGTTACAATCCATTGTAATAACAAAAATCTAGACAACATACTACATTCAATAATGACAAGGATACCATCCATTGGAGTAACAAAAATCTCGATAACAGACTACGTTCCATAATGACAAGGCTACCATCTATTAGAGTAACAAAAATCTCGACAAAATAATACCTTCCATTAATTCAAGGCTACCATCCATTGGAGTCACAAAAACATCGACAACAAACTATGTTCCATAATGACAAGGCTACCATCCATTTGAGTAACAAAAATATCGACAACAGACTACCTTCTATAATGACAAGGCTACCATCCATTGGAGTAACAAAAATCTTTACAACAGACTACCTTCCATAATGACATGGCTACCATCCATTGGAGTAACAAAGATCTCGACAACAGACTACCTTCCATAATGACAAGGTTACCATCCATTGGAATAACAAAGATATCGACACCAGACTACGTTCCATAGTGATAACGCTACCATCCATTGGAGTAAAAAAATATTGATAATAGACTACCTTCCATAATGACAAGGCTACCATCCATTGGAGTAATAAAAATCTCGGCAACATACAACCTTCCGTAATGACAAGGTTACAATCCATTGTAATAACAAAAATCTGGACAACATACTACATTCCATAAGGTCAAGGCTACCATCCAATGGAATATTAAAAATCTAGACAACAGACTAACTTTCATAATGACAAGGCTACAATCCATTGAAGTAACAAAAATCCGAACAACAGACTGCCTTCCATAGTGACAAGTCTACCATCCATTGGAGTAACAGAAATCTCAATAACAGACTACGTTCTATAATGACAAGGCTACCATCGATTGGAGTAACAAAAATCTCAACAATAGACTACGTTCCATAATAACAAGGCTACCATCCATTTGAATAACAAAAATCTCGACAACAGACTACCTTCCATAATGACAAGGCTACCATCCATTGGAGTAACAAAAATCTCGACAATAGACTACCTTTCATAATGACAAGGTAACCATCCATTAGAATAACAAAGATATCGACAACAGACTATCTTCCATAATGACAAGGCTACAATCCATTGGAGTAACAAAAATCTCGATAATAGACTACATTCCATAATGATAAGGCTACCATCTATTAGAGTAACAAAAATCTCGACAACATAATACCTTCCATTAAGACAAGGCTACCATCCATTGGAGTAACAGAAACATCGACAACAAACTATGTTCCATAATGAAAAGGCTACCATCCATTGGAGTAACAAAAATCTCGACAACATACTACCTTCCATAATGACAAGGCTACCATCCATTAGAGTATAAAAAATGTCTACAACAGACTACCTTCCATAATGAAAAGCTACAATCCATTGAATAACAAATATATTGAA
The DNA here is from genome assembly GCA_948472305.1 of Vicia faba. Classification (NCBI taxonomy): domain Eukaryota; kingdom Viridiplantae; phylum Streptophyta; class Magnoliopsida; order Fabales; family Fabaceae; genus Vicia; species Vicia faba. Next base: position 755,411,361 of record OX451738.1, read on the forward strand.
AATAGACTACCTTCCATAATAACAAGGCTATCATCAATTGGAATAAAAAAAATCAGGACAGCAGACAACCTTCCAAAATGACAAGGTTACTATCCATTTGAATAACAAAAATGTCGACAACACACTACCTTCCATAATGACAAGGCTACCATTCATTGGGGTAACAAAAATCTCGACAATAGACTACCTTCCATAATGACAGGGTTACCATCCATTGGAATAACAAAGATATCGACACCAGACTACCTTCCATAGTTACAAGGCTACCATCCATTGGAGTAAAAAAATATCGACAACAGACTACCTTCCATAATGACAAGGCTACCATCCATTGGAGTAATAAAAATCTTGGCAACAGACAACCTTCCATAATGACAAGGTTACAATCCATTGTAATAACAAAAATCTCGACATCATACTACATTCCATATTGACAAGGATACCATCCATTGGAGTAACAAAAATCTCGATAACAGACTACGTTCCATAATGACAAGGCTACCATCTATTAGAGTAACAAAAATCTTGACAAAATAATACCTTCCATTAATTCAAGGCTACCATCCATTGGAGTAACAAAAACATCGACAACAAACTATGTTCCATAATGACAAGGCTACCATCCATTTGAGTAACAAAAATATCGACAACAGACTACCTTCCATAATGACAAGGCTACCATCCATTGGAGTAACAAAAATCTTTACAACAGACTACCTTCCATAATGACATGGCTACCATCCATTGGAGTAACAAAGATCTCGACAACAGACTGCCTTCCATAATGACAAGGTTACCATCCATTGGAATAACAAAGATATCGACACCAGACTACGTTCCATAGTGATAACGCTACCATCCATTGGAGTAAAAAAATATCGATAATAGACTACCTTCCATAATGACAAGGCTACCATCCATTGGAGTAATAAAAATCTCGGCAACATACAACCTTCCGTAATGACAAGGTTACAATCCACTGTAATAACAAAAATCTGGACAACATACTACATTCCATAAGGACAAGGCTACCATCCAATGGAATATTAAAAATATAGACAACAGACTAACTTTCATAATGACAAGGCTACAATCCATTGAAGTAACAAAAATCCGAACAACAGACTGCCTTCCATAGTGACAAGTCTACCATCCATTGGAGTAACAGAAATCTCAATAACAGACTACGTTCTATAATGACAAGGCTACCATCGATTGGAGTAACAAAAATCTCAACAATAGACTACGTTCCATAATAACAAGGCTACCATCCATTTGAATAACAAAAATCTCGACAACAGACTACCTTCCATAAAGACAAGGCTACCATCCATTGGAGTAACAAAAATCTCGACAATAGACTACCTTTCATAATGACAAGGTAACCATCCATTAGAATAACAAAGATATCGACAACAGACTATCTTCCATAATGACAAGGCTACAATCCATTGGAGTAACAAAAATCTCGATAATAGACTACATTCCATAATGATAAGGCTACCATCTATTAGAGTAACAAAAATCTCGACAACATAATACCTTCCATTAAGACAAGGCTACCATCCATTGGAGTAACAGAAACATCGACAACAAACTATGTTCCATAATGAAAAGGCTACCATCCATTGGAGTAACAAAAATCTCGACAACATACTACCTTCCATAATGACAAGGCTACCATCCATTAGAGTATAAAAAATCTCTACAACAGACTACCTTCCATAATGAAAAGCTACAATCCATTGAATAACAAATATATTGAAAATAGACTACCTTCCATAATAACAAGGCTATCATCAATTGGAATAAAAAAAATCAGGACAGCAGACAACCTTCCAAAATGACAAGGTTACTATCCATTTGAATAACAAAAATGTCGACAACACACTACCTTCCATAATGACAAGGCTACCATTCATTGGGGTAACAAAAATCTCGACAATAGACTACCTTCCATAATGACAGGGTTACCATCCATTGGAATAACAAAGATATCGACACCAGACTACCTTCCATAGTTACAAGGCTACCATCCATTGGAGTAAAAAAATATCGACAACAGACTACCTTCCATAATGACAAGGCTACCATCCATTGGAGTAATAAAAATCTCGGCAACAGACAACCTTCCATAATGACAAGGTTACAATCCATTGTAATAACAAAAATCTCGACAACATACTACATTCCATAATGACAAGGATACCATCCATTGGAGTAACAAAAATCTCGATAACAGACTACGTTCCATAATGACAAGGCTACCATCTATTAGAGTAACAAAAATCTCGACAAAATAATACCTTCCATTAATTCAAGGCTACCATCCATTGGAGTAACAAAAACATCGACAACAAACTATGTTCCATAATGACAAGGCTACCATCCATTTAAGTAACAAAAATATCGACAACAGACTACCTTCCATAATGACAAGGCTACCATCCATTGGAGTAACAAAAATCTCTACAACAGACTACCTTCCATAATGACATGGCTACCATCCATTGGAGTAACAAAGATCTCGACAACAGACTACCTTCCATAATGACAAGGTTACCATCCATTGGAATAACAAAGATATCGACACCAGACTACGTTCCATAGTGATAACGCTACCATCCATTGGAGTAAAAAAATATCGATAATAGACTACCTTCCATAATGACAAGGCTACCATCCATTGGAGTAATACAAATCTCGGCAACATACAACCTTCCGTAATGACAAGGTTACAATCCATTGTAATAACAAAAATCTGGACAACATACTACATTCCATAAGGACAAGGCTACCATCCAATGGAATAACAAAAATCTAGACAACAAACTAACTTTCATAATGACAAGGCTACAATCCATTGGAGTAACAAAAATCTGAACAACAGACTGCCTTCCATAGTGACAAGGCTACCATCCATTGGAGTAACAGAAATCTCAATAACAGACTACGTTCTATAATGACAAGGCTACCATCGATTGGAGTAACAAAAATCTCAACAATAGACTACGTTCCATAATAACAAGGCTACCATCCATTTGAATAACAAAAATCTCGACAACAGACTACCTTCCATAATGACAAGGCTACCATCCATTGGAGTAACAAAAATCTCGACAATAAAATACCTTTCATAATGACAAGGTAACCATCCATTGGAATAACAAAGATATCAACAACAGACTATCTTCCTTAATGACAAGGCTACAATCCATTGGAGTAACAAAAATCTCGACAATAGACTACATTCCATAATGACAAGGCTACCATCTATTAGAGTAAAAAAAATCTCAACAACATAATACCTTCCATTAAGACAAGGCTACCATCCATTGGAGTAACAGAAACATCGACAACAAACTATGTTCCATAATGAAAAGGCTACCATCCATTTGATTAACCAAAATATCGACAACAGACTACCTTCCATAATGACAAGGCTACCATCCATTAGAGTATAAAAAATCTCTACAACAGACTACCTTCCATAATGACAAGCTACAATCCACTGAATAACAAATATATTAAAAATAGACTACCTTCCATAATAACAAGGCTATCATCAATTGGAATAAAAAAAATCACGACAGCAGACAACCTTCCAAAATGACAAGGTTACTATCCATTTGAATAACAAAAATGTCGACAACACACTACCTTCCATAATGACAGGGTTACCATACATTTGGGGTAACAAAAAATCTCGACAATAGACTACCTTCCATAATGACAGGGTTACCATACATTTGAATAACAAATGTATCGACACCAGACTACCTTACATAGTTACAAGGCTACCATCCATTGGAGTAAAAAAATATCGACAATAGACTACCTTCCATAATGACAAGGCTACCATCCATTGGAGTAGTAAAAATCTCAGCAAAAGACAACCTTCCATAATGACAAGGTTACAATCCATTGTAATAACAAAATTCTCGACAACATACTACATTCCATAAGGACAAGGCAACCATCCAATGGAATAAGAAATATCTCGACAACAGACTAACTTTCATAATGACAAGGCTACAATCCATTGGAGTAACATAAATCTGAACAACAGATTGCCTTCCATAGTGACAAGGCTACCATCCATGGGAGTAACAGAAATCTCAATGACAGACTACGTTAATAATGACAAGGCTACCATCCATTGGAGTAAAAAAAATCTAAAAAACAGACTACGTTCCATAATAACAAGGCTCCCATCCATTTGAATAACAAAAATCTCGATAACAGACTACATTCCATAATGACTAGGCTACCATCCATTGGAGTAACAAAAATATCGACAACAGACTACGTTCCACAATGATAAGGTTACCATCCATTAAAGTAACAAAAATCTCGACAACACACTACCTTCCATAATGACAAGGCTACCATCCATTGGAGTTACAAAAATATCGACAATAGACTATGTTCCATAATGACAAAGCTACCATCCATTGGAGTAACAAAAATCTCGACAACAGACTACATTCCATAATGACCAGGCTACCATCCATTGAGTAAAATTGATATCCACAACAGACTACCTTCCATAATGACAACGCTACCATCCATTGGAGTAAAAAAAATCTTGACAATAGACTACCTTCCATAATGACAAGTCTACCATCCATTGGAGTAAAAAAAATATCGAGAATATACAACCTTCCATAACCACAAGGTTACCATCCAATGGAATGACAAAAATCTCGACAACAAAATACGTTACATAATGACAAGGCTACCATCCATTGGAGTAACAAAAATCTGAAAAATAGACTACCTTCCGTAATGACTAGGCTACCATCCATTGGAGTAACAATTATCTCGACAGCAGACTACCTTCGATAATGACAAGGCTACGATCCATTGGAGTAACAAAACTCTCGACAACAGACTACCTTCCATAAAGACAAGGCTACCATCCATTGGAGTAACAAAACTATCGACAACAAACTACTTTCCATAAAGACAAGCTACCATCAAATGGAGTAACAAAAATCTCGACAACAAACTACCTTCAATAATGACAAGGCTACCATCCATTGGAGTAACAAAAATCTCTACAACAGACTACCTTCATTAATGACAAGGCTACCATCCATTGAGTAACAAAGATATCGACAACAGACTACCTTGCATAATGACAAGGCTACCATCCATTGGAGTAACAAAAATCTTGACAAAATAATACCTTCCATTAAGACAAGGCTACCATCCATTCGAGTAACAAAAACAGCGACAACAAACTGTGTTCCATAATGACAAGGCTACCATCCATTTGAGTAACAAAAATATCGACAACAAACTACCTTCCATAATGACAAGGCTACCATCCATTGGAGTAACAAAAATCTCTATAACAGACTACCTTCCATAATGACAAGGCTACCATCCATTAAGTAACAAATATATTAAAAATAGACTACCTTCCAAAATGACAAAGCTACCATCCATTGGAGAAACAAAAATCATGAAAATAGACTACCTTCCATAATGAAAAGGTTCCCATCCATTGGAATAACAAAGATATCGACACCAGACTACCTTCCATAGTGATAAGGCTACCATCCGTTGGAGTAAAAAATTATCGATAATAGACTACCTTCCATAATGACAAGGCTACCATCCATTGGAGTAATAAAAATCTTGGCAACAGACAACCTTCCGTAATGACAAGGTTATAATCCATTGTAATAACAAAAATCTCGACAACATACTACATTCCATAAGGACAAGGCTACCATCCAATGGAATAACAAAAATCTAGACAACAGACTAACTTTCATAATGACAAGGCTACAATCCATTCGAGTAACAAAAATCAGAATAACAGACTGCCTTCCATAGTGACAAGGCTACCATCCATTGGAGTAACAGAAATCTCAATAACAGACTACGTTCTATAATGACAAGGCTACCATCGATTGGAGTAACAAAAAACTCAACAATAGCCTACGTTCCATAATAATAAGGCTACCATCCATTTGAATAACAAAAGCCTCGACAACAGACTACCTTCCATAATGACAAGGCTACCATCCATTGGAGTAACAAAAATCTCGACAATAGACTACCTTTCATAATGACAAGGTAACCATCCATTGGAATAACAAAGATATCGACAACAGACTATCTTCCATAATGACAAGGCTACAATCCATTGGAGTAACAAAAATCTCGATAATAGACTACATTCCATAATGACATGGCTACCATCTATTAGAGTAACAAAAATCTCGACAACATAATACCTTCCATTAAGACAAGGCTACCATCCATTGGAGTAACAGAAACATCGACAACAAACTATGTTCCATAATGAAAAGGCTACCATCCATTTGATTAACCAAAATATCGACAACAGACTACCTTCCATAATGACAAGCTACAATCCATTGAATAACAAATATATTGAAAATAGACTACCTTCCAAAATAACAAGGCTATCATTAATTGGAATAAAAAAAATCACGACAGCAGACAACCTTCCAAAATGACAAGGTTACTATCCATTTGAATAACAAAAATGTCGACAACACACTACCTTCCAAAATAACAAGGCTATCATTCATTGGGGTAACAAAAATCTCGACAATAGACTACCTTCCATAATGACAGGGTTACCATCCATTGGAATAACAAAGATATCGACAACAGACTACATTCCATAGTGACAAGGATACCATCCATTGGAGTAAAAAAATATCGACAACAGACTACCTTCCATAATGACAAGGCTACCATCCATTGGAGTAATAAAAATCTCGACAACAGACAACCTTCCATAATGACAAGGTTACAATCCATTGTAATAACAAAAATATCGACAACATACTACATTCCATAAGGACAAGGCTACCATCCATTGGAATAACAAAAATCTCGACAACAGACTAACATTCATAATGACAAGGCTACAATCCAATGGAGTAATAAAAATCTGAACAACAGACTGCCTTCCATAGTGACAAGGCTACCATCCATTGGAGTAACAGAAATCATAATGACAGACCTTGTTCCATAATGACAAGGCTACCATCCATTGGAGTAACAAAAATCTCAACAACAGACTACGTTCCATAATGACAAGGCTACCATCCATTGGAGTAACCAAAATATCGACAATAGGCTATGTTCCAAAATGACAAGGCTACCATCCATTGAAGTAACAAAAATATCGACAACAGACTACCTTCCATCATGACAAAGATACCATCCATTGGAGTATCAAAAATCTCGACAACAGACTACCTTCCATAATGACAAGGCTACCATCCATTGTAGTAACAAAAATCTCGACAACAGACTACCTTCCATAATGACAAGGCTACAATCCATTGGAGTAACCAAAATCTTTACAACAGACTACCTTCCATAATGACAAGCTACCATCCATTGAATAACAAATATATTGAAAATAGACTACCTTCCATAATAACAAGGCTATCATCAATTGGAATAAAAAAAATCACGATAGCAGACAACCTTCCGAAATGACAAGGTTACTATCCATTTGAATAACAAAAATGTCGACAACAGACTACCTTCCATAATGACAAGGCTACGATCCATTGGGGTATCAAAAATCTCGACAATAGACTACCTTCCATAATGACAGGGTTACCATCCATTGGAATAATAAAGATATCGACAACAGACTACCTTCCATAGTGACAAGGCTACCATCCATTGGAGTAAAAAAATATCGACAACAGACAACCTTCCATAATGACAAGGTTACCATCCAGTGGAATAACAAAAATATCGACAACATACTACATTCCATAAGGACAAAGCTACCATCCAATGGAATAACAAAAATCTCGACAACAGACTAACATTCATAATGACAAGGCTACAATACAATGGTGTAATAAAAATTTGAACGACAGACTGCCTTCCATAGTGACAAGGCTACCATCCATTGGAGTAAAAAAATATCGATAATAGACTACCTTCCATAATGACAAAGCTACCATCCATTGGAGTAACAAAAATCTCAACAACAGACTACGTTCCATAATGACAAGGCTACCATCCATTGGAGTAACCAAAATATCGACAATAGACTATGTTCCATAAGGACAAGGCTACAATCCATTGAAGTAACAAAAATCTCGACAACATACTACCTTCCATCATGACAATGATACCATCCATTGGAGTATCAAAAATCTCGACAACAGACTACCTTCCATAATGATAAGGCTATCATCCTCTGGAGTAAAAAAATATCGACAACAGACTACCTTCTATAATGACAAGGCTACCATCCATTGGAGTACCAAAAATATCGACAACAGACTACCTTCCATAATGACAAGGTTACCATCCATTGGAATAACAAAGATATCGACAACAGACTACGTTCCATAATGACAAGGATACCCTCCATTGGAGTAAAAAAATACTCGACAACAGACTCCTCTCCATAATGACAAGGATACGATCCAATGGAGTAACAAAAATCTGAACAACAGACTGCCTTCCATAGTGACAAGGCTACCATCCATTGGATTAACAGAAATATCAATGATAGACTAGGTTCCATAATGATAAGGCTACCATCCATTAGAGTACCAAAAATCTCGAAAACAAACTACCTTCCATAATGACAAGGTTACCATCCATTGGAATAACAAAGATATCGACAACAGACTACCTTCCATAATGACAAGGCTATCATCCTCTGGAGTAAAAAAAATATCGACAACAGACTACCTTCCATAATGACAAGGCTACCATCCATTGGAGTACCAAAAATCTCGACAACAGACTACCTTCCATAATGACAAGGTTACCATCCATTGGAATAACAAAGATATTGACAACAGACTACCTTCCATAATGACAAGAATACCCTCCATTGGAGTAAAAAAATACTCGACAACAGACTCCTCTCCATAATGACAAGGATACAATCCAATGGAGTAACAAAAATCTGAACAATAGACTGCCTTCCATAGTAACAAGGCTACCATCCATTGGATTAACAAAAATCTTAATGATAGACTAGGTTTCATAATGATAAGGCTACCATCCATTAGAGTACCAAAAATCTCGACAACAGACTACATTCCATAATGATAATGTTACCATCCATTGGAATAACAAAGATATCGACAACAGACTACCTTCCATAATGACAAGGATACCCTCCATTGGAGTAAAAAAATAATCGACAACAGACTACTCTCCATCATGACAAGGCTACAATCCAATGGAGCAACAAAAATATGAACAACATACTGCCTTCCATAGTGACAAGGCTACCATCCATTGGAGTAACAGAAATCTCAATGACAAACTACCTTCCAAAATGACAAGGCTACCATCCATTGGAGTAACAAAAATATCGACAACAGACTACCTTCCATAATAACAAGGCTACCATCCATTGGAGTAACCAAAATATCGACAATATTCTATGTTCCTTAATCACAAGGCTACCATCCATTAAAGTAACAAAAATTTCGACAACAGACAACCTTCCATCATGACAAAGATACCATCCATTGGAGTATCAAAAATCTCGATAACAATCTACCTTCCATAATGACAAGGCTACCATCCATTTGAGTAACAAAAATATCGACAATAGACTAAGTTCAATAACGACAAGGCTACCATCCATTGGAGTAACAAAAATCTCGACAACATACTTCCTTCCAAAATGACAAGTCTACCACCCATTGGAGCAACCAAAATCTCTACAATAGACTACCTTCCATAATGACAAGGCTACCATCCATTGATTAACAAAGATATCGAAAATAGACTACCTTTCATAATGATTAGGCTACCAACCATTGGAGTAAAAAAAATCTTGACAATTGACTACCTTCCATAATGACAAGTTTACCATCCATTTGAACAACAAAAATCTCGACAACAGACTACCTTCCATAATGACAAGGCTACCATCCATTGGAGTACCAAAAATCTCGACAACATACTACCTTCCATAATGACAAGGTTACCATCCATTGGAATAACAAAGATATCGACAACAGACTACCTTCCATAATAACAAGGATACCCTCCATTGGAGTAAAAAAATACTCGACAACAGATTATTCTCCATAATGACAAGGCTACAATCCAATGGAGTAATAAAAGAGTGAACAACAGACTGCCTTCCATAGTGACAAGGCTACCATCCATTGGAGTAATAGAAATCTCAATGACAGACTACCTTCTAGAATGACAAGGCTACCATCCATTGAAGTAACAAAAATCTCGACAACAGACTACCTTCCATCATGAAAAAGATATTATCCATTGGAGTATCAAAAATCTCGATAACAAACTACCTTCCATAATGACAAGGCTACCATCCATTGGAGTAACAAAAATCTCGACAATAGACTACCTTTCATAATGACAAGGTAACCATCCATTGGAATAACAAAGATATCGACAACAGACTATCTTCCATAATGACAAGGCTACAATCCATTGGAGTAACAAAAATCTCGATAATAGACTACATTCCATAATGACATGGCTACCATCTATTAGAGTAACAAAAATCTCGACAACATAATACCTTCCATTAAGACAAGGCTACCATCCATTGGAGTAACAGAAACATCGACAACAAACTATGTTCCATAATGAAAAGGCTACCATCCATTTGATTAACCAAAATATCGACAACAGACTACCTTCCATAATGACAAGCTACAATCCATTGAATAACAAATATATTGAAAATAGACTACCTTCCAAAATAACAAGGCTATCATTAATTGGAATAAAAAAAATCACGACAGCAGACAACCTTCCAAAATGACAAGGTTACTATCCATTTGAATAACAAAAATGTCGACAACACACTACCTTCCAAAATAACAAGGCTATCATTCATTGGGGTAACAAAAATCTCGACAACAGACTACCTTCCATAATGACAGGGTTACCATCCATTGGAATAACAAAGATATCGACAACAGACTACCTTCCATAGTGACAAGGATACCATCCATTGGAGTAAAAAAATATCGACAACAGACTACCTTCCATAATGACAAGGCTACCATCCATTGGAGTAATAAAAATCTCGACAACAGACAACCTTCCATAATGACAAGGTTACAATCCATTGTAATAACAAAATATCGACAACATACTACATTCCATAAGGACAAGGCTACCATCCATTGGAATAACAAAAATCTCGACAACAGACTAACATTCATAATGACAAGGCTACAATCCAATGGAGTAATAAAAATCTGAACAACAGACTGCCTTCCATAGTGACAAGGCTACCATCCATTGGAGTAACAGAAATCATAATGACAGACCTTGTTCCATAATGACAAGGCTACCATCCATTGGAGTAACAAAAATCTCAACAACAGACTACGTTCCATAATGACAAGGCTACCATCCATTGGAGTAACCAAAATATCGACAATAGGCTATGTTCCAAAATGACAAGGCTACCATCCATTGAAGTAACAAAAATATCGACAACAGACTACCTTCCATCATGACAAAGATACCATCCATTGGAGTATCAAAAATCTCGACAACAGACTACCTTCCATAATGACAAGGCTACCATCCATTGTAGTAACAAAAATCTCGACAACAGACTACCTTCCATAATGACAAGGCTACAATCCATTGGAGTAACCAAAATCTTTACAACAGACTACCTTCCATAATGACAAGCTACCATCCATTGAATAACAAATATATTGAAAATAGACTACCTTCCATAATAACAAGGCTATCATCAATTGGAATAAAAAAAATCACGATAGCAGACAACCTTCTGAAATGACAAGGTTACTATCCATTTGAATAACAAAAATGTCGACAACAGACTACCTTCCATAATGACAAGGCTACCATCCATTGGGGTATCAAAAATCTCGACAATAGACTACCTTCCATAATGACAGGGTTACCATCCATTGGAATAATAAAGATATCGACAACAGACTACCTTCCATAGTGACAAGGCTACCATCCATTGGAGTAAAAAAATATCGACAACAGACAACCTTCCATAATGACAAGGTTACCATCCAGTGGAATAACAAAAATATCGACAACATACTACATTCCATAAGGACAAAGCTACCATCCAATGGAATAACAAAAATCTCGACAACAGACTAACATTCATAATGACAAGGCTACAATACAATGGTGTAATAAAAATTTGAACGACAGACTGCCTTCCATAGTGACAAGGCTACCATCCATTGGAGTAAAAAAATATCGATAATAGACTACCTTCCATAATGACAAAGCTACCATCCATTGGAGTAACAAAAATCTCAACAACAGACTACGTTCCATAATGACAAGGCTACCATCCATTGGAGTAACCAAAATATCGACAATAGACTATGTTCCATAATGACAAGGCTACAATCCATTGAAGTAACAAAAATCTCGACAACATACTACCTTCCATCATGACAATGATACCATCCATTGGAGTATCAAAAATCTCGACAACAGACTACCTTCCATAATGATAAGGCTATCATCCTCTGGAGTAAAAAAATATCGACAACAGACTACCTTCTATAATGACAAGGCTACCATCCATTGGAGTACCAAAAATATCGACAACAGACTACCTTCCATAATGACAAGGTTACCATCCATTGGAATAACAAAGATATCGACAACAGACTACGTTCCATAATGACAAGGATACCCTCCATTGGAGTAAAAAAATACTCGACAACAGACTCCTCTCCATAATGACAAGGATACGATCCAATGGAGTAACAAAAATCTGAACAACAGACTGCCTTCCATAGTGACAAGGCTACCATCCATTGGATTAACAGAAATATCAATGATAGACTAGGTTCCATAATGATAAGGCTACCATCCATTAGAGTACCAAAAATCTCGAAAACAAACTACCTTCCATAATGACAAGGTTACCATCCATTGGAATAACAAAGATATCGACAACAGACTACCTTCCATAATGACAAGGCTATCATCCTCTGGAGTAAAAAAAATATCGACAACAGACTACCTTCCATAATGACAAGGCTACCATCCATTGGAGTACCAAAAATCTCGACAACAGACTACCTTCCATAATGACAAGAATACCCTCCATTGGAGTAAAAAAATACTCGACAACAGACTCCTCTCCATAATGACAAGGATACAATCCAATGGAGTAACAAAAATCTGAACAATAGACTGCCTTCCATAGTAACAAGGCTACCATCCATTGGATTAACAAAAATCTTAATGATAGACTAGGTTTCATAATGATAAGGCTACCATCCATTAGAGTACCAAAAATCTCGACAACAGACTACATTCCATAATGATAATGTTACCATCCATTGGAATAACAAAGATATCGACAACAGACTACCTTCCATAATGACAAGGATACCCTCCATTGGAGTAAAAAAATAATCGACAACAGACTACTCTCCATCATGACAAGGCTAGAATCCAATGGAGCAACAAAAATATGAACAACATACTGCCTTCCATAGTGACAAGGCTACCATCCATTGGAGTAACAGAAATCTCAATGACAAACTACCTTCCAAAATGACAAGGCTACCATCCATTGGAGTAACAAAAATATCGACAACAGACTACCTTCCATAATAACAAGGCTACCATCCATTGGAGTAACCAAAATATCGACAATATTCTATGTTCCTTAATCACAAGGCTACCATCCATTAAAGTAACAAAAATTTCGACAACAGACAACCTTCCATCATGACAAAGATACCATCCATTGGAGTATCAAAAATCTCGATAACAATCTACCTTCCATAATGACAAGGCTACCATCCATTTGAGTAACAAAAATATCGACAATAGACTAAGTTCAATAACGACAAGGCTACCATCCATTGGAGTAACAAAAATCTCGACAACATACTTCCTTCCAAAATGACAAGTCTACCACCCATTGGAGCAACCAAAATCTCTACAATAGACTACCTTCCATAATGACAAGGCTACCATCCATTGATTAACAAAGATATCGAAAATAGACTACCTTTCATAATGATTAGGCTACCAACCATTGGAGTAAAAAAAATCTTGACAATTGACTACCTTCCATAATGACAAGTTTACCATCCATTTGAACAACAAAAATCTCGACAACAGACTACCTTCCATAATGACAAGGCTACCATCCATTGGAGTACCAAAAATCTCGACAACATACTACCTTCCATAATGACAAGGTTACCATCCATTGGAATAACAAAGATATCGACAACAGACTACCTTCCATAATAACAAGGATACCCTCCATTGGAGTAAAAAAATACTCGACAACAGATTACTCTCCATAATGACAAGGCTACAATCCAATGGAGTAACAAAAGAGTGAACAACAGACTGCCTTCCATAGTGACAAGGCTACCATCCATTGGAGTAATAGAAATCTCAATGACAGACTACCTTCTAGAATGACAAGGCTACCATCCATTGAAGTAACAAAAATCTCGACAACAGACTACCTTCCATCATGAAAAAGATATTATCCATTGGAGTATCAAAAATCTCGATAACAAACTACCTTCCATAATGACAAGGCTACCATCCATTGGAGTAACAAAAATATCGACAACAGACTTTGTTCCATAACGACAAGGCTACCATCCATTGGAGTAACAAAAATCTCGACAACAGACTACCTTCCAAAATGACAAGGCTACCATCCATTGATTAACAAAGATATTGAAAAAAGACTACCTTTCATAATGATTAGGCTACCATCCATTGGAGTAAAAAAAATCTCGACAACTGACTACCTTCCTTAATGACAAGGTTCTCATCCATTTGAACAACAAAAATATAGACAACATACTACCTTCCAAAATGACAAGGCTACCATCCATTGGAGTATCAAAAATCTTTACAACAGACTACCTTCCATAATGACAAGGCTACCATCCATTGAAGTAACAAAAATCTCAACAATAGACTATGTTTCATCATGACAAGGCTACCATCCATTGGAGTAAAAAAAATATCGACAACAGACTACTTTCCATAATGACAAGGCTACCATCCATTGAAGTAACAAAAATATCGACAACAGACTACCTTCCATAATGACAAGCTACCATCCATTGAATAACAAATATATTGAAAATAGACTAACTTCCATAATAACAAGGATATCATCAATTGGAATAAAAAAAATCACGATAGCAGACAACCTTCCAAAATGACAAGGTTACTCTCCATTTAAATAACAAAAATGTAGACAACACACTACCTTCCATAATGACAAGGCTACCGTCCATTGGGGTAACAAAAATCTCGACAATAGACTACCTTCCATAATGACAGGATTACCATCCATTGGAATAACAAATATATCAACAACAAACTACCTTCCATAGTGACAAGGCTACCATCCATTGGAGTAAAAAAATATCGACAACATACCACCTTCCATAATGACAAGGCTACCATCCATTGGAGTAATAAAAATCTCGACAACAGACAACCTTCCATAATGACAAGGTTACCATCCAGTGGAATAACAAAAATATCGACAACATACTACATTCCATAAGGACAAGGCTACCATCCAATGGAATAACAAAAATCTCGACAACAGACTAACATTCATAATGACAAGGCTACAATCCAATGGAGTAATAAAAATTTGAACGAAAGACTGCCTTCCATAGTGACAAGGCTACCATCCATTGGAGTAACAGAAATCTCAATGACGGACTATGTTCCATAATGACAAAGCTACCATCCATTGGAGTAACAAAAATCTCAACAACAGACTACGTTCCATAATGACAAGGCTACCATCCGTTGGAGTAACCAAAATATCGACAATAGACTATGTTCCATAATGACAAGGCTATAATCCATTGAAGTAACAAAAATCTCGACAACGTACTACCTTTCTATCATGACAATGATACCATCCATTGGAGTATCAAAAATCTTGACAACAGACTACCTTCCATAATGACAAGGCTATCATCCTCTGGAGTAAAAAAAATATCGACAACAGACTACCTTCCATAATGACAAGGCTACCATCCATTGGAGTACCAAAAATCTCGACAACAGACTACCTTCCATAATGACAAGGTTACCATCCATTGGAATAACAAAGATATCGACAACATACTACCTTCCATAATGACAAGGATACCCTCCATTGGAGTAAAAATATACTCGACAACAGACTCCCCTCCATAATGACAAGGCTAAAATCCAATGGAGTAACAAAAATCTGAACAACAGACTGCCTTACATAGTGACAAGGCTACCATCCAATGGAGTAACAGAAATCTCAATGACAGACTATGTTCCATAATGATAAGGCTACCATCCATTGGACTACCAAAAATCTCGACAACAGACTACCTTCCATAATGACAAGGTTACCATCCATTGGAATAGCAAAGACCTCGACAACAGACTACCTTCCAAAATGACAAGGATACCCTCCATTGGAGTAAAAAAATACTCGACAACAGACTACTCTCCATAATGACAAGGCTACAATCCAATGGAGTAAGAAAAATCTGAACAACAGACTGCCTTCCATAGTGACAAGGCTACCATCCATTGGAGTAACAGAAATCTCAATGACAGACTACCTTCCATAATGACAAGGCTACCATCCATTGGAGTATTAAAAATCTCTACAACAGACTACCTTCCATAATGACAAGGCTACCATCCATTGGAGTAACAAAAATCTAAACAACAGACTATGTTTCATAATGACAAGGCTACCATCCATTGGAGTAACCAAAATATCGACAATAGACTATATTCTATAATGACAAGGCTACCATCCATTGAAGTAACAAAAATCTCGACAACAGACTACCTTCCATCATGACAAAGATACCATCCATTGGAGTATCAAAAATCTCGACAACAAACTACCTTCCATAATGACAAGGCTACCATCCAATTGAGTAACAAAAATATTAACAACAGACTATGTTCCATAATGACAAGGCTACCATCCATTGGAGTAACAAAAATCTCGACAACAGACTACCTTCCAAAAGGACAAGTCTACCATCCATTGGAGTAACCAAAATCTCTACAACATACTACCTTCCATAATGACATGGCTACCATCCATTGATTAACAAAGATATCGAAAATAGACTACCTTTCATAATGATTAGGCTACCATCCATTGGAGTAAAAAAAATCTCGACAACTGACTACCTTCCATAATGACAAGGTTACCATCCATTTGAACAACAAAAATCTCGACAACAGACTACCTTCCATAATGATAAGGTTACCATCCATTGGAATAACAAAAATATCGACAACATACTACATTCCATAAGGACAAGGCTACCATCCAATGGAATAACAAAAATCTCGACAACAGACTAACATTCATAATGACAAGGCTACAATCCAATGGAGTATTAAAAATATGAACAATAGACTGCCTTCCATAGTGACAAGGCTACCATCCATTGGAGTAACAGAAATCTCAATGACAGACTACGTTCCACAATGACAATGCTACCATCCATTGGAGTAACAAAAATCTCAACAACAAACTACGTTCCATAATGACAAGGCTACCATCCATTGAAGTAACCAAAATATCGACCATAGATTATTTTCCTTAATGACAAGGCCACCATCCATTGAAGTAACAAAAATCTCGACAACAGACTACCTTCCATCATTACAAAGATACCATCCATTGGAGTATCAAAAATCTCGATAACAAACTACCTTCCATAATGACAAGGTGACCATCCATTGGAGTAACAAAAATATCGACAATAGACTATGTTCCATAACGACAAGGCTACCATCCATTGGAGTAACAAAAGTATCGACAACATACTACCTTCCAAAATGACAAGTCTACCACCCATTGGAGCCACCAAAATCTCTACAATAGACTACCTTCCATAATGACAAGGCTACCATCCATTGATTAACAAAGATATCGAAAATAGACTACCTTTCATAATGATTAGGCTACCATCCATTGGAGTAAAAAAAATCCCGACAATTGACTACCTTCCATAATGACAAGGTTACCATCCATTTGAACAACAAAAATCTCGACAACAGACTACCTTCCATAATGACAATGCTACCATCCATTGGAGTACCAAAAATCTCGACAACAGACTACCTTCCATAATGACAAGGTTACCATCCATTGGAATAACAAATATATCGACAACAGACTACCTTCCATAATGACAAGGATACCCTCCATTGGAGTAAAAAAATACTCGACAACAGACTACTCTCCATAATGACAAGGCTACAATCCAATGGAGTAACAAAAATTTGAACAATAGACTGCCTTCCATAGTGACAAGGCTACCATCCATTTGAGTAATAGAAATCTCAATGACAGACTATGTTCCAGAATGACAAGGCTACCATCCATTGATGTAACAAAAATCTCGACAACACACTACCTTCCATCATGACAAAGATACCATCCATTGGAGTATCAAAAATCTCGATAACAAACTTCCTTCCATAATGACAAGGCTACCATCCATTGGAGTAACAAAAATATCGATAACAGACTTTGTTCCATAACAACAAGGCTAACATCCATTGGAGTAACAAAAATCTCGACAACAGACTACCTTCCAAAATGACAAGTCAACCATCCATTGGAGTAACCAAAATCTCTACAATAGACTATGTTCCTTAATGACAAGGCTACCATCCATTGAAGTAACAAAAATCTCGACAAAAGACTACCTTCCATCATGACAAAGATACCATCCATTGGAGTATCAAAAATCTCGATAACAAACTACCTTCCATAATGAAAAGACTACCATCCATTGGAGTAACAAAAATATCGAAAATAGACTATGTTCCATAACGACAAGGCTACCATCCATTGGAGTAACAAAAATCTCGACAACATACTACCTTCCAAAATGACAAGTCTACCACCCATTGGAGCAACCAAAATGTCTACAATAGACTACCTTCCATAATGACAAGGCTACCATCCATTGATTAACAAAGATATCGAAAATAGACTACCTTTCATAATGATTAGCCTACCATCCATTGGAGTAAAAAAAACTCGACAACTGACTACATTCCATAATGACAAGGTTACCATCCATTTGAACAACAAAAATCTCGACAACAGACTACCTTCCATAATGACAAGGCTACCATCCATTGGAGTACCAAAAATCTCGACAACAGACTACCTTCCATAATGACAAGGTTACCATCCATTGGAATAACAAAGATATCGACAACAGACTACCTTCCATAATGACAAGGATACCATCCATTGGAGTATCAAAAATCTTGATAACAAACTACCTTCCATAATGACAAGGCTACCATCCATTGGAGTAACAAAAATTTGAACAACAGACTGCCTTCCAAGGTGACAAGGCCACCATCCATTGGAGTAATAGAAATCTCAATGATAGACTACGTTCCATAATGACAAGGCTACCATCCATTGAAGTAACAAAAATCTAGACAACAGCTACCTTCCATCATGACAAAGATACCATCCATTGGAGTATCAAAAATCTCGATAACAAACTACCTTCCATAATTACAAGGCTACCATCCATTGGAGTAACAAAAATATCGACAACAGACTTTGTTCCATAATGACAAAGCTATCATCCATTGGAGTAACAAAAATCTCGACAACAGACTACCTTCCAAAATGACAAGTCAGCCATCCATTGGAGTAACTAAAATCTCTACAATAGACTACCTTCCATAATGACAAGGCTACCATCCATTGATTAACAAAGATATCGAAAAAAGATTACCTTTCATAATGATTAGGCTACCATCCATTGGAGTAAAAAAAATCTCGACAACTGACTACCTTCCATAATGACAAGGCTACCATCCATAGGAGTACCAAAAATCTCGACAACAAAATACCTTCCATAATGACAAGGTTACCATCCATTGAAATAACAAAGATATCGACAACAAACTACCTTCCATAATGACAAGGATACCCTCCATTGGAGTAAAAAAATACTCGACAACAGACTACTCTCCATAATGACAAGGCTATAATCCAATGGAGTAACAAAAATTTGAACAACAGACTGCCTTCCATAGTGACAAGGCTACCATCCATTTGAGTAATAGAAATCTCAATGACAGACTATGTTCCAGAATGACAAGGCTACCATCCATTGATGTAACAAAAATCTCGACAACACACTACCTTCCATCATGACAAAGATACCATCCATTGGAGTATCAAAAATCTCGATAACAAACTTCCTTCCATAATGACAAGGCTACCATCCATTGGAGTAACAAAAATCTCGACAACAGACTACCTTCCAAAATGACAAGTCAACCATCCATTGGAGTAACCAAAATCTCTACAATAGACTACCTTCCATAATGACAAGGCTACCATCCATTGATTAACAAAGATATCGAAAAAAGACTACCTTTCATAATGATTAGGCTACCATCCAATGTAGTAAAAAAAATCTCGACAACAGACTACCTTCCATAATGACAAGGTTACCATCCATTGGAATAACAAAGATATCGACAACAGACTACCTTCCATAATGACAAGGATACCCTCCATTGGAGTAAAAAAATACTCGACAAAAGACTACTCTCCATAGTGACAAGGCTACCATCCATTGGAGTAATAGAAATCTCAATGACAGACTACGTTCCATAATGACAAGGCTACCATACAGTGAAGTAACAAAAATCTGGACAACAGACTACCTTCCATCATGACAAACATACCATCCATTGGAGTATCAAAAATCTCGATAACAAACTACCTTCCATAATGACAAGGCTACCATCCATTGGAGTACCAAAAATCTCGACAACAGACTACCTTCCAAAATGACAAGTCAACCATCCATTGGAGTAACCAAAATCTCTACAATAGACTACCTTCCATAATGACAAGGCTACCATCCATTGATTAACAAAGATATCGAAAAAAGACTACCTTTCATAATGATTAGGCTACCATCCAATGTAGTAAAAAAAATCTCGACAACTGACTACCTTCCATAATGACAAGGTTACCATCAATTTGAACAAAAAAAATCTTGACAACAGACTACCTTCCATAATGACAAGGCTACCATCCATTGGAGTACCAAAAATCTCGACTACAGACTACCTTCCATAATGACAAGGTTACCATACATTGGAATAACAAAGATATCGACAAAAGACTACCTTCCATAATGACAAGGATACCCTCCATTATAGTAAAAAAATACTCGACAACAGACTACTCTCCATAATGACAAGGCTACAATCCAATGGAGTAACAAAAATCTGAACAACAGACTGCCTTCCATAGTGACAATGCTACCATCCATTGGAGTAATAGAAATCTCAATGACAGACTTCGTTCAATAATGACAAGGCTACCATCCATTGGAGTACCAAAAATCTCGACAACAGACTACCTTCTATAATGACAAGGTTACCATCCATTGGAAAAACAAAGATATCGACAACAGACTATCTTCCATAATGACAAGGATACCCTCCATTGGAGTAAAAAAATACTCGACAACAGACTACTCACCATAATGACAAGGCTACAATCCAATGGAGTAACAAAAATCTAAACAACACATTGCCTTCCATAGTGACAAGGCTACCATCCATTGGAGTAAAAGAAATCTCAATGATAGACTACCTTCCATAATGACAAGGCTACCATCCATTGAAGTATCAAAAATCTTTACAACAGACTACCTTCCATAATGACAAGGCTACCATCCATTGGAGTAACAAAAATCTCAACAATAGACTATGTTCCATAATGACAAGGCTACCATCCATTGGAGTAACCAAAATATCGACAATAGACTATGTTCTATAATGACAAGGCTACCATCCATTGAAGTAACAAAAATCTCGACAATAGACTACCTTCAATCATGACAAAGATACAATCCATTGGAGTATCAAAAATCTCGATAACAAACTACCTTCCATAATGACAAGGCTATCTTCCATTGGAGTAACAAAAATATCGAAAATAGACTATGTTCCATAACGACAAGGCTACCATCCATTGGAGTAACAAAAATATCAAAAATATACTACCTTCCATAATGACACGGCTACCATCTATTGGAGTAACAAAAATATCGACAACAGACTACCTTCCATAATGACAAGGCTACCATCCATTGGAATAACAAAAACTCGACCACAAACTACCTTCCATAATGACAAGGCTACCATTCATTGGAGTAACAAAAATATCGATAATAGACTACCTTCCTTAATTACAAGGCTATCATCCATCGGAGTAACAGAAATCTCAACAATAGACTACCTTCCATAATGACATGGCTACCATCCATTGATTAACAAAGATATTGAAAAAAGGCTACCTTTCATAACGATTAGGCTACCATCCATTTGAGTAAAAAAAATCTCGACAACTGACTACCTTCCATAATGACAAGGTTCCCATCCACTTGAACAACAAAAATCTCGACAACAGACTACCTTCCTTAATTACAAAGCTACCATCCATTGGAGTACCAAAAATCTCGACAACAGACTACCTTCCATAATGACAAGGTTACCATCCATTGGAATAACAAAGATATCGACAACAGACTACCTTCCATAATGACAAGGATACCCTCCATTGGAGTAAAAAAATACTCGACAAAAGACTACTCTCCATAGTGACAAGGCTACCATCCATTGGAGTAATAGAAATCTCAATGACAGACTACGTTCCATAATGACAAGGCTACCATCCATTGAAGTAACAAAAATCTCGACAACAGACTACCTTCCATCATGACAAATATACCATCCATTGGAGTATCAAAAATCTCGATAACAAACTACCTTCCATAATGACAAGGCTACCATCCATTGGAGTAACAAAAATATCGACAACAGACTTTGTTCCATAATGACAAGGCTACCATCCATTGGAGTAACAAAAATCTCGACAACAGACTACCTTCCAAAATGACAAGTCAACCATCCATTGGAGTAACCAAAATCTCTACAATAGACTACCTTCCATAATGACAAGGCTACCATCCATTGATTAACAAAGATATCGAAAAAAGACTACCTTTCATAATGATTAGGCTACCATCCAATGGAGTAAAAAAAATCTCGACAACTGACTACCTTCCATAATGACAAGGCTTCCATCCATTGGAGTACCAAAAATCTCGACAACAGACTACCTTCCATAATGACAAGGTTACCATACATTGGAATAACAAAGATATCGACAACAGACTACCTTGCATAATGACAAGGATACCCTCCATTGTAGTAAAAAAATACTCGACAACAGACTACTCTCCATAATGACAAGGCTACAATCCATTGGAGTAACAAAAATTTGAACAACAGACTGCCTTCCATAGTGACAAGGCTACCATCCATTGGAGTAATAGAAATCTCAATGACAGACTATGTTCAATAATGACAAGGCTACCATCCATTGAAGTAACAAAAATCTCGACAACAAACTACTTTCAATCATGACAAAGATACAATCCATTGGAGTATCAAAAATCTCGATAACAAACTACTTTCCATAATGACAAGGCTATCTTCCATCGGAGTAACAAAAATATCGACAATAGACTATGTTCCATAACGACAAGGCTACCATCCATTAGAGTAACAAAAATATCAAAAATATACTACCTTCCAAAATGACAAGGCTACCATCCATTGGAGTAACAAAAATATCGACAACAGACTACCTTCCATAATGACAAGGCTACCATCCATTGAATAACAAAAACTCGACCACAAACTACCTTCCATAATGACAAGGCTACCATTCATTGGAGTAACAAAAATATCGACAATAGAGTACCTTCTTTAATTACAAGGCTATCATCCATTGGAGTAACAGAAATCTCAACAACAGACTACGTTCCATAATGACAATGCTACCATCCATTGGAGCAACCAAAATCTCTACAATAGACTACCTTCCATAATGACAAGGCTACCATCCATTGATTAACAAAGATATTGAAAAAAGACTACCTTTCATAATGATTAGGCTACCATCCATTGGAGTAAAAAAAATCTCCACAGCTGACTACCTTCCATAACGACAAGGTTCCCATCCACTTGAACAACAAAAATCTCGACAACAGACTACCTTCCATAATTACAAGGCTACCATCCATTGGAGTACCAAAAATCTCGACAACAGACTACCTTCCATAATGACAAGGTTACCATCCATTGGAATAACAAAGATTTCGACAACAGACTACCTTCCATAATGACAAGGATACCCTCCATTGGAGTAAAAAAATACTCGACAACAGACTACTCTCCATAATGACAAGGCTACAATCCAATGGAGTAAAAAAAATATGAATAACACATTGACTTCCATAGTGACAAGGCTACCATCCATTGGAGTAATAGAAATCTCAATGACAGACTACGTTCCATAATGACAAGGCTACCATGCATTGGAGTACCAAAAATCTCGACAACAGACTACCTTCCATAATGACAAGGTTACCATCCATTGGAAAAACAAAGATATCGACAACAGACTATCTTCCATAATGACAAGGATACCCTCCATTGGAGTAAAAAAATACTC
Source organism: Vicia faba (assembly GCA_948472305.1). NCBI lineage: Eukaryota > Viridiplantae > Streptophyta > Magnoliopsida > Fabales > Fabaceae > Vicia > Vicia faba. The sequence continues at coordinate 755,435,971 of OX451738.1, forward strand.
GACAACAGACTACTCTCCATAATGACAAGGCTATAATCCAATGGAGTAACAAAAATCTGAACAACACACTGCCTTCCATAATGACAAGGCTACCATCCATTGGAGTAACAAAAATCTCAATGACAGACTACCTTCCATAATCACAAGGCTACCATCCATTGGAGTATCAAAAATCTGTACAACAAACTACCTTCCATAATGACAAGGCTACCATTCATTGGAGTAACAAAAATCTCAACAACAGACTATGTTCCATAATGACAAGGCTACCATCCATTGGAGTAACCAAAATATCGATAATAGACTATGTTCTATAATGACAAGGCTACCATCCATTGAAGTAACAAAAATCTCGACAATAGACTACCTTCCATCATGACAAAGATACCATCCATTAGAGTATCAAAAATCTCGATAACAAGCTACCTTCCATAATGACAAGGCTACCATCCATTGGAGTAACAAAAATATCAAAAATAGACTACCTTCCATAATGACAAGGCTACCATCCATTGGAGTAACAAAAATATCGACAACAGACTACCTTCCATAATGACAAGGCTACCATCCATTGGAATAACAAAAACTCGACAACAAACTACCTTCCATAATGACAAGGCTACCATTCATTGGAGTAACAAAAATATCGACAATAGACTAACTTCCTTAATTACAAGGCTATCATCCATTGGAGTAACAGAAATCTCAACAACAGACTACGTTCCATAATGACAACGCTACCATCCATTGGAGCAACCAAAATCTCTACAATAGACTACCTTCCATAATGACAAGGCTACCATCCATTGGTTAACAAAGATATCAAAAATAGACTACCTTTCATAATGATTAGGCTACCATGCATTGGAGTAAAAAAAATCTCGACAACTGACTACCTTCCATAATGACAAGGTTACCATCCATTTGAACAACAAAAATCTCGACAACAGACTACCTTCCATAATGACAAGGCTACCATCCATTGGAGTACCAAAAATCTCAACAACAGACTACCTTCCATAATGACAAGGTTACCATCCATTGGAATAACAAAGATATCGACAACTGGCTACCTTCCATAATGACAAGGATACTCTCCATTGGAGTAAAAAAATACTCGACAATAGACTACTCTCCATAATGACAAGGCTACAATCCAATGGAGTAACAAAAATTTGAACAGTAGACTGCCTTCCATAGTGACAAGGCTATCATCCATTGGAGTAATAGAAATCTCAATAACAGACTACGTTCCATAATGACAAGGCTACCATCCATTGAAGTAACAAAAATCTCGACAACAGACTACCTTCCATCATGAATAAGATACCATCCATTGAAGTAACAAAAATCTCGACAACAGACTACCTTCCATCATGAATAAGATACCATCCATTGGAGTATCAAAAATCTCGATAACAAACTACCTTCCATAATGACAAGGCTACCATCCATTGGAGTAACAAAAATATCGACAATAGACTTTGTTCCATAATGACAAGGCTACCATCCATTGGAGTAACAAAAATCTCGACAACAAACTACCTTCCAAAATGACAAGTCAACCATCCATTGGAGTAACCAAAATCTCTACAATAGACTACCTTCCATAATGAAAAGGCTACCATCCATTGATTAACAAAGATATCAAAAATATACTACCTTTCATAATGATTAGCCTACCATCCATTGGAGTAAAAAAAATCTCGACAACTGACTACCTTCCATAATGACAAGGTTACCATCCATTTGAACAACAAAAATCTCGACAACAGACTACCTTCCATAATGACAAGGCTACCATCCATTGGAGTACCAAAAATCTCGACAACAGACTACCTTCCATAATGACAAGGTTACCATCCATTGGAATAACAAAGATATCGACAACAGACTACTTCCATAATGACAAGGATACCCTCCATTGGAGTAAAAAAATACTCGACAACAGACTACTCTCCATAATGACAAGGCTACAATCCAATGGAGTAACAAAAATCTGAACAACAGACTGCCTTCCATAGTGACAAGGCTACCATCCATTGGAGTAATAGAAATCTCAATGACAGACTATGTTCAATAATGACAAGGCTACCATCCATTGAAGTAACAAAAATCTCGACAACAAACTACCTTCAATCATGACAAAGATACAATCCATTGGAGTATCAAAAATCTCGATAACAAACTACCTTCCATAATGACAAGGCTATCTTCCATCGGAGTAACAAAAATATCGACAATAGACTATGTTCCATAACGACAAGGCTACCATCCATTGGAGTAACAAAAATATCAAAAATATACTACCTTCCAAAATGACAAGGCTACCATCCATTGGAGTAACAAAAATATCGACAACAGACTACCTTCCATAATGACAAGGCTACCATCCATTGAATAACAAAAACTCGACCACAAACTACCTTCCATAATGACAAGGCTACCATTCATTGTAGTAACAAAAATATCGACAATAGACTACCTTCCTTAATTACAAGGCTATCATCCATTGGAGTAACAGAAATCTCAACAACAGACTACGTTCCATAATGACAATGCTACCATCCATTGGAGCAACCAAAATCTCTACAATAGACTACCTTCCATAATGACAAGGCTACCATCCATTGATTAACAAAGATATTGAAAAAAGACTACCTTTCATAATGATTAGGCTACCATCCATTGGAGTAAAAAAAATCTCCACAGCTGACTACCTTCCATAACGACAAGGTTCCCATCCACTTGAACAACAAAAATCTCGACAACAGACTACCTTCCATAATTACAAGGCTACCATCCATTGGAGTACCAAAAATCTCGACAACAGACTACCTTCCATAATGACAAGGTTACCATCCATTGGAATAACAAAGATTTCGACAACAGACTACCTTCCATAATGACAAGGATACCCTCCATTGGAGTAAAAAAATACTCGACAACAGACTACTCTCCATAATGACAAGGCTACAATCCAATGGAGTAAAAAAAATATGAACAACACACTGACTTCCATAGTGACAAGGCTACCATCCATTGGAGTAATAGAAATCTCAATGACAGACTACGTTCCATAATGACAAGGCTACCATGCATTGGAGTACCAAAAATCTCGACAACAGACTACCTTCCATAATGACAAGGTTACCATCCATTGGAAAAACAAAGATATCGACAACAGACTATCTTCCATAATGACAAGGATACCCTCCATTGGAGTAAAAAAATACTCGACAACAGACTACTCTCCATAATGACAAGGCTACAATCCAATGGAGTAACAAAAATCTGAACAACACACTGCCTTCCATAGTGACAAGGCTACCATCCATTGGAGTAACAGAAATCTCAATGACAGACTACCTTCCATAATCACAAGGCTACCATCCATTGGAGTATCAAAAATCTGTACAACAAACTACCTTCCATAATGACAAGGCTACCATTCATTGGAGTAACAAAAATCTCAACAACAGACTATGTTCCATAATGACAAGGCTACCATCCATTGGAGTAACCAAAATATCGATAATAGACTATGTTCTATAATGACAAGGCTACCATCCATTGAAGTAACAAAAATCTCGACAATAGACTACCTTCCATCATGACAAAGATACCATCCATTAGAGTATCAAAAATCTCGATAACAAACTACCTTCCATAATGACAAGGCTACCATCCATTGGAGTAACAAAAATATCAAAAATAGACTACCTTCCATAATGAGAAGGCTACCATCCATTGGAGTAACAAAAATATCAAAAACAGACTACCTTCCATAATGACAAGGCTACCATCCATTGGAATAACAAAAACTCGACAACAAACTACCTTCCATAATGACAAGGCTACCATTCGTTGGAGTAACAAAAATATCGACAATAGACTAACTTCCTTAATTACAAGGCTATCATCCATTGGAGTAACAGAAATCTCAACAACAGACTACGTTCCATAATGACAATGCTACCATCCATTGGAGCAACCAAAATCTCTACAATAGACTACCTTCCATAATGACAAGGCTACCATCCATTGGTTAACAAAGATATCAAAAATAGACTACCTTTCATAATGATTAGGCTACCATGCATTGGAGTAAAAAAAATCTCGACAACTGACTACCTTCCATAATGACAAGGTTACCATCCATTTGAACAACAAAAATCTCGACAACAGACTACCTTCCATAATGACAAGGCTACCATCCATTGGAGTACCAAAAATCTCAACAACAGACTACCTTCCATAATGACAAGGTTACCATCCATTGGAATAACAAAGATATCGACAACTGGCTACCTTCCATAATGACAAGGATACTCTCCATTGGAGTAAAAAAATACTCGACAATAGACTACTCTCCATAATGACAAGGCTACAATCCAATGGAGTAACAAAAATTTGAACAGTAGACTGCCTTCCATAGTGACAAGGCTATCATCCATTGGAGTAATAGAAATCTCAATAACAGACTACGTTCCATAATGACAAGGCTACCATCCATTGAAGTAACAAAAATCTCGACAACAGACTACCTTCCATCATGAATAAGATACCATCCATTGAAGTAACAAAAATCTCGACAACAGACTACCTTCCATCATGAATAAGATACCATCCATTGGAGTATCAAAAATCTCGATAACAAACTACCTTCCATAATGACAAGGCTACCATCCATTGGAGTAACAAAAATATCGACAATAGACTTTGTTCCATAATGACAAGGCTACCATCCATTGGAGTAACAAAAATCTCGACAACAAACTACCTTCCAAAATGACAAGTCAACCATCCATTGGAGTAACCAAAATCTCTACAATAGACTACCTTCCATAATGAAAAGGCTACCATCCATTGATTAACAAAGATATCAAAAATATACTACCTTTCATAATGATTAGCCTACCATCCATTGGAGTAAAAAAAATCTCGACAACTGACTACCTTCCATAATGACAAGGTTACCATCCATTTGAACAACAAAAATCTCGACAACAGACTACCTTCCATAATGACAAGGCTACCATCCATTGGAGTACCAAAAATCTCGACAACAGACTACCTTCCATAATGACAAGGTTACCATCCATTGGAATAACAAAGATATCGACAACAGACTACTTCCATAATGACAAGGATACCCTCCATTGGAGTAAAAAAATACTCGACAACAGACTACTCTCCATAATGACAAGGCTACAATCCAATGGAGTAACAAAAATCTGAACAACAGACTGCCTTCCATAGTGACAAGGCTACCATCCATTGGAGTAATAGAAATCTCAATGACAGACTATGTTCAATAATGACAAGGCTACCATCCATTGAAGTAACAAAAATCTCGACAACAAACTACCTTCAATCATGACAAAGATACAATCCATTGGAGTATCAAAAATCTCGATAACAAACTACCTTTCATAATGACAAGGCTATCTTCCATCGGAGTAACAAAAATATCGACAATAGACTATGTTCCATAACGACAAGGCTACCATCCATTGGAGTAACAAAAATATCAAAAATATACTACCTTCCAAAATGACAAGGCTACCATCCATTGGAGTAACAAAAATATCGACAACAGACTACCTTCCATAATGACAAGGCTACCATCCATTGAATAACAAAAACTCGACCACAAACTACCTTCCATAATGACAAGGCTACCATTCATTGGAGTAACAAAAATATCGACAATAGACTACCTTCCTTAATTACAAGGCTATCATCCATTGGAGTAACAGAAATCTCAACAACAGACTACGTTCCATAATGACAATGCTACCATCCATTGGAGCAACCAAAATCTCTACAATAGACTACCTTCCATAATGACAAGGCTACCATCCATTGATTAACAAAGATATTGAAAAAAGACTACCTTTCATAATGATTAGGCTACCATCCATTGGAGTAAAAAAAATCTCCACAGCTGACTACCTTCCATAACGACAAGGTTCCCATCCACTTGAACAACAAAAATCTCGACAACAGACTACCTTCCATAATTACAAGGCTACCATCCATTGGAGTACCAAAAATCTCGACAACAGACTACCTTCCATAATGACAAGGTTACCATCCATTGGAATAACAAAGATTTCGACAACAGACTACCTTCCATAATGACAAGGATACCCTCCATTGGAGTAAAAAAATACTCGACAACAGACTACTCTCCATAATGACAAGGCTACAATCCAATGGAGTAAAAAAAATATGAACAACACACTGACTTCCATAGTGACAAGGCTACCATCCATTGGAGTAATAGAAATCTCAATGACAGACTACGTTCCATAATGACAAGGCTACCATGCATTGGAGTACCAAAAATCTCGACAACAGACTACCTTCCATAATGACAAGGTTGCCATCCATTGGAAAAACAAAGATATCGACAACAGACTATCTTCCATAATGACAAGGATACCCTCCATTGGAGTAAAAAAATACTCGACAACAGACTACTCTCCATAATGACAAGGCTACAATCCAATGGAGTAACAAAAATCTGAACAACACACTGCCTTCCATAGTGACAAGGCTACCATCCATTGGAGTAACAGAAATCTCAATGACAGACTACCTTCCATAATCACAAGGCTACCATCCATTGGAGTATCAAAAATCTGTACAACAAACTACCTTCCATAATGACAAGGCTACCATTCATTGGAGTAACAAAAATCTCAACAACAGACTATGTTCCATAATGACAAGGCTACCATCCATTGGAGTAACCAAAATATCGATAATAGACTATGTTCTATAATGACAAGGCTACCATCCATTGAAGTAACAAAAATCTCGACAATAGACTACCTTCCATCATGACAAAGATACCATCCATTAGAGTATCAAAAATCTCGATAACAAACTACCTTCCATAATGACAAGGCTACCATCCATTGGAGTAACAAAAATATCAAAAATAGACTACCTTCCATAATGACAAGGCTACCATCCATTGGAGTAACAAAAATATCAAAAACAGACTACCTTCCATAATGACAAGGCTACCATCCATTGGAATAACAAAAACTCGACAACAAACTACCTTCCATAATGACAAGGCTACCATTCGTTGGAGTAACAAAAATATCGACAATAGACTAACTTCCTTAATTACAAGGCTATCATCCATTGGAGTAACAGAAATCTCAACAACAGACTACGTTCCATAATGACAATGCTACCATCCATTGGAGCAACCAAAATCTCTACAATAGACTACCTTCCATAATGACAAGGCTACCATCCATTGGTTAACAAAGATATCAAAAATAGACTACCTTTCATAATGATTAGGCTACCATGCATTGGAGTAAAAAAAATCTCGACAACTGACTACCTTCCATAATGACAAGGTTACCATCCATTTGAACAACAAAAATCTCGACAACAGACTACCTTCCATAATGACAAGGCTACCATCCATTGGAGTACCAAAAATCTCAACAACAGACTACCTTCCATAATGACAAGGTTACCATCCATTGGAATAACAAAGATATCAACAACTGGCTACCTTCCATAATGACAAGGATACTCTCCATTGGAGTAAAAAAATACTCGACAATAGACTACTCTCCATAATGACAAGGCTACAATCCAATGGAGTAACAAAAATTTGAACAGTAGACTGCCTTCCATAGTGACAAGGCTATCATCCATTGGAGTAATAGAAATCTCAATGACAGACTACGTTCCATAATGACAAGGCTACCATCCATTGAAGTAACAAAAATCTCGACAACAGACTACCTTCCATAATTACAAGGCTACCATCCATTGGAGTACCAAAAATCTCGACAACAGACTACCTTCCATAATGACAAGGTTACCATCCATTGGAATAACAAAGATTTCGACAACAGACTACCTTCCATAATGACAAGGATACCCTCCATTGGAGTAAAAAAATACTCGACAACAGACTACTCTCCATAATGACAAGGCTACAATCCAATGGAGTAAAAAAAATATGAACAACACACTGACTTCCATAGTGACAAGGCTACCATCCATTGGAGTAATAGAAATCTCAATGACAGACTACGTTCCATAATGACAAGGCTACCATGCATTGGAGTACCAAAAATCTCGACAACAGACTACCTTCCATAATGACAAGGTTGCCATCCATTGGAAAAACAAAGATATCGACAACAGACTATCTTCCATAATGACAAGGATACCCTCCATTGGAGTAAAAAAATACTCGACAACAGACTACTCTCCATAATGACAAGGCTACAATCCAATGGAGTAACAAAAATCTGAACAACACACTGCCTTCCATAGTGACAAGGCTACCATCCATTGGAGTAACAGAAATCACAATGACAGACTACCTTCCATAATCACAAGGCTACCATCCATTGGAGTATCAAAAATCTGTACAACAAACTACCTTCCATAATGACAAGGCTACCATTCATTGGAGTAACAAAAATCTCAACAACAGACTATGTTCCATAATGACAAGGCTACCATCCATTGGAGTAACCAAAATATCGATAATAGACTATGTTCTATAATGACAAGGCTACCATCCATTGAAGTAACAAAAATCTCGACAATAGACTACCTTCCATCATGACAAAGATACCATCCATTAGAGTATCAAAAATCTCGATAACAAACTACCTTCCATAATGACAAGGCTACCATCCATTGGAGTAACAAAAATATCAAAAATAGACTACCTTCCATAATGACAAGGCTACCATCCATTGGAGTAACAAAAATATCAAAAACAGACTACCTTCCATAATGACAAGGCTACCATCCATTGGAATAACAAAAACTCGACAACAAACTACCTTCCATAATGACAAGGCTACCATTCGTTGGAGTAACAAAAATATCGACAATAGACTAACTTCCTTAATTACAAGGCTATCATCCATTGGAGTAACAGAAATCTCAACAACAGACTACGTTCCATAATGACAATGCTACCATCCATTGGAGCAACCAAAATCTCTACAATAGACTACCTTCCATAATGACAAGGCTACCATCCATTGGTTAACAAAGATATCAAAAATAGACTACCTTTCATAATGATTAGGCTACCATGCATTGGAGTAAAAAAAATCTCGACAACTGACTACCTTCCATAATGACAAGGTTACCATCCATTTGAACAACAAAAATCTCGACAACAGACTACCTTCCATAATGACAAGGCTACCATCCATTGGAGTACCAAAAATCTCAACAACAGACTACCTTCCATAATGACAAGGATACTCTCCATTGGAGTAAAAAAATACTCGACAATAGACTACTCTCCATAATGACAAGGCTACAATCCAATGGAGTAACAAAAATTTGAACAGTAGACTGCCTTCCATAGTGACAAGGCTATCATCCATTGGAGTAATAGAAATCTCAATGACAGACTACGTTCCATAATGACAAGGCTACCATCCATTGAAGTAACAAAAATCTCGACAACAGACTACCTTCCGTCATGAATAAGATACCATCCATTGGAGTATCAAAAATCTCGATAACAAACTACCTTCCATAATGACAAGGCTACCATCCATTGGAGTAACAAAAATATCGACAATAGACTTTGTTCCATAATGACAAGGCTACCATCCATTGGAGTAACAAAAATCTCGACAACAAACTACCTTCCAAAATGACAAGTCAACCATCCATTGGAGTAACCAAAATCTCTACAATAGACTACCTTCCATAATGAAAAGGCTACCATCCATTGATTAACAAAGATATCGAAAATATACTACCTTTCATAATGATTAGCCTACCATCCATTGGAGTAAAAAAAATCTCGACAACTGACTACCTTCCATAATGACAAGGTTACCATCCATTTGAACAACAAAAATCTCTACAACAGACTACCTTCCATAATGACAAGGCTACAATCCATTGGAGTACCAAAAATCTCGACAACAGACTACCTTCCATAATGACAAGGTTACCATCCATTGGAATAACAAAGATATCGACAACAGACTACCTTCCATAATGACTAGGATACCCTCCATTGGAGTAAAAAAATACTCGACAACAGACTACTCTCCATAATGACAAGGCTACAATCCAATGGAGTAACAAAAATCTGAACAACAGACTACCTTCCATAGTGACAAGGCTACCATCCATTGGAGAAATAAAAATCTCAATGACAGACTACGTTCCATAATGACAAGGCTACCATCCATTGGAGTACCAAAAATCTCGACAACAGACTACCTTCCATAATGACAAGGTTACCATCCATTGGAAAAAGAAAGATATCGACAACAGACAATCTTCCATAATGACAAGGATACCCTCCATTGGAGTAAAAAAATACTCGACAACAGACTACTCTCCATAATGACAAGGCTACAATCCAATGGAGTAACCAAAATCTGAACAACAGACTGCCTTCCATAGTGACAAGGCTACCATCCATTGGAGTAACAGAAATATCAATGATAGACTACCTTCCATAATGACAAGACAACCATCCATTGGAGTATAAAAAATCTCTACAACATACTAACTTCCATAAAGACAAGGCTACCATCCATTGGAGTAACAAAAATCTCAACAACAGACTATGTTCCATAATGACAAGGCTACCATCCATTGGAGTAACCAAAATATCGACAATAGACTATGTTCTATAATGACAAGGCTAGCATCCATTGAAGTAACAAAAATCTCGACAACATACTACCTTCCATCATGACAAAGATACCATCCATTGGAGTATCAAAAATCTCGATAACAAACTACCTTCCATAATGAGAAGGCTACCATCCATTGGAGTAACAAAAATATTGACAACAGACTTTGTTCCATAATGACAAGGCTACCATCCATTGGAGTAACAAAAATCTCGACAACAGACTACCTTCCAAAATGACAAGTCAATCATCCATTGGAGTAACCAAAATCTCTACAATAGACTACCATCCATAATGACAAGGCTACCATCCATTGATTAACAAAGATATCGAAAATAGACTACCTTTCATAATGATTAGGCTACCATCCATTGGAGTAAAAAAAATCTCGACAACTGACTACCTTCCATAATGACAAGGTTACCATCCATTTGAACAACAAAAATCTTGACAACAGACTACGTTCCATAATGTCAAGGCTTCCATCCATTGGAGTACCCAAAATCTCGACAATAGACTACCTTCCATAATGACAAGGTTACCATCCATTGGAATAACAAAGATATCGGCAACAGACTACCTTCCATAATGACAAGGATACCCTCCATTGGAGTAAAAAAATACTCGACAATAAACTACTCTCCATAATGACAAGGCTACAATCCAATGGAGTAACAAAAACTTGAACAACATACTGCCTTCCATAGTGACAAGGCTATCATCCATTGGAGTAATAGAAATCTCAATGATAGACTACGTTCCATAATGACAAGGCTACCATCCATTGAAGTAACAAAAATCTCGACAACAGACTACCTTCCATCATGACAAAGATACCATTCATTGGAGTATCAAAAATCTCGATAACAAACTACCTTCCATAATGACAAGGCTACCATCCATTGGAGTAACAAAAATATAAACAACAGACTTTGTTCCATAATGACAAGGCTACCATCCATTGGAGTAACAAAAATCTCGACAACAGACTACCTTCCAAAATGACAAGTCAACCATCCATTGGAGTTACCAAAATCTCTACAATAGACTACCTTCCATAATGACAAGGCTACCATCCATTGATTAACAAAGATATCAAAAATAGACTACCTTTCATAATGATTAGGCTACCATCCATTGGAGTAAAAAAAATCTCGACAACTGACTACCTTCCATAATGACAAGGTTACCATCCATTTGAACAACAAAAATCTCAACAATAGACTACCTTCCATAATGACAAGGCTACCATCCATTGGAGTACCAAAAATCTCGACAACATACTACCTTCCATAATGACAAGGTTACCATCCATTGGAATAATAAAGATATCGACAACAGACTACCTTCCATAATGACAAGGATACCCTCAATTGGAGTAAAAAAAATACTCGACAACAGACTACTATCCATAATGACAAGGCTACAATCCAATGGAGTAACAAAAATCTGAACAACAGACTTCCTTCCATAGTGACAAGGCTACCATCCATTGGAGTAACAGAAATCTAAATGACAGACTGCCTTCCATAATGACAAGGCTACCATCCATTGGAGTATCAAAAATCTATACAACAGACTACCTTCCATAATGACAAGGCTACCATCCATTGGAGTAACAAAAATCTCAACAACAGAGTACGTTTCATAATGACAAGGCTACCATCCATTGAAGTAACAAAAATCTCGACAACAGACTACCTTCCATAATGACAAGGTTACCATCCATTGAAAAAACAAAGATATCGACAACAGACTATCTTCCATAATGACAAGGATACCCTCCATTGGAGTAAAAAAATACTCGACAACAGACTACTCTCCGTAATGACAAGGCTACAATCCAATGGAGTAACAAAAATCTGAACAACACACTGCCTTCCATAGTGACAAGGCTACCATCCATTGGAGTAACAGAAATCTCAATGACAAACTACCTTCCATAATCACAAGGCTACCATCCATTGGAGTATCAAAAATCTCTACAACAGACTACCTTCCATAATGACAAGGCTACCATTCATTGGAGTAACAAAAATCTCAACAACAGACTATGTTCCATAATGACAATGCTACCATCCATTGGAGTAACAAAAATATCTATAATAGACTATGTTCTATAATGACAAGGCTACCATCCATTGAAGTAACAAAAATCTCGACAACAGACTACCTTCCATCATGACAAAGATACCATCCATTAGAGTATCAAAAATATCGATAACAAACTACCTTCCATAATGACAAGGCTATCATCCATTGGAGTAACAAAAATATCGACAATAGACTATGTTCCATAACGACAAGGCTACCATCCATTGGAGTAACAAAAATATCAAAAATAGACTACCTTCCATAATGACCAGGCTACCATCCATTGGAGTAACAAAAATATCGACAACAGACTACCTTCCATAATGACAAGGCTACCATCCATTGGAATAACAAAAACTCGACAACAAACTACCTTCCATAATGACAAGGCTACCATTCATTGGACTAACAAAAATATCGACAATAGACTACCTTCCTTAATTACAAGGCTATCATCCATTGGAGTAACAGAAATCTCAACAACAGACTACGTTCCATAATGACAACGCTACCATCCATTGGAGCAACCAAAATCGCTACAATAGACTACCTTCCATAATGACAAGGATACCATCCATTGATTAACAAAGATATCAAAAATAGACTACCTTTCATAATGATTAGGCTACCATTCATTGGAGTAAAAAAATCTCGACAACTGACTACCTTCCATAAAGACAAGGTTACCATCCATTTGAACAACAAAAATCTCGACAACAGACTACCTTCCATAATGACAAGGCTACCATCCATTGGAGTACCAAAAATCTCGACAACAGACTACCTTCCATAATGACAAGGTTACCATCCATTGGAATAACAAAGATATCGACAACAGACTACCTTCCATAATGACAAGGATACCCTCCATTGGAGTAAAAAAATACTCGACAATAGACTACTCTCCATAATGACAAGGCTACAATCCAATGGAGTAACTAAAAATTTAAACATTAGACTGCCTTCCATAGTGACAAGGCTATCATCCATTGGAGTAATAGAAATCTCAATGACAGACTACGTTCCATAATGACAAGGCTACCATCCATTGAAGTAACAAAAATCTCAACAACAGACTACCTTCCATCATGACAAAGATACCATCCATTGGAGTATCAAAAATCTCGATAACAAACTACCTTCCATAATGACAAGGCTACCATCCATTGGAGTAACAAAAATATCGACAATAGACTTTGTTCCATAGTGACAAGGCTACCATCCATTGGAGTAACAAAAATCTCGACAACAGACTACCTTCCAAAATGACAAGTCTACCATCCATTGGAGTAACCAAAATATCTACAATAGACTACCTTCCATAATGACAACGCTACCATCCATTGATTAACAAAGATATCGAAAATAGACTACCTTTCATAATGATTAGGCTACCATCCATTGGAGTAAAAAAAATCTCGACAACTGACTACCTTCCATAATGACAAGGTTACCATCCATTTGAACAAAAAAATTCTCGACAACAGACTACCTTCCATAATGACAAGGATACCATCCATTGGAGTACCAAAAATCTCGACAACAGACTACCTTCCATAATGACAAGGTTACCATCCATTGGAATAACAAAGATATCGACAACAGACTACCTTCCATAATGACAAGGATACCCTCCATTGGAGTAAAAAAATACTCGACAACAGACTACTCTACATAATGACAAGGCTACAATCCAATGGAGTAACAGAAATCTGAACAACAGACTGCCTTCCATAGTGACAAGGCTACCATCCATTGGAGTAATAGAAATCTCAATGACAGACTATGTTCCATAATGACAAGGCTACTATCCATTGGAGTACCAAAAATCTCGACAACAGACTACCTTCAATAATGACAAGGTTACCATCCATTGGAATAACAAAGATATCGACAACAAACTACCTACATTAATGACAAGGATACCCTCCATTGGAGTAAAAAATACTCGACAACAGACTACTCTCCCTAATGACAAGGCTACAATCCAATGGAGTAACAAAAATCTGAACAACAGACTCCCTTCCATAGTGAGAAGGCTACCATCCATTGGAGTAACAGAAATCTCAATGACAGACTACCTTCCATAATGACAAGGCTACCATCCATTGGAGTATCAAAAATCTCTACAACATAATATCTTCCATAATGACAAGGCTACTATCCATTGGAGTAACAAAAATCTCAACAACAGACTATTTTCCATAATGACAAGGCTACCATCCATTGGAGTAACCAAAATATCGACAATAGACTATGTTCTATAATGACAAGGCTACCATCCATTGGAGTATCAAAAATCTCGACAACACATTACCTTCCATCATGACAAAGATACCATCCATTGGAGTATCAAAAATCTTGACAACAAACTACCTTCCATAATGACAAGGCTACCATCAATTGGAGTAACAAAAATATCGACAACAGACTATGTTCCATAATGACAAGGCTACCATCCATTGGAGTAACAAAAATCTCGACAATAGACTACCTTCCAAAATTACAAGTCTACCATACATTGGAGTATAAAAAATCTCTACAACATACTAACTTCCATAATGACAAGGCTACCATCCATTGGAGTAACAAAAATCTCAACAACAGACTATGTTCCATAATGACAAGGCTACCATCCATTGGAGTAACCAAAATATCGACAATAGACTATGTTCTATAATGACAAGGCTACCATCCATTGAAGTAACAAAAATATCGACAACATACTACCTTCCATCATGACAAAGATACCATCCATTGGAGTATCAAAAATCTCGATAACAAACTACCTTCCATAATGACAAGGCTACCATCCATTGGAGTAACAAAAATATCGACAACAGACTTTGTTCCATAATGACAAGGCTACCATCCATTGGAGTAACAAAAATCTCGACAACAGACTACCTTCCAAAATGACAAGTCAATCATCCATTGGAGTAACCAAAATCTCTACAATAGACTACCATCCATAATGACAAGGCTACCATCCATTGATTAACAAAGATATCGAAAATAGACTACCTTTCATAATGACAAGGTTACCATCCATTTGAACAACAAAAATCTCGACAACAGACTACGTTCCATAATGTCAAGGCTTCCATCCATTGGAGTACCAAAAATCTTGACAATAGAATACCTTCCATAATGACAAGGTTACCATCCATTGGAATAACAAAGATATCGGCAACAGACTACCTTCCATAATGACAAGGATACCCTCCTTTGGAGTAAAAAAATACTCGACAATAAACTACTCTCCATAATGACAAGGCTACAATCCAATGGAGTAATAAAAATTTGAACAACATACTGCCTTCCATAGTGACAAGGCTATCATCCATTGGAGTAATAGAAATCTCAATGATAGACTACGTTCCATAATGACAAGGCCACCATCCATTGAAGTAACAAAAATCTCGACAACAGACTACCTTCCATCATGACAAAGATACCATCCATTGGAGTATCAAAAATATCGATAACAAACTACCTTCCATAATGACAAGGCTACCATCCATTGGAGTAACAAAAATATAAACAACAGACTTTGTTCCATAATGACAAGGCTACCATCCATTGGAGTAACAAAAATCTCGACAACAAACTACCTTCCAAAATGACAAGTCAACCATCCATTAGAGTAACCAAAATCTCTACAATAGACTACCTTCCATAATGACAAGGCTACCATCCATTGATTAACAAAGATATCAAAAATAGACTACCTTTCATAATGATTAGGCTACCATCCATTGGAGTAAAAAAAATCTCGACAACTGACTACCTTCCATAATGACAAGGTTACCATCCATTTGAACAACAAAAATCTCAACAACAGACTACCTTCCATAATGAAAAGGCTACCATCCATTGGAGTACCAAAAATCTTGACAACATACTACCTTCCATAATGACAATGTTACCATCCATTGGAATAATAAAGATATCGACAACAGACTACCTTCCATAATGACAAGGATACCCTCAATTGGAGTAAAAAAAATACTCGACAACAGACTACTATCCATAATGACAAGGCTACAATCCAATGGAGTAACAAAAATCTGAACAACAGACTGCCTTCCATAGTGACAAGGCTACCGTCCATTGAAGTAACAGAAATCTCAATGACAGACTACGTTCCATAATGACAAGGCTACCATCCATTGGAGTACCAAAAATCTCGACAACAGACTACCTCCCATAATGACAAAGTTACCATCCATTGGAGTAACAAAAATATCGACAATAAACTACCTTCCATAATGACAAGGATACCCTCTATTGGAGTACAAAAATACTCGACAACAGACTGCCTTCCATAATGACAAGGTTACCATCCATTGAAAAAACAAAGATATCGACAACAAACTATCTTCCATAATGACAAGGATACCCTCCATTGGAGTAAAAAAATACTCGACATCAGACTACTCTCTATAATGACAAGGCTACAATCCAATGTAGTATCAAAAATCTGAACAACACACTGCCTTCCATAGTGATAAGGCTTCCATCCATTGGAGTAACAGAAATCTCAATGACAGACTACCTTCCATAATCACAAGGCTACAATCCATTGGAGTATCAAAAATCTCTACAACAGACTACCTTCCATAATGACAAGGCTACCGTTCATTGGAGTAACAAAAATCTCAACAACAGACTATGTTCCATAATGACAATGCTACCATCCATTGGAGTAACCAAAATATCGATAATAGACTATGTTCCATAACGACAACGCTACCATCCATTGAAGTAACAAAAATCTCGACAACAGACTACCTTCCATCATGACAAAGATACCATCCATTGGAGTATCAAAAATCTCGATAACAAACTACCTTCCATAATGACAAGGCTACCATCCATTGGAGTAACAAAAATATCGACAATAGACTTTGTTCCATAATGACAAGGCTACCATCCATTGGAGTAACAAAAATCTAGACAACAAACTACCTTCCAAAATGACAAGTCAACCATCCATTGGAGTAACCAAAATCTCTACAATAGACTACCTTCCATAATGAAAAGGCTACCATCCATTGATTAACAAAGATATGGAAAATATACTACCTTTCATAATGATTATCCTACCATCCATTGGAGTAAAAAAAATCTCGACAACTAACTACCTTCCATAATGACAAGGTTACCATCCATTTGAACAACAAAAATCTCTACAACAGACTACCTTCCATAATGACAAGGCTACCATCCATTGGAGTACCAAAAATCTCGACAACAGACTACCTTCCATAATGACAAGGTTACCATCCATTGGAATAACAAAGATATCGACAACAGACTACCTTCCATAATGACTAGGATACCCTCCATTGGAGTAAAAAAATACTCGACAACAGACTACTCTCCATAATGACAAGGCTACAATC
This sequence comes from Vicia faba, assembly GCA_948472305.1. Classification (NCBI taxonomy): domain Eukaryota; kingdom Viridiplantae; phylum Streptophyta; class Magnoliopsida; order Fabales; family Fabaceae; genus Vicia; species Vicia faba. Next base: position 755,454,155 of record OX451738.1, read on the forward strand.
CAATGGAGTAACAAAAATCTGAACAACAGACTGCCTTCCATAGTGACAAGGCTACCATCCATTGGAGAAATAGAAATCTCAATGACAGACTTCGTTCCATAATGACAAGGCTACCATCCATTGGAGTACCAAAAATCTCGACAACAGACTACCTTCCATAATGACAAGGTTACCATCCATTGGAAAAAGAAAGATATCGATAACAGACTATCTTCCATAATGACAAGGATACCCTCCATTGGAGTAAAAAAATACTCGACAACAGACTACTTTCCATAATGACAAGGCTACAATCCAATGGAGTAACCAAAATCTGAACAACAGACTGCCTTCCATAGTGACAAGGCTACCATCCATTGGAGTAACAGAAATATCAATGATAGAATACCTTCCATAATGACAAGGCGACCATCCATTGGAGTATAAAAAATCTCTACAACATACTAACTTCCATAAAGACAAGGCTACCATCCATTGGAGTAACAAAAATCTCAACAACAGACTATGTTCCATAATGACAAGGCTACCATCCATTGGAGTAACCAAAATATCGACAATATACTATGTTCTATAATGACAAGGCTACCATCCATTGAAGTAACAAAAATCTCGACAACATACTACCTTCCATCATGACAAAGATACCATCCATTGGAGTATCAAAAATCTCGATAACAAACTACCTTCCATAATGACAAGGCTACCATCCATTGGAGTAACAAAAATATTGACAACAGACTTTGTTCCATAATGACAAGGCTACCATCCATTGGAGTAACAAAAATCTCGACAACAGACTACCTTCCAAAATGACAAGTCAATCATCCATTGGAGTAACCAAAATCTCTACAATAGACTACCATCCATAATGACAAGGCTACCATCCATTGATTAACAAAGATATCGAAAATAGACTACCTTTCATAATGATTAGGCTACCATCCATTGGAGTAAAAAAAATCTCGACAACTTACTACCTTCCATAATGACAAGGTTACCATCCATTTGAACAACAAAAATCTTGACAACAGACTACGTTCCATAATGTCAAGGCTTCCATCCATTGGAGTACCCAAAATCTCGACAATAGACTACCTTCCATAATGACAAGGTTACCATCCATTGGAATAACAAAGATATCGGCAACAGACTACCTTCCATAATGACAAGGATACCCTCCATTGGAGTAAAAAAATACTCGACAATAAACTACTCTCCATAATGACAAGGCTACAATCCAATGGAGTAACAAAAATTTGAACAACATACTGCCTTCCATAGTGACAAGGCTATCATCCATTGGAGTAATAGAAATCTCAATGATAGACTACGTTCCATAATGACAAGGCTACCATCCATTGAAGTAACAAAAATCTCGACAACAGACTACCTTCCATCATGACAAAGATAACATCCATTGGAGTATCAAAAATCTCGATAACAAACTACCTTCCATAATGACAAGGCTACCATCCATTGGGGTAACAAAAATATAAACAACAGACTTTGTTCCATAATGACAAGGCTACCATCCATTGGAGTAACAAAAATCTCGACAACAGACTACCTTCCAAAATGACAAGTCAACCATCCATTGGAGTTACCAAAATCTCTACAATAGACTACCTTCCATAATGACAAGGCTACCATCCATTGATTAACAAAAATATCAAAAATAGACTACCTTTCATAATGATTAGGCTACCATCCATTGGAGTAAAAAAAATCTCGACAACTGACTACCTTCCATAATGACAAGGTTACCATCCATTTGAACAACAAAAATCTCAACAATAGACTACCTTCCATAATGACAAGGCTACCATCCATTGGAGTACCAAAAATTTCGACAACATACTACCTTCCATAATGACAAGGTTACCATCCATTGGAATAATAAAGATATCGACAACAGACTACCTTCCATAATGACAAGGATACCCTCAATTGGAGTAAAAAAAATACTCGACAACAGACTACTATCCATAATGACAAGGCTACAATCCAATGGAGTAACAAAAATCTGAACAACAGACTGCCTTCCATAGTGACAAGGCTAGCGTCCATTGAAGTAACAGAAATCTCAATGACAGACTACGTTCCATAATGACAAGGCTACCATCCATTGGAGTACCAAAAATCTCGACAACAGACTACCTCCCATAATGACAAGGTTACCATCCATTGGAAAAACAAAGATATCGATAATAAACTACCTTCCATAATGACAAGGATACCCTCTATTGGAGTAAAAAAATACTCGACAACAGACTACTCTCCATAATGACAAGGCTACAATCCAATGGAGTAACAAAAATCTGAACAACAGACTTCCTTCCATAGTGACAAGGCTACCATCCATTGGAGTAACAGAAATCTAAATGACAGACTGCCTTCCATAATGACAAGGCTACCATCCATTGGAGTATCAAAAATCTCTACAACAGACTACCTTCCATAATGACAAGGCTACCATCCATTGGAGTAACAAAAATCTCAACAACAGACTACATTCCATAATGACAAGGCTACCATCCATTGAAGTAACAAAAATCTCGACAACAGACTACCTTCCATAATGACAAGGTTACCATCCATTGAAAAAACAAAGATATCGACAACAGACTATCTTCCATAATGACAAGGATACCCTCCATTGGAGTAAAAAAATACTCGACAACAGACTACTCTCCATAATGACAAGGCTACAATCCAATGGAGTAACAAAAATCTGAACAACACACTGCCTTCCATAGTGACAAGGCTACCATCCATTGGAGTAACAGAAATCTCAATGACAAACTACCTTCCATAATCACAAGGCTACCATCCATTGGCGTATCAAAAATCTCTACAACAGACTACCTTCCATAATGACAAGGCTACCATTCATTGGAGTAACAAAAATCTCAACAACAGACTATGTTCCATAATGACAACGCTACCATCCATTGGAGTAACCAAAATATCGATAATAGACTATGTTCTATAATGACAAGGCTACCATCCATTGAAGTAACAAAAATCTCGACAACAAACTACCTTCCATCATGACAAAGATACCATCCATTAGAGTATCAAAAATATCGATAACAAACTACCTTCCATAATGACAAGACTATCATCCATTGGAGTAACAAAAATATCGACAATAGACTATGTTCCATAACGACAAGGCTACCATCCATTGGAGTAACAAAAATATCAAAAATAGACTACCTTCCCTAATGACCAGGCTACCATCCATTGGAGTAACAAAAATATCGACAACAGACTACCTTCCATAAAGACAAGGCTACCATCCATTGGAATAACAAAAACTCGACAACAAACTACCTTCCATAATGACAAGGCTACCATTCATTGGACTAACAAAAATATCGACAATAGACTACCTTCCTTAATTACAAGGCTATCATCCATTGGAGTAACAGAAATCTCAACAACAGACTACGTTCCATAATGACAACGCTACCATCCATTGATTAACAAAAATATCAAAAATAGACTACCTTTCATAATGATTAGGCTACCATCCATTGGAGTAAAAAAATCTCGACAACGGACTACCTTCCATAAAGACAAGGTTACCATCCATTTGAACAACAAAAATCTCGACAACAGACTACCTTCCATAATGACAAGGCTACCATCCATTGGAGTACCAAAAATCTCGACAACAGACTACCTTCCATAATGACAAGGTTACCATCCATTGGAATAACAAAGATATCGACAACAGACTACCTTCCATAATGACAAGGATACCCTCCATTGGAGTAAAAAAATACTTGACAATAGACTACTCTCCATAATGACAAGGCTACAATCCAATGGAGTAACTAAAAATTTAAACATTAGACTGCCTTCCATAGTGACAAGGCTATCATCCATTGGAGTAATAGAAATCTCAATGACAGACTACGTTCCTTAATGACAAGGCTACCATCCATTGAAGTAACAAAAATCTCGACAACAGACTACCTTCCATCATGACAAAGATACCATCCATTGGAGTATCAAAAATCTCGATAACAAACTACCTTCCATAATGACAAGGCTACCATCCATTGGAGTAACAAAAATATCGACAAAAGACTTTGTTCCATAGTGACAAGGCTACCATCCATTGGAGTAACAAAAATCTCGACAACAGACTACCTTCCAAAATGACAAGTCTACCATCCATTGGAGTAACCAAGATATCTAAAATAGACTACCTTCCATAATGACAAGGCTACCATCCATTGATTAACAAAGATATCGAAAATAGACTACCTTTCATAATGATTAGGCTACCATCCATTGGAGTAAAAAAAATCTCGACAACTTACTACCTTCCATAATGACAAGGTTACCATCCATTTGAACAAAAAAATTCTCGACAACAGACTACCTTCCATAATGACAAGGCTACCATCCATTGGAGTACCAAAAATCTCGACAACAGACTACCTTCCATAATGACAAGGTTACCATCCATTGGAATAACAAAGATATCGACAACAGACTACCTTCCATAATGACAAGGATACCCTCCATTGGAGTAAAAAAATACTCGACAACAGACTACTCTACATAATGACAAGGCTACAATCCAATGGAGTAACAGAAATCTGAACAACAGACTGCCTTCCATAGTGACAAGGCTACCATCCATTGGAGTAATAGAAATCTCAATGACAGACTATGTTCCATAATGACAAGGCTACTATCCATTGGAGTACCAAAAATCTCGACAACAGACTACCTTCCATAATGACAAGGTTACCATCCATTGGAATAACAAAGATATCGACAACAGACTACCTACAATAATGACAAGGATACCCTCCATTGGAGTAAAAAATACTCGATAACAGAATACTCTCCATAATGACAAGGCTACAATCCAATGGAGTAACAAAAATCTGAACAACAGACTCCCTTCCATAGTGAGAAGGCTACCATCCATTGGAGTAACAGAAATCTCAATGACAGACTACCTTCCATAATGACAAGGCTACCATCCATTGGAGTATCAAAAATCTCTACAACATAATATCTTCCATAATGACAAGGCTATTATCCATTGGAGTAACAAAAATCTCAACAACAGACTATTTTCCATAATGACAAGGCTACCATCCATTGGAGTAACCAAAATATCGACAATAGACTATGTTCTATAATGACAAGGCTACCAACCATTGGAGTATCAAAAATCTCGACAACACACTACCTTCCATCATGACAAAGATACCATCCATTGGAGTATCAAAAATCTCGACAACAAACTACCTTCCATAATGACAAGGCTACCATCAATTGGAGTAACAAAAATATCGACAACAGACTATGTTCCATAATGACAAGGCTACCATCCATTGGAGTAACAAAAATCTCGACAATAGACTACCTTCCAAAATGACAAGTCTACCATCCATTGGAGTAACCAAAATCTCTACAACAGACTACCTTCCATAATAACAAGGCTACCATCCATTGATTAACAAAGATATCTAAAATAGACTACCTTTCATAATGATTAGGCCACCATCCATTGGAGTAAAAAAAATCTCGACAACTGACTACCTTCCATAATGACAAGGTTACCATCCATTTGAACAACAAAAATCTCGACAACAGACTACGTTCCATAATGTCAAGGCTTCCATCCATTGGAGTACCAAAAATCTCGACAATAGACTACCTTCCATAATGACAAGGTTACCATCCATTGGAATAACAAAGATATCGACAACATACTACCTTCCATAATGACAAGGATACCCTCCATTGGAGTAAAAAAATACTCGACAATAAAGTACTCTCCATAATGACAAGGCTACAATCCAATGGAGTAACAAAAATTTGAACAACATACTTCCTTCCATAGTGACAAGGCTATCATCCATTGGAGTAATAGAAATCTCAATGATAGACTACGTTCCATAATGACAAGGCTACCATCCATTGAAGTAACAAAAATCTCGACAACAGACTACCTTCCATCATGACAAAGATACCATCCATTGGAGTATCAAAAATCTCGATAACAAACTACCTTCCATAATGACAAGGCTACCATCCATTGGAGTAACAAAAATATAGACAACAGACTTTGTTCCATAATGACAAGGCTACCATCCATTGGAGTAACAAAAATCTCGACAACAGACTACCTTCCAAAATGACAAGTCAACCATCCATTGGAGTAACCAAAATCTCTACAATAGACTACCTTCCATAATGACAAGGCTACCATCCATTGATTAACAAAGATATCAAAAATAGACTACCTTTCATAATGATTAGGCTACCATCCATTGGATTAAAAAAAATCTCGACAACTGACTACCTTCTATAATGACAAGGTTACCATCCATTTGAACAACAAAAATCTCAACAACAGACTACCTTCCATAATGACAAGGCTACCATCCATTGGAGTACCAAAAATCTCGACAACATACTACCTTCCATAATGACAAGGTTACCATCCATTGGAATAATAAAGATATCGACAACAGACTACCTTCCATAATGACAAGGATACCCTCAATTGGAGTAAAAAAAATACTCGACAACAAACTACTATCCATAATGACAAGGCTACAATCCAATGGAGTAACAAAAATCTGAACAACAGACTGCCTTCCATAGTGACAAGGCTACCATCCATTGAAGTAACAGAAATCTCATTGACAGACTACGTTCCATAATGACAAGGCTACCATCCATTGGAGTACCAAAAATCTCGACAACAGACTACCTCCCATAATGACAAGGTTACCATCCATTTGAAAAACAAAGATATCGACAATAAACTACCTTCCATAATGACAAGGATACCCTCTATTGGAGTAAAAAAATACTCGATAACAGACTACTCTCCATAATGACAAGGCTACAATCCAATGGAGTAACAAAAATCTGAACAACAGACTTCCTTCCATAGTGACAAGGCTACCATCCATTGGAGTAACAGAAATCTAAATGACAGACTGCCTTCCATAATGACAAGGCTACCATCCATTGGAGTATCAAAAATCTCTACAACAGACTACCTTCCATAATGACAAGGCTACCATCCATTGGAGTAACAAAAATCTCAACAACAGAGTATGTTCCATAATGACAAGGCTACCATCCATTGGAGTAACCAAAATATCGACAATAAACTGTGTTTTATAATGACAAGGGTACCATCCATTGAAGTAACAAAAATCTAGACAATAGACTACCTTCCATCATGACAAAGATACCATCCATTGGAGTATCAAAAATCTCGACAACAAACTACCTTCCATATTGACAAGGCTACCATCCATTGGAGTAACAAAAATATCGACAACAGACTATGTTCCATAATGACAAGGCTACCATCCATTGGAGTAACAAAAATCTCGACAATAGACTACCATCCAAAATGACAAGCCTACCATCCATTGGAGTAACCAAAATCTCTACAACAGACTACCTTCCATAATGACAAGGCTACCATCCATTGATAAAAAAAGATATCGAAAATAGACTACCTTTCATAATGATTAGGCTACCATCCATTGGAGTAAAAAAAATCTCGACAACTGACTACCTTCCATAATGACAAGGTTACCATCCATTTGAACAAAAAAATTCTCGACAACAGACTACCTTCCATAATGACAAGGCTACCATCCATTGGAGTACCAAAAATCTCGACAACAGACTACCTTCCATAATGACAAGGTTACCATCCATTGGAATAACAAAGATATCGACGACAGACTACCTTCCATAATGACAAGGATACCCTCCATTGGAGTAAAAAAATACTCGACAACAGACTACTCTACATAATGACAAGGCTACAATCCAATGGAGTAACAGAAATCTGAACAACAGACTGCCTTCCATAGTGACAAGGCTACCATCCATTGGAGTAATAGAAATCTCAATGACAGACTACGTTCCATAATGACAAGGCTACCATCCATTGGAGTACCAAAAATCTCGACAACAGACTACCTTCCATAATGACAAGGTTACCATCCATTGGAATAACAAAGATATCGACAACAGACTACCTACAATAATGACAAGGATACCCTCCATTGGAGTAAAAAATACTCGACAACAGACTACTCTCCATAATGACAAGGCTACAATCCAATGGAGTAACAAAAATCTGAACAACAGACTGCCATCCATAGTGAGAAGGCTACCATCCATTGGAGTAACAGAAATCTCAATGACAGACTACCTTCCATAATGACAAGGCTACCATCCATTGGAGTATCAAAAATCTCTACAACAGAATATCTTCCATAATGACAAGGCTACCATCCATTGGAGTAACAAAAATCTCAACAACAGACTATGTTCCATAATGACAAGGCTACCATCCATTGGAGTAACCAAAATATCGACAATAGACTATGTTCTATAATGACAAGGCTACCATCCATTTAAGTAACAAAAATCTCGGCAACACACTACCTTCCATCATGACAAAGATACAATCCATTGGAGTATCAAAAATCTCGACAACACACTACCTTCCATCATGACAAAGATACCATCCATTGGAGTATCAAAAATCTCGACAACAAACTACCTTCCATAATGACAAGGCTACCATCAATTGGAGTAACAAAAATCTCGACAACACACTAACTTCCATAATTACATGGCTACCATCCATTGGAGTAACAAATATCTCGACAACAGACTACCTTCCATAATAATAAGGGTACCATCCATTGGACTATCAAAATCCTTGACAAAAACTACCTTCCATAATGAAAAGGCTACCATCCATTGGAGTAACAAAGATCTCTACAACAGACTACCTTCATTAATGACAAGGTTACCACCCATTGGAATAAAAAAAAACTCGACAACAAACTACCTTCCATAATGTCAAGGTTACCATCCATTGGAGTACCAAAAATATCGATAATAGACTACCTTCCATAATTACAAGGCTACTATCCATTGGAGTAACAAAAACTCGACAATAGACTACCTTCCATAAAGACAAGTTTACCATCCATTGGAATAACAAAAATCTCGACAACATACTACCTTCCATAATGACAAGGTTACCATCCATCGGAGTAACAAAAATATCGACAACAGACTACCTTCCATTGTTACAAGGCTACCATCCATTGGAGTAACAAAAACTCGACAACAGGCTACTTTCCATAATGATAAGGATACCATCCATTGGAATAACAAAAATCTCGACAACAGACTAACTTCCATAATGACAAGGCTACCATCTAACGAAATAACAAAAATCTCGACAACACACTACCTTCCATAATGAGAAGGCTACCATCCATTGGAGTAACAAAAATCTCGACAATAGACTACCTTCCAAAATGACAAGTCTACCATCCATTGGAGTAACCAAAATCTCTACAACAGACTACCTTCCATAATAACAAGGCTACCATCCATTGATTAACAAAGATATCTAAAATAGACTACCTTTCATAATGATTAGGCCACCATCCATTGGAGTAAAAAAAATATCGACAACAGACTACCTTCCATAATGACAAGGTTACCATCCATTGGAATAACAAAGATATCGACAACAGACTACCTTCCATAATGACAAGGATACCCTCCATTGGAGTAAAAAAATACTTGACAACAGACTACTCTCCATAATGACAAGGCTACAATCCAATGGAGTAACAAAAATATGAACAATAGACTGCCTTCCATAGATACAAGGCTACCATCCATTGGAGTAACAAAAATCTCGAAAACAGACTACATTCCATAATGACAAGGCTACCATCCAATAGAATAACAAAAATCTCAACGATAGACTACCTTTCATAATGACAAGGCTACCATCCATTGGAGTATCAAAAATCTGAACAACTGTCTTCCTTCCATAATGACAACGCTACAATCCATTGGAGTGACAGAAATCTCAATGACAGACTACATTCCATAATGATAAGGCTACCATTCATTGGAGTAACAAAACACTCGATAATAGACTACCCTCCATAATGACAAGGCTACCATCCGTTAGAGTAACAAAATCTCGACAATAGACTACCCTCCATAATGACAAGGCTACCATCCATTGAAGTAACAAAAATCTCGACAACAGACTACCTTCCATAATGACATAACTACCATCCAGTGGAGTAAAAAAATCATGACAACAACCTACCTTCAATAATGACAAGGCTTACATCCATTATAGTAAAAAATCACGACAACAAACTACCTTCCATAATGACAAGGTTACTATCCATTAGAATGACAAAAATCTTGACAACAAACTACCTTCGATAATGACAAGGCTACCATCCAATGGAATAACTTAAGTCTCGACAAAAGACTACCCTTCATAATGACAAGGCTACCTTCCATTGGAGTAACAAAAATCTTAATAAAAGACTACCTTCCATAATGACAAGGCTACAATCCATTAGAATAACAGAAATCTCAATGATAGACTACGTTCCATAATGACAAGGTTACCATCCATTGGAGTAACAAAAATATCAACAACAGACTACGTTCCATAATGACAGGGCTACCATCCATTAGAGTAACAAAAATCTCGACAACAGACTACCCTCAATAATGACCAGGCTACCATCCATTGGAGTAACAAAAATATCGATGACAGATTACCTTCCAAAATGACAATGCTACCATCCATTGGAGTAATAAAAATCTTTACATCAGACTACCTTCATTAATTACAAGGCTACCATTCATTGAGTAACAAAGATATAGACAACAGACTATGTTCCATAATGACAAGGCTACCATCCATTGGAGAAACAAAAATCTCAACAACAGACTATGTTCCATAATGACAAGGCTACCATCCATTGGAGTAACCAAAATATCGACAATAGACTATGTTCTATAATGACAAGGCTACCATCCATTTAAGTAACAAAAATCTCGGCAACACACTACCTTCCATCATGACAAAGATACCATCCATTGGAGTATCAAAAATCTCGACAACACACTACCTTCCATCATGACAAAGATACCATCCATTGGAGTATCAAAAATCTCGACAACAAACTACCTTCCATAATGACAAGGCTACCATCAATTGGAGTAACAAAAATATCGACAACAGACTATGTTCCATAATGACAAGGCTACCATCCATTGGAGTAACAAAAATCTCGACAATAGACTACCTTCCAAAATGACAAGTCTACCATCCATTGGAGTATCCAAAATCTCTACAACAGACTACCTTCCATAATAACAAGGCTACCATCCATTGATTAACAAAGATATCTAAAATAGACTACATTTCATAATGATTAGGCCACCATCCATTGGAGTTGAAAAAATCTCGACAACTGACTACCTTCCATAATGACAAGGTTACCATCCATTTGAACAACAAAAATCTTGACAACAGACTACCTTCCATAATGACAAGGCTACCATCCATTGGAGTACAAAAAATCTCGACAAAAGACTACCTTCCATAATGACAAGGTTACCATCCATTGGAATAACAAAGATATCGACAAAAGACTACCTTCCATAATGACAAGGATACCCTCCATTGGAGTAAAAAAATACTCGACAACAGACTACTCTCCATAATGACAAGGCTACAATCCAATGGAGTAACAAAAATCTGAATAAAAGACTGCCTTCCATAGTGACAAGGCTACCATCCATTGGAGTAACAGAAATCTCAATGACAAACTACCTTTCATAATGACAAGGCTACCATCCATTGGAGTATCAAAAATATCTACAACAGACTACCTTCCATAATGACAAGGCTACCATCAATTGGAGTAACCAAAATATCAACAATAGTCTATGTTCTATAATGACAAGGCTACCATCAATTGAAGTAACAAAAATATCGACAACAGACTACCTTCCATCATGACAAAGATACCATCCATTGGAGTATCAAAAATCTCGACAAAAAACTACCTTCCATAATGTCAACGCTACAATCCATTGGAGTAACAAAAATATCGACGACATACTATGTTCCACAATGACAAGGTTATCATCCATTGGAGTAAAAAAAATCTCGACAATAGACTACCTTCCAAAATGACAAGTCTACCATCCATTGGAGTAACCAAAATCTCTACAACAAACTACCTTCCATAATGACAAAGCTACCATCAATTAATTAACAAAGATATCGAAAATAGACTACCTTTCATAATGATTAGGCTATCATCCATTGGAGTAAAAAAATCTCGACCAATGACTACCTTCCATAATGACAAGGTTACCATCCATTTGAACAAAAAAAATCTCGACAACAGACTACCTTCCATAATGACAAGGCTACCATCCATTGGAGTACCAAAAATCTCGACAACAGACTACCTTCAATAATGACAAGGTTTCCATCCATTGGAATAACAAAGATATCGACAACAGACTACCTTCCATAATGACAAGGATACCCTCCATTGGAGTAAAAAAATACTCGACAACAAACTACTCTCCATAATAACAAGGCTACAATCCAATGGAGTAACAAAAATATGAACAACAGACTGCCTTCCATAGTGACAAGGCTACCATCCATTGGAGTAACAAAAATCTCGACAACAGACTACATTCCATAATGACAAGGCTACCATCCAATATAATAACAAAAATCTCAACGATAGACTACCTTTCATAATGACAAGGCTACCATCCATTGGAGTATCAAAAATCTGAACAACTGTCTTCCTTCCATAATGACAAGGCTACAATCCATTGGAGTGACAGAAATCTCAATGACAGACTACATTCCATAATGACAAGGCTACCATTCATTGGAGTAACAAAACACTCGATAATAGACTACCTTCCATAATGACAAGGCTACCATCTGTTAGAGTAACAAAATCTCGACAATAAACTACCCTCCATAATGACAAGGCTACCATCCATTGGAGTAACAAAAATATCGACGATAACTATGTTCCACAATAACAAGGCTACCATCCATTGAAGTAACAAAAATATCGACAACAGACTACCTTCCATAATGACATAGCTACCATCCAGTGGAGTAAAAAAATCATGACAACAACCTACCTTCAGTAATGACAAGGCTTACAGCCATTGGAGTAAAAAATCACGACAACAAACTACCTTTCATAATGACAAGGTTACTATCCATTAGAATGACAAAATTCTTGACAACAAACTACCTTCGATAATGACAAGGCTACCATCCAATGGAATAACTTAAATCTCGACAAAAGACTACCCTTCATAATGACAAGGCTACCATCCATTGGAGTAACAAAAATCTGAATAAAAGACTACCTTCCATAATGACAAGGCTACAATCCATTAGAATAACAGAAATCTCAATGATAGACTACGTTCCATAATGACAAGGTTACCATCCATTGGAGTAACAAAAATCTCAACAACAGACTACGTTCCATAATGACAGGGCTACCATCCATTAGAGTAACAAAAATCTCGACAACAGACTACCCTCAATAATGACCAGGCTACCATCCATTGGAGTAACAAAAATTTCGACGACAAATTACCTTCCAAAATGACAATGCTACCATCCATTGGAGTAATAAAAATCTTTACATCAGACTACCTTCATTAATTACAAGGCTACCATTCATTGAGTAACAAAGATATAGACAACAGACTATGTTCCATAATGACAAGGCTACCATCCATTGGAGAAACAAAAATCTCGATAACAGACTACCTTCCATAATGACAAGGCTACCATCTATTGAGTAGCAAAACTCTCGACAACAAACTATGTTCCATAATGACAAGGCTACCATCCATTGAGTAACAAAGATATCGACAACAGACTACCTTCCATAATGACAAGGCTACCATCTGTAGGAGTAACAAAAACCTCGAAAACAAACTACCTTCCATAATGACAAGGCTACCATCCATTGGAGTAACAAAAATATGAAAAGTAGACTACCTTCCATAATGACAAGGCTACCATCCATTCGATTAACAAAAATCTTAATGACAAACTACCTTCCTTAATGACAAGGCTACCATCCATTGGAGTAACAATTATCACGGCACAAAACTACCTTCCATAATGACAAGGCTACCATCCATTGGAGTAACAAAACTATCAACAACAAACTAACTTCCATAAAGACAAGGCTACCATCCATTGGAGTAACAAAAATCTCGACAACAGACTAGCTTCAATAATGACAAGGCTACCATCCATTGGAGTAACAAAAAATCAATGACAAATTACCTTCCAAAATGACAAGGCTACCATCCATTAAAGTAACAAAAATATCTACAACAGACTAGCTTCATTAATGACAAGGCTACAATCCATTTAAGTAATAAAAATCTTGACAACAGACTATGTTCCATTATAACAAGGCTACCATCCATTAGAGTAACAAAAATATCCACAATAGACTACCTTCCATGATGATAAGGCTTCCATCGATTGGAGTTACAAAAATATCGAAAATATACTATGTTCCATAGTAACAAGGCTACCATCCATTGGAGTAACTAAAATCTCGACAAGAGACTACCTTCCATAATGAAAAGGTTAGCATCCATTGGAATAAAAAAGATATCGACAATAGACTATGTTCCAAAATGACAAGGCTACCATCCATTGGAGTTTCAAAAATCTCGACAAGAGACTACCTTCCAAAATGACAAGGCAACCATCCTATGGAGTAATAAAAATCTCGACAACAGACTACCTTCCATAATGACAAGGCTACCATCCAATGGAATAACAAAAATCTCGGCAACAGACTACCTTTCATACTGACAAGGCTACCATCCATTGGAGTAAAAAAAATATGAACAACATACTACATTCCTTAACGACAAGGTTACCATCCGTTTGAATAACAAATATCTCAACAACAGACTACCTTCCATAATGACAAGGCTACGATCCATTGGAGTAAAAAAAATCTCGACAATAAACTATGTTCCATAATGACAAGGCTACCATCCATTCGAGTAACAAAAATCTCGACAACACACTACCTTCCATAATGACAAGGCTACCATCTATTGGGGTAAAAAAAATATCGACAATAGACTATGTTCAATAATGACAAGGCTACTATCCATTGGAGTAATAAAAATCTTGACAACATACTACGTTCCATAATAACAAGGCTACCATCCATTAGAGTAACAAAAATCTCGACAATAGACTACCTTCCATGATGACAAGGCTACCATCCATTGGAGTAACAAAATTATCGAAAATAGACTATGTTGCATAGTAACAAGGCTACCATCCATTGGAGTAACAAAAATCTCGACAAGAGACTACCTTCCATAATGAAAAGGTTACCATCCATTGGAATAAAAAACATATCGACAATAGACTCTGTTCTATAATGACAAGGCTACCATCCATTGGAGTAACAAAAATCTCGACAACAAACTACTTTCCATAATGACAACGCTACCATCCATTGGAGTAACAAAAATCTCGAGAATAGACTACCTTCCATAATGACAAGGATACCATCCATTGAGAAACAAAGATATCGACAATAGACTACCTTCTATAATTGCAAGGCTACTATCTATTGAAGTAAAAAAAATCTCGACAACAGCCTACCTTCCATAATGACAAGTTCATCATCCGTTGGAATGACAAAAATATCGACAACAAACTACCTTCCATAATGACAAGGCTACCATACATTGGAGTAACAAAAATATCGACAACAAACTATGTTCCATAATGACAAGGCTACCATCCATTGGAGTAAGAAAAATCTTGACAACAGACTACCTTCCAAAATGACAAGGCTATCATCCTATGTAGTAATAAAAATATCTACAACAGACTACCTTCAATAATGACAAGGCTACCATCCATTGAGTATCAAAGATATCGACAACAAACTACCTTCCATAATGACAAGGCTACAATCCATTAGAGTAAAAAAAATCTCGACAAAGGACTACCTTCCTTAACGACAAGGTTACCATCAATTTGAATAACAAAAATCTCGACAACAGACTACCTTCCATAATGACAAGGCTACCATCCATTGGAGTAACAAAAATCTCGACAACAGACTACCTTCCATAATGACAAGGTTACCATCCATTGGAATAACAAAGATATCGACAAAAGACTACCTTCCATAATGACATGGTTACCATCCATTGGAGAAAAAAAATCTCGACAACAGACTACTTTCCATAATGACAAGGCTACCATCCATTGGACTAACAAAAATATCGACAACAGACTACCTTTCATAATGACAAGACTACCATCCAGTGGAGTAACAAAAATATGAACAACAGACTAAGTTCCTTAATGACAAGGCTACCATCCATTGGAGTAACAGAAATCTCAATGACAAACTACCTTCCATAATGACAAGGCTACAATCCATTGAAGTAACAAAAATCTTGACAGTAGACTATGTTCCATAATGACAAGGATACCATCCATTCGAGTAACAAAAATATCGACAACAGACTACCTTCCATAATGACAAGGCTACCATCCATTGGGGTAAAAAAAATATCGACAATAGACTATGTTCCATAATGACAAGGATACCATCCATTGGAGTAATAAAAATCTTGACAACAGACTACGTTCCATTATAACAAGGCTACCATCCATTAGAGTAACAAAAATCTCTACAACAGACTACCTTCCATGATGACAAGGCTACCACCCATTGGAGTAACAAAAATATCGAAAATATACTATGTTCCATAGTAACAAGGCTACCATCCATTGGAGTAACAAAAATCTCGACAAGAGACTACCTTCCATAATGAAAAGGTTACCATCCATTGGAATAAAAAAATATCGATAATAGACTATGTTCTATAATGACAAGGCTACCATCCATTGGAGTTTCAAAAATCCCGACAACAGACTACCTTCCGAAATGACAAGGCAACCATCCTATGGAGTAATAAAAATCTCGACAACGAACTACCTTCCATAATGACAAGACTACCACCCAATGGAATAACAAAAATCTCGACAACAGACTACCTTTCATAATGACAAGGCTACCAACCATTAGAGTAACAAAAATCTCGACAACAGACTAGATTCCTTAACGACAAGGTTACCATCCATTTGAATAACAAAAATCACGACAACAGACTACCTTCCATAATGACAAGGCTACGATCCATTGGAGTAACAAAAATCTCTACAATAGACTATGTTCCATAATGACAAGGCTACCATCCATTCGAGTAACAAAAATCTTGACAACACACTACCTTCCATAATGACAAGGCTACCATCCATTGGGGTAAAAAAAATATCGACAATAGACTATGTTCCATAATGACAAGGCTACCATCCATTGGAGTAATAAAAATCTTGACAACAAACTACGTTCCATTATAACAAGTCTACCATCCATTAGAGTAACAAAAATCTTGACAATAGACTACCTTCCATGATGACAAGGCTTCCATCTATTGGAGTTACAAAAATATCGAAAATAGACTATGTTCCATAGTAACAAGGCTACCATCCATTGGAGTAACAAAAATCTCGACAAGAGACTACCTTCCATAATGAAAAGGTTACCATCCATTGGAATAAAAAACATATCGACAATAGACTATGTTCCATGATGACAAGGCTACCATCCATTGGAGTAACAAAAATATCGAAAATAGACTATGTTCCATAGTAACAAGGATACCATCCATTGGAGTAACAAAAATATCGACAAGAGACTACCTTCCATAATGAAAAGGTTACCATCCATAATGAAAAGGTTACCATCCATTGGAATAAAAAAGATATCGACAATAGACTATGTTCCATAATGACAAGGCTACCATCCATTTGAGTTTCAAAAATCCCGACAACAGACTACCTTCCGAAATGACAAGGCAACCATCCTATGGAGTAATAAAAATCTCGTAAACAGACTACCTTCCATAATGACAAGACTACCATCCAATGGAATAACAAAAATCTCGACAACAGACTACCTTTCATAATGACAAGGCTACCATCCATTAGTGTAACAAAAATCTCGACAACAGACTACATTCCTTAACGACAAGGTTACCATCCATTTGAATAACAAAAATCTCGACAACAGACTACCTTCCATAATGACAAGGCTACGATCCATTGGAGTAACAAAAATCTCTACAATAGACTATGTTCCATAATGACAAGGCTACCATCCATTCGAGTAACAAAAATCTTGACAACACACTACCTTCCATAATGACAAGGCTACCATCCATTGGGGTAACAAAAATATCGACAATAGACTATGTTCCGTAATGACAAGGGAACCATCCATTGGAGTAATAAAAATCTTGACAACAAACTACGTTCCATTATAACAAGGCTACCATCCATTAGAGTAACAAAAATCTCGACAATAGACTACCTTCCATGATGACAAGGCTTCCATCGATAGGAGTTACAAAAATATCGAAAATAGACTATGTTCCATAGTAACAAGGGTACCATCCATTGGAGTAACAAAAATCTCGACAAGAGACTACCTTCCATAATGAAAAGGTTACCATCCATTGGAATAAAAAACATATCGACAATAGACTATGTTCCATAATGAAAAGGCTACCATCCATTGGAGTAACAAAAATCTCGACAACAGACTACTTTCCATAATGACAACGCTACCATCCATTGGAGTAACAAAAATCTTGACAACAGACTACCTTCCATAATGATAAGGATACCATCCATTGAGAAACAAAGATATCGACAATACACTACCTTCTATAATTACAAGGCTACTATCCATTGGAGTAAAAAAAATCTCGACAACAGACTACCTTCCATAATGACAAGTTCATCATCCGTTGGAATGACAAAAATATCGACAACAAACTAACTTCCATAATGACAAGGCTACCATCCATTGGAGTAATAAAAATCTCTACAACAAACTACCTTCAATAATGACAAGGCTACCATCCATTGAGTAACAAAGATATCGACAACAAACTACCTTCCATAATGACAAGGCTACAATCCTTTAGAGTAAAAAAAATATCGATAAAAGACTACCTTCCTTAACGACAAGGTTACCATCAATTTGAATAACAAAAATCTCGACAACAAACTACCTTCAATAATGACAAGGCTACCATCCATTGGAGTAACAAAAATCTCGACAACAGACTACCTTCCATAATGACAAGGTTACCATCCATTGGAATAACAAAGATATCGACAAAAGACTACCTTCCATAATGACATGGTTGCCATCCATTGGAGTAAAAAAATCTCGACAACAGACTACTTTCAATAATGACAAGGCTACCATACACTGGACTAACAAAAATCTCGACCACAGACTACCTTTCATAATGATAAGGCTACATTCCATTGGAATAACAAAAATCTCGACAACAAACTACCTTCCATAATGATAAGGCTACCATTCAATGGAATATCAAAAATATCGAGAACATACTACCTTTCATAATGACAAGACTACCATCCATTGGAGTAACAAAATTATGAACAACAAACTATGTTCCTTAATGACAAGGCTA
The DNA here is from genome assembly GCA_948472305.1 of Vicia faba. Lineage (NCBI taxonomy): Eukaryota > Viridiplantae > Streptophyta > Magnoliopsida > Fabales > Fabaceae > Vicia > Vicia faba. The sequence goes on from OX451738.1 coordinate 755,473,664, forward strand.
CCGTCCATTGGAGTAACAGAAATCTAAATGGCAAACTACCTTCCATAATTACAAGGCTACAATCCATTGAAGTAACAAAAATCTTGACAGTAGACTACGTTCCATTATGACAAGGATACCATCCATTCGAGTAACAAAAATATCGACAACAGAACACCTTCCATAATGACAAGGCTACCATCCATTGGGGTAACAAAAATATCGACAATAGACTATGTTCCATAATGACAAGGATACAATCCATTAGAGTAATAAAAATCTTGACAACAGACTACATTCCATTATAATAAGGCTACCATCCATTAGAGTAACAAAAATCTAGACAATAGACTACCTTCCATGATGACAAGGCGACCATCCATTGGAGTAACAAAAATCTCGAAAATAGACTATGTTCCATAGTAACAAGGCTACCATCCATTGGAGTAACAAAAATCTCGACAAGAGACTACCTTCCATAATGAAAAGGTTACCATCCATTGGAATAAAAAAGATATCTACAATAGACTATGTTCCATAATGACAAGGCTACCATCCATTGGAGTTTCAAAAATCTCGACAACAGACTACATTCCAAAATGACAAGGCAACCATCCTATTGAGTAATAAAAATATAGACAAGAGACTACCTACCATAATGACAAGGCTACCATCCAATGGAATAACAAAAATCTAGACAACAGACTACCTTTCATAATGACAAGGCTACCATCCATTGGAGTAACAAAAATATCGACAACAGACTACATTCCTTAACGACAAGGTTACCATCCATTTGAATAACAAAAATCTCGACAACAGACTACCTTCCATAATGACAAGGCTACAATCCATTGGAGTAACAAAAATCTCGACAGTAGACTGTGTTCCATAATGACAAGGCTACCATCCATTCGAGTAACAAAAATCTCGACAACACACTACCTTCCATAATGACAATGCTACCATCCATTGGGGTAACAAAAATATCGACAATAGACTATGTTCCATAATGACAAGGATACCATCCATTGGAATAATAAAAATCTTGATAACAGACTACGTTCCATTATAACAAGGCTACCATCCATTAGAGTAACAAAAATCTCGACAATAGACTACCTTCCATGATGAAAAGGCTTCCATCCATTGGAGTAACAAAAATATCGAAAATAGACTATGTTCCATAGTAACAAGGCTACCATCCATTGGAGTAACAAAAATCTTGACAAGAGACTACCTTCCATAATGAAAAGGTTACCATCCATTGGAATAAAAAACATATCGACAATAGACTATGTTCCATAATGACAAGGCTACCATCCATTGGAGTAACAAAAATCTCGACAACAGACTACTTTACATAATGACAACGCTACCATCCATTGGAGTAATAAAAATCTCGACAACAGACTACCTTCCATAATGACAAGGCTACCATCCAATGGAATAACAAAAATCTCGACAACAGACTACCTTTCATAATGACAAGGCTACCATCCATTGGAGTAAAAAAATCTCGACAACAGACTACCTTCCATAATGACAAAGCTACCTTCCATTGGACTAACAAAAATCTCGACAACAGACTACCTTTCATAATGATAAGGCTACAATCCATTGGAATAACAAAAATCTCGACAATAGACTACCTTCCATAATGACAAGGCTACCATTCAATGGAATAACAAAAATATCGAGAACATACTACATTTCATAATGACAAGACTACCATCCATTGGCGTAACAAAAATATGAACAACAGGCTATGTTCCTTAATGACAAGGCTACCATCCATTGGAGTAACAGAAATCTCAATGGCAAACTACCTTCCATAATGACAAGGCTTCAATCCATTGAAGTAACAAAAATCATGACAGTAGACTACGTTCCATAATGACAAGGATACCATCCATTCGAGTACCAAAAATATAGACAACAGACTACCTTCCATAATGACAAGGCTACCATCCATTGGGGTAACAAAAATATCGACAATAGACTATGTTCCATAATGAAAAGGATACCATCCATTGGAGTAATAAAAATCTTGACAACAGACTACATTCCATTATAACAAGGCTACCATCCATTAGAGTAACAAAAAACTCGACAATAGACTACCTTCCATGATGACAAGGCTACCATACATTGAAGTAACAAAAAGATCGAAAATAGACTATGTCCCATAGTAACAAGGCTACCATCCATTGGAGTAACAAAAATCTCAACAAGAGACTACCTTCCGTAATGAAAGGGTTACCATCCATTGGAATAAAAAAGATATCGACAATAGACTATGTTCCATAATGACAAGGCTACCATCCATCGGAGTTTCAAAAATCTCGACAACAGACTACCTTCCAAAATGACAAGGCAACCATCCTATGGAGTAATAAAAATCTAGACAACAGACTACCTTCCATAATGACAAGGCTACCATCCAATGGAATAACAAAAATCTCGACAACAGACTACCTTTCATAATGACAAGGCTACCATCCATTGGTGTAACAAAATTCTCGACAACAGACTACATTCCTTAACGACAAGGTTACCATCCATTTGAATAACAAAAATCTCGACAACAGACTACCTTCCATAATGACAAGGCTACAATCCATTGGAGTAACAAATATCTTGACAATAGCCTATGTTCCATAATGACAAGGCTATCATCCATTCGAGTAACAAAAATCTCGACAACACACTACCTTCCATAATGACAAGCCTACCATCCATTGGGGTAACAAAAATATCGACAATAGACTATGTTCCATAATGACAAGGCTACCATCAATTGGAGTAATAAAAATCTTGACAACAGACTACGTTCCATTATAACAAGGCAACCATCCATTAGAGTAACAAAAATCTATACAATAGACTACCTTCCATGATGACAAGGCTTCCATCCATTGGAGTAACAAAAATATCGAAAATAAACTATGTTCCATAGTAACAAGGCTACCATCCATTGGAGTAACAAAAATCTCCACAAGAGACTACCTTCCATAATGAAAAGGTTACCATCCATTGAAATAAAAAACATATCGACGATAGACTATGTTCCATAATGACAAGGCTACCATCCATTGGAGTAACAAAAATCTCGACAACAGACTACTTTCCATAATGACAACGCTACCATCCATTGGAGTAACAAAAATCTCGACAATAGACTACCTTCCATAATGAAAAGCTTACCATCCATTGGAATAATAAACATATCGACAATAAACTATGTTCCATAATGACAAGGCTACCATCCATTGGAGTAACAAAAATCTCGACAAGAGACTACTTTCCATAATGACAACGCTACCATCCATTCGAGTAACAAAAATCTCGACAACAGACTACCTTCCATAATGATAAGGTTACCATCCATTGGAATAACAAAGATATCGACAAAAGACTACCTTCCATAATGACATGGTTACCATCCATTGGAGTAAAAAAATCTCGACAAAAGACTACTTTCCATAATGACAAAGCTACCATCCATTGGACTAACAAAAATATCGACAACAAACTACTTTTCATAATGATAAGGCTACAATCCATTGGAATAACAAAAATCTCGACAATAGACTACCTTCCATAATGACAAGGCTACCATTCAATGGAATAACTAAAATATCGAGAACATACTACCTTTCATAATGACAAGACTACCATCCATTGGAGTAAGAAAAATATGAACAACAGACTATGTTCCTTAATGACAAGGTTACCATCTATTGGAGTAACAGAAATCTCAATGCCAAACTACCTTCCATAATGAAAAGGCTACAATCCATTGAAGTAACAAAAATCTTGACATTAGACTACGTTCCATAATGACAAGGATACCATCCATTCGAGTTAAAAAAATATCGACAACAGACTACCTTCCATAATGACAAGGCTACCATCCATTGGGGTATCAAAAATATCGACAGTTGACTATGTTCCATAATGAAAAGGATACCATCCATTGGAGTAATAAAAATCTTGTCAACAGACTACATTCCATTATAACAAGGCTACCATCCATTAGAGTAACAAAAAACTCGACAATAGACTACCTTCCATGATGACAAGGCTACCACCCATTGGAGTAACAAAAAGATTGAAAATAGACTATGTCCCATAGTAACAAGGCTACCATCCATTGGAGTAACCAAAATCTAAACAAGAGACTACCTTCCATAATGAAAAGGTTACCATCCATTGGAATAAAAAAGATATCGACAATAGACTATGTTCCATAATGACAAGGCTACCATCAATCGGAGTTTCAAAAATCTCCACAATAGACTACGTTCCAAAATGACAAGGCAACCATCCTATGGAGTAATAAAAATCTCGACAACAGACTACCTTCCATAATGACAAGTCTACCATCCAATGGAATAACAAAAATCTCGACAACAGACTACCTTTTTATAATGACAAGGTAACCATCCATTGGAGTAACAAAAATCTCGACAACAGACTACATTCCTTAACGACAAGGTTACCATCCATTTGAATAAAAAAAACTCGACAACAGACTACCTTCCATAATGACAAGGCTACAATCCATTGGAGTAACAAAAATCTCGACAATAGCCTATGTTCCATAATGACAAGGCTATCATCCATTCGAGTAAAAAAAATCTCGACAACACACTACCTTCCATAATGACAAGCCTACCATCCATTGGGGTAACAAAAATATCGACAATAGACTATGTTCCATAATGACAAGGCTACCATCAATTGGATTAATAAAAATCGTGACAACAGACTACGTTCCATTATAACAAGGCAACCATCCATTAGAGTAACAAAAATCTAGACAATAGACTACCTTCCATGATGACAAGGCTTCCATCCATTGGAGTAACAAAAATATCGAAAATAAACTATGTTCCATAGTAACAAGGCTACCATCCATTGGAGTAACAAAAATCTTGACAAGAGACTACCTTCCATAATGAAAAGGTTACCATCCATTGAAATAAAAAACATATCGACAATAGACTATGTTCCATAATGACAAGGCTACCATCCATTGGAGTAACAAAAATCTCGACAACAGACTACTTTCCATAATGACAACGCTACCATCCATTGGAGTAACAAAAATCTCGACAATAGACTACCTTCCATAATGAAAAGCTTACCATCCATTGGAATAATAAACATATCGACAATAAACTTTGTTCCATAATGACAAGGCTACCATCCATTGGTGAAACAAAAATCTCGACAACAGACTACTTTCCATAATGACAACGCTACCATCCATTGGAGTAACAAAAATCTCGACAACAGACTACCTTCCATAATGATAAGGTTACCATCCATTGGAATAACAAAGATATCGACAAAAGACTACCTTCCATAATGACATGGTTACCATCCATTGGAGTAAAAAAATCTCGACAACAGACTACTTTCCATAATGACAAAGCTACCATCCATTGGACTAACAAAAATATCGACAACAAACTACTTTTCATAATGATTAGGCTACAATCCATTGGAATAACAAAAATCTCGACAATAGACTACCTTCCATAATGACAAGGCTACCATTCAATGGAATAACTAAAATATCGAGAACATACTACCTTTCATAATGACAAGACTACCATCCATTGGAGTAAGAAAAATATGAACAGACTATGTTCCTTAATGACCAGGCTACCATCCATTGGAGTAACAGAAATCTCAATGCCAAACTACCTTCCATAATGAAAAGGCTACAATCCATTGAAGTAACAAAAATATTGACATTAGACTACGTTCCATAATGACAAGGATACCATCCATTCGAGTTCAAAAAATATCGACAACAGACTACCTTCCATAATGACAAGGCTACCATCCATTGGGGTAACAAAAATATCGACAGTTGACTATGTTCCATAATGAAAAGGATACCATCCATTGGAGTAATAAAAATCTTGTCAACAGACTACATTCCATTATAACAAGGCTACCATCCATTAGAGTAACAAAAAACTCGACAATAGACTACCTTCCATGATGACAAGGCTACCATCCATTGGAGTAACAAAAAGATCGAAAATAGACTATGTCCCATAGTAACAAGGCTACCATCCATTGGAGTAACAAAAATCCAAACAAGAGACTACCTTCCATAATGAAAAGGTTACCATCCATTGGAATAAAAAAGATATCGACAATAGACTATGTTCCATAATGAAAAGGCTACCATCAATCGGAGTTTCAAAAATCTCCACAATAGACTACCTTCCAAAATGACAAGGCAACCATCCTATAGAGTAATAAAAATCTCGACAACAGACTACCTTCCATAATGACAAGGCTACCATCCAATGGAATAACAAAAATCCCGACAACAAACTACCTTTCATAATGACAAGGATTCCATCCATTGGAGTAACAAAAATCTCGACAACAGACTACATTCCTTAACGACAAGGTTACCATCCATTTGAATAACAAAAACTCGACAACAGACTACCTTCCATAATGACAAGGCTACAATCCATTGGAGTAACAAAAATTTCGACAATAGACTATTTTCCATAATGACAAGGCTACCATCCATTCGAGTAACAAAAATATCGACAACACACTACCTTCCATAATGACAACGCTACCATCCATTGGAGTAACAAAAATCTCGACAATAGACTACCTTCCATAATGAAAAGCTTACCATCCATTGGAATAATAAACATATCGACAATAAACTATGTTCCATAATGACAAGGCTACCATCCATTGGAGTAACAAAAATCTCGACAACAGACTACTTTCCATAATGACAACGCTACCATCCATTGGAGTAACAAAAATCTCGACAACAGACTACCTTCCATAATGAGAAGGTTACCATCCATTGGAGTAACAAAGATATCGACAAAAGACTACCTTCCATAATGACATGGTTACCATCCATTGGAGTAAAAAAATATCGACAACAGACTACTTTCCATAATGACAAAGCTACCATCCATTGGACTAACAAAAATATCGACAACAGACTACTTTCCATAATGACAACGCTACCATCCATTGGAGTAACAAAAATCTCGACAATAGACTACCTTCCATGATAAAAAGGCTTCCATCCGTTGGAGTAACAAAAATATAAAAAATAGACTATGTTCCATAGTAACAAGGCTACCATCCATTAGAGTAACAAAAATCTCGACAAGAGACTACCTTCCATAATGAAAAGGTTACCATCCATTGGAATAAAAAACATATCGACAATAGACTATGTTCCATAATGACAAGGCTACCATCCATTGGAGTAACAAAAATCTCGACAACAGACTACTTTCCATAATGACAACGCTACCATCCATTGGAGTAACAAATATCTCGACAACAGACTACCTTCTATAATGATAAGGTTACTATCCATTGGAATAACAAAGATATCGACAAAAGACTACATTCCATAATGACGTGGTTACCATCCATTGGAGTAAAAAAATATCGACAACAGACTACTTTCCATGATGACAAAGCTATCATCCATTGGACTAACAAAAATCTCGACAAGAGACTACTTTTCATAATGATAAGGCTACAATCCATTGGAATAACAAAAATCTCGACAACAGACTACCTTCCATAATGACAAGGCTACCATTCAATAGAATAACTAAAATATCGAGAACATACTACCTTTCATAATGACAAGACTACCATCCATTGGAGTAAGAAAAATATGAACAACAGACTATGTTCCTTAATGACAAGGCTACCATCCATTGGAGTAACAGAAATCTCAATGAAAAACTACCTTCCATAATGACAAGGCTACAATCCATTGAAGTAACAAAAATCTTGACATTAGACTACGTTCCATAATGACAAGGATACCATCCATTCGAGTTAAAAAAAAATCGACAACAGACGACCTTCCATAATGACAAGGCTACCATCCATTGGGGTAACAAAAATATCGACAATAGACTATGTTCCATAATGACAAGGATACCATCCATTGGAGTAATAAAAATCTTAACAATAGACTACATTCCATTATAAAAAGGCTACCATCCATTAGAGTAACAAAAATATCGACAATAGACTACCTTCCATGATGACAAGGCTATGATCCATTGGAGTAACAAAAATATCGAAAATAGACTATGTGCCATAGTAACAAGGCTACCATCCATTGGAGTAACAAAAATCTCGACAAGAGACTACCTTCCATAATTAAAAGGTTACCATCCATTGGAATAAAAAAGATATCGAAAATAGACTATGTTCCATAATGACAAGGCTACCATCCATTGGAGTAACAAAAATCTCGACAACAGACTACTTTCCATAATGACAACGCTACCATCCATTGGAGTAACAAAAATCTCGACAATAGACTACCTTCCATAATGAAAAGGTTACCATCCATTGGAATAATAAACATATCGACAATAGACTATGTTCCATAATGACAAGGCTACCATCCATTAGAGTAACAAAAATCTCGACAACAGACTACTTTCCATAATGACAACGCTACCATCCATTGGAGTAATAAAAATCTCGACAACAGACTACCTTCCATAATTATAAGGTTACCATCCATTGGAATAACAAAGATATCGACAAAAGACTACCTTCCATAATGACATGGTTACCATCCATTGGAGTAAAAAAATCTCGACAACAGACTACTTTCCATAATGACAAAGCTACCATCCATTGGACTAACAAAAATCTCGACAACAAACTACTTTTCATAAGGATAAGGCTACAATCCATTGGAATAACAAAAATCTCGACAACAGACTACCTTCCATAATGACAAGGCTACCATTCAATGGAATAACTAAATATCGAGAACATACTACCTTTCATAATGACAAGACTACCATCCATTGGAGTAAGAAAAATATGAACAACAGACTATGTTCCTTAATGACAAGGCTACCATCCATTGGAGTAACAGAAATCTCAATGCCAAACTACCTTCCATAATGTAAAGGCTACAATCCATTGAAGTAACAAAAATCTTGACATTAGACTACGTTCCATAATGACAAGGATACCATCCATTCGAGTTAAAAAAATATCGACAACAGACTACCTTCCATAATGACAAGGTTACCATCCATTGGGGTAACAAAAATATCGACAGTAGACTATGTTCCATAATGAAAAGGATACCATCCATTGGAGTAATAAAAATCTTGACAACAGACTACATTCCATTATAACAAGGCTACCATCCATTAGAGTAACAAAAAACTCGACAATAGACTACCTTCCATGATGACAAGGCTACCATCCATTGGAGTAACAAAAAGATCGAAAATAGACTATGTCCCATAGTAACAAGGCTACCATCCATTGGAGTAACAAAAATCCAAACAAGAGACTACCTTCCATAATGAAAAGGTTACCATCCATTGGAATAAAAAAGATATCGACAATAGACTATGTTCCATAATGACAAGGCTACCATCAATCGGAGTTTCAAAAATCTCCACAATAGACTACCTTCCAAAATGACAAGGCAACCATCCTATAGAGTAATAAAAATCTCGACAACAGACTACCTTCCATAATGACAAGGCTACCATCCAATGGAATAACAAAAATCCCGACAACAAACTACCTTTCATAATGACAAGGATTCCATCCATTGGAGTAACAAAAATCTCGACAACAGACTACATTCCTTAACGACAAGGTTACCATCCATTTGAATAACAAAAACTCGATAACAGACTACCTTCCATAATGACAAGGCTACAATCCATTGGAGTAACAAAAATTTCGACAATAGACTATTTTCCATAATGACAAGGCTACCATCCATTCGAGTAACAAAAATATCGACAACACACTACCTTCCATAATGACAACGCTACCATCCATTGGAGTAACAAAAATCTCGACAATAGACTACCTTCCATAATGAAAAGCTTACCATCCATTGGAATAATAAACATATCGACAATAAACTATGTTCCATAATGACAAGGCTACCATCCATTGGAGTAACAAAAATCTCGACAACAGACTACTTTCCATAATGACAACGCTACCATCCATTGGAGTAACAAAAATCTCGACAACAGACTACCTTCCATAATGAGAAGGTTACCATCCATTGGAGTAACAAAGATATCGACAAAAGACTACCTTCCATAATGACATGGTTACCATCCATTGGAGTAAAAAAATATCGACAACAGACTACTTTCCATAATGACAAAGCTACCATCCATTGGACTAACAAAAATATCGACAACAGACTACTTTCCATAATGACAACGCTACCATCCATTGGAGTAACAAAAATCTCGACAATAGACTGCCTTCCATGATAAAAAGGCTTCCATCCGTTGGAGTAACAAAAATATAAAAAATAGACTATGTTCCATAGTAACAAGGCTACCATCCATTAGAGTAACAAAAATCTCGACAAGAGACTACCTTCCATAATGAAAAGGTTACCATCCATTGGAATAAAAAACATATCGACAATAGACTATGTTCCATAATGACAAGGCTACCATCCATTGGAGTAACAAAAATCTCGACAACAGACTACTTTCCATAATGACAACGCTACCATCCATTGGAGTAACAAATATCTCGACAACAGACTACCTTCCATAATGATAAGGTTACTATCCATTGGAATAACAAAGATATCGACAAAAGACTACATTCCATAATGACATGGTTACCATCCATTGGAGTAAAAAAATATCGACAACAGACTACTTTCCATAATGACAAAGCTATCATCCATTGGACTAACAAAAATCTCGACAAGAGACTACTTTTAATAATGATAAGGCTACAATCCATTGGAATAACAAAAATCTCGACAACAGACTACCTTCCATAATGACAAGGCTACCATTCAATAGAATAACTAAAATATCGAGAACATACTACCTTTCATAATGACAAGACTACCATCCATTGGAGTAAGAAAAATATGAACAACAGACTATGTTCCTTAATGACAAGGCTACCATCCATTGGAGTAACAGAAATCTCAATGAAAAACTACCTTCCATAATGACAAGGCTACAATCCATTGAAGTAACAAAAATCTTGACATTAGACTACGTTCCATAATGACAAGGATACCATCCATTCGAGTTAAAAAAATATCGACAACAGACGACCTTCCATAATGACAAGGCTACCATCCATTGGGGTAACAAAAATATCGACAATAGACTATGTTCCATAATGACAAGGATACCATCCATTGGAGTAATAAAAATCTTGATAATAGACTACATTCCATTATAAAAAGGCTACCATCCATTAGAGTAACAAAAATATCGACAATAGACTACCTTCCATGATGACAAGGCTATGATCCATTGGAGTAACAAAAATATCGAAAATAGACTATGTGCCATAGTAACAAGGCTACCATCCATTGGAGTAACAAAAATCTCGACAAGAGACTACCTTCCATAATTAAAAGGTTACCATCCATTGGAATAAAAAAGATATCGAAAATAGACTATGTTCCATAATGACAAGGCTACCATCCATTGGAGTAACAAAAATATCGACAACAGACTACTTTCCATAATGACAACGCTACCATCCATTGGAGTAACAAAAATCTCGACAATAGACTACCTTCCATAATGAAAAGGTTACCATCCATTGGAATAATAAACATATCGACAATAGACTATGTTCCATAATGACAAGGCTACCATCCATTGGAGTAACAAAAATCTCGACAACAGACTACTTTCCATAATGACAAGGCTACCATCCATTGGAGTAACAAAAATCTCGACAACAGACTACCTTCCATAATTATAAGGTTACCATCCATTGGAATAACAAAGATATCGACAAAAGACTACCTTCCATAATGACATGGTTACCATCCATTGGAGTAAAAAAATCTCGACAACAGACTACTTTCCATAATGACAAAGCTACCATCCATTGGACTAACAAAAATCTCGACAACAAACTACTTTTCATAATGATAAGGCTACAATCCATTGGAATAACAAAAATCTCGACAACAGACTACCTTCCATAATGACAAGGCTACCATTCAATGGAATAACTAAAATATCGAGAACATACTACCTTTCATAATTACAAGACTACCATCCATTGGAGTAAGAAAAATATGAACAACAGACTATGTTCCTTAATGACAAGGCTACCATCCATTGGAGTAACAGAAATCTCAATGCCAAACTACCTTCCATAATGAAAAGGTTACAATCCATTGAAGTAACAAAAATCTTGACATTAGACTACGTTCCATAATGACAAGGATACCATCCATTCGAGTTAAAAAAATATCGACAACAGACTACCTTCCATAATGACAAGGCTACCATCCATTGGGGTAACAAAAATATCGACAGTAGACTATGTTCCATAATGAAAAGGATACCATCCATTGGAGTAATAAAAATCTTGACAACAGACTACATTCCATTATAACAAGGCTACCATCCATTAGAGTAACAAAAAACTCGACAATAGACTACCTTCCATGATGACAAGGCTACCATCCATTGGAGTAACCAAAAGATCGAAAATAGACTATGTCCCATAGTAACAAGGCTACCATCCATTGGAGTAACAAAAATCTAAACAAGAGACTACCTTCCATAATGAAAAGGTTACCATCCATTGGAATAAAAAAGATATCGACAATAGACTATGTTCCATAATGACAAGGCTACCATCAATCGGAGTTTCAAAAATCTCGACAACAGACTACCTTCCAAAATGACAAGGCAACCATCCTATGGAGTAATAAAAATCTCGACAATAGACTACCTTCCATAATGACAAGGCTACCATCCAATGGAATAACAAAAATCTCGACAACAGACTACCTTTCATAATGACAAGGCTACCATCCATTGGAGTAACAAAAATCTTGACAACAAACTACATTCCCTAACGACAAGGTTACCATCCATTTGAATAACAAAAACTCGACAACAGACTACCTTCCATAATGACAAGGCTACAATCCATTGGAGTAACAAAAATCTCGACAATAGACTATGTTCCATAATGACAAGGCTACCATCCATCGGAGTAATAAAAATCTTGACAACAGACTACATTCCATTATAACAAGGCTACCATCCATTAGAGTAACAAAAATCTAGAAAATAGACTACCTTCCATGATGACAAGGCTTCCATCCATTGGAGTAACAAAAATATCGAAAATAAACTATGTTCCATAGTAACAAGGCTACCATCCATTGGAGTAACAAAAATCTCGACAAGAGACTACCTTCCATAATGAAAAGGTTACCATCCATTGGAAGAAAAAACATATCGACAATAGACTATGTTCCATAATGACAAGGATACCATCCATTGGAGTAACAAAAATCTCGACAACAGACTACTTTCCATAATGACAACGCTACCATCCATTGGAGTAACAAAAATCTCGACAATAGACTACCTTCCATGATAAAAAGGCTTCCATCCGTTGGAGTAACAAAAATATCAAAAATAGACTATGTTCCATAGTAACAAGGCTACCATCCATTGGAGTAACAAAAATCTCGACAAGAGACTACCTTCCATAATGAAAAGGTTACCATCCATTGGAATAAAATACATATCGACAATAGACTATGTTCCAAAATGACAAGGCTACCATCCATTGGAGTAACAAAAATCTCGACAACAGACTACTTTCCATAATGACAATGCTACCATCCATTGGAGTAACAAAAATCTCGACAACATACTACCTTCCATAATGATAAGGTTACCATCCATTGGAATAACAAAGATATCGACAAAAGACTGCATTCCATAATGACATGGTTACCATCCATTGGAGTAAAAAAATCTCGACAATAGACTACTTTCCATAATGACAAAGCTATCATCCATTGGACTAACAAAAATCTCGACAACAGACTACTTTTCATAATGATAAGGCTACAATCCATTGGAATAACAAAAATCTCGACAACAGACTACCTTCCATAATGACAAGGCTACCATTCAATGGAATAACTTAAATATCGAGAACATACTACCTTTCATAATGACAAGACTATCATCCATTGGAGTAAGAAAAATATGAACAACAGACTGTGTTCCTTAATGACAAGGCTACCATCCATTGGAGTAACAAATCTCAATGACAAACTACCTTCCATAATGACAAGGCTACAATCCATTGAAGTAACAAAAATCTTGACATTAGACTGTGTTCCATAATGACAAGGATACCATCCATTCGAGTTAAAAAAATATCGACAACAGACGACCTTCCATAATGACAAGGCTACCATCCATTGGGGTAACAAAAATATCGACAACAGACTATGTTCCATAATGACAAGGATACCATCCATTAGAGTAATAAAAATCTTGACAATAAGCTACATTCCATTATAACAAGGCTACCATCCATTAGAGTAACAAAAATCTCGACAATAGACTACCTTCCATGATGACAAGGCTACGATCCATTGGAGTAACAAAAATATCGAAAATAGACTATGTGCCATAGTAACAAGGCTACCATCCATTGGAGTAACAAAAATCTCGACAAGAGACTACCTTCCATAATTAAAAGGTTACCATCCATTGGAATAAAAAAGATATCGAAAATAGACTATGTTCCATAATGACAAGGCTACCATCCATTGGAGTAACAAAAATCTCGACAAGAGACTACCTTCCATAATGAAAAGGTTACCATCCATTGGAATAAAAAACATATCGACAATAGACTATGTTCCATAATGACAAGGCTACCATCCATTGGAGTAACAAAAATCTCGACAACAGACTACTTTCCATAATGACAACGCTACCATCCATTGAGTAACAAAAATCTCGACAATAGACTACCTTCCATGATAAAAAGGCTTCCATCCGTTGGAGTAACAAAAATATCAAAAATAGACTATGTTCCATAGTAACAAGGCTACCATCCATTGGAGTAACAAAAATCTCGACAAGAGACTACCTTCCATAATGAAAAGGTTACCATCCATTGGAATAAAATACATATCGACAATAGACTATGTTCCAAAATGACAAGGCTACCATCCATTGGAGTAACAAAAATCTCGACAACAGACTACTTTCCATAATGACAACGCTACCATCCATTGGAGTAACAAAAATCTCGACAACAGACTACCTTCCATAATTATAAGGTTACCATCCATTGGAATAACAAAGATATCGACAAAAGACTACCTTCCATAATGACATGGTTACCATCCATTGGAGTAAAAAAATCTCGACAACAGACTACTTTCCATAATGACAAAGCTACCATCCATTGGACTAACAAAAATCTCGACAACAAACTACTTTTCATAATGATAAGGCTACAATCCATTGGAATAACAAAAATCTCGACAACAGACTACCTTCCATAATGACAAGGCTACCATTCAATGGAATAACTAAAATATCGAGAACATACTACCTTTCATAATGACAAGACTACCATCCATTGGAGTAAGAAAAATATGAACAACAGACTATGTTCCTTAATGACAAGGCTACCATCCATTGGAGTAACAGAAATCTCAATGCCAAACTACCTTCCATAATGAAAAGGCTACAATCCATTGAAGTAACAAAAATCTTGACATTAGACTACGTTCCATAATGACAAGGATACCATCCATTCGAGTTAAAAAAATATCGACAACAGACTACCTTCCATAATGACAAGGCTACCATCCATTGGGGTAACAAAAATATCGACAGTAGACTATGTTCCATAATGAAAAGGATACCATCCATTGGAGTAATAAAAATCTTGACAACAGACTACATTCCATTATAACAAGGCTACCATCCATTAGAGTAACAAAAAACTCGACAATAGACTACCTTCCATGATGACAAGGCTACCATCCATTGGAGTAACAAAAAGATCGAAAATAGACTATGTCCCATAGTAACAAGGCTACCATCCATTGGAGTAACAAAAATCTAAACAAGAGACTACCTTCAATAATGAAAAGGTTACCATCCATTGGAATAAAAAAGATATCGATAATAGACTATGTTCCATAATGACAAGGCTACCATCAATCGGAGTTTCAAAAATCTCGACAACAGACTACCTTCCAAAATGACAAGGCAACCATCCTATGGAGTAATAAAAATCTCGACAATAGACTACCTTCCATAATGAAAAGGCTACCATCCAATGGAATAACAAAAATCTCGACAACAGACTACCTTTCATAATGACAAGGCTACCATCCATTGGAGTAACAAAAATCTTGACAACAAACTACATTCCCTAACGACAGGGTTACCATCCATTTGAATAACAAAAACTCGACAACAGACTACCTTCCATAATGACAAGGCTACAATCCATTGGAGTAACAAAAATCTCGACAATAGACTATGTTCCATAATGACAAGGCTACCATCCATCGGAGTAATAAAAATCTTGACAACAGACTACATTCCATTATAACAAGGCTACCATCCATTAGAGTAACAAAAATCTAGACAATAGACTACCTTCCATGATGACAAGGCTTCCATCCATTGGAATAACAAAAATATCGAAAATAAACTATGTTCCATAGTAACAAGGCTACCATCCATTGGAGTAACAAAAATCTCGACAAGAGACTACCTTCCATAATGAAAAGGTTACCATCCATTGGAATAAAAAACATATCGACAATAGACTATGTTCCATAATGACAAGGCTACCATCCATTGGAGTAACAAAAATCTTGACAACAGACTACTTTCCATAATGACAACGCTACCATCCATTGGAGTAACAAAAATCTCGACAATAGACTACCTTCCATGATAAAAAGGCTTCCATCCGTTGGAGTAACAAAAATATCAAAAATAGACTATGTTCCATAGTAACAAGGCTACCATCCATTGGAGTAACAAAAATCTCGACAAGAGACTACCTTCCATAATGAAAAGGTTACCATCCATTGGAATAAAATACATATCGACAATAGACTATGTTCCAAAATGACAAGGCTACCATCCATTGGAGTAACAAAAATCTCGACAACAGACTACTTTCCATAATGACAATGCTACCATCCATTGGAGTAACAAAAATCTCGATAACATACTACCTTCCATAATGATAAGGTTACCATCCATTGGAATAACAAAGATATCGACAAAAGACTGCATTCCATAATGACATGGTTACCATCCATTGGAGTAAAAAAATCTCGACAACAGACTACTTTCCATAATGACAAAGCTATCATCCATTGGACTAACAAAAATCTCGACAACAGACTACTTTTCATAATGATAAGGCTGCAATCCATTGGAATAACAAAAATCTCGACAACAGACTACCTTCCATAATGACAAGGCTACCATTCAATGGAATAACTTAAATATCGAGAACATACTACCTTTCATATTGACAAGACTATCATCCATTGGAGTAAGAAAAATATGAACAACAGACTATGTTCCTTAATGACAAGGCTACCATCCATTGGAGTAACAAATCTCAATGACAAACTACCTTCCATAATGACAAGGCTACAATCCATTGAAGTAACAAAAATCTTGACATTAGACTGCGTTCCATAATGACAAGGATACCATCCATTCGAGTTTAAAAAATATCGACAACAGACGACCTTCCATAATGACAAGGCTACCATCCATTGGGGTAACAAAAATATCGACAATAGACTATGTTCCATAATGACAAGGATACCATCCATTAGAGTAATAAAAATCTTGACAATAAGCTACATTCCATTATAACAAGGCTACCATCCATTAGAGTAACAAAAATCTCGACAATAGACTACCTTCCATGATGACAAGGCTACGATCCATTGGAGTAACAAAAATATCGAAAATAGACTATGTGCCATAGTAACAAGGCTACCATCCATTGGAGTAACAAAAATCTCGACAAGAGACTACCTTCCATAATTAAAAGGTTACCATCCATTGGAATAAAAAAGATATCGAAAATAGACTATGTTCCATAATGACAAGGCTACCATCCATTGGAGTTTCAAAAATCTCGACAACAGACTACCTTCCAGAATGACAAGGCAACCATCCTATGGAATAATAAAAATCTAGACAACAGACTACCTTCCATAATGACAAGGCTACCATCCAATGGAATAACAAAAATCTCGACAATAGACTACCTTTCATAATGACAACGCTACCATCCATTGGAGTAACAAAAATCTCGACAACAGACTACATTCCTTAACGACAAGGTTACCATCCATTTGAATAACAAAAACTCGACAACAGAGTACCTTCCATAATGACAAGGCTACAATCCATTGGAGTAACAAAAATCTCGACAATAGACTATGTTCCATAATGACAAGGCTACCATCCATTCGAGTAACAAAAATATCGACAACACACTACCTTCCATAATGACAAGGCTATCATCCATTGGGGTAACAAAAATATCGACAATAGACTATGTTCCATAATGACAAGGCTACCATCCATCGGAGTAATAAAAATCTTGACAACAGACTACATTCACTTATAACAAGGCTACCATCCATTAGAGTAACAAAAAACTCGACAATAGACTACCTTCCATGATGACAAGGCTACCATCCATTGGAGTAACAAAAAGATCGAAAATAGACTATGTCCCATAGTAACAAGGCTACCATCCATTGGAGTAACAAAAATCTAAACAAGAGACTACCTTCCATAATGAAAAGGTTACCATCCATTGGAATAAAAAAGATATCGACAATAGACTATGTTCCATAATGACAAGGCTACCATCAATCGGAGTTTCAAAAATCTCGACAACAGACTACCTTCCAAAATGACAAGGCAACCATCCTATGGAGTAATAAAAATCTCGACAACAGACTACCTTCCATAATGACAAGGCTACCATCCAATTGAATAACAAAAATCTCCACAACAGACTACCTTTCATAATGACAAGGCTACCATCCATTGGAGTAACAAAAATCTCGACAACAGACTACATTCCTTAACGACAAGGTTACCATCCATTTGAATAATAAAAACTCGACAACAGACTTCCTTCCATAATGACAAGGCTACAATCCATTGGAGTAACAAAAATCTCGACAATAGACTATGTTCCATAATGACAAGGCTACCATCCATTCGAGTAACAAAAATATCGACAACACACTACCTTCCATAATGACAAGGCTACCATCCATTGGGGTAACAAAAATATCGACAATAGACTATGTTCCATAATGACAAGGCTACCATCCATTAGAGTAATAAAAATCTTGACAACAAACTACGTTCCATTATAACAAAGCAACCATCCATTAGAGTAACAAAAATCTAGACAATAGACTACCTTCCATGATGACAAGGCTTCCATCCATTGGAGTAACAAAAATATCGAAAATAAACTATGTTCCATAGTAACAAGGCTACCATCCATTGGAGTAACAAAAATCTCGACAAGAGACTACCTTCCATAATGAAAAGGTTACCATCCATTGGAATAAAAAACATATCGACAATAGACTATGTTCCATAATGACAAGGCTACCATCCATTGGAGTAACAAAAATCTCGACAACAGACTACTTTCCATAATGACAACGCTACCATCCATTGGAGTAACAAAAATCTCGACAATAGACTACCTTCCATGATAAAAAGGCTTCCATCCGTTGGAGTAACAAAAATATCAAAAATTGACTATGTTCCATAGTAACAAGGCTACCATCCATTGGAGTAACAAAAATCTCGACAAGAGACTACCTTCCATAATGAAAAGGTTACCATCCATTGGAATAAAAAACATATCGACAATAGACTATGTTCCAAAATGACAAGGCTACCATCCATTCGAGTAACAAAAATCTCGACAACAGACTACTTTCCATAATGACAACGCTACCATCCATTGGAGTAACAAAAATCTCGACAACAGACTACCTTCCATAATGATAAGGTTACCATCCATTGGAATAACAAAGATATCGACAAAAGACTGCATTCCATAATGACATGGTTACCATCCATTGGAGTAAAAAAATCTCGACAACAGACTACTTTCCATAATGACAAAGCTATCATCCATTGGACTAACAAAAATCTCGACAACAGACTACTTTTCATAATGATAAGGCTACAATCCATTGGAATAACAAAAATCTCGACAACAGACTACCTTCCATAATGACAAGGCTACCATTCAATGGAATAACTAAAATATCGAGAACATACTACCTTTCATAATGACAAGACTACCATCCATTGGAGTAAGAAAAATATGAACAACAGACTATGTTCCTTAATGACAAGGCTACCATCCATTGGAGTAACAGAAATCTCAATGACAAACTACCTTCCGTAATGACAAGGCTACAATCCATTGAAGTAACAAAAATCTTGACATTAGACTGTGTTCCATAATGACAAGGATACCATCCATTCGAGTTAAAAAAATATCGACAACAGACGACCTTCCATAATGACAAGGCTACCATCCATTGGGGTAACAAAAATATCGACAATAGACTATGTTCCATAATTACAAGGATACCATCCATTAGAGTACTAAAAATCTTGACAATAAGCTACATTCAATTATAACAAGGCTACCATCCATTAGAGTAACAAAAATCTCGACAATAGACTACCTTCCATGATGACAAGGCTACAATCCATTGGAGTAACAAAAATATCAAAAATAGACTATGTGCCATAGTAACAAGGGTACCATCCATTGGAGTAGCAAAAATCTCGACAAGAGACTACCTTCCATAATTAAAAGGTTACCATCCATTGGAATAAAAAAGATATCGAAAATAGACTATGTTCCATAATGACAAGGCTACCATCCATTGGAGTTTCAAAAATCTCGACAACAGACTACCTTCCAGAATAACAAGGCAACCATCCTATGGAATAATAAAAATCTAGACAACAGACTACCTTCCATAATGACAAGGCTACCATCCAATGGAATAACAAAAATCTCGACAACAGACTACCTTTCATAATGACAAGGCTACCATCCATTGGAGTAACAAAAATCTCGACAACAGACTACATTCCTTAACGACAAGGTTACCATCCATTTGAATAACAAAAATCTCGACAACAGACTACCTTCCATAATGACAAGGCTACAATCCATTGGAGTAACAAAAATCTCGAAAATAGACTATGTTCCATAATGACAAGGCTACCATCCATTCGAGTAACAAAAATCTCGACAACAGACTACCTTTCATAATGACAAGGCTACCATCCATTGGAGTAACAAAAATCTCGACAACAAACTACATTCCTTAACGACAAGGTTACCATCCATTTAAATAACAAAAATCTCGACAACAGACTACCTTCCATAATGACAAGGCTACCATTGAATGGAATAACAAAAATCTCGACAACAGACTACCTTTCATAATGACAAGGCTACCATCCATTGGAGTAACAAAAATCTCGACAACGGACCACATTCCTTAACGACAAGGTTACCATCCATTTGAATAACAAAAATCTCGACAACAGACTACCTTCCATAATGACAAGGCTACCATCCATTGGGGTAACAAAAATCTCGACAATAGACTACCTTCCATGATGACAAGGCTTCCATCCATTGGAGTAACAAAAATCTCGACAAGAGACTACCTTCCATAATGAAAAGGTTACCATCCATTGGAATAAAAAACTTATCGACAATAGACTTTGTTCCATAATGTCAAGGCTACCATCCATTGGAGTAACAAAAATCTCGACAATAGACTACTTTCCATAATGAACACGTTACCATCCATTGGAGTAACAAAAATCTCGACAATAGACTACCTTCCATGATAAAAAGGCTTCCATCCGTTGCAGTAATAAAAATATCGAAAATAGACCATGTTCCATAGTAACAAGGCTACCATCCATTGGAGTAACAAAAATATCGACAAGAGACTACCTTCCATAATGAAAAGGTTACCATCCATTGGAATAAAAAACATATCGACAATAGACTATGTTCCATAATGACAAGGCTACCATCCATTGGAGTAACAAAAATCTCGACAACAGACTACTTTCCATAATGACAACGCTACCATCCATTGGAGTAACAAAAATCTCGACAACAGACTACCTTCCATAATAACAAGGTTACCATCCGTTGGAATAACAAAGATATCGACAAAAGACTACCTTCCATAATGACATGGTTACCATCCATTGGAGTAAAAAAATCTCGACAACAGACTACTTTCCATAATGAGAAAGCTACCATCCATTGGACTAACAAAAATCTCGACAACAGACTACCTTTCATAATGATAAGGCTACAATCCATTGGAATAACAAAAATCTCGACAACAGACTACCTTCCATAATGACAAGGCTACCATTCAATGGAATAACTAAAATATCGAGAACATACTACCTTTCATAATGACAAGACTACCATCCATTGGAGTAAGAAAAGTATGAACAACAGACTATGTTCCTTAATGACAAGGCTACCATCCATTGGAGTAACAAAAATCTCAATGACAAACTACCTTCCATAATGACAAGGCTACAATCCATTGAAGTAACAAAAATCTTGACATTAGACTACGTTACATAATGACAAGGATACCAACCCTTCTAGTTACAAATATATCGACAACAGACTACCTTCCATAATGACAAGGCTACCATCCATTGGGGTAACAAAAATATCGACAATAGACTATGTTCCATAATGACAAGGATACCATCAATTGGAGTAATAAAAATCTTGACAATAGACTACATTCCATTATAACAAGGCTACCATCCATTAGAGTAACAAAAATCTTGAAAATAGACTACATTCCATGATGACAAGGCTACCATCCATTGGAGTAACAAAAATATCGAAAATAGACTATGTCCCATAGTAACAAGGCTACCATCCATTGGACTAACAAAGATCTCGACAAGAGACTACCTTCCATAATTAAACGGTTACCATCCATTGGAATAAAAAAGATATCGAAAATAGACAATGTTCCATAATGACAAGGCTACCATCCATTGGAGTTTCAAAAATCTCGACAACAGACTACCTTCCAAAATGACAAGGCAACCATCCTATGGAATAATAAAAATCTCGACAACAGACTACCTTCCAAAATGACACGGCAACCATCCTATGGAATAAAAAAAATCTCGACAACAGACTACCTTCCATAATGACAAGGCTACCAACCAATGGAATAACAAAAATCTCGACCACAAACTACCTTTCATAATGACAAGGCTACCATCCATTGGAGTAACAAAAATCTCGACAACAGACTACGTTACTTAACGACAAGGTTACCATCCATTTGAATAACAAAAATCTCGACAACAGACTACCTTCCATAATGACAAGGCTACAATCCATTGGAGTAACAAAAATATCGACAATAGACTATGTTCCATAATGACAAGGCTACCATCCATTCGAGTAACAAAAATCTCGACAACACACTACCTTCCATAATGACAAGGCTACCATCCATTGGGGTAACAAAAATATTGACAATAGACTATGTTCGATAATGACAAGGCTACCATCCATTGGAGTAATAAAAATCTAGTCAACAGACTACGTTCCATTATAACAAGGCAACCATCCATTAGAGTAACAAAAATCTCGACAATAGACTACCTTCCATGATGACAAGGCTTCCATCCATTGGAGTAACAAAAATATCGAAAATAGACTATGTTCCAGAGTAACAAGGCTACCATCCATTGGAGTAACAAAAATATCGACAAGAGACTACCTTCCATAATCAAAAGGTTACCATCCATTGGAATAAAAAACATATCGACAATAGACTATGTTCCATAATGACAAGGCTACCATCCATTGGAGTAATAAAAATCTCGACAACAGACTACTTTCTATAATGACAACACTACTATCCATTGGAGTAATAAAAATCTCGACAACAGACTACTTTCCATAATGACAAGGCTACCATCCATTGGCATAATAAAAATCTCGACAACAGACTACTTTCCATAATGACAACGCTACCATCCATTGGAGTAACAAAAATCTCGACAATAGACTACCTTCCATGATAAAAAGGCTTCCATCCGTTGGAGTAACAAAAATATCAAAAATTGACGATGTTCCATAGTAACAAGGCTACCATCCATTGGAGTAACAAAAATCTCGACAAGAGACTACCTTCCATAATGAAAAGGTTACCATCCATTGGAATAAAAAACATATCGACAATAGACTATGTTCCAAAATGACAAGGCTACCATCCATTCGAGTAACAAAAATCTCGACAACAGACAACGTTCCATAATGACAACGCTACCATCCATTGGAGTAACAAAAATCTCGACAACAGACTACCTTCCATAATGATAAGGTTACCATCCATTGGAATAACAAAGATATCGACAAAAGACTGCATTCCATAATGACATGGTTACCATCCATTGGAGTAAAAAAATCTCGACAACAGACTACTTTCCATAATGACAAAGCTATCATCCATTGGACTAACAAAAATCTCGACAACAGACTACTTTTCATAATGATAAGGCTACAATCCATTGGAATAACAAAAATCTCGACAACAGACTACCTTCCATAATGACAAGGCTACCATTCAATGGAATAACTAAAATATCGAGAACATACTACCTTTCATAATGACAAGACTACCATCCATTGGAGTAAGAAAAATATGAACAACAGACTATGTTCCTTAATGACAAGGCTACCATCCATTGGAGTAACAGAAATCTCAATGACAAACTACCTTCCATAATGACAAGGCTACAATCCATTGAAGTAACAAAAATCTTGACATTAGACTGCGTTCCATAATGACAAGGATACCATCCATTCGAGTTAAAAAAATATCGACAACATACGACCTTCCATAATGACAAGGCTACCATCCATTGGGGTAACAAAAATATCGACAATAGACTATGTTCCATAATTACAAGGATACCATCCATTAGAGTAATAAAAATCTTGACAATAAGCTACATTCAATTATAACAAGGCTACCATCCATTAGAGTAACAAAAATCTCGACAATAGACTACCTTCCATGATGACAAGGCTACGATCCATTGGAGTAACAAAAATATCAAAATTAGACTATGTGCCATAGTAACAAGGGTACCATCCATTGGAGTAGCAAAAATCTCGACAAGAGACTACCTTCCATAATTAAAAGGTTACCATCCATTGGAATAAAAAAGATATCGAAAATAGACTATGTTCCATAATGACAAGGCTACCATCCATTGGAGTTTCAAAAATCTCGACAACAGACTACCTTCCAGAATAACAAGGCAACCATCCTATGGAATAATAAAAATCTAGACAACAGACTACCTTCCATAATGACAAGGCTACCATCCAATGGAATAACAAAAATCTCGACAACAGACTACCTTTCATAATGACAAGGCTACCATCCATTGGAGTAACAAAAATCTTGACAACAGACTACATTCCTTAACGACAAGGTTACCATCCATTTGAATAACAAAAATCTCGACAACAGACTACCTTCCATAATGACAAGGCTACAATCCATTGGAGTAACAAAAATCTGGAAAATAGACTATGTTCCATAATGACAAGGCTACCATCCATTCGAGTAACAAAAATCTCGACAACAGACTACCTTTCATAATGACAAGGCTACCATCCATTGGAGTGACAAAAATCTCGACAACAAACTACATTCCTTAACGACAAGGTTACCATCCATTTAAATAACAAAAATCTCGACAACAGACTACCTTCCATAATGACAAGGCTACCATTCAATGGAATAACAAAAATATCGACAACAGACTACCTTTCATAATGACAAGGCTACCATCCATTGGAGTAACAAAAATCTCGACAACGGACCACATTCCTTAACGACAAGGTTACCATCCATTTGAATAACAAAAATCTCGACAACAGACTACCTTCCATAATGACAAGGCAACCATCCATTGGGGTAACAAAAATCTCGACAATAGACTACCTTCCATGATGACAAGGCTTCAATCCATTGGAGTAACAAAAATCTCGACAAGAGACTACCTTCCATAATGAAAAGGTTACCATCCATTGGAATAAAAAACTTATCGACAATAGACTTTGTTCCACAATGTCAAGGCTACCATCCATTGGAGTAACAAAAATCTCGACAATAGACTACTTTCCATAATGAACACGTTACCATCCATTGGAGTAACAAAAATCTCGACAATAGACTACCTTCCATGATAAAAAGGCTTCCATCCGTTGCAGTAACAAAAATATCGAAAATAGACCATGTTCCATAGTAACAAGGCTACCATCCATTGGAGTAACAAAAATATCGACAAGAGACTACCTTCCATAATGAAAAGGTTACCATCCATTGGAATAAAAAACATATCGACAATAGACTATGTTCCATAATGACAAGGCTACCATCCATTGGAGTAACAAAAATCTCGACAACAAACTACTTTCCATAATGACAACGCTACCATCCATTGGAGTAACAAAAATCTCGACAACAGACTACCTTCCATAATAACAAGGTTACCATCCGTTGGAATAACAAAGATATCGACAAAAGACTACCTTCCATAATGACATGGTTACCATCCATTGGAGTAAAAAAATATCGACAACAGACTACTTTCCATAATGAGAAAGCTACCATCCATTGGACTAACAAAAATCTCGACAACAGACTACCTTTCATAATGATAAGGATACAATCCATTGGAATAACAAAAATCTCGACAACAGACTACCTTCCATAATGACAAGGCTACCATTCAATGGAATAACTAAAATATCGAGAACATACTACCTTTCATAATGACAAGACTACCATCCATTGGAGTAAGAAAAGTATGAACAACAGACTATGTTCCTTAATGACAAGGCTACCATCCATTGGAGTAACAAAAATCTCAATGACAAACTACCTTCCATAATGACAAGGCTACAATCCATTGAAGTAACAAAAATCTTGACATTAGACTACGTTACATAATGACAAGGATACCAACCCTTCTAGTTACAAATATATCGACAACAGACTACCTTCCATAATGACAAGGCTACCATCCATTGGGGTAACAAAAATATCGATAATAGACTATGTTCCATAATGACAAGGATACCATCCATTGGAGTAATAAAAATCTTGACAATAGACTACATTCCATTATAACAAGGCTACCATCCATTAGAGTAACAAAAATCTTAACAATAGACTACATTCCATGATGACAAGGCTACCATCCATTGGAGTAACAAAAATATCGAAAATAGACTATGTCCCATAGTAACAAGGCTACCATCCATTGGACTAACAAAGATCTCGACAAGAGACTACCTTCCATAATTAAAAGGTTACCATCCATTGGAATAAAAAAGATATCGAAAATAGACAATGTTCCATAATGACAAGGCTACCATCCATTGGAGTTTCAAAAATCTCGACAACAGACTACCTTCCAAAATGACAAGGCAACCATCCTATGGAATAATAAAAATCTCGACAACAGACTACCTTCCAAAATGACACGGCAACCATCCTATGGAATAAAAAAAATCTCGACAACAGACTACCTTCCATAATGACAAGGCTACCATCCAATGGAATAACAAAAATCTCGACCACAAACTACCTTTCATAATGACAAGGCTACCATCCATTGGAGTAACAAAAATCTCGACAACAGACTACGTTACTTAACGACAAGGTTACCATCCATTTGAATAACAAAAATCTCGACAACAGACTACCTTCCATAATGACAAGGCTACAATCCATTGGAGTAACAAAAATCTCGACAATAGACTATGTTCCATAATGACAAGGCTACCATCCATTCGAGTAACAAAAATCTCGACAACACACTACCTTCCATAATGACAAGGCTACCATCCATTGGGGTAACAAAAATATTGACAATAGACTATGTTCGATAATGACAAGGCTACCATCCATTGGAGTAATAAAAATCTAGTCAACAGACTACGTTCCATTATAACAAGGCAACCATCCATTAGAGTAACAAAAATCTCGACAATAGACTACCTTCCATGATGACAAGGCTTCCATCCATTGGAGTAACAAAAATATCGAAAATAGACTATGTTCCAGAGTAACAAGGCTACCATCCATTGGAGTAACAAAAATATCGACAAGAGACTACCTTCCATAATCAAAAGGTTACCATCCATTGGAATAAAAAACATATCGACAATAGACTATGTTCCATAATGACAAGGCTACCATCCATTGGAGTAATAAAAATCTCGACAACAGACTACTTTCTATAATGACAACACTACTATCCATTGGAGTAATAAAAATCTCGACAACAGACTACTTTCCATAATGACAAGGCTACCATCCATTGGCATAATAAAAATCTCGACAACAGACTACTTTCCATAATGACAACGCTACCATCCATTGGAGTAACAAAAATCTCGACAACAGACTACCTTCCATAATGATAAGGTTACCATCCATTGGAATAACAAAGATATCGACAAAAGACTACATTCCATAATGACATGGTTACCATCCATTGGAGTAAAAAAATCTCGAAAATAGACTACTTTCCATAATGACAAAGCTACCATCCATTGGACTAACAAAAATCTCGACAACAGACTACTTTTCATAATGATAAGGCTACAATCCATTGGAATAACAAAAATCTCGACAACAGACTACCTTCCATAATGACAAGGCTACCATTCAATGGAATAACTAAAATATCGAGAACATACTACCTTTCATAATGACAAGACTACCATCCATTGGAGTAAGAAAAATATTAACAACAGACTATGTTCCTTAGTGACAAGGCTACCATCCATTGGAGTAACAGAAATCTCAATGACAAACTACCTTCCATAATGACAAGGCTACAATCCATTGAAGTAACAAAAATCTTGACATTAGAGTACGTTCCATAATGACAATGATACCATCCATTCGAGTTAAAAAAATATCGACAACAGACGACCTTCCATAATGACAAGGCTACCATCCATTGGGGTAACAAAAATATCGACAATAGACTATGTTCCATAATGACAAGGATACCATCCATTAGAGTAATAAAAATCTTGACAATAGACTACATTCCATTATAACAAGGCTACCATCCATTAGAGTAACACAAATCTCGACAATAGACTACCTTCCATGATGACAAGGCTACGATCCATTGGAGTAACAAAAATATCGAAAATAGACTATGTGCCATAGTAACAAGGCTACCATCCATTGGAGTAACAAAAATCTCGACAAGAGACTACCTTCCATAATTAAAAGGTTACCATCCATTGGGATAAAAAAGATATCGAAAATAGACTATGTTCCATAATGACAAGGCTACCATCCATTGGAGTTTCAAAAATCTTGACAACAGACTACCTTCAAGAATGACAAGGCAACCATCCTATGGAATAATAAAAATCTAGACAACAGACTACCTTCCATAATGACAAGGCTACCATCCAATGGAATAACAAAAATCTCGACAATAGACTACCTTTCATAATGACAAGGCTACCATCCATTGGAGTAACAAAAATCTAGACAACACACTACATTCCTTAACGACAAGGTTACCATCCATTTAAATAACAAAAATCTCGTCAACAGACTAGCTTTCATAATGACAAGGCTACCATTCAATGGAATAACAAAAATCTCGACAATAGACTACCTTTCATAATGACAAGGCTACCATCCATTGGAGTAACAAAAATCTCGACAACAGACTACATTCCTTAACGACAAGGTTACCATCCATTTGAATAACAAAAATCTCGACAACAGACTACCTTCCATAATGACAAGGCCACAATCCATTGGAGTAACAAAAATCTCGAAAATAGACTATGTTCCATAATGACAAGGCTACCATCCATTCGAGTAACAAAAATCTCGACAACAGACTACCTTTCATAATGACAAGGCTACCAACCATTGGATTAACAAAAATCTCGACAACAGACTACATTCCTTAACGACAAGGTTACCATCCATTTGAATAACAAAAATCTCGACAACAGACTACCTTCCAAAATGACAAAGCTACCATCCATTGGGGTAACAAAAATATCGACAATAGACTATGTTCCATAATGACAAGGCTACCATCCATTGGAGTAATAAAAATCTTGACAACAGACTACGTTCCATTATAACAAGGCAACCATCCATTAGAGTAACAAAAATCTCGACAATAGACTACCTTCCATGATGACAAGGCTTCCATCCATTGGAGTAACAAAAATATCGACAAGAGACTACCTTCCATAATGAAAAGGTTACCATCCATTGGAATAAAAAACTTATCGACAATAGACTTTGTTCCATAATGTCAAGGCTACCATCCATTGGAGTAACAAAAATCTCGACAACAGACTACTTTCCATAATGAACACGTTACCATCCATTGGAGTAACAAAAATCTCGACAATAGACTACCTTCCATGATAAAAAGGCTTCCATTCGTTGGAGTAACAAAAATATCGAAAATAGACCATGTTCCATAGTAACAAGGCTACCATCCATTGGAGTAACAAAAATATCGACAAGAGACTACCTTCCATAATGAAAAGGTTACCATCCATTGAAATAAAAAAAATATCGACAATAGACTATGTTCCATAATGACAAGGCTACCATCCATTGGAGTAACAAAAATCTCGACAACAGACTACTTTCCATAATGACAATGCTACCATCCATTGGAGTAACAAAAATCTAGACAACAGACTACCTTCCATAATGACAAGGTTACCATCCATTGGAATAACAAAGATATCGACAAAAGACTACCCTCCATAATGACATGGTTGCCATCCATTGGAGTAAAAAAATCTCGACAACAGACTACTTTCCATATTGAGAAAGCTACCATCCATTGGACTAACAAAAATCTCGACAACAGACTACCTTTCATAATGATAAGGCTACAATCCATTGGAATAACAAAAATCTCGACAACAGACTACCTTTCATAATGACAAGACTACCATCCATTGGAGTAAGAAAAGTATGAACAACAGACTATGTTCCTTAATGACAAAGCTACCATCCATTGGAGTAACAAAAATCTCAATGACAAACTACCTTCCATAATGACAAGGCTACAATCCATTGAAGTAACAAAAATCTTGACATTAGACTACGTTCCATAATGACAAGGATTCCATCCATTCTAGTTACAAAAATATCGACAACAGACTACCTTCCATAATGACAAGGCTACCATCCATTGGGGTAACAAAAATATCGGCAATAGACTATGTTCCATAATGACAAGGATACCATCCATTGGAGTAATAAAAATCTTGACAATAGACTACATTCCATTATAACAAGGCTACCATCCATTAGAGTAACAAAAATCTTGACAATAGACTACCTTCCATGATGACAAGGCTACCATCCATTGGAGTAACAAAAATATCGAAAATAGACTATGTCCCATAGTAACAAGGCTACCATCCATTGGACTAACAAAGATCTCGACAAGAGACTACCTTCCATAATTAAAAGGTTACCATCCATTGGAATAAAATAGATATCGAAAATAGACTATGTTCCATAATGACAAGGCTACCATCCATTGGAGTTTCAAAAATCTCGACAACAGACTACCTTCCAAAATGACAAGGCAACCATCCTATGGAATAACAAAAATCTCGACAACAGACTACCTTCCCTAATGACAAGGCTACCATCCAATGGAATAACAAAAATCTCGACCACATACTACCTTTCATAATGACAAGGCTACCATCCATTGGAGTAACAAAAATCTCGACAACAGACTACGTTACTTAACGACAAGGTTACCATCCATTTGAATAACAAAAATCTCGACAACAGACTACCTTCCATAATGACAAGGCTACAATCCATTGGAGTAACAAAAATCTCGACAATAGACTATGTTCCATAATGACAAGGCTACCATCCATTCGAGTAACAAAAATCTCGACAACACACTACCTTCCATAATGACAAGGCTACCATCCATTGGAGTAACAAAAATCTCAATGACAAACTACCTTCCATAATGACAAGGCTACAATCCATTGAAGTAACAAAAATCTTGACATTAGACTACGTTCCATAATGACAAGGATACCATCCATTCTAGTTACAAAAATATCGACAACAGACTACCTTCCATAATGACAAGGCTACCATCCATTGGGGTAACAAAAATATCGGCAATAGACTATGTTCCATAATGACAAGGATACCATCCATTGGAGTAAGAAAAATCTTGACAATAGACTACATTCCATTATAACAAGGCTACCATCCATTAGAGTAACAAAAATCTCGACAACAGACTACCTTCCAAAATGACAAGGCAACCATCCTATGGAGTAATAAAAATCTCGACAATAGACTACCTTCCATAATGACAAGGCTACCATCCAATGGAATAACAAAAATCTCGACAACAGACTACCTTTCATAATGACAAGGCTACCATCCATTGGAGTAACAAAAATCTCGACAACAGACTACATTCCTTAACGACAAGGTTACCATCCATTTGAATAACAAAAATCTCGACAACAGACTACCTTCCATAATGACAAGGCTACAATCCATTGGAGTAACAAAAATCAAGATAATAGACTATGTTCAATAATGACAAGGCTACCATCCATTCGAGTAACAAAAATCTCGACAACACACTACCTTCCATAATGACAAGGCTACCATCCATTGGGGTAACAAAAATATCGACAATAGACTATGTTCCATAATGACAAGGCTACCATCCATTGGAGTAATAAAAATCTTGACAACAAACTACGTTCCATTATAACAAGGCAACCATCCATTAGAGTAACAAAAATCTAGACAATAGACTACCTTCCATGATGACAAGGCTTCCATCCATTGGAGTAACAAAAATATCGAAAATAAACTATGTTCCATAGTAACAAAGCTACCATCCATTGGAGTAACAAAAATCTCGACAAGAGACTACCTTCCATAATGAAAAGGTTACCATCCATTGGAATAAAAAACATATCGACAATAGACTATGTTCCATAATGATAAGGATACCATCCATTGGAGTAACAAAAATCTTGACAACAGACTACTTTCCGTAATGAACACGTTACCATCCATTGGAGTAACAAAAATATCGACAATAGACTACCTTCCATGATAAAAAGGCTTCCGTCCGTTGGAGTAACAAAAATATCGAAAATAGACTATGTTCCATAGTAACAACGCTACCATCCATTGGAGTAACAAAAATCTCGACAAGAGACTACCTTCCATAATGAAAAGGTTACCATCCATTGGAATAAAAAACATATCGACAATAGACTATGTTCCATAATGACAAGTCTACCATCCATTGGAGTAACAAAAATCTCGACAACAGACTACTTTCCATAATGACAACGCTACCATCCATTGGAGTAACAAAAATCTCGACAACAGACTACCTTCCATAATGACAAGGTTACCATCCATTGGAATAACAAAGATATCGACAAAAGACTACCTTCCATAATAACATGGTTACCATCCATTGGAGAAAAAAAATCTCGACAACAAACTACTTTCCATAATGATAAGGCTACAATCCATTGGAATAACAAAAATCTCGACAACATACTACCTTCCATAATGACAAGGCTACCATTCAATGGAATAACTAAAATATCGAGAACATACTGTCTTTCATAATGTCAAGACTACCATCCATTGGAGTAAGAAAAATATGAACAACATACTATGTTCCTTAATGACAAGGCTACCATCCATAGAGGTAACAGAAATCTCAATGACAAACTACCTTCCATAATGACAAGGCTACAATCCATTGAAGTAACAAAAATCTTGACATTAGACTACGTTCCATAATGACAAGGATACCATCCATTCTTGTTACAAAAATATCGACAACAGACTACCTTCCATAATGACAAGGCTACCATCCATTAGGGTAACAAAAATATCGACAATAGACTATGTTCCATAATGACAAGGATACCATCCATTGGAGTAATAAAAATCTTGACAATAGACTACATTCCATTATAACAAGGCTACCATCCATTAGAGTAACAAAAATCTCAACAATAGACTACCTTCCATGATGACAAGGCTACCATCCATTGGAGTAACAAAAATATCGAAAATATACTATGTCCCATAGTAAAAAGGCTACCATCCATTGGAGTAACAAAGATCTCGACAAGAGACTACCTTCCAAAATGACAAGGCAACCATCCTATGGAATAACAAAAATCTCGACAACAGACTACCTTCCATAATGACAAGGCTACCATCCAATGGAATAACAAAAATCTCGACAACAGACTACCTTTCATAATGACAAGGCTACCATCCATTGGAGTAACAAAAATCTCGACAATAGACTACGTTACTTAACGACAAGGTTAACATCCATTTGAATAACAAAAATCTCGACAACAGACTACCTTCCATAATGACAACGCTACAATCCATTGGAGTAACAAAAATCTCGACAATAGACTATGTTCCATAATGACAAGGCTACCATCCATTCGAGTAACAAAAATCTCGACAACACACTAGCTTCCATAATGACAAGGCTACCATCCATTGGGGTAACAAAAATATTAACGATAGACTATGTTCCATAATGACAAGGCTACCATCCATTGGAGTAATAAAAATCTTGACAACAGACTACGTACCATTATAACAAGGCAACCATCCATTAGAGTAACATAAATCTCGACAATAGACTACCTTCCATGATGACAAGGCTTCCATCCATTGGAGTAACAAAAATATCGAAAATAGACTATTTTCCAGAGTAACAAGGCTACCATTCATTGGAGTAACAAAAATCTCGACAAGAGACTACCTTCCATAATGAAAAGGTTACCATCCATTGTAATAAAAAACATATCGACAATAGACTATGTTCCATAATGACAAGGCTACCATCCATTGGAGTAACAAAAATCTCGACAACAGACTACTTTCCATAATGACAACGCTACCATCCATTGGAGTAACAAAAATCTCGACAATAGACTACCTTCCATGATAAAAAGGCTTCCATCCGTTGGAGTAACAAAAATATCAAAAATTGACTATGTTCCATAGTAACAAGGCTACCATCCATTGGAGTAACAAAAATCTCGACAAGAGACTACCTTCCATAATGAAAAGGTTACCATCCATTGGAATAAAAAACATATCGACAAAAGACTATGTTCCATAATGACAAGGCTACCATCCATTGGAGTAACAAAAATCTCGACAACAGACTACTTTCCATAATGAACACGTTACCATCCATTGGAGTAACAAAAATCTCGACAATAGACTACCTTCCGTGATAAAAAGGCTTCCATCCGTTGGAGTAACAAAAATATCGAAAATAAACCATGTTCCATAGTAACAAGGCTACCATCCATTGGAGTAACAAAAATCTCGACAAGAGACTACCTTCCATAATGAAAAGGTTACCATCCATTGGAATAAAAAACATATCGACAATAGACTATGTTCCATAATGACAAGGCTACCATCCATTGGAGTAACAAAAATCTCGACAACAGACTACTTTCCATAATGACAACGCTACCATCCATTGGAGTAACAAAAATCTCGACAATAGACTACCTTCCATAATGATAAGGTTACCATCCATTGGAATAACAAAGATATCGACAAAAGACTACCTTCCATAATGACATGGTTACCATCCATTGGAGTAAAAAAAATCTCGACAACAGACTACTTTCCATAATGACAAAGCTACCATCCATTGGACTAACAAAAATCTCGACAACAGACTACTTTTCATAATGATAAGGCTACAATCCATTGGAATAACAAAAATCTCGACAACAGACTACCTTCCATAATGACAAGGCTACCATTCAATGGAATAACTAAAATATCGAGAACATACTACCTTTCATAATGACAAGACTACCATCCATTGGAGTGAGAAAAATATGAACAACAGACTATGTTCCTTAATGACAAGGCTACCATCCATTGGAGTAACAGAAATCTCAATGACAAACTACCTTCCATAATGACAAGGCTACAATCCATTGAAGTAACAAAAATCTTGACATTAGACTACGTTCCATAATGACAAGGATACCATCCATTCTAGTTACAAAAATATCGACAACAGACTACCTTCCATAATGACAAGGCTACCATCCATTGGGGTAACAAAAATATCGACAATAGACTATGTTCCATTATGACAAGGATACCATCCATCGGAGTAATAAAAATCTTGACAATAGACTACATTCCATTATAACAAGGCTACCATCCATTAGAGTAACAAAAATATCGACAATAGACTACCTTCCATGATGACAAGGCTACCATCCATTGGAGTAACAAAAATATCGAAAATAGACTATGTCCCATAGTAACAAGGCTACCATCCATTGGAGAAACAAAGATCTCGACAAGAGACTACCATCCATAATTGAAAGGTTACCATCCATTGGAATAAAAAAGATATCGAAAATAGACTATGTTCCATAATGACAAGGCTACCATCCATTGGAGTTTCAAAAATCTCGACAACAGACTACCTTCCAAAATGACAAGGCAACCATCCTATGGAATAACAAAAATCTCGACAACAGACTACCTTCCATAATGACAAGGCTACCATCCAATGGAATAACAAAAATCTCGACCACAGACTACCTTTCATAATGACAAGGCTACCATCCATTGGAGTAACAAAAATCTCGACAACAGACTACGTTACTTAACGACAAGGTTACCATCCATTTGAATAACAAAAATCTCGACAACAGACTACCTTCCATAATGACAAGGCTACAATCCATTGGAGTAACAAAAATCTCGACAATAGACTATGTTCCATAATGACAAGGCTACCATCCATTCGAGTAACAAAAATCTCGACAACCCACTACCTTCCACAATGACAAGGCTACCATCCATTGGAGTAACAAAAATCTCAATGACAAACTACCTTCCATAATGACAAGGCTACAATCCATTGAAGTAACAAAAATCTTGACATTAGACTACGTTCCATAATGACAAGGATACCATCCATTCTAGTTACAAAAATATCGACAACAGACTACCTTCCATAATGACAAGGCTACCATCCATTGGGGTAACAAAAATATCGGCAATAGACTATGTTCCATAATGACAAGGATACCATCCATTGGAGTAATAAAAATCTTGACAATATACTACATTCCATTATAACAAGGCTACCATCCATTAGAGTAACAAAAATCTTGACAATAGACTACCTTCCATGATGACAAGGCTACCATCCATTGGAGTAACAAAAATATCGAAAATAGACTATGTCCCATAGTAACAAGGCTACCATCCATTGGACTAACAAAGATCTCGACAAGAGACTACCTTCCATAATTAAAAGGTTACCATCCATTGGAATAAAATAGATATCGAAAATAGACTATGTTCCATAATGACAAGGCTACCATCCATTGGAGTTTCAAAAATCTCGACAACAGACTACCTTCCAAAATGACAAGGCAACCATCCTATGGAATAACAAAAATCTCGACAACAGACTACCTTCCATAATGACAAGGCTACAATCCAATGGAATAACAAAAATCTCGACCACAGACTACCTTTCATAATGACAAGGCTACCATCCATTGGAGTAACAAAAATCTCGACAACAGACTACGTTACTTAACGACAAGGTTACCATCCATTTGAATAACAAAAATCTAGACAACAGACTACCTTCCATAATGACAAGGCTACAATCCATTGGAGTAACAAAAATCTCGACAATAGACTATGTTCCATAATGACAAGGCTACCATCCATTCGAGTAACCAAAATCTCGACAACACACTACCTTCCATAATGACAAGGCTACCATCCATTGGGGTAACAAAAATATTGACAATAGACTATGTTCGATAATGACAAGGCTACCATCCATTGGAGTAATAAAAATCTTGACAACAGACTACGTCCATTATAACAAGGCAACCATCCATTAGAGTAACAAAAATCTCGACAATAGACTACCTTCCATGATGACAAGGCTTCCATCCATTGGAGTAACAAAAATATCGAAAATAGACTATGTTCCAGAGTAACAAGGCTACCATCCATTGGAGTAACAAAAATCTCGACAAGAGACTACCTTCCATAATGAAAAGGTTACCATCCATTGGAATAAAAAACATATCGACAATAGACTATGTTCCATAATGACAAGGCTACCATCCATTGGAGTAACAAAAATCTCGACAACAGACTACTTTCCATAATGACAACGCTACCATCCATTGGAGTAACAAAAATCTCGACAACAGACTACCTTCCATAATGATAAGGTTACCATCCATTGGAATAACAAAGATATCGACAAAAGACTACATTCCATAATGACATGGTTACCATCCATTGGAGTAAAAAAATCTCGACAACAAACTACTTTCCATAATGACAAAGCTACCATCCATTGGACTAACAAAAATCTCGACAAAAGACTACTTTTCATAATGATAAGGCTAAAATCTCGACAACAGACTACCTTCCAAAATGACAAGGCAACCATCCTATGGAGTAATAAAAATCTCGACAATAGACTACCTTCCATAATGACAAGGCTACCATCCAATGGAATAACAAAAATCTCGACAACAGACTACCTTTCATAATGACAAGGCTACCATCCATTGGAGTAACAAAAATCTCGACAACAGACTACATTCCTTAACGACAAGGTTACCATCCATTTGAATAACAAAAATCTCGACAACAGACTACCTTCCATAATGACAAGGCTACAATCCATTGGAGTAACAAAAATCAAGATAATAGACTATGTTCAATAATGACAAGGCTACCATCCATTCGAGTAACAAAAATCTCGACAACACACTACCTTCCATAATGACAAGGCTACCATCCATTGGGGTAACAAAAATATCGACAATAGACTATGTTCCATAATGACAAGGCTACCATCCATTGGAGTAATAAAAATCTTTACAACAAACTACGTTCCATTATAACAAGGCAACCATCCATTAGAGTAACAAAAATCTAGACAATAGACTACCTTCCATGATGACAAGGCTTCCATCCATTGGAGTAACAAAAATATCGAAAATAAACTATGTTCCATAGTAACAAAGCTACCATCCATTGGAGTAACAAAAATCTCGACAAGAGACTACCTTCCATAATGAAAAGGTTACCATCCATTGGAATAAAAAACATATCGACAATAGACTATGTTCCATAATGACAAGGATACCATCCATTGGAGTAACAAAAATCTTGACAACAGACTACTTTCCGTAATGAACACGTTACCATCCATTGGAGTAACAAAAATATCGACAATAGACTACCTTCCATGATAAAAAGGCTTCCGTCCGTTGGAGTAACAAAAATATCGAAAATAGACTATGTTCCATAGTAACAACGCTACCATCCATTGGAGTAACAAAAATCTCGACAAGAGACTACCTTCCATAATGAAAAGGTTACCATCCATTGGAATAAAAAACATATCGACAATAGACTATGTTCCATAATGACAAGGCTACCATCCATTGGAGTAACAAAAATCTCGACAACATACTACTTTCCATAATGACAACGCTACCATCCATTGGAGTAACAAAAATCTCGACAACAGACTACCTTCCATAATGACAAGGTTACCATCCATTGGAATAACAAAGATATCGACAAAAGACTACCTTCCATAATAACATGGTTACCATCCATTGGAGAAAAAAAATCTCGACAACAAACTACTTTCCATAATGATAAGGCTACAATCCATTGGAATAACAAAAATCTCGACAACATACTACCTTCCATAATGACAAGGCTACCATTCAATGGAATAACTAAAATATCGAGAACATACTGTCTTTCATAATGTCAAGACTACCATCCATTGGAGTAAGAAAAATATGAACAACATACTATGTTCCTTAATGACAAGGCTACCATCCATAGAGGTAACAGAAATCTCAATGACAAACTACCTTCCATAATGACAAGGCTACAATCCATTGAAGTAACAAAAATCTTGACATTAGACTACGTTCCATAATGACAAGGATACCATCCATTCTAGTTACAAAAATATCGACAACAGACTACCTTCCATAATCACAAGGCTACCATCCATTAGGGTAACAAAAATATCGACAATAGACTATGTTCCATAATGGCAAGGATACCATCCATTGGAGTAATAAAAATCTTGACAATAGACTACATTCCATTATAACAAGGCTACCATCCATTAGAGTAACAAAAATCTCGACAATAGACTACCTTCCATGATGACAAGGCTACCATCCATTGGAGTAACAAAAATATCGAAAATATACTATGTCCCATAGTAAAAAGGCTACCATCCATTGGAGTAACAAAGATCTCGACAAGAGACTACCTTCCAAAATGACAAGGCAACCATCCTATGGAATAACAAAAATCTCGACAACAGACTACCTTCCATAATGACAAGGCTACCATCCAATGGAATAACAAAAATCTCGACAACAGACTACCTTTCATAATGACAAGGCTACCATCCATTGGAGTAACAAAAATCTCGACAATAGACTACGTTACTTAACGACAAGGTTACCATCCATTTGAATAACAAAAATCTCGACAACAGACTACCTTCCATAATGACAACGCTACAATCCATTGGAGTAACAAAAATCTCGACAATAGACTATGTTCCATAATGACAAGGCTACCATCCATTCGAGTAACAAAAATCTCGACAACACACTACCTTCCATAATGACAAGGCTACCATCCATTGGGGTAACAAAAATATTAACGATAGACTATGTTCCATAATGACAAGGCTACCATCCATTGGAGTAATAAAAATCTTGACAACAGACTACATACCATTATAACAAGGCAACCATCCATTAGAGTAACATAAATCTCGACAATAGACTACATTCCATGATGACAAGGCTTCCATCCATTGGAGTAACAAAAATATCGAAAATAGACTATTTTCCAGAGTAACAAGGCTACCATTCATTGGAGTAACAAAAATCTCGACAAGAGACTACCTTCCATAATGAAAAGGTTACCATCCATTGTAATAAAAAACATATCGACAATAGACTATGTTCCATAATGACAAGGCTACCATCCATTGGAGTAACAAAAATCTCGACAACAGACTACTTTCCATAATGACAACGCTACCATCCATTGGAGTAACAAAAATCTCGACAATAGACTACCTTCCATGATAAAAAGGCTTCCATCCGTTGGAGTAACAAAAATATCAAAAATTGACTATGTTCCATAGTAACAAGGCTACCATCCATTGGAGTAACAAAAATCTCGACAAGAGACTACCTTCCATAATGAAAAGGTTACCATCCATTGGAATAAAAAACATATCGACAAAAGACTATGTTCCATAATGACAAGGCTACCATCCATTGGAGTAACAAAAATCTCGACAACAGACTACTTTCCATAATGAACACGTTACCATCCATTGGAGTAACAAAAATCTCGACAATAGACTACCTTCCATGATAAAAAGGCTTCCATCCGTTGGAGTAACAAAAATATCGAAAATAAACCATGTTCCATAGTAACAAGGCTACCATCCATTGGAGTAACAAAAATCTCGACAAGAGACTACCTTCCATAATGAAAAGGTTACCATCCATTGGAATAAAAAACATATCGACAATAGACTATGTTCCATAATGACAAGGCTACCATCCATTGGAGTAACAAAAATCTCGACAACAGACTACTTTCCATAATGACAACGCTACCATCCATTGGAGTAACAAAAATCTCGACAATAGACTACCTTCCATAATGATAAGGTTACCATCCATTGGAATAACAAAGATATCGACAAAAGACTACCTTCCATAATGACATGGTTACCATCCATTGGAGTAAAAAAAATCTCGACAACAGACTACTTTCCATAATGACAAAGCTACCATCCATTGGACTAACAAAAATCTCGACAACAGACTACTTTTCATAATGATAAGGCTACAATCCATTGGAATAACAAAAATCTCGACAACAGACTACCTTCCATAATGACAAGGCTACCATTCAATGGAATAACTAAAATATCGAGAACATACTACCTTTCATAATGACAAGACTACCATCCATTGGAGTGAGAAAAATATGAACAACAGACTATGTTCCTTAATGACAAGGCTACCATCCATTGGAGTAACAGAAATCTCAATGACAAACTACCTTCCATAATGACAAGGCTACAATCCATTGAAGTAACAAAAATCTTGACATTAGACTACGTTCCATAATGACAAGGATACCATCCATTCTAGTTACAAAAATATCGACAACAGACTACCTTCCATAATGACAAGGCTACCATCCATTGGGATAACAAAAATATCGACAATAGACTATGTTCCATAATGACAAGGATACCATCCATCGGAGTAATAAAAATCTTGACAATAGACTACATTCCATTATAACAAGGCTACCATCCATTAGAGTAACAAAAAACTCGACAATAGACTAC
The DNA here is from genome assembly GCA_948472305.1 of Vicia faba. NCBI lineage: Eukaryota > Viridiplantae > Streptophyta > Magnoliopsida > Fabales > Fabaceae > Vicia > Vicia faba. The sequence goes on from OX451738.1 coordinate 755,516,245, forward strand.
CTTCCATGATGACAAGGCTACCATCCATTGGAGTAACAAAAATATCGAAAATAGACTATGTTCCATAGTAACAAGGCTACCATCCATTGGAGTAACAAAAATCTCGACAAGAGACTACCTTCCATAATTAAAAGGTTACCATCCATTGGAATAAAAAAGATATCGAAAATAGACTATGTTCCATAATGACAAGGCTACCATCCATTGGAGTTTCAAAAATCTCGACAACAGACTACCTTCCATAATGATAAAGCTACCATCCATTGGACTAACAAAAATCTCGACAACAGACTACTTTTCATAATGATAAGGCTACAATCCATTGGAATAACAAAAATCTCGACAACAGACTACCTTCCATAATGACAAGGCTACAATTCAATGGAATAACTAAAATATCGAGAACATACTATATTTCATAATGACAAGACTACCATCCATTGGAGTAAGAAAAATATGAACAACAGACTATGTTCCTTAATGACAAGGCTACCATCCATTGGAGTAACAGAAATCTCAATGACAAACTACCTTCCATAATGACAAGGCTACAATCCATTGAAGTAACAAAAATCTTGATATTAGACTACGTTCCATAATGACAAGGATACCATCCATTCGAGTTAAAAAGATATCGACAACAGACTACCTTCCATAATGACAAGGCTACCATCCATTGGGGTAACAAAAATATCGACAATAGACTATGTTCCATAATGACAAGGATACCATCCATTGGAGTAATAAAAATCTTGACAATAGACTACATTCCATTATAAAAAGGCTACCATCCATTAGAGTAACAAAAATCTAGATAATAGACTACCTTCCATGATGACAAGGCTACCATCCATTGGAGTAACAAAAATATCGAAAATAGACTATGTTCCATAGTAACAAGGCTACCATCCATTGGAGTAACAAAAATCTCGACAAGAGACTACCTTCCATAATTAAAAGGTTACCATCCATTGGAATAAAAAAGATATCGAAAATAGACTATGTTCCATAATGACAAGGCTACCATCCATTGGAGTTTCAAAAATCTCGACAACAGACTACCTTCCAAAATGACAAGGCAACCATCCTATGGAATAATAAAAATCTCGACAACAGACTACCTTCCATAATGACAAGGCTACCATCCAATGGAATAACAAAAATCTCGACAACAGACTACCTTTCATAATGATAAGGCTACCATCCATTGGAGTAAACAAAAATCTCGACAACAGACTACATTCCTTAACGACAAGGTTACCATCCATTTAAATAACAAAAATCTCGACAACAGACTACCTTCCATAATGACAAGGCTACCATTCAATGGAATAACAAAAATCTCGACAACAGACTACCTTTCATAATGACAAGGCTACCATCCATTGGAGTAACAAAAATCTCGACAACATACTACATTCCTTAACGACAAGGTTACCATCCATTTGAATAACAAAAATCTCGACAACAGACTACCTTCCATAATGACAAGGCTACAATCCATTGGAGTAACAAAAATCTCGACAATAGACTATGTTCCATAATGACAAGACCACCATCCATTCGAGTAGCAAAAATCTCGACAACACACTACCTTCCATAATGACAAGGCTACCATCCATTGGGGTAACAAAAATATCGACAATAGACTATGTTCCATAATGACAAGGCTACCATCCATTGGAGTAATAAAAATCTTGACAACAGACTACGTTCCATTATAACAAGGCAACCATCCATTAGAGTAACAAAAATCTCGACAATAGACTATCTTCCATGATGACAAGTCTTCCATCCATTGGAGTAACAAAAATATTGAAAATAAACTATGTTCCATAGTAACAAGGCTACCATCCATTGGAGTAACAAAAATCTCGACAAGAGACTACCTTCCATAATGAAAAGGTTACCATCCATTGGAATAAAAAACTTATCGACAATAGACTATGTTCCATAATGACAAGGCTACCATCCATTGGAGTAACAAAAATCTCGACAACAGACTACTTTCCATAATGACAACGCTACCATTCATTGGAGTAACAAAAATCTCGACAATAGACTACCTTCCATGATAAAAAGGCTTCCATCCGTTGGAGTTACAAAAATATCGAAAATGGACCATGTTCCATAGTAACAAGGCTACCATCCATTGGAGTAACAAAAATCTCGACAAGAGACTACCTTCCATAATGAAAAGGTTACCATCCATTGTAATAAAAAACATATCGACAATAGACTATGTTCCAAAATGACAAGGCTACCATCCATTGGAGTAACAAAAATCTCGACAACAGACTACTTTCCGTAATGACAACGCTACCATCCATTGGAGTAACAAAAATCTCGACAACAGACTACCTTCCATAATGACAAGGTTACCATCCATTGGAATAAGAAAGATATCGACAAAAGACTACCTTCCATAATGACATGGTTACCATCCATTGGAGTAAAAAAATCTCGACAATAGACTACTTTCCATAATGAGAAAGCTACCATCCATTTGGCTAACAAAAATCTCGACAACAGACTACCTTTCATAATGATAAGGCTACAATCCATTGGAATAACAAAAATCTCGACAACAGACTACCTTCCATAATGACAAGGCTACCATTCAATTGAATAACTAAAATATCGAGAACATACTACCTTTCATAATGACAATACTACCATCCATTGGAGTAAGAAAAATATGAACAACAGACCATGTTCCTTAATGACAAGGCTACCATCCATTGGAGTAACAGAAATCTCAATGACAAACTACCTTCCATAATGACAAGGCTACAATCCATTGAAGTAACAAAAATCTTGACATTAGACTATGTTCCATAATGACAAGGATACTGTCCATTCTAGTTACAAAAATATCGACAACAGACTACCTTCCATAATGACAAGGCTACCATCCATTGGGATAACAAAAATATCGACAATAGACTATGTTCCATAATGACAAGGATACCATCCATCGGAGTAATAAAAATCTTGACAATAGACTACATTCCATTATAACAAGGCTACCTTCCATTAGAGTAACAAAAAACTCGACAATAGACTACCTTCCATGATGACAAGGCTACCATCCATTGGAGTAACAAAAATATCGAAAATAGACTATGTTCCATAGTAACAAGGCTACCATCCATTGGAGTAACAAAAATCTCGACAAGAGACTACCTTCCATAATTAAAAGGTTACCATCCATTGGAATAAAAAAGATATCGAAAATAGACTATGTTCCATAATGACAAGGCTACCATCCATTGGAGTTTCAAAAATCTCGACAACAGACTACCTTCCATAATGATAAAGCTACCATCCTATGGACTAACAAAAATCTCGACAACAGACTACTTTTCATAATGATAAGGCTACAATCCATTGGAATAACAAAAATCTCGACAACAGACTACCTTTCATAATGACAAGGCTACAATTCAATGGAATAACTAAAATATCGAGAACATACTATATTTCATAATGACAAGACTACCATCCATTGGAGTAAGAAAAATATGAACAACAGACTATGTTCCTTAATGACAAGGCTACCATCCATTGGAGTAACAGAAATCTCAATGACAAACTACCTTCCATAATGACAAGGCTACAATCCATTGAAGTAACAAAAATCTTGATATTAGACTACGTTCCATAATGACAAGGATACCATCCATTCGAGTTAAAAAGATATCGACAACAGACTACCTTCCATAATGACAAGGCTACCATCCATTGGGGTAACAAATATATCGACAATAGACTATGTTCCATAATGACAAGGATACCATCCATTGGAGTAATAAAAATCTTGACAATAGACTACATTCCATTATAAAAAGGCTACCATCCATTAGAGTAACAAAAATCTAGATAATAGACTACCTTCCATGATGACAAGGCTACCATCCATTGGAGTAACAAAAATATTGAAAATAGACTATGTTCCATAGTAACAAGGCTACCATCCATTGGAGTAACAAAAATCTCGACAAGAGACTACCTTCCATAATTAAAAGGTTACCATCCATTGGAATAAAAAAGATATCGAAAATAGACTATGTTCCATAATGACAAGGCTACCATCCATTGGAGTTTCAAAAATCTCGACAACAGACTACCTTCCAAAATGACAAGGCAACCATCCTATGGAATAATAAAAATCTCGACAACAGACTACCTTCCATAATGACAAGGCTACCATCCAATGGAATAACAAAAATCTCGACAACAGACTACCTTTCATAATGATAAGGCTACCATCCATTGGAGTAAACAAAAATCTCGACAACAGACTACATTCCTTAACGACAAGGTTACCATCCATTTAAATAACAAAAATCTCGACAACAGACTACCTTCCATAATGACAAGGCTACCATTCAATGGAATAACAAAAATCTCGACAACAGACTACCTTTCATAATGACAAGGCTACCATCCATTGGAGTAACAAAAATCTCGACAACATACTACATTCCTTAACGACAAGGTTACCATCCATTTGAATAACAAAAATCTCGACAACAGACTACCTTCCATAATGACAAGGCTACAATCCATTGGAGTAACAAAAATCTCGACAATAGACTATGTTCCATAATGACAAGACCACCATCCATTCGAGTAGCAAAAATCTCGACAACACACTACCTTCCATAATGACAAGGCTACCATCCATTGGGGTAACAAAAATATCGACAATAGACTATGTTCCATAATGACAAGGCTACCATCCATTGGAGTAATAAAAATCTTGACAACAGACTACGTTCCATTATAACAAGGCAACCATCCATTAGAGTAACAAAAATCTCGACAATAGACTATCTTCCATGATGACAAGGCTTCCATCCATTGGAGTAACAAAAATATTGAAAATAAACTATGTTCCATAGTAACAAGGCTACCATCCATTGGAGTAACAAAAATCTCGACAAGAGACTACCTTCCATAATGAAAAGGTTACCATCCATTGGAATAAAAAACTTATCGACAATAGACTATGTTCCATAATGACAAGGCTACCATCCATTGGAGTAACAAAAATCTCGACAACAGACTACTTTCCATAATGACAACGCTACCATCCATTGGAGTAACAAAAATCTCGACAATAGACTACCTTCCATGATAAAAAGGCTTCCATCCGTTGGAGTTACAAAAATATCGAAAATGGACCATGTTCCATAGTAACAAGGCTACCATCCATTGGAGTAACAAAAATCTCGACAAGAGACTACCTTCCATAATGAAAAGGTTACCATCCATTGTAATAAAAAACATATCGACAATAGACTATGTTCCAAAATGACAAGGCTACCATCCATTGGAGTAACAAAAATCTCGACAACAGACTACTTTCCGTAATGACAACGCTACCATCCATTGGAGTAACAAAAATCTCGACAACAGACTACCTTCCATAATGACAAGGTTACCATCCATTGGAATAAGAAAGATATCGACAAAAGACTACCTTCCATAATGACATGGTTACCATCCATTGGAGTAAAAAAATCTCGACAATAGACTACTTTCCATAATGAGAAAGCTACCATCCATTTGGCTAACAAAAATCTCGACAACAGACTACCTTTCATAATGATAAGGCTACAATCCATTGGAATAACAAAAATCTCGACAACAGACTACCTTCCATAATGACAAGGCTACCATTCAATTGAATAACTAAAATATCGAGAACATACTACCTTTCATAATGACAATACTACCATCCATTGGAGTAAGAAAAATATGAACAACAGACTATGTTCCTTAATGACAAGGCTACCATCCATTGGAGTAACAGAAATCTCAATGACAAACTACCTTCCATAATGACAAGGCTACAATCCATTGAAGTAACAAAAATCTTGACATTAGACTATGTTCCATAATGACAAGGATACCATCCATTCGAGTTAAAAAGATATCGACAACAGACTACCTTCCATAATGACAAGGCTACCATCCATTGGGGTAACAAATATATCGACAATAGACTATGTTCCATAATGACAAGGATACCATCCATTGGAGTAATAAAAATCTTGACAATAGACTACATTCCATTATAAAAAGGCTACCATCCATTAGAGTAACAAAAATCTAGATAATAGACTACCTTCCATGATGACAAGGCTACCATCCATTGGAGTAACAAAAATATCGAAAATAGACTATGTTCCATAGTAACAAGGCTACCATCCATTGGAGTAACAAAAATCTCGACAAGAGACTACCTTCCATAATTAAAAGGTTACCATCCATTGGAATAAAAAAGATATCGAAAATAGACTATGTTCCATAATGACAAGGCTACCATCCATTGGAGTTTCAAAAATCTCGACAACAGACTACCTTCCAAAATGACAAGGCAACCATCCTATGGAATAATAAAAATCTCGACAACAGACTACCTTCCATAATGACAAGGCTACCATCCAATGGAATAACAAAAATCTCGACAACAGACTACCTTTCATAATGATAAGGCTACCATCCATTGGAGTAAACAAAAATCTCGACAACAGACTACATTCCTTAACGACAAGGTTACCATCCATTTAAATAACAAAAATCTCGACAACAGACTACCTTCCATAATGACAAGGCTACCATTCAATGGAATAACAAAAATCTCGACAACAGACTACCTTTCATAATGACAAGGCTACCATCCATTGGAGTAACAAAAATCTCGACAACATACTACATTCCTTAACGACAAGGTTACCATCCATTTGAATAACAAAAATCTCGACAACAGACTACCTTCCATAATGACAAGGCTACAATCCATTGGAGTAACAAAAATCTCGACAATAGACTATGTTCCATAATGACAAGACCACCATCCATTCGAGTAGCAAAAATCTCGACAACACACTACCTTCCATAATGACAAGGCTACCATCCATTGGGGTAACAAAAATATCGACAATAGACTATGTTCCATAATGACAAGGCTACCATCCATTGGAGTAATAAAAATCTTGACAACAGACTACGTTCCATTATAACAAGGCAACCATCCATTAGAGTAACAAAAATCTCGACAATAGACTATCTTCCATGATGACAAGGCTTCCATCCATTGGAGTAACAAAAATATTGAAAATAAACTATGTTCCATAGTAACAAGGCTACCATCCATTGGAGTAACAAAAATCTCGACAAGAGACTACCTTCCATAATGAAAAGGTTACCATCCATTGGAATAAAAAACTTATCGACAATAGACTATGTTCCATAATGACAAGGCTACCATCCATTGGAGTAACAAAAATCTCGACAACAGACTACTTTCCATAATGACAACGCTACCATCCATTGGAGTAACAAAAATCTCGACAATAGACTACCTTCCATGATAAAAAGGCTTCCATCCGTTGGAGTTACAAAAATATCGAAAATGGACCATGTTCCATAGTAACAAGGCTACCATCCATTGGAGTAACAAAAATCTCGACAAGAGACTACCTTCCATAATGAAAAGGTTACCATCCATTGTAATAAAAAACATATCGACAATAGACTATGTTCCAAAATGACAAGGCTACCATCCATTGGAGTAACAAAAATCTCGACAACAGACTACTTTCCGTAATGACAACGCTACCATCCATTGGAGTAACAAAAATCTCGACAACAGACTACCTTCCATAATGACAAGGTTACCATCCATTGGAATAAGAAAGATATCGACAAAAGACTACCTTCCATAATGACATGGTTACCATCCATTGGAGTAAAAAAATCTCGACAATAGACTACTTTCCATAATGAGAAAGCTACCATCCATTTGGCTAACAAAAATCTCGACAACAGACTACCTTTCATAATGATAAGGCTACAATCCATTGGAATAACAAAAATCTCGACAACAGACTACCTTCCATAATGACAAGGCTACCATTCAATTGAATAACTAAAATATCGAGAACATACTACCTTTCATAATGACAATACTACCATCCATTGGAGTAAGAAAAATATGAACAACAGACTATGTTCCTTAATGACAAGGCTACCATCCATTGGAGTAACAGAAATCTCAATGACAAACTACCTTCCATAATGACAAGGCTACAATCCATTGAAGTAACAAAAATCTTGACATTAGACTATGTTCCATAATGACAAGGATACCGTCCATTCTAGTTACAAAAATATCGACAACAGACTACCTTCCATAATGACAAGGCTACCATCCATTGGGGTAACAAAAATATCGACAATAGACTATGTTCCATAATGACAAGGATACCATCCATTGGAGTAATAAAAATATTGACAATAGACTACATTCCATTATAAAAAGGCTACCATCCATTAGAGTAACAAAAATCTCGACAATAGACTACCTTCCATGATGACAAGGCTACCATCCATTGGAGTAACAAAAATATCGAAAATAGACTATGTCCCATAGTAACAAGGCTACCATCCATTGGAGTAATAAAAATCTCGACAAGAGACTACCTTCCATAATGAAAAGGTTACCATCCATTGGAATAAAAAAAATATCGACAATAGACTATGTTCCATAATGACAAGGCTACCATCCATTGGAGTAACAAAAATCTCGACAACAGACTACTTTCCATAATGACAACGCTACCATCCATTGGAGTAACAAAAATCTCGACAACAGACTACCTTCCATAATGACAAGGTAACCATCCATTGGAATAACAAAGATATCGACAAAAGACTACCTTCCATAATGACATGGTTACCATCCATTGGAGTAAAAAAATCTCGACAACAGACTACTTTCCATAATGAGAAAGCTACCATCCGTTTGGCTAACAAAAATCTCGACAACAGACTACCTTTCATAATGATAAGGCTACAATCCATTGGAATAACAAAAATCTCGACAACAGACTACCTTCCATAATGACAAGGCTACCATTCAATGGAATAACTAAAATATCGAGAACATACTACCTTTCATAATGACAATACTACCATCCATTGGAGTAAGAAAAATATGAACAACAGACTATGTTCCTTAATGACAAGGCTACCATCCATTGGAGTAACAGAAATCTCAATGACAAACTACCTTCCATAATGACAAGGCTACAATCCATTGAAGTAACAAAAATCTTGACATTAGACTATGTTCCATAATGACAAGGATACCGTCCATTCTAGTTACAAAAATATCGACAACAGACTACCTTCCATAATGACAAGGCTACCATCCATTGGGGTAACAAAAATATCGACAATAGACTATGTTCCATAATGACAAGGATACCATCCATTGGAGTAATAAAAATATTGACAATAGACTACATTCCATTATAAAAAGGCTACCATCCATTAGAGTAACAAAAATCTTGACAATAGACTACCTTCCATGATGACAAGGCTACCATCCATTGGAGTAACAAAAATATCGAAAATAGACTATGTCCCATAGTAACAAGGCTACCATCCATTGGAGTAACAAAAATCTCGACAAGATACTACCTTCCATAATGAAAAGGTTACCATCCATTGGAATAAAAAAAATATCGACAATAGACTATGTTCCATAATGACAAGGCTACCATCCATTGGAGTAACAAAAATCTCGACAACAGACTACTTTCCATAATGACAACGCTACCATCCATTGGAGTAACAAAAATCTCGACAACAGACTACCTTCCATAATGAAAAGGTTACCATCCATTGGAATAACAAAGATATCGACAAAAGACTACCTTCCATAATGACATGGTTACCATCCATTGGAGTAAAAAAATCTCGACAACAGACTACTTTCCATAATGAGAAAGCTACCATCCATTTGGCTAACAAAAATCTCGACAACAGACTACCTTTCGTAATGATAAGGCTACAATCCATTGGAATAACAAAAATCTCGACAACAGACTACCTTCCATAATGACAAGGCTACCATTCAATGGAATAACTAAAATATCGAGAACATACTACCTTTCATAATGACAATACTACCATCCATTGGAGTAAGAAAAATATGAACAACAAACTATGTTCCTTAATGACAAGGCTACCATCCATTGGAGTAACAGAAATCTCAATGACAAACTACCTTCCATAATGACAAGGCTACAATCCATTGAAGTAACAAAAATCTTGACATTAGACTACTTCCCATAATGACAAGGATACCGTCCATTCTAGTTACAAAAATATTGATAACAGACTACCTTCCATAAAGACAAGGCTACCATCCATTGGGGTAACAAAAATATCGACAATAGACTATGTTCCATAATGACAAGGATACCATCCATTGGAGTAATAAAAATATTGACAATAGACTACATTCCATTATAACAAGGCTACCATCCATTAGAGTAACAAAAATCTCGACAATAGACTACCTTCCATGATGACAAGGCTACCATCCATTGGAGTAACAAAAATATCGAAAATAGACTATGTCCCATAGTAACAAGGCTACCATCCATTGGAGTAACAAAGATCTCGACAAGAGACTACCTTCCATAATTAAAAGGTTACAATCCATTGGAATAAAAAAGATATCGAAAATAGACTATGTTCCATAATGACAAGGCAACCATCCATTGGAGTTTCAAAAATCTCGACAACAGACTACCTTCCAAAATGACAAGGCAACCATCCTATGGAATAATAAAAATCTCGACAACAAACTACCTTCCAAAATGACAAGGCAACCATCCTATGGAATAACAAAAATCTCGACAACAGACTACCTTCCATAATGACAAGGCTACCATCCATTTGAATAACAAAAATCTCGACAACAGACTACCTTCCATAATGACAAGGCTACAATCCATTGGAGTAAGAAAAATCTCGACAATAGACTATGTTCCATAATGACAAGGCTACCATCCATTCGAGTAACAAAAATCTTGACAACAGACTATGTTCCATTATAACAAGGCAACCATCCATTAGAGTAACAAAAATCTCGACAATATACTACCTTCCATGATGACATGGCTTCCATCCATTGGAGTAACAAAAATATCGAAAATAGACTATGTTCCAGAGTAACAAGGCTACCATTCATTGGAGTAACAAAAATCTCGACAAGAGACTACCTTCCATAATGAAAAGGTTACCATCCATTGTAATAAAAAACATATCGACAATAGACTATGTTCCATAATGACAAGGCTACCATCCATTGGAGTAACAAAAATCTCGACAACAGACTACTTTCCATAATGACAACGCTACCATCCATTGGAGTAACAAAAATCTCGACAATAGACTACCTTCCTTGATAAAAAGGCTTCCATCCATTGGAGTAACAAAATATCGAAAATAGACTATGTTCCATAGTAACAAGCCTACCATCCATTGGAATAACAAAAATCTCGACAAGAGACTACCTTCCATAATGAAAAGGTTACCATCCATTGGAATAAAAAACATATCGACAATAGACTATGTCCCATAATGACAAGGCTACCATCCATTGGAGTAACAAAAATCTCAACAACATACTACTTTCCATAATGATAACGCTACCATCCATTGGAGTAACAAAAATCTCGACAACAGACTACCTTCCATAATGACAAGGTTACCATCCATTAGAATAACAAAGATATCGACAAAAGACTACCTTCCATAATGACATGGTTACCATCCATTGGAGTAAAAAAATCTCGACAACAGACTACTTTCCATAATGACAAAGCTACCATCCATTGGACTAACAAAAATCTCGACAACAGACTACCTTTCATAATGATAAGGCTACAATCCATTGGAATAACAAAAATCTCGACAACAGACTACCTTTCATAATGACAAGGCTACCATTCAATGGAATAAAAAAAATATCGAGAACATACTACCTTTCATAATGACAAGACTACCATCCATTGGAGTAACAAAAATATGAACAACTGACTATGTTCCTTAATGACAAGGCTACCATCCATTGGAGTAACAGAAATCTCAATGACAAACTACCTTCCATAATGACAAGGCTACAATCCATTGAAGTAACAAAAATCTTGACAGTAGACTACGTTCCATAATGACAAGGATACCATCCATTCGAGTAACAAAAATATCGACAACACACTACCTTCCATAATGACAAGGCTACCATCCATTGGGATAACAAAAATATCGACAATAGACTATGTTCCATAATGACAAGGATACCATCCATTGAAGTAATAAAAATCTTGACAATAGACTACATTCCATTATAACAAGGCTACCATCCATTAGAGTAACAAAAAACTCGACAATAGACTACCTTCCATGATGACAAGGCTACCATCCATTGAAGTAACAAAAAGATCGAAAATAGACTATGTCCCATAGTAACAAGGCTACCATCCATTGGAGTAACAAAAATCTCAACAAGAGACTACCTTCCATAATGAAAAGGTTACCATCCATTGGAATAAAAAAGATATCGACAATAGACTATGTTCCATAATGACAAGGCTACCATCCATCGGAGTTTCAAAAATCTCGACAACAGACTACCTTCCAAAATGACAAGGCAACCATCCTATGGAGTAATAAAAATCTCGACAATAAACTACCTTCCATAATGACAAGGCTACCATCCAATGGAATAACAAAAATCTCGACAACAGACTACCTTTCATAATGACAAGGCTACCATCCATTGGAGTAACAAAAATCTCGACAACAGACTACATTCCTTAACGACAAGGTTACCATCCATTTGAATAATAAAAATCTCGACAACAGACTACCTTCCATAATGACAAGGCTACAATCCATTGGGGTAACAAAAATCTCGACATTAGACTATGTTCCATAATGACAAGGCTACCATCCATTCGAGTAACAAAAATCTCGACAACACACTACCTTCCATAATGACAAGGCTACCATCCATTGGGGTAACAAAAATATCGACAATAGACTATGTTCCATAATGACAAGGCTACCATCCATTGGAGTAATAAAAATCTTGACAACAGACTACGTTCCATTATAACAAGGCAACCATCCATTAGAGTAACAAAAATCTAGACAATAGACTACCTTCCATGATGACAAGGCTTCCATCCATTGGAGTAACAAAAATATCGAAAATAAACTATGTTCCATAGTAACAAGGCTACCATCCACTGGAGTAACAAAAATCTCGACAAGAGACTACCTTCCATAATGAAAAGGTTACCATCCATTGGAATGAAAAACATATCGACAATAGACTATGTTCCATAATGACAAGGATACCATCCATTGGAGTAACAAAAATATCGACAACACACTACCTTCCATAATGACAACGCTACCATCCATTGGGATAACAAAAATATCGACAATAGACTATGTTCCATAATGACAAGGATACCATCCATTAGAGTAATAAAAATCTTGACAATAGACTACATTCCATTATAACAAGGCTACCATCCATTAGAGTAACAAAAAACTCGACAATAGACTACCTTCCATGATGACAAGGCTACCATCCATTGAAGTAACAAAAATATCGAAAATAGACTATGTCCCATAGTAACAAGGCTACCATCCATTGGAGTAATAAAAATCTTGACAACAGACTACGTTCCATTATAACAAGGCAACCATCCATTAGAGTAACAAAAATCTAGACAATAGACTACCTTCCATGATGACAAGGCTTCCATCCATTGGAGTAACAAAAATATCGAAAATAAACTATGTTCCATAGTAACAAGGCTACCATCCACTGGAGTAACAAAAATCTCGACAAGAGACTACCTTCCATAATGAAAAGGTTACCATCCATTGGAATGAAGAACATATCGACAATAGACTATGTTCCATAATGACAAGGATACCATCCATTGGAGTAACAAAAATATCGACAACACACTACCTTCCATAATGACAACGCTACCATCCATTGGGATAACAAAAATATCGAAAATAGACTATGTTCCATAATGACAAGGATACCATCCATTGGAGTAATAAAAATCTTGACAATAGACTACATTCCATTATAACAAGGCTACCATCCATTAGAGTAACAAAAAACTCGACAATAGACTACCTTCCATGATGACAAGGCTACCATCCATTGAAGTAACAAAAATATCGAAAATAGACTATGTCCCATAGTAACAAGGCTACCATCCATTGGAGTAACAAAAATCTCAACAAGAGACTACCTTCCATAATGAAAAGGTTACCATCCATTGGAATAAAAAAGATATCGGCAATAGACTATGTTCCATAATGACAAGGCTACCATACATCGGAGTTTCAAAAATCTCGACAACAGACTACCTTCCAAAATGACAAGGCAACCATCCTATGGAGTAATAAAAATCTCGACAACAGACTACCTTCCATAATGACAAGGCTACCATCCAATGGAATAACAAAAATCTCGACAACAGACTACCTTTCATAATGACAAGGCTACCATCCATTGGAGTAACAAAAATCTCAACAAAAGACTACATTCCTTAACGACAAGGTTACCATCCATTTGATTAACAAAAATCTCGACAACAGACTACCTTCCATAATGACAAGGCTACAATCCATTGGAGTAACAAAAATCTCGACAATAGACTATGTTCCAAAATGACAAGGCTACCATCCATTCGAGTAACAAAAATCTCGACAACACACTACCTTCCATAATGACAAGGCTACCATCCATTGGGGTAACAAAAATATCGACAATAGACTATGTTCCATAATGACAAGGCTACCATCCATTGGAGTAATAAAAATCTTGACAACAGACTATGTTCCATTATAACAAGGCAACCATCCATTAGAGTAACAAAAATCTAGACAATAGACTACCTTCCATGATGACAAGGCTTCCATCCATTGGAGTAACAAAAATATCGAAAATAAACTATGTTCCATAGTAACAAGGCTACCATCCACTGGAGTAACAAAAATCTCGACAAGAGACTACCTTCCATAATGAAAAGGTTACCATCCATTGGAATGAAAAACATATCGACAATAGACTATGTTCCATAATGACAAGGCTACAATCCATTGAAGTAACAAAAATCTTGACATTAGACTACTTCCCATAATGACAAGGATACCGTCCATTCTAGTTACAAAAATATTGATAACAGACTACCTTCCATAATGACAAGGCTACCATCCATTGTGGTAACAAAAATATCGACAATAGACTATGTTCCATAATGACAAGGATACCATCCATTGGAGTAATAAAAATATTGACAATAGACTACATTCCATTATAACAAGGCTACCATCCATTAGAGTAACAAAAATCTCGACAATAGACTACCTTCCATGATGACAAGGCTACCATCCATTGGAGTAACAAAAATATCGAAAATAGACTATGTCCCATAGTAACAAGGCTACCATCCATTGGAGTAACAAAGATCTCGACAAGAGACTACCTTCCATAATTAAAAGGTTACAATCCATTGGAATAAAAAAGATATCGAAAATAGACTATGTTCCATAATGACAAGGCTACCATCCATTGGAGTTTCAAAAATCTCGACAACAGACTACCTTCCAAAATGACAAGGCAACCATCCTATGGAATAATAAAAATCTCGACAACAAACTACCTTCCAAAATGACAAGGCAACCATCCTATGGAATAACAAAAATCTCGACAACAGACTACCTTCCATAATGACAAGGCTACCATCCATTTGAATAACAAAAATCTCGACAACAGACTACCTTCCATAATGACAAGGCTACAATCCATTGGAGTAAGAAAAATCTCGACAATAGACTATGTTCCATAATGACAAGGCTACCATCCATTCGAGTAACAAAAATCTTGACAACAGACTATGTTCCATTATAACAAGGCAACCATCCATTAGAGTAACAAAAATCTCGACAATATACTACCTTCCATGATGACATGGCTTCCATCCATTGGAGTAACAAAAATATCGAAAATAGACTATGTTCCAGAGTAACAAGGCTACCATTCATTGGAGTAACAAAAATCTCGACAAGAGACTACCTTCCATAATGAAAAGGTTACCATCCATTGTAATAAAAAACATATCGACAATAGACTATGTTCCATAATGACAAGGCTACCATCCATTGGAGTAACAAAAATCTCGACAACAGACTACTTTCCATAATGACAACGCTACCATCCATTGGAGTAACAAAAATCTCGACAATAGACTACCTTCCTTGATAAAAAGGCTTCCATCCATTGGAGTAACAAAATATCGAAAATAGACTATGTTCCATAGTAACAAGGCTACCATCCATTGGAATAACAAAAATCTCGACAAGAGACTACCTTCCATAATGAAAAGGTTACCATCCATTGGAATAAAAAACATATCGACAATAGACTATGTCCCATAATGACAAGGCTACCATCCATTGGAGTAACAAAAATCTCAACAACATACTACTTTCCATAATGATAACGCTACCATCCATTGGAGTAACAAAAATCTCGACAACAGACTACCTTCCATAATGACAAGGTTACCATCCATTAGAATAACAAAGATATCGACAAAAGACTACCTTCCATAATGACATGGTTACCATCCATTGGAGTAAAAAAATCTCGACAACAGACTACTTTCCATAATGACAAAGCTACCATCCATTGGACTAACAAAAATCTCGACAACAGACTACCTTTCATAATGATAAGGCTACAATCCATTGGAATAACAAAAATCTCGACAACAGACTACCTTTCATAATGACAAGGCTACCATTCAATGGAATAAAAAAAATATCGAGAACATACTACCTTTCATAATGACAAGACTACCATCCATTGGAGTAACAAAAATATGAACAACTGACTATGTTCCTTAATGACAAGGCTACCATCCATTGGAGTAACAGAAATCTCAATGACAAACTACCTTCCATAATGACAAGGCTACAATCCATTGAAGTAACAAAAATCTTGACAGTAGACTACGTTCCATAATGACAAGGATACCATCCATTCGAGTAACAAAAATATCGACAACACACTACCTTCCATAATGACAAGGCTACCATCCATTGGGATAACAAAAATATCGACAATAGACTATGTTCCATAATGACAAGGATACCATCCATTGAAGTAATAAAAATCTTGACAATAGACTACATTCCATTATAACAAGGCTACCATCCATTAGAGTAACAAAAAACTCGACAATAGACTACCTTCCATGATGACAAGGCTACCATCCATTGAAGTAACAAAAAGATCGAAAATAGACTATGTCCCATAGTAACAAGGCTACCATCCATTGGAGTAACAAAAATCTCAACAAGAGACTACCTTCCATAATGAAAAGGTTACCATCCATTGGAATAAAAAAGATATCGACAATAGACTATGTTCCATAATGACAAGGCTACCATCCATCGGAGTTTCAAAAATCTCGACAACAGACTACCTTCCAAAATGACAAGGCAACCATCCTATGGAGTAATAAAAATCTCGACAATAAACTACCTTCCATAATGACAAGGCTACCATCCAATGGAATAACAAAAATCTCGACAACAGACTACCTTTCATAATGACAAGGCTACCATCCATTGGAGTAACAAAAATCTCGACAACAGACTACATTCCTTAACGACAAGGTTACCATCCATTTGAATAATAAAAATCTCGACAACAGACTACCTTCCATAATGACAAGGCTACAATCCATTGGGGTAACAAAAATCTCGACATTAGACTATGTTCCATAATGACAAGGCTACCATCCATTCGAGTAACAAAAATCTCGACAACACACTACCTTCCATAATGACAAGGCTACCATCCATTGGGGTAACAAAAATATCGACAATAGACTATGTTCCATAATGACAAGGCTACCATCCATTGGAGTAATAAAAATCTTGACAACAGACTACGTTCCATTATAACAAGGCAACCATCCATTAGAGTAACAAAAATCTAGACAATAGACTACCTTCCATGATGACAAGGCTTCCATCCATTGGAGTAACAAAAATATCGAAAATAAACTATGTTCCATAGTAACAAGGCTACCATCCACTGGAGTAACAAAAATCTCGACAAGAGACTACCTTCCATAATGAAAAGGTTACCATCCATTGGAATGAAAAACATATCGACAATAGACTATGTTCCATAATGACAAGGATACCATCCATTGGAGTAACAAAAATATCGACAACACACTACCTTCCATAATGACAACGCTACCATCCATTGGGATAACAAAAATATCGACAATAGACTATGTTCCATAATGACAAGGATACCATCCATTAGAGTAATAAAAATCTTGACAATAGACTACATTCCATTATAACAAGGCTACCATCCATTAGAGTAACAAAAAACTCGACAATAGACTACCTTCCATGATGACAAGGCTACCATCCATTGAAGTAACAAAAATATCGAAAATAGACTATGTCCCATAGTAACAAGGCTACCATCCATTGGAGTAATAAAAATCTTGACAACAGACTACGTTCCATTATAACAAGGCAACCATCCATTAGAGTAACAAAAATCTAGACAATAGACTACCTTCCATGATGACAAGGCTTCCATCCATTGGAGTAACAAAAATATCGAAAATAAACTATGTTCCATAGTAACAAGGCTACCATCCACTGGAGTAACAAAAATCTCGACAAGAGACTACCTTCCATAATGAAAAGGTTACCATCCATTGGAATGAAGAACATATCGACAATAGACTATGTTCCATAATGACAAGGATACCATCCATTGGAGTAACAAAAATATCGACAACACACTACCTTCCATAATGACAACGCTACCATCCATTGGGATAACAAAAATATCGAAAATAGACTATGTTCCATAATGACAAGGATACCATCCATTGGAGTAATAAAAATCTTGACAATAGACTACATTCCATTATAACAAGGCTACCATCCATTAGAGTAACAAAAAACTCGACAATAGACTACCTTCCATGATGACAAGGCTACCATCCATTGAAGTAACAAAAATATCGAAAATAGACTATGTCCCATAGTAACAAGGCTACCATCCATTGGAGTAACAAAAATCTCAACAAGAGACTACCTTCCATAATGAAAAGGTTACCATCCATTGGAATAAAAAAGATATCGGCAATAGACTATGTTCCATAATGACAAGGCTACCATACATCGGAGTTTCAAAAATCTCGACAACAGACTACCTTCCAAAATGACAAGGCAACCATCCTATGGAGTAATAAAAATCTCGACAACAGACTACCTTCCATAATGACAAGGCTACCATCCAATGGAATAACAAAAATCTCGACAACAGACTACCTTTCATAATGACAAGGCTACCATCCATTGGAGTAACAAAAATCTCAACAAAAGACTACATTCCTTAACGACAAGGTTACCATCCATTTGATTAACAAAAATCTCGACAACAGACTACCTTCCATAATGACAAGGCTACAATCCATTGGAGTAACAAAAATCTCGACAATAGACTATGTTCCAAAATGACAAGGCTACCATCCATTCGAGTAACAAAAATCTCGACAACACACTACCTTCCATAATGACAAGGCTACCATCCATTGGGGTAACAAAAATATCGACAATAGACTATGTTCCATAATGACAAGGCTACCATCCATTGGAGTAATAAAAATCTTGACAACAGACTATGTTCCATTATAACAAGGCAACCATCCATTAGAGTAACAAAAATCTAGACAATAGACTACCTTCCATGATGACAAGGCTTCCATCCATTGGAGTAACAAAAATATCGAAAATAAACTATGTTCCATAGTAACAAGGCTACCATCCACTGGAGTAACAAAAATCTCGACAAGAGACTACCTTCCATAATGAAAAGGTTACCATCCATTGGAATGAAAAACATATCGACAATAGACTATGTTCCATAATGACAAGGATACCATCCATTGGAGTAACAAAAATATCGACAACACACTACCTTCCATAATGACAACGCTACCATCCATTGGGATAACAAAAATATCGACAATAGACTATGTTCCATAATGACAAGGATACCATACATTAGAGTAATAAAAATCTTGACAATAGACTACATTCCATTATAACAAGGCTACCATCCATTAGAGTAACAAAAAACTCGACAATAGACTACCTTCCATGATGACAAGGCTACCATCCATTGAAGTAACAAAAATATCGAAAATAGACTATGTCCCATAGTAACAAGGCTACCATCCATTGGAGTAATAAAAATCTTGACAACAGACTACGTTCCATTATAACAAGGCAACCATCCATTAGAGTAACAAAAATCTAGACAATAGACTACCTTCCATGATGACAAGGCTTCCATCCATTGGAGTAACAAAAATATCGAAAATAAACTATGTTCCATAGTAACAAGGCTACCATCCACTGGAGTAACAAAAATCTCGACAAGAGACTACCTTCCATAATGAAAAGGTTACCATCCATTGGAATGAAAAACATATCGACAATAGACTATGTTCCATAATGACAAGGATACCATCCATTGGAGTAACAAAAATATCGACAACACACTAGCTTCCATAATGACAACGCTACCATCCATTGGGATAACAAAAATATCGACAATAGACTATGTTCCATAATGACAAGGATACCATCCATTGGAGTAATAAAAATCTTGACAATAGACTACATTCCATTATTACAAGGCTACCATCCATTAGAGTAACAAAAAACTCGACAATAGACTACCTTCCATGATGACAAGGCTACCATCCATTGAAGTAACAAAAATATCGAAAATAGACTATGTCCCATAGTAACAAGGCTACCATCCATTGGAGTAACAAAAATCTCAACAAGAGACTACCTTCTATAATGAAAAGGTTACCATCCATTGGAATAAAAAAGATATCGGCAATAGACTATGTTCCATAATGACAAGGCTACCATCCATCGGAGTTTCAAAAATCTCGACAACAGACTACCTTCCAAAATGACAAGGCAACCATCCTATGGAGTAATAAAAATCTCGACAACAGACTACCTTCCATAATGACAAGGCTACCATCCAATGGAATAACAAAAATCTCGACAACAGACTACCTTTCATAATGACAAGGCTACCATCCATTGGAGTAACAAAAATCTCAACAACAGACTACATTCCTTAACGACAAGGTTACCATCCATTTGATTAACAAAAATCTCGACAACAGACTACCTTCCATAATGACAAGGCTACAATCCATTGGAGTAACAAAAATCTCGACAATAGACTATGTTCCATAATGACAAGGCTACCATCCATTCGAGTAACAAAAATCTCGACAACACACTACCTTCCATAATGACAAGGCTACCATCCATTGGGGTAACAAAAATATCGACAATAGACTATGTTCCATAATGACAAGGCTACCATCCATTGGAGTAATAAAAATATTGACAACAGACTACGTTCCATTATAACAAGGCAACCATCCATTAGAGTAACAAAAATCTAGACAATAGACTACCTTCCATCATGACAAGGCTTCCATCCATTGGAGTAACAAAAATATCGAAAATAAACTATGTTCCATAGTAACAAGGCTACCATCCACTGGAGTAACAAAAATCTCGACAAGAGACTACCTTCCATAATGAAAAGGTTACCATCCATTGGAATGAAAAACATATCGACAATAGACTATGTTCCATAATGACAAGGATACCATCCATTGGAGTAACAAAAATATCGACAACACACTACCTTCCATAATGACAACGCTACCATCCATTGGGATAACAAAAATATCGACAATAGACTATGTTCCATAATGACAAGGATACCATACATTAGAGTAATAAAAATCTTGACAATAGACTACATTCCATTATAACAAGGCTACCATCCATTAGAGTAACAAAAAACTCGACAATAGACTACCTTCCATGATGACAAGGCTACCATCCATTGAAGTAACAAAAATATCGAAAATAGACTATGTCCCATAGTAACAAGGCTACCATCCATTGGAGTAATAAAAATCTTGACAACAGACTACGTTCCATTATAACAAGGCAACCATCCATTAGAGTAACAAAAATCTAGACAATAGACTACCTTCCATGATGACAAGGCTTCCATCCATTGGAGTAACAAAAATATCGAAAATAAACTATGTTCCATAGTAACAAGGCTACCATCCACTGGAGTAACAAAAATCTCGACAAGAGACTACCTTCCATAATGAAAAGGTTACCATCCATTGGAATGAAAAACATATCGACAATAGACTATGTTCCATAATGACAAGGATACCATCCATTGGAGTAACAAAAATATCGACAACACACTACCTTCCATAATGACAACGCTACCATCCATTGGGATAACAAAAATATCGAAAATAGACTATGTTCCATAATGACAAGGATACCATCCATTGGAGTAATAAAAATCTTGACAATAGACTACATTCCATTATAACAAGGCTACCATCCATTAGAGTAACAAAAAACTCGACAATAGACTACCTTCCATGATGACAAGGCTACCATCCATTGAAGTAACAAAAATATCGAAAATAGACTATGTCCCATAGTAACAAGGCTACCATCCATTGGAGTAACAAAAATCTCAACAAGAGACTACCTTCCATAATGAAAAGGTTACCATCCATTGGAATAAAAAAGATATCGGCAATAGACTATGTTCCATAATGACAAGGCTACCATCCATCGGAGTTTCAAAAATCTCGACAACAGACTACCTTCCAAAATGACAAGGCAACCATCCTATGGAGTAATAAAAATCTCGACAACAGACTACCTTCCATAATGACAAGGCTACCATCCAATGGAATAACAAAAATCTCGACAACAGACTACCTTTCATAATGACAAGGCTACCATCCATTGGAGTAACAAAAATCTCAACAAAAGACTACATTCCTTAACGACAAGGTTACCATCCATTTGATTAACAAAAATCTCGACAACAGACTACCTTCCATAATGACAAGGCTACAATCCATTGGAGTAACAAAAATCTCGACAATAGACTATGTTCCATAATGACAAGGCTACCATCCATTCGAGTAACAAAAATCTCGACAACACACTACCTTCCATAATGACAAGGCTACCATCCATTGGGGTAACAAAAATATCGACAATAGACTATGTTCCATAATGACAAGGCTACCATCCATTGGAGTAATAAAAATCTTGACAACAGACTACGTTCCATTATAACAAGGCAACCATCCATTAGAGTAACAAAAATCTAGACAATAGACTACCTTCCATGATGACAAGGCTTCCATCCATTGGAGTAACAAAAATATCGAAAATAAACTATGTTCCATAGTAACAAGGCTACCATCCACTGGAGTAACAAAAATCTCGACAAGAGACTACCTTCCATAATGAAAAGGTTACCATCCATTGGAATGAAAAACATATCGACAATAGACTATGTTCCATAATGACAAGGATACCATCCATTGGAGTAACAAAAATATCGACAACACACTACCTTCCATAATGACAACGCTACCATCCATTGGGATAACAAAAATATCGACAATAGACTATGTTCCATAATGACAAGGATACCATACATTAGAGTAATAAAAATCTTGACAATAGACTACATTCCATTATAACAAGGCTACCATCCATTAGAGTAACAAAAAACTCGACAATAGACTACCTTCCATGATGACAAGGCTACCATCCATTGAAGTAACAAAAATATCGAAAATAGACTATGTCCCATAGTAACAAGGCTACCATCCATTGGAGTAATAAAAATCTTGACAACAGACTACGTTCCATTATAACAAGGCAACCATCCATTAGAGTAACAAAAATCTAGACAATAGACTACCTTCCATGATGACAAGGCTTCCATCCATTGGAGAAACAAAAATATCGAAAATAAACTATGTTCCATAGTAACAAGGCTACCATCCACTGGAGTAACAAAAATCTCGACAAGAGACTACCTTCCATAATGAAAAGGTTACCATCCATTGGAATGAAAAACATATCGACAATAGACTATGTTCCATAATGACAAGGATACCATCCATTGGAGTAACAAAAATATCGACAACACACTACCTTCCATAATGACAACGCTACCATCCATTGGGATAACAAAAATATCGACAATAGACTATGTTCCATAATGACAAGGATACCATCCATTGGAGTAATAAAAATCTTGACAATAGACTACATTCCATTATAACAAGGCTACCATCCATTAGAGTAACAAAAAACTCGACAATAGACTACCTTCCATGATGACAAGGCTACCATCCATTGAAGTAACAAAAATATCGAAAATAGACTATGTCCCAAAGTAACAAGGCTACCATCCATTGGAGTAACAAAAATCTCAACAAGAGACTACCTTCTATAATGAAAAGGTTACCATCCATTGGAATAAAAAAGATATCGGCAATAGACTATGTTCCATAATGACAAGGCTACCATCCATCGGAGTTTCAAAAATCTCGACAACAGACTACCTTCCAAAATGACAAGGCAACCATCCTATGGAGTAATAAAAATCTCGACAACAGACTACCTTCCATAATGACAAGGCTACCATCCAATGGAATAACAAAAATCTCGACAACAGACTACCTTTCATAATAACAAGGCTACCATCCATTGGAGTAACAAAAATCTCAACAACAGACTACATTCCTTAACGACAAGGTTACCATCCATTTGATTAACAAAAATCTCGACAACAGACTACCTTCCAAAATGACAAGGCTACAATCCATTGGAGTAACAAAAATCTCGACAATAGACTATGTTCCATAATGACAAGGCTACCATCCATTCGAGTAACAAAAATCTCGACAACACACTACCTTCCATAATGACAAGGCTACCATCCATTGGGGTAACAAAAATATCGACAATAGACTATGTTCCATAATGACAAGGCTACCATCCATTGGAGTAATAAAAATCTTGACAACAGACTACGTTCCTTTATAACAAGGCAACCATCCATTAGAGTAACAAAAATCTAGACAATAGACTACTTTCCATGATGACAAGGCTTCCATCCATTGGAGTAACAAAAATATCGAAAATAAACTATGTTCCATAGTAACAAGGCTACCATCCACTGGAGTAACAAAAATCTCGACAAGAGACTACCTTCCATAATGAAAAGGTTACCATCCATTGGAATGAAAAACATATCGACAATAGACTATGTTCCATAATGACAAGGATACCATCCATTGGAGTAACAAAAATATCGACAACACACTACCTTCCATAATGACAACGCTACCATCCATTGGGATAACAAAAATATCGACAATAGACTATGTTCCATAATGACAAGGATACCATACATTAGAGTAATAAAAATCTTGACAATAGACTACATTGCATTATAACAAGGCTACCATCCATTACACTAACAAAAAACTCGACAATAGACTACCTTCCATGATGACAAGGCTACCATCCATTGAAGTAACAAAAATATCGAAAATAGACTATGTCCCATAGTAACAAGGCTACCATCCATTGGAGTAACAAAAATCTTGACAACAGACTACGTTCCATTATAACAAGGCAACCATCCATTAGAGTAACAAAAATCTAGACAATAGACTACCTTCCATCATGACAAGGCTTCCATCCATTGGAGTAACAATAATATCGAAAATAAACTATGTTCCATAGTAACAAGGCTACCATCCACTGGAGTAACAAAAATCTCGACAAGAGACTACCTTCCATAATGAAAAGGTTACCATCCATTGGAATGAAAAACATATCGACAATAGACTATGTTCCATAATGACAAGGATACCATCCATTGGAGTAACAAAAATATCGACAACACACTACCTTCCATAATGACAACGCTACCATCCATTGGGATAACAAAAATATCGACAATAGACTATGTTCCATAATGACAAGGATACCATCCATTGGAGTAATAAAAATCTTGACAATAGACTACATTCCATTATAACAAGGCTACCATCCATTAGAGTAACAAAAAACTCGACAATAGACTACCTTCCATGATGACAAGGCTACCATCCATTGAAGTAACAAAAATATCGAAAATAGACTATGTCCCATAGTAACAAGGCTACCATCCATTGGAGTAACAAAAATCTCAACAAGAGACTACCTTCCATAATGAAAAGGTTACCATCCATTGGAATAAAAAAGATATCGGCAATAGACTATGTTCCATAATGACAAGGCTACCATCCATCGGAGTTTCAAAAATCTCGACAACAGACTACCTTCCAAAATGACAAGGCAACCATCCTATGGAGTAATAAAAATCTCGACAACAGACTACCTTCCATAATGACAAGGCTACCATCCAATGGAATAACAAAAATCTCGACAACAGACTACCTTTCATAATGACAAGGCTACCATCCATTGGAGTAACAAAAATCTCAACAACAGACTACATTCCTTAACGACAAGGTTACCATCCATTTGATTAACAAAAATCTCGACAACAACTACCTTCCATAATGACAAGGCTACAATCCATTGGAGTAACAAAAATCTTGACAATAGACTATTTTCCATAATGACAAGGCTACCATCCATTCGAGTAACAAAAATCTCGACAACACACTACCTTCCATAATGACAAGGCTACCATCCATTGGGGTAACAAAAATATCGACAATAGACTATGTTCCATAATGACAAGGCTACCATCCATTGGAGTAATAAAAATCTTGACAACAGACTACGTTCCATTATAACAAGGCAACCATCCATTAGAGTAACAAAAATCTAGACAATAGACTACCTTCCATGATGACAAGGCTTCCATCCATTGGAGTAACAAAAATATCGAAAATAAACTATGTTCCATAGTAACAAGGCTACCATCCACTGGAGTAACAAAAATCTCGACAAGAGACTACCTTCCATAATGAAAAGGTTACCATCCATTGGAATGAAAAACATATCGACAATAGACTATGTTCCATAATGACAAGGATACCATCCATTGGAGTAACAAAAATATCGACAACACACTACCTTCCATAATGACAACGCTACCATCCATTGGGATAACAAAAATATCGACAATAGACTATGTTCCATAATGACAAGGATACCATCCATTGGAGTAATAAAAATCTTGACAATAGACTACATTCCATTATAACAAGGCTACCATCCATTAGAGTAACAAAAAACTCGACAATAGACTACCTTCCATGATGACAAGGCTACCATCCATTGAAGTAACAAAAATATCGAAAATAGACTATGTCCCATAGTAACAAGGCTACCATCCATTGGAGTAACAAAAATCTCAACAAGAGACTACCTTCCATAATGAAAAGGTTACCATCCATTGGAATAAAAAAGATATCGGCAATAGACTATGTTCCATAATGACAAGGCTACCATCCATCGGAGTTTCAAAAATCTCGACAACAGACTACCTTCCAAAATGACAAGGCAACCATCCTATGGAGTAATAAAAATCTCGACAACAGACTACCTTCCATAATGACAAGGCTACCATCCAATGGAATAACAAAAATCTCGACAACAGACTACCTTTCATAATGACAAGGCTACCATCCATTGGAGTAACAAAAATCTCGACAACAGACTACATTCCTTAACGACAAGGTTACCATCCATTTGATTAACAAAAATCTCGACAACAACTACCTTCCATAATGACAAGGCTACAATCCATTGGAGTAACAAAAATCTTGACAATAGACTATTTTCCATAATGACAAGGCTACCATCCATTCGAGTAACAAAAATCTCGACAACACACTACCTTCCATAATGACAAGGCTACCATCCATTGGGGTAACAAAAATATCGACAATAGACTATGTTCCATAATGACAAGGCTACCATCCATTGGAGTAATAAAAATCTTGACAACAGACTACGTTCCATTATAACAAGGCAACCATCCATTAGAGTAACAAAAATCTAGACAATAGACTACCTTCCATGATGACAAGGCTTCCATCCATTGGAGTAACAAAAATATCGAAAATAAACTATGTTCCATAGTAACAAGGCTACCATCCACTGGAGTAACAAAAATCTCGACAAGAGACTACCTTCCATAATGAAAAGGTTACCATCCATTGGAATGAAAAACATATCGACAATAGACTATGTTCCATAATGACAAGGATACCATCCATTGGAGTAACAAAAATCTCGACAACAGACTACTTTCCATAATGACAACGCTACCATCCATTGGGATAACAAAAATATCGACAATAGACTATGTTCCATAATGACAAGGATACCATCCATTGGAGTAATAAAAATCTTGACAATATACTACATTCCATTATAACAAGGCTACCATCCATTAGAGTAACAAAAAACTCGACAATAGACTACCTTCCATGATGACAAGGCTACCATCCATTGAAGTAACAAAAATATCGAAAATAGACTATGTCCCATAGTAACAAGGCTACCATCCATTGGAGTAACAAAAATCTCAACAAGAGACTACCTTCCATAATGAAAAGGTTACCATCCATTTGAATAAAAAAGATATCGGCAATAGACTATGTTCCATAATGACAAGGCTACCATCCATCGGAGTTTCAAAAATCTCGACAACAGACTACCTTCCAAAATGACAAGGCAACCATCCTATGGAGTAATAAAAATCTCGACAACAGACTACCTTCCATAATGACAAGGCTACCATCCAATGGAATAACAAAAATCTCGACAACAGACTACCTTCCATAATGACAACGCTACCATCCATTGGGATAACAAAAATATCGACAATAGACTATGTTCCATAATGACAAGGATACCATCCATTGGAGTAATAAAAATCTTGACAATATACTACATTCCATTATAACAAGGCTACCATCCATTAGAGTAACAAAAAACTCGACAATAGACTACCTTCCATGATGACAAGGCTACCATCCATTGAAGTAACAAAAATATCGAAAATAGACTATGTCCCATAGTAACAAGGCTACCATCCATTGGAGTAACAAAAATCTCAACAAGAGACTACCTTCCATAATGAAAAGGTTACCATCCATTTGAATAAAAAAGATATCGGCAATAGACTATGTTCCATAATGACAAGGCTACCATCCATCGGAGTTTCAAAAATCTCGACAACAGACTACCTTCCAAAATGACAAGGCAACCATCCTATGGAGTAATAAAAATCTCGACAACAGACTACCTTCCATAATGACAAGGCTACCATCCAATGGAATAACAAAAATCTCGACAACAGACTACCTTTCATAATGACAAGGCTGCCATCCATTGGAGTAACAAAAATCTCGACAACAGACTACATTCCTTAACGACAAGGTTACCATCCATTTGATTAACAAAAATCTCGACAACAGACTACCTTCCATAATGACAAGGCTACAATCCATTGGAGTAACAAAAATCTCAACAACAGACTACCTTCCATAATGACAAGGCTACCATCCATTCGAGTAACAAAAATCTCGACAACAGACTACCTTCCATAATGACAAGGCTACAATCCATTGGAGTAACAAAAATCTCGATAATAGACTATGTTCCATAATGACAAGGCTACCATCCATTCGAGTAACAAAATTCTCGACAACACACTACCTTCCATAATGACAAGGCTACCATCCATTGGGGTAACAAAAATATCGACAATAGACTATGTTCGATAATGACAAGGCTACCGTCCATTGGAGTAATAAAAATCTTGACAACAGACTACGTTCCATTATAACAAGGCAACCATCCATTAGAGTAACAAAAATCTCGACAATAGACTACCTTCCATGATGACAAGGCTTCCATCCATTGGAGTAACAAAAATATTGAAAATAAACTATGTTCCATAGTAACAAGGCTACCATCCATTGGAGTAACAAAAATATCGACAAGAGACTACCTTCCATAATGAAAAGGTTACCATCCATTGGAATAAAAAACTTATCGACAATAGACTATGTTCCATAATGACAAGGCTACCATCCATTGGAGTAACAAAAATGTCGAAAATAGACCATGTTCCATAGTAACAAGGCTACCATCCATTGGAGTAACAAAAATCTCGACAAGAGACTACCTTCCATAATGAAAAGGTTACCATCCATTGGAATAAATAACATATCCACAATAGACTATGTTCCATAATGACAAGGCTACCATCCATTGGAGGAACAAAAATCTCGACAACAGACTACTTTCCATAATGACAACGCTACCATCCATTGGAGTAACAAAAATCTCGACAACAGACTACCTTCCATAATGACAAGGTTACCATCCATTGGAATAACAAAGATATCGACAAAAGACTACCTTCCATAATGACATGGTTACCATCCATTGGAGTAAAAAAATCTCGACAACAGACTACTTTCCATAATGAGAAAGCTACCATCCATTGGACTAACAAAAATCTCGACAACAGACTACGTTTCATAATGATAAGGCTACAATCCATTGGAATAACAAAAATCTCGACAACAGACTACCTTCCATAATGACAAGGCTACCATCCATTGGAGTAACAAAAATCTCAATGACAAACTACCTTCCATAATGACAAGGCTACAATCCATTGAAGTAACAAAAATCTTGACATTAGACTACGTTCCATAATGACAAGGATACCATCCATTCTAGTTACAAAAATATCGAAAACAGACTACCTTCCATAATGACATGGCTACCATCCATTGGAGTAACAAAAATCTCGACAAGAGACTACCTTCCATAATGAAAAGGTTACCATCCATTGGAATAAAAAACATATCGACAATAGACTATGTTCCATAATGACAAGGCTACCATCCATTGGAGTAACAAAAATCTCGACAACATACTACTTTCGATAATGATAACGCTACCATCCATTGGAGTAACAAAAATCTCGACAACAGACTACCTTCCATAATGACAAGGTTACCATCCATTGGAATAACAAAGATATCGAAAAAAGACTACCTTCCATAATGACATGGTTACCATCCATTGGAGTAAAAAAATCTCGACAACAGACTACTTTCCATAATGACAAAGCTACCATCCATTGGACTAACAAAAATCTCGACAACAGACTACCTTTCATAATGATAAGGCTACAATCCATTGGAATAACAAAAATCTCGACAACAGACTACCTTTCATTATGACAAGGCTACCATTCAATGGAATAAAAAAAATATCGAGAACATACTACCTTTCATAATGACAAGACTACCATCCATTGGAGTAACAAAAATATGAACAACAGACTATGTTCCTTAATGACAAGGCTACCATCCATTGGAGTAACAGAAATCTCAATGACAAACTACCTTCCATAATGACAAGGCTACAATCCATTGAAGTAACAAAAATCTTGACAGTAGACTACGTTCCATAATGACAAGGATACCATCCATTCGAGTAACAAAAATATCGACAACACACTACCTTCCATAATGATAAGGCTACCATCCATTGGGATAACAAAAATATCGACAATAGACTATGTTCCATAATGACAAGGATACCATCCATTGGAGTAATAAAAATCTTGACAATAGACTACATTCGATTATAACAAGGCTACCATCCATTAGAGTAACAAAAAACTCGACAATAGACTACCTTCCATGATGACAAGGCTACCATCCATTGAAGTAACAAAAAGATCGAAAATAGACTATGTCCCATAGTAACAAGGCTACCTTCCATAATGAAAAGGTTACCATCCATTGGAATAAAAAAGATATCAACAATAGACTATGTTCCATAATGACAAGGCTACCATCCATCGGAGTTTCAAAAATCTTGACAAGAGACTACCTTCCAAAATGACAAGGCAACCATCCTATGGAGTAATAAAAATCTCGACAACAGACTACCTTCCATCATGACAAGGCTACCATCCAATGGAATAACAAAAATCTCGACAACAGACTACCTTTCATAATGAGAAGGCTACCATCCATTGGAGTAACAAAAATCTCAACAACAGACTACATTCCTTAACGACAAGGTTACCATCCATTTGAATAACAAAAATCTCGACAACAGACTACCTTCCATAATGACAAATCTACCATCCATTGGGGTAACAAAAATCTCGACAATAGACTATGTTCCATAATGACAAGGCTACCATCCATTCGAGTAACAAAAATCTCGACAACACACTACCTTCCATTATTACAAGGCTACCATCCATTGGGGTAACAAAAATATCGAAAATAGACTATGTTCCATAATGACAAGGCTACCATCCATTGGAGTAATAAAAATCTTGACAACAGACTACGTTCCATTATAACAAGGCAACCATCCATTAGAGTAACAAAAATCTAGACAATAGACTACCTTCCATGATGACAAGGCTTCCATCCATTGGAGTAACAAAAATATCGAAAATAAACTATGTTCCATAGTAACAAGGCTACCATCCATTGGAGTAACAAAAATCTCGACAAGAGACTACCTTCCATAATGAAAAGGTTACCATCCATTGGAATAAAAAACATATCGACAATAGACTATGTTCCATAATGACAAGGATACCATCCATTGAAGTAACAAAAATCTCGACAATAGACTACTTTCCATAATGACAACGCTACCATCCATTGGAGTAACAAAAATCTCGACAATAGACTACCTTCCATGATAAAAAGGCTTCCATCCGTTGGAGTAACAAAAATATCGAAAATAGACCATGTTCCATAGTAACAAGGCTACCATCCATTGGAGTAACAAAAATCTCGACAAGAGACTACCTTCCATAATGAAAAGGTTACCATCCATTGGAATAAAAAACATATCGACAATAGACTATGTTCCACAATGACAAGGCTACCATCCATTGGAGTAACAAAAATCTCGACAACAGACTACTTTCCATAATGACAACGCTACCATCCATTGGAGTAACAAAAATCTCGACAACAGACTACCTTCCCTAATGATAAGGTTACCATCCATTGGAATAGCAAAGATATCGACAAAAGACTACCTTCCATAATGACATGGTTACCATCCATTGGAGTAAAAAAAATCTCGACAACAGACTACTTTCCATAATGACAAAGCTACCATCCATTGGACTAACAAAAATCTCAACAACAGACTAATTTTCATAATGATAAGGCTACAATCCATTGGAATAACAAAAATCTCGACAATAGACTACCTTCCATAATGTCAAGGCTACCATTAAATGGAATAACTAAAATATCGAGAACATACTACCTTTCATAATGACAAGACTACCATCCATTGGAGTAAGAAAAATATGAACAACAGACTATGTTCCTTAATGACAAGGCTACCATCCATTGGAGTAACAGAAATCTCAATGACAAACTACCTTCCATAATGACAAGGCTACAATCCATTGAAGTAACAAAAATCTTGATATTAGACTACGTTCCATAATGACAAGGATACCATCCATTCGAGTTAAAAAGATATCGACAACAGACTACCTTCCATAATGACAAGGCTACAATCCATTGGAGTAACAAAAATCTCGACAATAGACTATGTTCCATAATGACAAGGCTACCATCTATTCGAGTAACAAAAATCTCGACAACACACTACCTTCCATAATGACAAGGCTACCATCCATTGGGGTAACAAAAATATCGACAATAGACTATGTTCCATAATGACAAGGCTACCATCCATTGGAGTAATAAAAATCTTGACAACATACTACGTTCCATTATAACAAGGCAACCATCCATTAGAGTAACAAAAATATCGACAATAGACTACCTTCCATGATGACAAGGCTTCCATCCATTGGAGTAACAAAAGCATCGAAAATAGACTATGTTCCATAGTAACAAGGCTACCATCCATTGGAGTAACAAAAATCTCGACAAGAGACTACCTTCCATAATGAAAAGGTTACCATCCATTGGAATAAAAAACATATCGACAATAGACTATGTTCCATAATGACAAGGCTACCATCCATTGGAGTAACAAAAATCTCGACAACAGACTACTTTCCATAATGACAACGCTACCATCCATTGGAGTAACAAAAATCTCGACAACAGACTACCTTCCATAATGACAAGGATACCATCCATTGAGAAACAAAGATATCGACAATAGACTACCTTCTATAATTGCAAGGCTACTATCCATTGGAGTAAAAAAAATCTCGACAACAGACTACCTTCCAGAATGACAAGTTCATCATCCGTTGGAATGACAAAAATATCGACAACAAGCTAACTTCAATAATGACAAGGCTACCATCCATTGGAGTAACAAAAATATCGACAACAGACTATGTTCGATAATGACAAGGCTACCATCCATTGGAGTAAGAAAAATCTCGACAACAGACTACCTTCCAAAATGACAAGGCTATCATCCTATGGAGTA
This sequence comes from Vicia faba, assembly GCA_948472305.1. NCBI lineage: Eukaryota > Viridiplantae > Streptophyta > Magnoliopsida > Fabales > Fabaceae > Vicia > Vicia faba. The sequence goes on from OX451738.1 coordinate 755,550,628, forward strand.
ATAAAAATCTCTACAACAGACTACCTTCAATAATGACAAGGCTACCATCCATTTAGTAACAAAGATATCGACAACCAACTACCTTCCATAATGACAAGGCTACAATCCATTAGAGTAAAAAAATCTCGACAAAAGACTACCTTCCTTAACGACAAGGTTACCATCAATTTGAATAACAAAAATCTCGACAACAGACTACCTGCCATAATGACAAGGCTACCATCCATTGGAGTAACAAAAATCTCGACAACAAACTACGTTCCATAATGACAAGGTTACCATCCATTTGAATAACAAAGATATCGGCAAATGACTACCTTCCCTAATGACATGGTTATCGTCCATTGGAGTAATAAAAATCTTGACAACAGACTACGTTCCATTATAACAAGGCAACCATCCATTAGAGTAACAAAAATCTCGACAATAGACTACCTTCCATGATGACAAGGCTTCCATCCATTGGAGTAACAAAAATATTGAAAATAAACTATGTTCCATAGTAACAAGGCTACCATCCATTGGAGTAACAAAAATATTGACAAGAGACTACCTTCCATAATGAAAAGGTTACCATCCATTGGAATAAAAAACTTATCGACAATAGACTATGTTCCATAATGACAAGGCTACCATCCATTGGAGTAACAAAAATGTCGAAAATAGACCATGTTCCATAGTAACAAGGCTACCATCCATTGGAGTAACAAAAATCTCGACAAGAGACTACCTTCCATAATGAAAAGGTTACCATCCATTGGAATAAATAACATATCCACAATAGACTATGTTCCATAATGACAAGGCTACCATCCATTGGAGGAACAAAAATCTCGACAACAGACTACTTTCCATAATGACAACGCTACCATCCATTGGAGTAACAAAAATCTCGACAACAGACTACCTTCCATAATGACAAGGTTACCATCCATTGGAATAACAAAGATATCGACAAAAGACTACCTTCCATAATGACATGGTTACCATCCATTGGAGTAAAAAAATCTCGACAACAGACTACTTTCCATAATGAGAAAGCTACCATCCATTGGACTAACAAAAATCTCGACAACAGACTACGTTTCATAATGATAAGGCTACAATCCATTGGAATAACAAAAATCTCGACAACAGACTACCTTCCATAATGACAAGGCTACCATCCATTGGAGTAACAAAAATCTCAATGACAAACTACCTTCCATAATGACAAGGCTACAATCCATTGAAGTAACAAAAATCTTGACATTAGACTACGTTCCATAATGACAAGGATACCATCCATTCTAGTTACAAAAATATCGAAAACAGACTACCTTCCATAATGACATGGCTACCATCCATTGGAGTAACAAAAATCTCGACAAGAGACTACCTTCCATAATGAAAAGGTTACCATCCATTGGAATAAAAAACATATCGACAATAGACTATGTTCCATAATGACAAGGCTACCATCCATTGGAGTAACAAAAATCTCGACAACATACTACTTTCGATAATGATAACGCTACCATCCATTGGAGTAACAAAAATCTCGACAACAGACTACCTTCCATAATGACAAGGTTACCATCCATTGGAATAACAAAGATATCGAAAAAAGACTACCTTCCATAATGACATGGTTACCATCCATTGGAGTAAAAAAATCTCGACAACAGACTACTTTCCATAATGACAAAGCTACCATCCATTGGACTAACAAAAATCTCGACAACAGACTACCTTTCATAATGATAAGGCTACAATCCATTGGAATAACAAAAATCTCGACAACAGACTACCTTTCATTATGACAAGGCTACCATTCAATGGAATAAAAAAAATATCGAGAACATACTACCTTTCATAATGACAAGACTACCATCCATTGGAGTAACAAAAATATGAACAACAGACTATGTTCCTTAATGACAAGGCTACCATCCATTGGAGTAACAGAAATCTCAATGACAAACTACCTTCCATAATGACAAGGCTACAATCCATTGAAGTAACAAAAATCTTGACAGTAGACTACGTTCCATAATGACAAGGATACCATCCATTCGAGTAACAAAAATATCGACAACACACTACCTTCCATAATGATAAGGCTACCATCCATTGGGATAACAAAAATATCGACAATAGACTATGTTCCATAATGACAAGGATACCATCCATTGGAGTAATAAAAATCTTGACAATAGACTACATTCGATTATAACAAGGCTACCATCCATTAGAGTAACAAAAAACTCGACAATAGACTACCTTCCATGATGACAAGGCTACCATCCATTGAAGTAACAAAAAGATCGAAAATAGACTATGTCCCATAGTAACAAGGCTACCTTCCATAATGAAAAGGTTACCATCCATTGGAATAAAAAAGATATCAACAATAGACTATGTTCCATAATGACAAGGCTACCATCCATCGGAGTTTCAAAAATCTTGACAAGAGACTACCTTCCAAAATGACAAGGCAACCATCCTATGGAGTAATAAAAATCTCGACAACAGACTACCTTCCATCATGACAAGGCTACCATCCAATGGAATAACAAAAATCTCGACAACAGACTACCTTTCATAATGAGAAGGCTACCATCCATTGGAGTAACAAAAATCTCAACAACAGACTACATTCCTTAACGACAAGGTTACCATCCATTTGAATAACAAAAATCTCGACAACAGACTACCTTCCATAATGACAAATCTACCATCCATTGGGGTAACAAAAATCTCGACAATAGACTATGTTCCATAATGACAAGGCTACCATCCATTCGAGTAACAAAAATCTCGACAACACACTACCTTCCATAATTACAAGGCTACCATCCATTGGGGTAACAAAAATATCGAAAATAGACTATGTTCCATAATGACAAGGCTACCATCCATTGGAGTAATAAAAATCTTGACAACAGACTACGTTCCATTATAACAAGGCAACCATCCATTAGAGTAACAAAAATCTAGACAATAGACTACCTTCCATGATGACAAGGCTTCCATCCATTGGAGTAACAAAAATATCGAAAATAAACTATGTTCCATAGTAACAAGGCTACCATCCATTGGAGTAACAAAAATCTCGACAAGAGACTACCTTCCATAATGAAAAGGTTACCATCCATTGGAATAAAAAACATATCGACAATAGACTATGTTCCATAATGACAAGGATACCATCCATTGAAGTAACAAAAATCTCGACAATAGACTACTTTCCATAATGACAACGCTACCATCCATTGGAGTAACAAAAATCTCGACAATAGACTACCTTCCATGATAAAAAGGCTTCCATCCGTTGGAGTAACAAAAATATCGAAAATAGACCATGTTCCATAGTAACAAGGCTACCATCCATTGGAGTAACAAAAATCTCGACAAGAGACTACCTTCCATAATGAAAAGGTTACCATCCATTGGAATAAAAAACATATCGACAATAGACTATGTTCCACAATGACAAGGCTACCATCCATTGGAGTAACAAAAATCTCGACAACAGACTACTTTCCATAATAACAACGCTACCATCCATTGGAGTAACAAAAATCTCGACAACAGACTACCTTCCCTAATGATAAGGTTACCATCCATTGGAATAGCAAAGATATCGACAAAAGACTACCTTCCATAATGACATGGTTACCATCCATTGGAGTAAAAAAAATCTCGACAACAGACTACTTTCCATAATGACAAAGCTACCATCCATTGGACTAACAAAAATCTCGACAACAGACTAATTTTCATAATGATAAGGCTACAATCCATTGGAATAACAAAAATCTCGACAATAGACTACCTTCCATAATGACAAGGCTACCATTAAATGGAATAACTAAAATATCGAGAACATACTACCTTTCATAATGACAAGACTACCATCCATTGGAGTAAGAAAAATATGAACAACAGACTATGTTCCTTAATGACAAGGCTACCATCCATTGGAGTAACAGAAATCTCAATGACAAACTACCTTCCATAATGACAAGGCTACAATCCATTGAAGTAACAAAAATCTTGATATTAGACTACCTTTCATAATGAGAAGGCTACCATCCATTGGAGTAACAAAAATCTCAACAACAGACTACATTCCTTAACGACAAGGTTACCATCCATTTGAATAACAAAAATCTCGACAACAGACTACCTTCCATAATGACAAATCTACCATCCATTGGGGTAACAAAAATCTCGACAATAGACTATGTTCCATAATGACAAGGCTACCATCTATTCGAGTAACAAAAATCTCGACAACACACTACCTTCCATAATGACAAGGCTACCATCCATTGGGGTAACAAAAATATCGACAATAGACTATGTTCCATAATGACAAGGCTACCATCCATTGGAGTAATAAAAATCTTGACAACATACTACGTTCCATTATAACAAGGCAACCATCCATTAGAGTAACAAAAATATCGACAATAGACTACCTTCCATGATGACAAGGCTTCCATCCATTGGAGTAACAAAAATATCGAAAATAGACTATGTTCCATAGTAACAAGGCTACCATCCATTGGAGTAACAAAAATCTCGACAAGAGACTACCTTCCATAATGAAAAGGTTACCATCCATTGGAATAAAAAACATATCGACAATAGACTATGTTCCATAATGACAAGGCTACCATCCATTGGAGTAACAAAAATCTCGACAACAGACTACTTTCCATAATGACAACGCTACCATCCATTGGAGTAACAAAAATCTCGACAACAGACTACCTTCCATAATGACAAGGATACCATCCATTGAGAAACAAAGATATCGACAATAGACTACCTTCTATAATTGCAAGGCTACTATCCATTGGAGTAAAAAAAATCTCGACAACAGACTACCTTCCAGAATGACAAGTTCATCATCCGTTGGAATGACAAAAATATCGACAACAAGCTAACTTCAATAATGACAAGGCTACCATCCATTGGAGTAACAAAAATATCGACAACAGACTATGTTCGATAATGACAAGGCTACCATCCATTGGAGTAAGAAAAATCTCGACAACAGACTACCTTCCAAAATGACAAGGCTATCATCCTATGGAGTAATAAAAATCTCTACAACAGACTACCTTCAATAATGACAAGGCTACCATCCATTTAGTAACAAAGATATCGACAACCAACTACCTTCCATAATGACAAGGCTACAATCCATTAGAGTAAAAAAAATCTCGACAAAAGACTACCTTCCTTAACGACAAGGTTACCATCAATTTGAATAACAAAAATCTCGACAACAGACTACCTGCCATAATGACAAGGCTACCATCCATTGGAGTAACAAAAATCTCGACAACAAACTACGTTCCATAATGACAAGGTTACCATCCATTGGAATAACAAAGATATCGGCAAATGACTACCTTCCCTAATGACATGGTTACCATCCATTGGAGTAAAAAAATCTTGACAACATACTACTTTCCATAATGACAAGGCTACCATCCATTGGACTAATAAAAATCTCGATAACATACTACCTTTCATAATGATAATGCTACAATCCATTGGAATAACAAAAATCTCGACAACAGACTACCTTCCATAATGACAAGGCTACCATTCAATGGAATAACAAAAATATCGAGAACATACTACCTTTCATAATGACAAGGCTACCATCCATTGGAGTAATAGAAATCTCAATGATAAACTACCTTCCATAATGACAAGGCTACAATCCATTGAAGTAACAAAAATATCGACAGTAGACTATGTTCCATAATGACAAGGATACCATCCATTCGAGTAACAAAAATATCGACAACAGACTACCTTCCATAATGACAAGGCTACCATCCATTGGGGTAACAAAAATATCGACAATAGACTATGTTCCATAATGACAATGATACCATCCATTGGAGTAATAAAAATATTGACAATAGACTACGTTCCATTATAACAAGGCTACCATCCATTAGAGTAACAGAAATCTCGACAATAGACTACCTTCCATGATGACAAGGCTACCATCCATTGCAGTAACAAAAATATCGAAAATTGACTATGTTCCATAGTAACAAGGCTACCATCCATTGGAGTAACAAAAATCTCGACAAGAAACTACCTTACATAAAGAAAAGGTTACTATCCATTGGAATAAAAAAGATATTGACAATAGACTATGTTCCATAGTGACAAGGCTACCATCGATTGGAGTTTCAAAAATCTCGACAACAGACTACCTTCCAAAATGACAAGGCAACCATCCTATGGAGTAATAAAAATCTCGACAACAGACTACCTTCCATAATGACAATGGTACCATCCATTGGAGTTTCAAAAATCTCGACAACAGACTACCTTCCAAAATGATAAGGCTACCATCCAATGGAATAACAAAATTCTCGACAACAGACTACCTTTCATAATGACAAGGCTACCATCCATTGGAGTAACAAAAATCTGAACAACAGACTACATTCCTTAACGACAAGGTTACCATCCATTTGAATAACAAAAATCTCGACAACAGACTACCTTCCATAATGACAAGGCTACAATCCGTTGGAGTAAAAAAAATCTCGACAATAGACTATGTTCCATAATGACAAGGCTACCATCCATTCGAGTAACAAAAATCTTGACAACACACTACCTTCCATAATGACAAAGCTACCATCCATTGGGGTAACAAAAATCTCGACAATAGACTATGTTCCATAATGACAAGGCTACCATCCATTCGAGTAACAAAAATCTCGACAACACACTACCTTCCATAATGACAAGGCTACCATCCATTGGGGTAACAAAAATATCGACAATAGACTATGTTCCATAATGACAAGGCTACCATCCATTGGAGTAATAAAAATCTTGACAACAGACTACGTTCCATTATAACAAGGCTACCATCCATTAGAGTAACAAAAATCTCGACAATAGACTACCTTCCATGATGACAAGGCTTCCATACATTGGAGTAACAAAAATATCGAAAATAGACTATGTTCCATAGTAACAAGGCTACCATCCATTGGAGTAAAAAAAATCTCGACAATAGACTACCTTCCATAATGAAAAGGTTACCATCCATTGGAATAAAAAACATATCGACTATAGACTATGTTCCATAATGACAAGGCTACCATCCATTGGAGTAACAAAAATCTCGACAATAGACTACTTTCCATAATGACAATGCTACCATCCATTGGAGTAACAAAAATCTCGATAACATACTACCTTCCATAATGACAAGGATACCATCCATTGAGAAACAAAGATATCGACAATAGACTACCTTATATAATTGCAAGGCAACTATCCATTGGAGTAAAAAAAATCTCGACAACAGACTACCTTCCATGATGATAAGTTCATCATCCGCTGGAATGACAAAAATATCGACAACAGACTACCTTCCATAATGACAAGGCTACCATCCATTGGATTAACAAAAATATCGATAACAGACTATGTTCCATAATGACAAGGCTACCATCCATTGGAGTAAGAAAAATCTCGACAACAGACTACCTTCCAAAATGACAAGGCTATCATCCTATGGAGTAATAAAAATCTCTACAACAGACTACCTTCAATAATGACAAGGCAACCATCCATTGAGTAACAAAGATATCAACAACAAACTACCTTCCATAATGACATGGCTACAATCCATTAGATTAAAAAAAATCTCGACAAAAGACTACCTTCCTTATCGAAAAGGTTACCATCAATTTGAATAACAAAAATCTCGACAATAGACTACCATCCATAATGACAAGGCTACCATCCATTAGAGTAACAAAAATCTCGACAACAGACTACCTTCCATAATGACGAGGTTACCATCCATTGGAATAACAAAGATATCGACAAAAGACTACCTTCCATAATGATATGGTTACCATCCATTGGAGTAAAAAAATATCGACAACAGACTACCTTTCATAATGATAAGGCTACAATCCATTGGAATAACAAAAATCTCGACAATAGACTACCTTCCATAATGACAAGGCTACCATTCAATGGAATAACAAAAATATCGAGAAGATACTACCTTTCATAATGACAAGACTACCATCCATTGGAGTAACAAAAATCTGAACAACAAACTATGTTCCTTAATGACAAGGCTACCATCCATTAGAGTAACAGAAATCTCAATGATAAACTACCTTCCACAATGACAAGGCTACAATCCATTGAAGTAACAAAAATCTCGACAGTAGACTACATTCCATAATGACAAGGATACCATCCATTCGAGTAACAAAAATATCGACAACAGACTACCTTCCATAATGACAAGGCTACCATCCATTAGGGTAACAAAAATATCGAAAATAGACTATGTTCCATAATGACAAGGATACCATCCATTGGAGTAATAAAAATCTTGACCACAGACTACGTTCCATTATAATAAGGCTACCATCCAATACAGTAACAAAAATCTCGACAATAGACTACCTTCCATGATGACAAGGCTACCATCCATTGGAGTAACAAAAATATTGAAAATAGACTATGTTCCATAGTAACAAGGCTACCATCCATTGTAGTAACAAAAATCTTTACAAGAGACTACCTTCCATAATGAAAAGGTTACCATCCATTGGACTAAAAAACATATCGACAATAGACTATGTTCCATAATGACAAGGCTACCATCCATTGGAGTTTCAAAAATCTCGACAACAGACTACCTTCCAAAATGACAAGGCAACCATCCTATGGAGTAAGAAAAATCTCAACAACAGACTACCATCCATAATGACAAGGCTACCATCCAATGGAATAACAAAAATCTCGACAACAGACTACCTTTCATAATGACAAGGCTACCATCCATTGGAGTAACAAAAATCTGTACAACAGACTACATTCGTTAACGACAAGGTTACCATCCATTTGAATAACAAAAATCTCGACAACAGACTACCTTCCATAATGACAAGGCTACAATCCATTGGAGTAACAAAAATCTCGACAATAGACTATGTTCCATAATGACAAGGCTACCATCCATTCGAGTAACAAAAATCTCGACAACAAACTACGTTCCATAATGACAAGGTTACCATCCATTGGAATAACAAAGATATCGGCAAATGACTACCTTCCCTAATGACATGGTTACCATCCATTGGAGTAAAAAAATCTTGACAACATACTACTTTCCATAATGACAAGGCTACCATCCATTGGACTAATAAAAATCTCGATAACATACTACCTTTCATAATGATAATGCTACAATCCATTGGAATAACAAAAATCTCGACAACAGACTACCTTCCTTAATGACAAGGCTACCATTCAATGGAATAACAAAAATATCGAGAACATACTACCTTTCATAATGACAAGGCTATCATCCATTGGAGTAATAGAAATCTCAATGACAAACTACCTTCCATAATGACAAGGCTACAATCCATTGAAGTAACAAAAATATCGACAGTAGACTATGTTCCATAATGACAAGGATACCATCCATTCGAGTAACAAAAATATCGACAACAGACTACCTTCCATAATGACAAGGCTACCATCCATTGGGGTAACAAAAATATCGACAATAGACTATGTTCCATAATGACAATGATACCATCCATTGGAGTAATAAAAATATTGACAATAGACTACGTTCCATTATAACAAGGCTACCATCCATTAGAGTAACAGAAATCTCGACAATAGACTACCTTCCATGATGACAAGGCTACCATCCATTGCAGTAACAAAAATATCGAAAATTGACTATGTTCCATAGTAACAAGGCTACCATCCATTGGAGTAACAAAAATCTCGACAAGAGACTACCTTACATAAAGAAAAGGTTACTATCCATTGGAATAAAAAAGATATTGACAATAGACTATGTTCCATAGTGACAAGGCTACCATCGATTGGAGTTTCAAAAATCTCGACAACAGACTACCTTCCAAAATGACAAGGCAACCATCCTATGGAGTAATAAAAATCTCGACAACAGACTACCTTCCATAATGACAATGGTACCATCCATTGGAGTTTCAAAAATCTCGACAACAGACTACCTTCCAAAATGATAAGGCTACCATCCAATGGAATAACAAAATTCTCGACAACAGACTACCTTTCATAATGACAAGGCTACCATCCATTGGAGTAACAAAAATCTGAACAACAGACTACATTCCTTAACGACAAGGTTACCATCCATTTGAATAACAAAAATCTCGACAACAGACTACCTTCCATAATGACAAGGCTACAATCCGTTGGAGTAAAAAAAATATCGACAATAGACTATGTTCCATAATGACAAGGCTACCATCCATTCGAGTAACAAAAATCTTGACAACACACTACCTTCCATAATGACAAAGCTACCATCCATTGGGGTAACAAAAATCTCGACAATAGACTATGTTCCATAATGACAAGGCTACCATCCATTCGAGTAACAAAAATCTCGACAACACACTACCTTCCATAATGACAAGGCTACCATCCATTGGGGTAACAAAAATATCGACAATAGACTATGTTCCATAATGACAAGGCTACCATCCATTGGAGTAATAAAAATCTTGACAACAGACTACGTTCCATTATAACAAGGCTACCATCCATTAGAGTAACAAAAATCTCGACAATAGACTACCTTCCATGATGACAAGGCTTCCATACATTGGAGTAACAAAAATATCGAAAATAGACTATGTTCCATAGTAACAAGGCTACCATCCATTGAAGTAAAAAAAATCTCGACAATAGACTACCTTCCATAATGAAAAGGTTACCATCCATTGGAATAAAAAACATATCGACTATAGACTATGTTCCATAATGACAAGGCTACCATCCATTGGAGTAACAAAAATCTCGACAATAGACTACTTTCCATAATGACAATGCTACCATCCATTGGAGTAACAAAAATCTCGATAACATACTACCTTCCATAATGACAAGGATACCATCCATTGAGAAACAAAGATATCGACAATAGACTACCTTATATAATTGCAAGGCAACTATCCATTGGAGTAAAAAAAATCTCGACAACAGACTACCTTCCATGATGATAAGTTCATCATCCGCTGGAATGACAAAAATATCGACAACAGACTACCTTCCATAATGACAAGGCTACCATCCATTGGATTAACAAAAATATCGATAACAGACTATGTTCCATAATCACAAGGCTACCATCCATTGGAGTAAGAAAAATCTCGACAACAGACTACCTTCCAAAATGACAAGGCTATCATCCTATGGAGTAATAAAAATCTCTACAACAGACTACCTTCAATAATGACAAGGCAACCATCCATTGAGTAACAAAGATATCAACAACAAACTACCTTCCATAATGACATGGCTACAATCCATTAGATTAAAAAAAATCTCGACAAAAGACTACCTTCCTTATCGAAAAGGTTACCATCAATTTGAATAACAAAAATCTCGACAATAGACTACCATCCATAATGACAAGGCTACCATCCATTAGAGTAACAAAAATCTCGACAACAGACTACCTTCCATAATGACGAGGTTACCATCCATTGGAATAACAAAGATATCGACAAAAGACTACCTTCCATAATGATATGGTTACCATCCATTGGAGTAAAAAAATATCGACAACAGACTACCTTTCATAATGATAAGGCTACAATCCATTGGAATAACAAAAATCTCGACAATAGACTACCTTCCATAATGACAAGGCTACCATTCAATGGAATAACAAAAATATCGAGAAGATACTACCTTTCATAATGACAAGACTACCATCCATTGGAGTAACAAAAATCTGAACAACAAACTATGTTCCTTAATGACAAGGCTACCATCCATTGGAGTAACAGAAATCTCAATGATAAACTACCTTCCACAATGACAAGGCTACAATCCATTGAAGTAACAAAAATCTCGACAGTAGACTACATTCCATAATGACAAGGATACCATCCATTCGAGTAACAAAAATATCGACAACAGACTACCTTCCATAATGACAAGGCTACCATCCATTAGGGTAACAAAAATATCGAAAATAGACTATGTTCCATAATGACAAGGATACCATCCATTGGAGTAATAAAAATCTTGACCACAGACTACGTTCCATTATAATAAGGCTACCATCCAATACAGTAACAAAAATCTCGACAATAGACTACCTTCCATGATGACAAGGCTACCATCCATTGGAGTAACAAAAATATTGAAAATAGACTATGTTCCATAGTAACAAGGCTACCATCCATTGTAGTAACAAAAATCTTTACAAGAGACTACCTTCCATAATGAAAAGGTTACCATCCATTGGACTAAAAAACATATCGACAATAGACTATGTTCCATAATGACAAGGCTACCATCCATTGGAGTTTCAAAAATCTCGACAACAGACTACCTTCCAAAATGACAAGGCAACCATCCTATGGAGTAAGAAAAATCTCAACAACAGACTACCATCCATAATGACAAGGCTACCATCCAATGGAATAACAAAAATCTCGACAACAGACTACCTTTCATAATGACAAGGCTACCATCCATTGGAGTAACAAAAATCTGTACAACAGACTACATTCGTTAACGACAAGGTTACCATCCATTTGAATAACAAAAATCTCGACAACAGACTACCTTCCATAATGACAAGGCTACAATCCATTGGAGTAACAAAAATCTCGACAATAGACTATGTTCCATAATGACAAGGCTACCATCCATTCGAGTAACAAAAATCTCGACAACACACTACCTTCCAAAATGACAAGGCTACCATCCATTGGGGTAACAAAAATATCGACTATAGACTATGTTCCATAATGACAAGGCTACCATCCATTGGAGTAATAAAAATCTCGAAAACAGACTACGTTCCATTATAACAAGGCTACCATCCATTAGAGTAACAAAAATCTCGACAATAGACTACCTTCCATGATGACAAGGCTTCCATCCATTGGAGTAACAAAAATATCGAAAATAGACTATGTTCCATAGTAACAAGGCTACCATCCATTGGAGTAACAAAAATATCGATAAGAGACTACCTTCCATAATGAAAAGGCTACCTTCCATAAAGAAATCAACAATAGACTATGTTCCATAATGACAAGGCTACCATACATTGGAGTAACAAAAATCTCGACAACAGACTACTTTCCATAATGTCAACGCTACCATCCATTGGAGTAACAAAAATCTCGACAACAGACTACCTTCCATAATGACAAGGATACCATCCATTGAGAAACAAAGATATCGACAATAGACTACCTTCTATAATTGCAAGGCTACTATCCATTGGAGTAAAAAAAATCTCGACAAAAGACTACCTTCCATAATGACAAGTTCATCAACCGTTGGAATGACAAAAATATCGACAACAAACTAACTTCGATAATGACAAGGCTACCATCCATTGGAGTAACAATAATAGTGACAACAGACTATGTTCCATAATGACAAGGCTACCATCCATTGGAGTAAGAAAAATCTCGACAACAGACAACCTTCCAAAATGACAAGGCTATCATCCTATGGAGTAATAAAAATCTCTACAACAGACTACCTTCAATAATGACAAGGCTACAATCTAATGAGTAACAAAGATATCAACAACAAACTACCTTCCATAATGACAAGGCTACCATCCATTGGAATAACAAAGATATCGACAAAAGACTACCTTCCATAATGACATGGTTACAATCCATTGGAGTAAAAAAATCTCGACAACAGACTACTTTCCATAATAACAAGGCTACCATCCATTGGACTAATAAAAATCTCGACAACAGACTACCTTTCATAATGATAAGGATACAATCCATTGGAATAACAAAAATCTCGACAAAAGACTACCTTCCATAATGACAAGGCTACCATTCAATGGAATAACAAAAATATCGAGAACATACTACCTTTCATAATGACAAGACTAACATCCATTGGAGTAACAAAAATATGAACAACAGACTATGTTCCTTAATGACAAGGCTACCATCCATTGGAGTAACAAAAATCTCAATGACAAACTACCATCCATGATGACAAGGCTACAATCCATTGAAGTAACAAAAATCTTGACAGCAGACTACATTCCATTATAACAAGGCTACCATCCATTAGAGTAACAAAAATCTCGACAATAGACTACCTTCCTTGATGACAAGGCTACCATCCATTGTAGTAACAAAAATATAGAAAATAGATTACATGTTCCATAGTAACAAGGCTACCATCCATTGGAGTAACAAAAATCTCGACAAGAGACTACCTTCCATAATGAAAAGGTTACCATCCATTGGAATAAGAAAGATATCGACAATAGACTAAGTTCCATAATGACAAGGCTACCATCCATTAGAGTTTCAAAAATCTCGACAACAGACTACCTTCCAAAATGACAAGGCAACCATCCTATGGAGTAATAAAAATCTCGACAACAGACTACCTTCCATAATGACAAGGCTACCATCCAATGGAATAACAAAAATCTCGACAACAGACTACCTTTCATAATGACAAGGCTACCATCCATTGGAGTAACAAAAATATGAACAATAGACTACATTCCTTAACGACAAGGTTACCATCCATTTGAATAACAAAAATCTCGACAAAGGACTACCTTCCATGATGACAAGGCTACAATCCATTGGAGTAACAAAAATCTCGACAATAGACTATGTTCCATAATGACAAGGCTACCATCCATTCGAGTAACAAAAATCTTGACAACACACTACCTTCCATAATGACAAGGCTACCATCCATTGGGGTAAAAAAAATATCGACAATAGACTATGTTCCATAATGACAAGGCTACCATCCATTGGAGTAATAAAAATCTCGACAACAGACTACGTTCCATTATAACAAGGCTACCATCCATTAGAGTAACAAAAATCTCGACAATAAACTACCTTCCTTAAAGACATGGTTAACATCCATTTGAATAACAAAAATCTTGACAACAGACTACCTTCAATAATGACAAGGATACCATCCATTGGAGTAACAAAAATCTCGACAAAAGACTACCTTCCATAATGACAAGGTTACCATCCATTGGAATAACAAAGATATCGACAAAAGACTATCTTCCATAATGACATGGTTACCATCCATTGGAGTAAAAAAATATCGACAACAGACTACTTTCCATAATGACAAGGCTACCATCCATTAGACTAACAAAAATCTCGACAAAAGACTACCTTTCATAATGATAAGGCTACAATCCATTGGAATAACAAAAATCTCGACAACAAACTACCTTCCATAATGACAAGGCTACCATCCAATGGCATAACAAAAATATCGAGAACATACTAACTTTCATAATGACAAGACTACCATCCATTGGAGTAACAAAAATCTAAAAAACAGACTATGTTCCTTAATGACAAGGCTACCATCCATTGGAGTAACAAAAATCTCAATGACAGACTACCTTCCATAATGACAAGGCTACAATCCATTGAAGTAACAAAAATCTCGACAGTAGACTATGATCCATAATGACAAGGCTACCATCCATTAGAATAACAAAAATATCGACAACAGACTACCTTCCATAATGACAAGGCTACCATCCATTGGGGTAACAAAAATATCGACAATAGACTATGTTCCATAATGACAAGGATACCATCCATTGGAGTAATAAAAATCTTGACAACAAACTATGTTCCATGATAACAAGGCTACCATCTATTAGAGTAACAAAAATCTCGACAATAGACAACCTTCCATAATGACAAGGATACCATCCATTGGAGTAAGAAAAATATAAACAACAAACTACCTTCCAAAATGACAAGGCTACCATCGATTGGAGTACAAAAAATAACGACAATAGACTATGTTCCATAATAATAAGGCTACCATCCAATTGAGTAACAAAAATCTCGACAACATACTACCTTCCATAATGAAAAGGTTACCATCCATTGGAATAAAAAAGATATCGATAATAGACTATGTTCCATAATGACAAGGCTACCATCCATTGGAGTAACAAAAGTCTCGACGACAGACTACCTTCCATAATGACAAAGCTACCATCCATTGGAGTAACAAAAATCTCGACAACAGACTACCTTCCATGATGGAAAGGCTACCATCCATTGGAGTAAAAAAAATCTCGACAACAGACTACCATTCATAATGACAAGTTCATCATTTGTTGGAATGACAAAAATATCGACAACAAACTACCTTCCATAATGACAAGGCTACCATCCATTGGAGTAACAAAAATATCGACAATAGACTATGTTCCATAATGACAAGGATACCATCGATTGGAGTAAGAAAACTCTCGACAACAGACTACCTTCCAAAATGACAAGGCTATCATCCTATGGAGTAATGAAAATCTCTACAACAGACTACCTTCAATAATGACAAGGCTACCATCCATTGAGTAACAAAGATATCGACAACAAACTACCTTCCATAATGACATGGCTACAATCCATTAGAGTAACGAAAATATCAACAAGAGACTACCTTCCTTAACGACAAGGTTACCATCCATTTGAATAACAAAAATCTCGACAACAGACTACCTTCCATAATGACAAGGCTACCATCCATTGGAGTAACAAAAATCTCGACAACAAACTACCTTCCATAATGACAAGGTTACCATCCATTGGAATAACAAAGATATCGACAAAAGACTACCTTCCATAATGACATGGTTACCATCCATTGGAGTAAAAAAATCTCGACAACAGACTACTTTCCATAATGACAAGGCTACCATCCATTGGACTAACAAAAATCTCGACAACAGACTACCTTTAATAATGATAAGGCTACAATCCATTGGAATAAAAAAAATCTCGTCAACAGACTACCTTCCATAATGACAAGGCTACCATTCAATGGAATAACAAAAATATCGAGAACATACTACCTTTCATAATGACAAGACTACCATCCATTGGAGTAACAAAAATTTGAACAATAGACTATGTTCCTTAATGACAAGGCTACCAACCATTGGAGTAACAGAAATCTCAATGACAAACTACCTTCCATAATGACAAGGCTACAATCCATTGAAGTAACAAAAATCTCGACAGTAGACTACGTTCCATAATGACAAGGATACCATCAATTAGAATAACAAAAATATCGAGAACAGACTACCTTCCATAATGACAAGGCTACCATCCATTGGGGTAACAAAAATATCGACAATAGTTATGTTCCATAATGACAAGGAATCCATCCATTGGAGTAATCAAAATCTTGACAACAGACTATGTTCCACGATAACAAGGCTACCATCCATTAGAGTAACAAAAATCTCGACAATAGACAACCTTCCATAATGACAAGGCTACCATCCATTGGAGTACCCAAAATATCGATAATAGACTATGTTCCATAATAACAAGGCTACCATCCATTGGAGTAACAAAAATCTCGACAATAGACTACCTTCCATAATGAAAAGGTTACCATCCATTGGAGTAAAAAAGATATCGACAATAGACTATGTTCCATAATGACAAGGCTACCATCCATTGGAGTAACAAAAATCTCGACAACAGACTACTTTCCATAATGACAAAGCTACCATCCATTAGAGTAACAAAAATATCAACAACAGACTACCTTCCATAATGAAAAGGATACCATCCATTGAGAAACAAATATATCGACAACAGACTACCTTCCATAATTGCAAGGCTACCATCCATTGGAGTAAGAAAAATCTCGACAACAGACTACCTTCCATAATGACAAGTTCATCATCCTTTGGAATGCCAAAAATATCGACAACAAACTACCTTCCATAATGACAAAGCTACCATCCATTGGAGTAATAAAAATTTCGACAATAGACTATGTTCCATAATGACAAGGCTACCATCCATTGGAGTAAGACAAATCTCGACAACAGACTACCTTCCAAAATGACAAGGCTACCCTCCTATGGAGTAATAAAAATCTCTACAATAGACTACCTTCAATAATGACAAGCCTGTCATCCATTGAGTAATAAAGATATCGACAACAAACTACCTTCCATAATGACAAGGCTACAATCCATTGGAGTAAAAAAATCTCGACAAAAGACTACCTTCCTTAACGACAAGGTTACCATCCATTTGAATAACAAAAATCTCGACAACAGACTACCTTTAATAATGACAAGGCTACCATCCATTGGAGTAACAAAAATATCGAAAACAGACTTCCTTCCATAATGACAAGGTTACCATCCATTGGAATAACAAAGATATCGACAAAACACTACCTTCCATAATGAAATGGTTACCATCCATTGGAGTAAAAAAATCTCGACAACAGACTTCTTTCCATAATGACAAGGCTACCATCCATTAGACTAACAAAAATCTCGACAACAGACTACCTTTCATATTGATAAGGCTACAATCCATTGGAATAACAAAAATCTCGACAACAGACTACCTTCCATAATGACAAGGCTACCATCTAATGGAATAACAAAAATATCGAGAACATACTACCTTTCATAATGACAAGACTACCATCCATTGGAGTAACAAAAATTTGAACAACAGACTATGTTCCTTAATGACAAGGCTACCAACCATTGGAGTAACACAAATCTCAATGACAAACTACCTTCCATAATGACAAGGCTACAATCCATTGAAGTAACAAAAATCTCGACAGTAGACTACGTTCCATAATGACAAGGATACCATCCATTAGAATAACAAAAATATCGAGAACAGACTACCTTCCATAATGACAAGGCTACCATGCATTGGGGTAACAAAAATATCGACAATAGTTATGTTCCATAATAACAAGGATACCATCCATTGGAGTAATAAAAATCTTGACAACAGACTATGTTCCATGATAACAAGGCTACCATCCATTAGAGTAACAAAAATCTCGACAATAGACAACCTTCCATAATGACAAGGCTACCATCCATTGGAGTACCCAAAATATCGATAATAGACTATGTTCCATAATAACAAGGCTACCATCCATTGGAGTAACAAAAATCTCGACAATAGACTACCTTCCATAATGAAAAGGTTACCATCCATTGGAGTAAAAAAGATATCGACAATAGACTATGTTCCATAATGACAAGGCTACCATCCATTGGAGTAACAAAAATCTCGACAACAGACTACTTTCCATAATGACAAAGCTACCATCCATTAGAGTAACAAAAATATCAACAACAGACTACCTTCCATAATAACAAGGATACCATCCATTGAGAAACAAATATATCGACAACAGACTACCTTCCATAATTGCAAGGCTACCATCCATTGGAGTAAGAAAAATCTCGACAACTGACTACCTTCCATAATGACAAGTTCATCATCCTTTGGAATGCCAAAAATATCGACAACAAACTACCTTCCATAATGACAAGGCTACCATCCATTGGAGTAATAAAAATTTCGACAATAGACTATGTTCCATAATGACAAGGCTACCATCCATTGGAGTAAGACAAATCTCGACAACAGACTACCTTCCAAAATGACAAGGCTACCCTCCTATGGAGTAATAAAAATCTCTACAATAGACTACCTTCAATAATGACAAGCCTGCCATCCATTGAGTAATAAAGATATCGACAACAAACTACCTTCCATAATGACAAGGCTACAATCCATTGGAGTAAAAAAATCTCGACAAAAGACTACCTTCCTTAACGACAAGGTTACCATCCATTTGAATAACAAAAATCTCGACAACAGACTACCTTTAATAATGACAAGGCTACCATCCATTGGAGTAACAAAAATATCGAAAACAGACTTCCTTCCATAATGACAAGGTTACCATCCATTGGAATAACAAAGATATCGACAAAAGACTACCTTCCATAATGAAATGGTTACCATCCATTGGAGTAAAAAAATCTCGACAACAGACTTCTTTCCATAATGACAAGGCTACCATCCATTAGACTAACAAAAATCTCGACAACAGACTACCTTTCATATTGATAAGGCTACAATCCATTGGAATAACAAAAATCTCGACAACAGACTACCTTCCATAATGACAAGGCTACCATCTAATGGAATAACAAAAATATCGAGAACATACTACCTTTCATAATGACAAGACTACCATCCATTGGAGTAACAAAAATTTGAACAACAGACTATGTTCCTTAATGACAAGGCTACCAACCATTGGAGTAACACAAATCTCAATGACAAACTACCTTCCATAATGACAAGGCTACAATCCATTGAAGTAACAAAAATCTCGACAGTAGACTACGTTCCATAATGACAAGGATACCATCCATTAGAATAACAAAAATATCGAGAACAGACTACCTTCCATAATGACAAGGCTACCATGCATTGGGGTAACAAAAATATCGACAATAGTTATGTTCCATAATGACAAGGATACCATCCATTGGAGTAATAAAAATCTTGACAACAGACTATTTTCCATGATAACAAGGCTACCATCCATTAGAGTAACAAAAATCTCGACAATAGACAACCTTCCATAATGACAAGGCTACCATCCATTGGAGTACCCAAAATATCGATAATAGACTATGTTCCATAATAACAAGGCTACCATCCATTGGAGTAACAAAAATCTCGACAATAGACTACCTTCCATAATGAAAAGGTTACCATCCATTGGAGTAAAAAAGATATCGACAATAGACTATGTTCCATAATGACAAGGCTACCATCCATTGGAGTAACAAAAATCTCGACAACAGACTACTTTCCATAATGACAAAGCTACCATCCATTAGAGTAACAAAAATATCAACAACAGACTACCTTCCATAATGACAAGGATACCATCCATTGAGAAACAAATATATCGACAACAGACTACCTTCCATAATTGCAAGGCTACCATCCATTGGAGTAATAAAAATCTCGACAACAGACTACCTTCCATAATGACAAGTTCATCATCCTTTGGAATGCCAAAAATATCGACAACAAACTACCTTACATAATGACAAGGCTACCATACATTGGAGTAACAAAAATATCGACAACAGACTATGTTCCATAATGATAAGGCTACCATCCATTGGAGTAAGAAAACTCTCGACAACAGACTACCTTCCAAAATGACAAGGCTATCATCCTATGGAGTAATAAAAATCTCTACAACAGACTACCTTCAATAATGACAAGGCTACCATCCATTGAGTAACAAAGATATCGACAACAAACTACCTTCCATAATTACAAGGCTACAATCCATTAGAGTAACGAAAATATCAACAAGAGACTACCTTCCTTAACGACAAGGTTACCATCCATTTGAATAACAAAAATCTCGACAACAGACTACCTTCCATAATGACAAGGCTACCATCCATTGGAGTAACAAAAATCTCGACAACAGACTACCTTCCATAATGACAAGGTTACCATCCATTGGAATAACAAAGATATCGATAAAAGACTACCTTCCATAATGACATGGTTTCCATCCATTGGAGTAAAAAAATCTCGACAACAGACTACTTTCCATAATGACAAGGCTACCATCCATTGGACTAACAAAAATCTCGACAACAAACTACCTTTCATAATGATAAGGCTACAATCCATTGGAAAAACAAAAATCTCGACAACAGACTACCTTCCATAATGACAAGGCTACCATTCAATGGAATAACAAAAATATCGAGAACATACTACCTTTCATAATGACAAGACTACCATCCATTGGAGTAACAAAAATCTGAACAACAGACTATGTTCCTTAATGACAAGGCTACCATCCATTGGAGTAACAGAAATCTCAATGACAAACTACCTTCCATAATGACAAGGCTACAATCCATTAGAATAACAAAAATATCGACAACAGACTACCTTCCATAATGACATGGCTACTATCCATTGGGGTAACAAAAATATCGACAATAGACTATGTTCCATAATGACAAGGATACCATCCATTGGAGTAACAAAAATCTCGACAATAGACTATTTTCCATAATGAAAAGGTTACCATCCATTGGAATAAAAAAGATATCGACAATAGACAATGTTCCATAATGACAAGGCTACCGTCCATTTGAGTAACAAAAATCTCGACAACAGACTACTTTCCATAATGACAAAGCTACCATCCATTGGAGTAACAAAAATCTGGACAACAAACTACCTTCCATAATGACAAGGATACCATCCATTGAGAAACAAATATATCGACAACAGACTACCTTCCATAATTGCGAGGGTACCATTCATTGGAGTAAGAAAAATCTCGACAACAGACTACCTTCCATAATGACAACTTCATCATCCGTTGGAATGACAAAAATATCGACAACAAACTACCTTCCATAATGACAAGGCTACCATCCATTGGAGTAACAAAAATATCGACAACAGACTATGTTCCATAATGAGAAGGCTACCATCCATTGGAGTAAGACAAATCTCGACAACAGACTACCTTCCATAATGACAAGGTTACCATCCATTGGAATAACAAAGATATCGATAAAAGACTACCTTCCATAATGACATGGTTTCCATCCATTGGAGTAAAAAAATCTCGACAACAGACTACTTTCCATAATGACAAGGCTACCATCCATTGGACTAACAAAAATCTCGACAACAAACTACCTTTCATAATGATAAGGCTACAATCCATTGGAAAAACAAAAATCTCGACAACAGACTACCTTCCATAATGACAAGGCTACCATTCAATGGAATAACAAAAATATCGAGAACATACTACCTTTCATAATGACAAGACTACCATCCATTGGAGTAACAAAAATCTGAACAACAGACTATGTTCCTTAATGACAAGGCTACCATCCATTGGAGTAACAGAAATCTCAATGACAAACTACCTTCCATAATGACAAGGCTACAATCCATTAGAATAACAAAAATATCGACAACAGACTACCTTCCATAATGACATGGCTACTATCCATTGGGGTAACAAAAATATCGACAATAGACTATGTTCCATAATGACAAGGATACCATCCATTGGAGTAACAAAAATCTCGACAATAGACTATTTTCCATAATGAAAAGGTTACCATCCATTGGAATAAAAAAGATATCGACAATAGACAATGTTCCATAATGACAAGGCTACCGTCCATTTGAGTAACAAAAATCTCGACAACAGACTACTTTCCATAATGACAAAGCTACCATCCATTGGAGTAACAAAAATCTGGACAACAAACTACCTTCCATAATGACAAGGATACCATCCATTGAGAAACAAATATATCGACAACAGACTACCTTCCATAATTGCGAGGGTACCATTCATTGGAGTAAGAAAAATCTCGACAACAGACTACCTTCCATAATGACAACTTCATCATCCGTTGGAATGACAAAAATATCGACAACAAACTACCTTCCATAATGACAAGGCTACCATCCATTGGAGTAACAAAAATATCGACAACAGACTATGTTCCATAATGAGAAGGCTACCATCCATTGGAGTAAGACAAATCTCGACAACAGAGTACCTTCCAAAATGACAAGGCTACCATCCTATGGAGTAATAAAAATCTCTACAATAGACTACCTTCAATAATGACAAGCCTACCATCCATTGAGTAATAAAGATATCGACAACAAACTACTTTCCATAATGACAAGGCTACAATCCATTGGAGTAAAAAAATCCCGACAAAAGACTACCTTCCTTGACGACAAGGTTACAGTCCATTTGAATAACAAAAATCTCGACAACAGACTACCTTCAATAATGACAAGGCTACCATCCATTGGAGAAACAAAAATATCGAAAACAGAATACCTTCCATAATGACAAGGTTACCATCCATTGGAATAACAAAGATATCGACAAAAGACTACCTTCCATAATGAAATGGTTACCATCCATTGGAGTAAAAAAATCTCGACAACACACTTTTTTCCATAATGACAAGGCTACCATCCATTAGACTAACAAAAATCTCGACAACAGACTACCTTTCATAATGATAAGGCTACAATCCATTGGAATAACAAAAATCTCGACAACAGACTACCTTCCATAATGACAAGGCTACCATCCAATGGAATAACAAAAATATCGAGAACATACTAACTTTCATAATGACAAGACTACCATCCATTGGAGTAACAAAAATCTGAACAACAGACTATGTTCCTTAATGACAAGGCTACCATCCATTGGAGTAAGAGAAATCTCAATGACAGACTACCTTCCATAATGACAAGGCTACAATCCATTGAAGTAACGAAAATCTCGACAGTAGACTACGTTCCATAATGACAAGGATACCATCCATTAGAATAACAAAAATATCGACAACAGACTACCTTCCATAATGACAAGGCTACTATCCATTGGGGTAACAAAAATATCGACAATAGACTATGTTCCATAATGACAAGGATACCATCCATTGGAGTAACAAAAATCTCGACAATAGACTACCTTCCATAATGAAAAGGTTACCATCCATTGGAATAAAAAAGATATCGACAATAGACTATGTTCCATAATGACAAGGCTACCGTCCATTGGAGTAACAAAAATCTCGACAACAGACTACATTCCATAATGACAAAGCTACCATCCATTGGAGTAACAAAAATCTGGACAACAAACTACCTTCCATAATGACAAGGATACCATCCATTGAGAAACAAATATATCGACAACAGACTACCTTCCATAATTGCAAGGGTACCATTCATTGGAGTAAGAAAAATCTCGACAACAGACTACCTTCCATAATGACAACTTCATCATCCGTTGGAATGACAAAAATATCGACAACAAACTACCTTCCATAATGACAAGGCTACCATCCATTGGAGTAACAAAAATATCGACAACAGACTATGTTCCATAATGAGAAGGCTACCATCCATTGGAGTAAGAAAAATCTCGACAACAGACTACCTTCCAAAATGACAAGGCTATCAACCTATGGAGTAATAAAAATATCTATAACAGACTACCTTCAATAATGACAAGGCTACCATCCATTGAGTAACAAAGATATCGACAACAAATTACCTTCCATAATTACAAGGCTACAATCCATTAGAGTAACGAAAATATCAACAAGAGACTACCTTCCTTAACGACAAGGTTACCATCCATTTGAATAACAAAAATCTCGACAACAGACTACCTTCCATAATGACAAGGCTACCATCCATTGGAGTAACAAAAATCTAGACAACAGACTACATTCCATAATGACAAGGTTACCATCCATTGGAATAACAAAGATATCGACAGAAGACTACCTTCCATAATGACATGGTTACCATCCATTGGAGTACAAAAATCTCGACAACATACTACTTTCCATAATGACAAGGCTACCATCCATTGGACTAACAAAAATCTCGACAACAAACTACCTTTCATAATGATAAGGCTACAATCCATTGGAATAACAAAAATCTCGACAACAGACTACCTTCCATAATGACAAGGCTACCATTCAATGGAATAACAAAAATATCGAGAACATACTACCTTTCATAATAACAAGGCTAC
The DNA here is from genome assembly GCA_948472305.1 of Vicia faba. Classification (NCBI taxonomy): domain Eukaryota; kingdom Viridiplantae; phylum Streptophyta; class Magnoliopsida; order Fabales; family Fabaceae; genus Vicia; species Vicia faba. Next base: position 755,576,191 of record OX451738.1, read on the forward strand.
CATCCATTGGGGTAACAAAAATATCGACAATAGACTATGTTCCATAATAAAAAGGATACCATCCATTGGTGTAATAAAAATCTTGACAACAGACTATGTTCCATGATAACAAGGCTACAATCCATTAGAGTAACAAAAATCTCGACAATAGACATCCTTCCATAATGACAAGGCTACCATCCATTGGAGTACCAAAAATATCGACAATAGACTATGTTCCATAATAACAAGGCTACCATCCATTGGAGTAACAAAAATCTCGACAATAGACTACCTTCCATAACGAAAAGGTTACCATCCATTGGAATAAAAAAGATATCGACAATAGACTATGTTCCATAATGACTACGCTACCATCCATTGGAGTAACAAAAATCTCGACAACAGACTATATTCCATAATGTCAAAGCTACCATCCATTGGAGTAACAAAAATATGGACAACAAACTACCTTCCATAATGACAAGGATAACATCCATTGAGAAACAAATATATCGACAACAGACTACCTTCCATAATGATAACTTCATCATCCGTTGGAATGACAAAAATTTCGACAACAAACTACCTTCCATAATTACAAGGCTACCATCCATTCGAGTAACAAAAATATCGACAACAGACTATGTTCCATAATGACAAGGCTACCATCCATTGGAGTAAGACAAATCTCGACAACAGACTACCTTCCAAAATGACAAGGCTACCATCCTATGGAGTAATAAAAATCTCTACAATAGACTACCTTCAATAATGACAAACCTACCATCCATTGAGTAATAAAGATATCGACAACAAACTACCTTCCATAATGACAAGGCTACAATCCATTGGAGTAAAAAAATCTCGACAAAAGACTACCTTCCTTAACGACAAGGTTACCATCCATTTGAATAACAAAAATGTCGACAACAGACTACCTTCAATAATGACAAGGCTACCATCGTTTGGAGTAACAAAAATCTCGAAAACAGACTACCTTCCACAATGACAAGGTTACCATCCATTGGAATAACAAAGATATCGACAAAAGACTACCTTCCATAATGAAATGGTTACCATCCATTGGAGTAAAAAAATCTCGACAACAAACTTCTTTCCATAATGAGAAGGCTACCGTCCATTAGACTAACAAAAATCTCGACCACAGACTACCTTCCATAATGACAAGGCTACCATCCAATGGAATAAGAAAAATTCGAGAACATACTAACTTTCATACTGACAAGACTACCATCCATTGGAGTAACAAAAATCTGAACAACAGACTATGTTCCTTTATGACAAGGCTACCATCCATTGGAGTAAGAAAAATCTCAATGACATACTACCTTCCATAATGACAAGGCTACAATCCATTGAAGTAACAAAAATCTCGATAGTAGACTACGTTCCATAATGACAAGGCTACCATCCATTAGAATAACAAAAATATCGATATTAGAATACCTTCCATAATGACAAGGCTACCATCCATTGGGGTAACAAAAATATCGACAATAGACTATGTTCCATAATGACAAGGATACCATCCATTGGACTAATAAAAATTTGACAACAGACTATGTTCCATGATAACAACGCTACCATCGATTAGAGTAACATAAATCTCGACAACAGACAACCTTCCATAATGACAAGGCTACCATCCATTCGAGTACCAAAAATATCGACAATAGACTATGTTCCATAGTAACAAGGCTACCATCCAATGGAGTAACAAAAATCTCGACAACAGAATACCTTCCAAAATGAAAAGGTTACCATCCATTGGAATAAAAGATATCGACAATAGATTATGTTCCATAATGACAAGGCTACCATCCATTGGAGTAACAAAAATCTCGACAACAGACTACCTTCCATAATGACAAAGCTACCATCCATTGGAGTAACAAAAATCTCGACAATAGACTACCTTCAATAATGACAAGGATACCATCCATTGAGAAACAAAGATATCGACAATAGACTACCTTCCATAATGGAAAGGCTACCATCCATTGGAGTAAAAAAATCTCGACAACAGACTAGCTTTCATAATGACAAGTTCATCAATTGTTGGAATGACAAAAATATCGACAACAAATTACCTTCCATAATGACAAGGCTACCATCCATTGGAGTAACAAAAATATCGACAACAGACTATGTTCCATTAGGACAAGGCTACCATCCATTGGAGTAACAAAATTATTGATAATAGACTACCTTCCAAAATGACAAGGCTTCCATCCTATGGAGTAATAAAAATCTCTACAACAGACTACCTTCCACAATGAGAAGGCTACCATCCACTGAGTAACAAAGATATCGAAAATAGACTACCTTTCAAAATGACAAGGCAACAATCCATTGGAGTAACAAAAATATCGTCAATAGACTATGTTCCATAATGACAAGGCTACCATCCATTGGAGTAAAAAAAATCTCGACCACAGACTACCTTCCATAATGAAAAGGCTAACATCCATTGAAGTACCAAAAATCTCAACAATAAACTAACTTCCATAATGACAAGGCTACCATCAGATGGATTAACAAAAATCTCGATAATAGACCACGTTCCATAATGACAAGGATACCATCCATTGAGAAACAAATATATCGACAAAAGACTACCTTCCATAATTGCAAGGCTACCATCCATTAGAGTAAGAAAAATCTGGAAAACAGACTACCTTCCATAATGACAACTTCATCATCCGTTGGAATGAAAAAAATATCGACAACAAACTACTTTCCATAATGACAAGGCTACCATCCATTGGAGTAACAAAAATATCGACAATAGACTATGTTCCATAATGACAAGGCTACCATGCATTGGAGTAAGACAAATCTCGACAACAGACTACCTTCAAAAATGACAAGGCTACCATCATATGGAGTAATAAAAATCTCTACAATAGACTACCTTCAATAATGACAAGGCTACCATCCATTGAGTGATAAAGATATCGACAAAAAACTACATTCCATAATGACAAGGCTACAATCCATTGGAGTAAAAAAAATCTCGACAAAAGACTACCTTCCTTAACGACAAGGTTACCATCCATTTGAATAACAAAAATCTCGACACCAGACTACCTTCAATAATGACAACGCTACCATCCATTGGAGTAACAAAAATCTCGACAACAGACTACCTTCCATAATGACCAGGTTACCATCCATTGGAATAACAAAGATATCGACAAAAGACTACCTTCCATAATGACATGGTTACTGTTGTACCCCAAAATTTGCCCTCCCATATTTCTCAAAATATTTCAAGAAAAATTCACAAGTCCAACCCGGCGCGTCATATTCAGGTATTCTTTCGCCAAGATATCTCTGATAACGTATTCTCAAATTCAGGTTCAGTTCAAGAGTCAATTCTTTAAAGAAGGTATCCGAATGTGCGAGTTTTCTTGAAGAAATATGGTGAAAAAGTGTGCTGAAAGTGCAGTTTTTACGCGCTAAAAAATTCATAATTTGAAGATCGTGACTCGTTTTGAACCCGTTCCGGTGGCAAAACTTCCGTCTTGACATTATCTATGTTTTCATCTCTCACGGCTGGAAGCCAATTTCGATCAGAAGGTCTTCAAAAATGTGGATTTATCAAGTATTTTCGCACAGAAAATTTGTGACAGAAGTTTATTTGCGTCATGTTCAGAAAATCATAAATTGGTCAATTTTCATCGTATCGAGATGGTTCCGGCGCCAAAATTTCACAAATTGAGTTGACTACATTATCACAGAAGGTATTGAGTTCAAACGGTATTCAAAAGGCCTTCGTTTTTTGCTCAGAGTGCGTGACACGCTGAAAATCCTGAATGCTGAATATTATTTCATCTGGGCCGAAAATTCGAAAATTCATAACTCGGTCAATTTTTATCGGATTGGGCTCATATTTTTACACAAGGTCCCTGACTCATAGATCTACAACTTTTCTTCAAAAGTCGAGACCGGATTATGCTCCGATCAATACCAGTTTTTTATTGAAGAACGTGTCAGAGTCGACACTGGAGCCCAAAATAAGTTTGTCTGAGCTGAAAATTCAAAAATTCATAACTACTCCACCGTTTATCCGATTGAGCCGATTTTCGGACAGGAGTTAGTTATCGATGTCGGCTACATTTTGTTTTCACATTTCAACTTCAAAAATTGCACTTAAGTCCCTGCGATTTAACCTGGAAAGTGACGAACTCAAGTGAACATTGGAGGCCCAATTGCACATTCAAAGCCCATTTTCTTTACCCTAATTTCCATTATATAATCACCTTCTTTTCACACAAACCAAGGAGGAAAAGAAAGAAAAAACTTTGCCACAACACTGTTAGAATATCAAATTCTTTCAAGAACCCTAAAACCTTGAAATCCTTATTACAAATCCCTCTCTCACTACAAACAAGCCATCACAGTTACAAACCAACATCTCACTACTTCTTCAGTAAGGATAAGGCTGGCTTGATCTCCATGATCCAAAGGGCATAAAAGCATTCAGGTCACTAATTTTCCAGTAAGGGTAAGATTGATTTGATCTCCATGATCAAAAGGGTGTAATCATTCATACATGCCATATTGTGCCTAAACATTAAATTTCTTCATATATTGGCTTTATTTGCATTTTATGATTTCATTTAATGTGTTCGTGAGATTTAACACTGCAGATTTAGACAGGATCCCATGCAGGTTCATTAAGGAACGTTGAGGCCAAAAGCCAAATGGCCAAAAGCCAAAAGCCAAATGGCCAAAAGCCAAAAGCCAAAAGCCAAAAGGCAAAAGCCAAATGGCCAAAAGAATAACTTATGCATGACGAGACAGACATCTTGAGAAGATTAAGGAACGTTGAGGCCAGAACACAAATGGCCATGAAACCCAATCCAATGGCCAAAGAATACAGACCACGGTACTCAGAAGTCAATGAACACGCACGTGACGCCAGAAAGTCAAACAAGGCTTTTTGTCTAATGGGCCAGATTTCTCACAAAAAACCTCCCTTTGGGTCTGAATACCCCCCATGGTTTGCACATTTTTATTTTTTTATTTGATTTTCCTTTTTATTCTTTTAATTGTCTTCAATTGTTTTCTTTAATTTCATAAATTAATTTTCATAAGATAAAAAATCAGAAACTAAAATATATTTAATTATTATTATTATTTCACTATTAATTTATTTTGTAAATAAACTTTAATAATTAGTTTAGTAAATTAGGTTTTAAAACTTTAATATTTTTCTCAATAAATTAAAATATGTAGAAATTAGGTTTTTTAACTTTTTATCACTTTTCTTAATAAATTATTTTTTCTTATTATCATTATTATTAATTACTAATTTATTTTGTAAATAAACATGTACATTAAATATTTAGTAAATTAGGTTAAACTTTAATATTTTTCTTTAATAATTAAAAACAACTTAGAATTAGGGTTTCTCTTGAATTTTAATTTTCTTTATTTCATAAATACAAAAACCATAAAAAAAAACACTTCTTTTCTTTAATTTAATAATTAATTAACTTTTCATTTAATTTAATTTCATGCAAAGGGTCAAAACCCTCGGACGTCCTAATTTTAATTCTTTTCGCGCATTATTTTCTTATCAATTATTATGTAACTGCTTTCCGGATGTAATAGTAATTAGGTTTACCGCATTTATTTACTTTCCGCATTTTTATTAAAACGGGTCTTTGTAATTTGGCGATGTATAGACCCGCGCCTTGTAATAGCGTAGGATTTTACTTTCCGCATTTAAATTTCCGCACTTTTAAATTATAATTGCATGAAAGAATGTATGGCCTAAATTAAAAACAAGCGTAGATCACCATGATACATGTGCAAGATAAAACATATCATGAAAATAACACACAAATTCACACACCACTCTTAGGGTACGCCTCACTGTTTCCTTGCCCTAGAAACGTGGTCGTCGAGTATAGGACATTTTAGTAAGTCCTTATGTCCATGATCTATTGCATAGGGGTAGCTTCTAAGGTGTCCTACTGTTGCTCCAGTGACCACACTGTCCCTACAAATGAATTGACCCGAACACCTCCAACGGTGGTGCTACCTACCTCTCAATGGTGGGATGGCACTACCTTAAGGACATTTACACAGCCTAATTCCTTAGGGTAGGTAGATGACTCATAGATACTTGCTCTATTTCAAAAAAAAAATCAAAAACTCTTTTCACACTGACACTTTTCAAAAAGCTTTCAAAACAATTTTTCAAACACTCTTGAGGACTGATACAAGAGTCGATCTGAAATCTTTAAACAAAACTTTTTTCAAACCCACTCACACTTTGAAAAGCAAACACTTTTGAAAACACAATGAGCAAGTATCTAAGAGCCCATGGATAACCATGGATAGAAAGGGTGCTAACACCTTCCCTTTCTATAAATCTACCTCCCGAACCGAGAAACAATCTCATAAGGAATTTTGTTGTGCTTTTGTCCTGTCCATGTTGGAGAAAATAAAAGATGGTGGCGACTCTTGCTTACCGCGACATTTCGCGAACCAGCATTAAACAGTCAGTTCTAGATCCACCGATCACAGAACTGGCGACTCTGCTGGGGAAACTTTATAAAGTAAGGTGTACCTTAGGATAGCTTAGACTTGTGTTTTCAATTGTTGTGTTTGTTTGCTTTATATTTGTGGGCACTGCATCGGAGTTACATAGATCCTAACCCGGATCTGGGGATACCCTGTTAGGTAGCATAAGCTGTGAGGGACCTGTCCGGCGTAGACCGACATGGGTGAAGCAGTGGCTACGTTGGTGTGGCACCTTGGTCTGTACTGATATCCCTTGTGTTACAACGAGGAGAATATGGGTCTTCTGAGGAGTCATTAAGCACCAACCGACCTTAGAACCTTAAATGACCCAACTTGGCCAATAGAACAGTAGCAGTATGCTACGCCCATTGAAGCTAAACTCTCGTGATGGTTCTGGCTGCAAGAAAAGATTGCGATGCTAGAGTTATGACCGATTGAGGGTAGTCAGTGATATTGGGATCCTCTAGAACCCGGTTACTTCTGATAGGACAGGTCTTAACCAACAAACTGAAAGAGGGTAATACCTAGACCCCATGCTGGCCTAAACTCTAAGGGCTTCTCTTGTGTGACTTGTGTGCCTTCCAACTTGACTATTTGCATGCTTGTTATCTGACACTTAAGTTTCTTGCAGGTTTTGTTTATAGTCCTTAATCTGGACTCATAACAGGGTTTACATATACCACTCCATGCATAGCATAACATCATACCATTGCATACATCCTACATAAGGACTAATCCATTTCAAGGATCTCAAGGGTCTGTGATGCAGGTCATGATGAACCAACTGTCCAGCAAGGGGCAAAGAGGACTTATTTTCCTCTAGACAAGGTTGTCAGGGGCTATGACCCACTCGATATGGTGAGCCTTGACACTTGAAGAAGGACTCTCAACAACATGAAGTTCCTTCAATAAAGCTACAAAATTCAAACTCTAACGGTTTCTTGTTTACCCCGCGAGATCCTTGAAAACATTGCATGCATACATACATGTCATTGCATTACAGGTATCCCTTTTACAGGTTGCTTACCTTATTTGCTGTTTATTTCAGCCGATCGTCATGAATCCTAAATCATATACTGAGCAATCCATCAAGGCTCTCCAAGCTCAGAACGCCCAGTTCCAAGAGTTGATCATGAGTTTGGCCCAGGGGGCAACAAGATCTGAAGACTCTGCTCTCGAAGAAGAAGAAGAAGAAGAGGACGGTGTTGTTCAACCCGAGACGCAAATCTGGGAATGGGTCACAAAATGAAGTTGAGCTGACTACCCCGTCCGTTGGGAAAGACAGTCCCCAAGAAAGGGAGGTTCCTAGTCCAGTGGTCTCCGACAACGAGACCGATTACAATGGTGAGCAGTACCCCCCAGCTGAGGACAGGTACAAACAGCTGGAAGACCGGTTAAGTGCTATGGAAATACAGAAAGTGCCCGGCCTGGACTTCGAAGATCTAGGTCTGTCTTCTGGGGTATTAATCCCACACAAGTTCAAGGCACCTTCTTTTGCAAAATATGACGGGGCTTCCTGTCCTAAGCTGCATCTCAAGTCTTACACAAGGAGGATCCAGCCCTACACAGATGACAAGAATTTGTGGATTCACTTCTTTCAGGATAGTCTGTCGGGAACTCAACTCGACTGGTTCTATCAACTGAATGGAGCCAACATCCGCAGCTGGGAGGACTTGGCCACTGCATTCTACAAGCAGTACCAGTACAATGCCGACCTCGCTCCTACACGTACCCAACTCCAAGGTATGTCGCTAGGATCAGGAGAAGGTTTTAAGGAGTACGCCCAAAAGTGGAGAGACCTTGCTGGAAGGGTGCAACCACCTCTGACTGATCGTGAACTTGTGGACCTGTTCTTTGGGACCTTGTCTGGTCCATTCTACAACCATCTGATTGGGAATTCTTCTGTTGGGTTCACAGATCTGATCTTGACCGGGGAGAGAATTGAAGCTGGTATAAAATCAGGAAAGATTCAAGAAGCTGCACCTGCTGATGCTCAGAAAAATCCCCACAGTGGGAAGAAAGAGTCCAATGCTATACATGGTAAAAAGGGTCGTCATGATGTAGGGGCAATCCAGATCTCTGATCCCGCGCCTGTTCAACAAAGAAAGAGCAATAGGCGTAGGATAAAGTATCAAGATAGGAAGTATACTGACATCAGCATGCCTTTGTCTCAGGCACTACAACAATTGCTTAAGGCGAAACTGATCACACTAAAGGATCCTCCCCAAAATCCTGATACTTCCTCTCCCAAATACAACCCGGGTGCGAGATGTGCCTACCATTCTGACAGTCCCGGACATGACACCGACGACTGTTGGACCTTGAAGAACAAGATCCAGGATTTGATTAACGCCAAGGAGGTCAAGTTTGAACACTGATCCTACACCAAGTCATCGAGAATATCTTTTGTTCATTCGAATGTTCAAGTTGTATTTTTCTTTGATCGTTCAAACATTTTATTCATGTCAAACTTTGTTATTTCATTAATGCATTACACGTGTCTGTTTTGAAGTAATTATGTTTACTATGCTTAAAACTGTTTTCATATTTTTGTGATGTTCAACGCTCGGTTAACAATTCTAAGCCTCTTGAGGGAGGATGACGAAAACGATACCACGATCTCTACAGTATGCTTTTGAACGGACCCCGCTGATGAGGTACAGACATTGTTTCAATTCCTAAACACTGGAGTAATAAGGAAGATAATCCCTCGTCAACCCCTTTGAGCCAAAGAAGTAGGAGTTTTTCTTTTCGAAAATTAAAACCCTTAATCATAACCTGGGGCAGGGTAGTTCTCTCAGTTGATCCAAGTGCATAACGAATGGCACCAAAGAGGTCCTTACAAAACAAAAGACAATGATGGTTCCGAATAATCATAAAGACAAGAAGTCATTACCAAAACAAAAAAAAACTAAAGCCCAATAAGTCAAAACCTATGAAGGAGACTTACAAAACTGGGGCATCCCGCTGGCTGTAAATACAAAAAGAAACAGTTCAGGCAAAAAAATAGGGATAACGAAATCAAAAAGAAAGAGGTCCTACAAACCCTCAACAAAAAAAAACAAATGACTGCCTATTCAAAATAATCTGTCAACATCCGAACCATCACCGGAATATCAGGATAAAGACTCAAACAAGGTCTAACGCACGATTAGCTGAGTTTAGGTTTGAAGAACATCACGAAGAACGGGTGGGTACAAATAAAATTTGAGCCTTTATCCTTTGTTTCTTAAACCGTGAACCAGGCCACGTTATAACCCTTAAAAGTCCTAGCTGAAGCATGGGTTAGTTCGAAAGCATACTGTTACGAAAGGTATCCTGACTCCTTAAGGCTTGCGGTAAAATAATGAGTTGACATCACATTTTACAAAATTTCCTTGTTTTACTGAAAAATGCATTTTCGCAAAAAAACTTCAAGACAGACATAAGCTTGGAATTTTTAAAATAACATTGTTTACATATGACTTTTTGTTTGAACAGCATAGAAGTTCGCACGAAGAATATCTAATGAACAAAAGTACTTCCAATCAAGGGGCATGGCCTGATCCTGGTCCATCATCTGGGGCAGTTAAGTCAAGATTCAGAGAACCTCTCAAAAGGCCAACTAGCCTGGGGCAAATCTCCATCTAGATCACTTGGGGCATTGGACACGAATTCCAGCTATGAATCCTGCCTGATCAAACGAAGATCTTCGGGTCACATGGCAACATAACAACAGGGGCAGCTCCCTACATTCTGAGAGCATGGACATAGTCGAAAAATATTGCGCATAATCAAAGACCCGCTAGGTTAACACACCTAGGCAAAAATAAGGGCTTCCCGGCGAACCAAAAGAGTTCGGGCAAAAATAAGGGATGAAATGAAAAAATATCAGTACACCCGGCAAGTCGAAAACCTGAAAAGGCGGCTTGGGCAAAAAAGGGTATCCCGGTGGACTGAAAACCCGAAAGGGCGGTCCAGGCAAAAATTAGGGATCAAAGCGTACGACTATGTCCTGGCATCTCGTCACCTGTCTACCAGAAGATTTGTCAATTACCCCCCACATGTGCCTTCTCCCACTGAAACTGGGGCAATAATGAGTTGTCTAAGCGATCTAGTTGCTCTGCCGTCAAGGTAGCAAGGCGAGTTCAGCTGAAGAATGACCAAGATACCCTAATTCCCCACAGAATGAGACAAGGTTCAGCCATACTCCCCCCGAGCAGAGAAGGCACAATACATCCAGCAAGTCAGCAACACTCTCCCCAAGCAGAGTTAGCTTACTGTCAGCCTTAAGGAAGTTGGATCATCCCCCGAAGATCTCAATATTCCCCGGCGGAGCACAAACATTCCAAACAAGCGTCCCCGGCAATCTTGATCTAAGATTGTTCCCCGGCGGAATATCGGACATCAAGTGGAGCCATTTCCCAGTCCAATCTCAAAAATTTCCCCAGGAGAGTCCAGTCAGAAGGTTTCCCCAGGAGAGTAGAATCCATCTCCCCAGCAGGAAGCTTATCCCCAGTAGATTCTGGAAGCTTGTCATCCGCATAGTACGAACGCTCCCCCGGATTTATTCAAAGTTTATTTCCCCACCAGGATATAACTGGGTTATCCTCAGCCAATTGCCACGGAGAGACCTTCCCCGGCGAAGTCTTCCTATCCCCAGCGGAGTTCATCAGATCTCCCAACATGACTTACCAGTGGAATCCCCAGCGGAGTTATCATCAACCTCAGCGAAGTATTCCTCTCCCCACAGAGCATTCCCCGCAGAGTAATCTATTTGCCAAGTTTATTCCCCAACGAAGTCATCTTCTCCTACCGGTATCCTTGCAACCATCACCCCCAGCGGAAACAGAGCTCTACTCTTCCATATCAGCCCAGGATTCAACTTCCCGGCACCCGTCAAGGATTTATTTTCCTAGACGAAAATACATTCATAAACATCACATTGTCATACATTATGATACATGCATACACGCATCATATCACCCCAATCTCATTTATTTTTGAGAACATCATGACATCATGCATGTCATACATTATGACATTGCATACAACTAACTCGTTACTTTTCAAGAAAGAACGATCAACAGATGAAAGTCTTTACCTTTTGAAGTAGAAGACGTCCAAGATTCCATCATCATTCTGCTGAGGTTGTAGTCGCCTAATATTCCTTCATCATTCTGCTGAGGTTGTAGTCACCTAAGATTCTCTCATCATCGCGTTGAGGTAGTAATCGCCCAAGGTTCTCTCATCGTCCCGTTGAGGTAGTAATCGCCCAAGGTTCTCTCATCGTCCCGTTGAGGTAGTAATCACCCAAGGTTCTCTCATCGTCCCGTTGAGGTAGTAATCGCCCAAGGTTCTCTCATCGTCCCGTTGAGGTAGTAATCGCCCAAGGTTCTCTCATCGTCCCGTTGAGGTAGTAATCACCAAAGGTTCTCTCATTGTCCCACTGAGGTAGTAATCGCCCAAAATTCTCTCATCGTCCCGTTGAGGTAGTAATCGCCCAAGGTTCTCTCATCGTCCCGTTGAGGTAGTAATCGCCCAAGGTTCTCTCATCGTCCCATTGAGGTAGTAATCGTCCAAGGTTCTCTCATCGTCCCGTTGAGGTAGTAATCGTCCAAGGTTCTCTCATCGTCCCGTTGAGGTAGTAATCACCCAAGGTTCTCTCATTGTCCCACTGAGGTAGTAATCGCCCAAAATTCTCTCATCGTCCCGTTGAGGTAGTAATCACCCAAGGTTCTCTCATCGTCCCGTTGAGGTAGTAATTGTCCAAGGTTCGCTCATCGTCCCATTGAGGTAGAAATCGTTCAAGGTTCTCTCATCGTCCCGTTGAGGTAGTAACCGTCCCTGATTCATTCATCACATCATTATCAACAAAAACCTTTTGAAGTTCCAAACTCGATTCCTGTATCTTTCCAGGGCATGTCTGAAGAGTTCGAAGATCCGATTCCTGTATCTTGCCAGGGTGTATCTGTTGACGACTAACATTACCAGACTCGATTCATGTATCTTGCCAGGGCACGTCTGAAGAGTTCGAATATCCGATTCCTGTATCTCTCCAGGGTGTATCTGTTGACGACTATATTCTCCGGACTCGATTCCTGTATCTTTCCAGGGCACGTCTGAAGAGTTTAAAGATTCGATACCTGTATCCAGCCAGGGCACATCTGCATAAAGAGTTTGAAGATCAACTCCTGTAACAGGCCAGGTAATTATTTTCTTTTTCAGGTACGCAAGTTCTCGCTAAGGAATCTCTTACGCGATCGACACCTCCAGATGGCATCTATAAGCCCATCCCCCTATCCATCGTATCTCCAAATTGCATCTATAAGCCCATTCACGCCATCACGCTGCTGATACTTTACTATGTGAGCGCAAATTTCTGGGCACTCTAGTGTTCAATCATCTTCCACCTTCGGATCACGAAAGGCACGCAAGCCAATCTACATCCTCAGGTTTATGAAGATTGAACAGGGGCAACAGTTGTACCCAAAAATTTGCCCTCCCATATTTCTCAAAATATTTCAAGAAAAATTCAGAAGTCCAACCCGGCGCATCATATTCAGGTATTCTTTCGCCAAAATATCTCTGATAACGTATTCTCAAATTCAGGTTCGGTTCAAGAGTCAATTCTTTAAAGAAGGTATCCGAATGTGCGAGTTTTCTTGAAGAAATATGGTGAAAAAGTGTGCTGAAAGTGCAGTTTTTACGCGCTAAAAAATTCATAACTTGAAGATCGTGACTCGTTTTGAACCCGTTCCGGTGGCAAAAATTCCGTCTTGAGATTATCTACGTTTTAGTCTCTCACGGCTGGAAGCCAATTTCGATCAGAAGGTCTTCAAAAATGTGGATTTATCAAGTATTTTCGCACAGAAAATTTGTGACAGAAGTTTATTTGCGTCATGTTCAGAAAATCATAACTTGGTCAATTTTCATCGTATCGAGCTGGTTTTGGCGCCAAAATTTCACAAATTGAGTTGACTACATTTTCACAGAAGGTATTGAGTTCAAACGGTATTCAAAAGGCCTTCGTTTTTTGCTCAGAGTGCGTGACACGCTGAAAATCCTGAATGCTGAATATTATTTCATCTGGGCCGAAAATTCGAAAATTCATAACTCGGTCAATTTTTATCGGATTGGGCTCATATTTTTACACAAGGTCCCTGACTCATAGATCTACAACTTTGCTTCAAAAGTCGAGACCGGATTATGCTCCGATCAATACCAGTTTTTTATTGAAGAACGTGTCAGAGTCGACACTGGAGCCCAAAATAAGTTTGTCTGAGCTGAAACTTCAAAAATTCATAACTAATTCACCGTTTATCCGATTGAGCCGATTTTCGGACAGGAGTTAGTTATCGATGTCGGCTACATTTTGTTTTCACATTTCAACTTAAAAAATTGCACTTAAGTCCCTGCGATTTAGCCTGGAAAGTGACGAACTCAAGTGAACATTGGAGGCCAAATTGCGCATTCAAGGCCCATTTTCTTTACCCTAATTTCCATTATATAATCACCTTCTTTTCACACAAACCAAGGAGGAAAAGAGAGAAAAAACATTGCCACAACACTGTTAGAATATCAAATTCTTTAAAGAACCCTAAAACCTTGAAATCCTTATTACAAATCCCTCTCTCACTACAAACAAGCCATCACAGTTACAAATCAACATCTCACTACTTGTTCAGTAAGGATAAGGCTGGCTTGATCTCCATGATCCAAAGGGCATAAAAGCATTCAGGTCACTAATTTTCCAGTAAGGGTAAGATTGATTTGATCTCCATGATCAAAAGGGTGTAATCATTCATACATGCCATATTGTGCCTAAACATTAAATTTCTTCATATATTGGCTTTATTTGCATTTTATGATTTCATTTAATGTGTTCGTGAGATTCAACACTGCAGATTTAGACAGGATCCCAAGCAGGTTCATTAAGGAACGTTGAGGCCAAAAGCCAAAAGCTAAATGGCCAAAATCCAAAAGCCAAAAGCCAAAAGGCAAAAGCCAAAAGGCAAAAGCCAAATGGCCAAAAGAACAACTTATGCATGACGAGACAAACATCCTGAGAAGATTAAGGAACGTTGAGGCCAGAACACAAATGGCCAACAGCCAGAACACAAATGGCCATGAAACCCAATCCAATGGCCAAATAATGCAGACCACGGTACTCAGGAGTCAATGAACATGCACGTGATGCCAGAAAGTCAAACAAGGCTTTTTGTCTAATGGGCCAGATTTCTCACAAAAAACCTCCCTTTGGGTCTGAATACCCCCCATGGTTTGCACATTTTTATTTTTTTATTTGATTTTCCTTTTTATTCTTTTAATTGTCTTCAATTGTTTTCTTTAATTTCATAAATTAATTTTCATAAGATAAAAAATCAGAAACTAAAATATATTTAATTATTATTATTTCACTATTAATTTATTTTCTAAATAAACTTTAATAATTAGTTTAGTAAATTAGGTTTTAAAACTTTAATCTTTTTCTCAATAAATTAAAATATGTAGAAATTAGGTTTTTTAACTTTTTATCACTTTTCTTAATAAATAATTTTTTCTTATTATCATTATTATTAATTACTAATTTATTTTGTAAATAAACATGTACATTAAATATTTAGTAAATTAGGTTAAAGTTTAATATTTTTCTTTAATAATTAAAAACAACTTAGAATTAGGGTTTCTCTTGAATTTTAATTTTCTTTATTTCATAAATACAAAAACCATCAAAAAAAACATTTCTTTTCTTTAATTTAATAATTAATTAACTTTTCATTTAATTTAATTTCATGCAAAGGGTCAAAACCCTCGGACGTCCTAATTTTAATTCTTTTCGCGCATTATTTTCTTATCAATTATTATGTAACTATTTTCCGGATGTAATAGTAATTAGGTTTACCGCATTTATTTACTTTCCGCATTTTTATTAAAACGAGTCTTTGTAATTTGGCGATGTATAGACCTGCGCCTTGTAATAGCGTAGGATTTTACTTTCCGCATTTAAATTTCCGCACTTTTAAATTATAATTGCATGAAAGAATGTATGGCCTAAATTAAAAACAAACGTAGATCACCATGATACATGTGCAAGATAAAACATATCATGAAAATAACACACAAATTCACACACCACTCTTAGGGTACACCTCACTATTGCCTTGCCATCGAAACGTGGTCGTCGAGTATAGGACGTTTTAGTAAGTCCTTATGTCCATGATCTATGGCATAGGGGTAGCTTCTAAGGTGTTCTACTGTTGCTCCGGCGACCACACTGTCCCTACAAACGAATTGACCCGAACACCTCCAACGGTGGTGCTACCTACCTCTCAATGGTGGGATGACACTACCTTAAGGACATTTACACAGCCTAATTCCTTAGGGTAGGTAGATGACTCATAGATACTTGCTCTATTTCAAAAAAACAAATCAAAAACTCTTTTCACACTGACACTTTTCAAAAAGCTTTCAAAACAATTTTTCAAACACTCTTGAGGACTGATACAAGAGTCGATCTGAAATCTTTAAACGAAACTTTTTTCAAACCCACTCACACTTTGAAAAGCAAACACTTTTGAAAACACAATGAGCAAGTATCTAAGAGCCCATGGATAACCATGGATAGAAAGGGTGCTAACACCTTCCCTTTCTATAAATCTACCTCCTGAACCGAGAAACAATCTCATAAGGAATTTTGCTGTGCTTTTGTCCTGTCCATGTTGGAGAAAATAAAAGAAGGTGGCGACTCTTGCTTACCGCGACATTTCGCGAACCAGCGTTAAACAGTCAGTTCCAGATCCACCGATCACAATTACCATCCATTGGAGTAAAAAAATCTCGACAACAAACTTCTTTCCATAATGACAAGGCTACCATCCATTAGACTAACAAAAATCTTGACAACAGACTACCTTTCATAAAGATAAGGCTACAATCCATTGGAATAACAAAAATCTCGACAATAGACTACCTTCCATAATGACAAGGCTACCATCCAATGGAATAACAAAAATATCGAGAACATACTAACTTTCATAATGACAAGACTACCATCCATTGGAGTAACAAAAATCTGAACAACAGACTATGTTCCTTAATGACAAGGCTACCATCCATTGGAGTAACAGAAATCTCAATGACAGACTACCTTCCATAATGACAAGGCTACATTCCATTGAAGTAACACAAATCTCGACAGTAGACTACGTTCCATAATGACAAGGCTACCATCCATTAGAATAACAAAAATATCGACAACAGACTACCTTCCGTAATGACAAGGCTACCATCCATTAGGGTAACAAAAATATAGACAATAGACTACGTTCCATAATGACAAGGATACCATCCATTAGAGTAATAAAAATTTGACAACAAACTATGTTCCATGATAACAACGCTACCATCCATTAGAGTAACATAAATCTCGACAACAGACAACCTTCCAAAATGACAAGGCTACCATCCATTGGAGTACCAAAAATATCGACAATAGACTATGTTCCATAATAACAAGGCTACCATCCAATGGAGTAACAAAAACCTCGACAACAGACTACCTTCCAAAATGAAAAGGTTACCTTCCATTGGAATAAAAAAGATATCGACAATAGATTATGTTCCATAATGACAAGGCTACCATCCATTGGAGTAACAAAAATCTCGACAACAAACTACCTTCAATAATGACAAGGATACCATCCATTGGAATAACAAAAATATTGACAACAGACTATGTTCCATAATGACAAGGCTACCATCCATTGGATTAACAAAAATTTCAACAACAGACTACCTTGAAAAATGAAAAGGCTACCATCCATTGGAGTAACATAAACCTCTACAATAGACTACGTTCCATAATGACAAGGCTACCATCTATAGAGTAATAAAATATCGACAATAGACTACCTTTCATAATGACAAGGTTACCCTCCATTGGATTAAAAAAAATCACGACAATAGACTACCTTTCATAATGAAAAGGCTACCATCCTTTGGAATGACAAAAATATAGACAACAGACTACCTTCCATAATGACAAGTCTACCATCTGTTGGAGTAACAAAAATATCGACAACAGGCTACGTTCCATAATGACAAGGCTACCATCCAATGAAGTAACAAAAATCTCGACAAAAGACTATGTTCTATAATGATAAAGCTACCATCCATTAGAGTAACAAAAATCTCGACAATAGACTACCTTCCATAATGACAAGGCTAGCATCCATTGGGGTAACAAAAATATCGAGAAAAAACTATGTTCCATAATGACAAGGCTACCATCCATTGGAGTAACAAAAATATCGAGAACAGACTATGTTCCTAATGACAAGGCTACCATCCCTTAGAGTAACAAAAATTTCGACAACAGACTACCTTCGAAAATGCAAAGGCTACCATCCATTAGAGTAAAAATAATCTCTACAACAAACTACCTTCCATAATGAAAAGGCTACCATCCATTTGGGTAACAAAAATATCCACAATAGACTATGTTCCATAATCACAAGGATACCATCCATTGGAGTAATAAAAATCTTGACAACAGACTCTGTTCCATGATAACAAGGCTGCCATCCATTAGAGTAACAAAGATATCAACAATAGACTATGTTCCATAATGACAAGGCTACCATTCATTGGAGTAAAAAAAATCTCTACATCAGACTACTTTCTATAATGACAAAGCTACCATCCATTGGAGTAACAAAAATCTCGACAACATACTACCTTCCATAATGACAAAGATACCATCCATTGAGAAACAAAGATATTGACAATAGACTACCTTCCATAATTGCAAGGCTACCATCTATTGGAGTAAGAAAAATCTCGACAACAGACTACCTTCCATAATTACAAGTTCATCATTCGTTGGAATGACAAAAATATCGACAACAAACTACCTTCCATAATGACAAGGCTACCATCCATTGGAGTAACAAAAATCTCGACAACAGACTACCTTCCATAATGAGAAGGTTACCATCCTTTGGAATGACAAGGCTACCATCCATTGGAGTAATAAAAATCTCTACAACAGACTACCTTCAATAATGACAATGCTACCATCCATTGATTAATAAAGATATCGACAACAAACTACCTTCCATAATGACAAGGCTACAATCCATTGGAGTAAAAAAAATCACGAAAAAAGACTATCTTCCTTAACGACAATGTTACCATCCATTTGAATAACAAAAATCCCGACAACAAACTACTTTCAATAATGACAAGGCTACCATCCATTAGAGTAACAAAAATCTCGACAACAGACTGCCTTCCATAATGACAAGGATACCAACCATTGGAATATCAAAGATATCGACAAAAGACTACCTTCCATAATGACATGGTTACCATCCATTGGAGTAAAAAAATCTCGACAACGGACTACTTTCCATAATGACAAGGCTACCATCCATTAGACTAACAAAAATATCAACAACAGACTACCTTTCATAATGATAAGGCTACAATCCATTGAAATAACAAAAATCTCGACAACAGACTACCTTCCATAATGACAAGGCTACCATCCAATGTAATAACAAAAATATCGAGAACATACTACCTTTCATAATGACAAGACTACCATCCATTCGAGTAACAAAAATCTGAACAACAAACTATGTTCCTTAATGACAAGGCTACCATCCATTGGAGTAACAGAAATCTCAATGACAGACTACCTTCCATAATGACAAGGCTACAATCCATTGAACTAACAAAAATCTCGACAGTAGACAATGTTCCATAATGACAAGGCTACCAACCTTTGGAGTAATAAAAATTTGACAATAGACTATGTTCCATGATAACAATGCTACCATCCATTAGAGTAACAAAAATCTCGACAACAGACAACCTGCCATAATGACAAGGCTACCATCCATTGGAGTACCAAAAATATCGACAACAGACTACCATCCATAATGAAAAGGTTACCATCCATTGGAATAAAAAAGATATCGACAATCGACTATGTTCCATAATGACAAGGCTACCATCCATTGGAGTAACGAAAATCTCGACAAGAGACTACCTTCCATAATGACAAAGCTACCATCCATTGGAGTAACAAAAATCTCGACAAAAGATTACCTTCAATAATGACAAGGATACCATCCATTGAGAAACAAAGATATTGACAATAGACTACCTTCCATAATGGAAAGGCTACCATCCATTGGAGTAAAAAAATCTCGACAATAGACTACCTTTCATTATGACAAGTTCATCAATTGTTGGAATGACAAAAATCTCGAAAATAAACTACCTTCCATAATGGCAAGGCTACCATCCATTGGAGTAACAAAAATATCGACAACAAACTATGTTCCATAATGACAAGGCTACCATCCATTGGAGTAACAAAAATCTTGACAATAGACTACCTTATAAAATGAAAAGGCTCCCATCCTATGGAGTAACAAAAATCTCTACAACAGACTACCTTCCACAATGAGAAGGCTACCATCCACTGAGTAACAAAGATATCGACAACAGACTACATTCCATAATGACAAGGCTACAATCCATTGGAGTAAAAAAAATCACGAAAAAAGACTATCTTCCTTAACGACAATGTTACCATCCATTTGAATAACAAAAATCTCGACAACAAACTACCTTCAATAATGACAAGGCTACCATCCATTAGAGTAACAAAAATCTCGACAACAGACTGCCTTCCATAATGACAAGGATACACCCCATTGGAATATCAAAGATATCGACAAAAGACTACCTTCCATAATGACATGGTTACCATCCATTGGAGTAAAAAAATCTCGACAACGGACTACTTTCCATAATGACAAGGCTACCATCCATTAGACTAACAAAAATATCAACAACAGACTACCTTTCATAATGATAAGGCTACAATCCATTGAAATAACAAAAATCTCGACAACAGACTACCTTCCATAATGACAAGGCTACCATCCAATGTAATAACAAAAATATCGAGAACATACTACCTTTCATAATGACAAGACTACCATCCATTCGAGTAACAAAAATCTGACCAACAGACTATGTTCCTTAATGACAAGGCTACCATCCATTGGAGTAACAGAAATCTCAATGACAGACTACCTTCCATAATGACAAGGCTACAATCCATTGAACTAACAAAAATCTCGACAGTAGACAATGTTCCATAATGACAAGGCTACCAACCTTTGGAGTAATAAAAATTTGACAATAGACTATGTTCCATGATAACAATGCTACCATCCATTAGAGTAACAAAAATCTCGACAACAGACAACCTGCCATAATGACAAGGCTACCATCCATTGGAGTACCAAAAATATCGACAACAGACTACCATCCATAATGAAAAGGTTACCATCCATTGGAATAAAAAAGATATCGACAATAGACTATGTTCCATAATGACAAGGCTACCATCCATTGGAGTAACGAAAATCTCGACAAGAGACTACCTTCCATAATGACAAAGCTACCATCCATTGGAGTAACAAAAATCTCGACAAAAGATTACCTTCAATAATGACAAGGATACCATCCATTGAGAAACAAAGATATTGACAATAGAGTACCTTCCATAATGGAAAGGCTACCATCCATTGGAGTAAAAAAATCTCGACAATAGACTACCTTTCATTATGACAAGTTCATCAATTGTTGGAATGACAAAAATCTCGAAAATAAACTACCTTCCATAATGGCAAGGCTACCATCCATTGGAGTAACAAAAATATCGACAACAAACTATGTTCCATAATGACAAGGCTACCATCCATTGGAGTAACAAAAATCTTGACAATAGACTACCTTATAAAATGAAAAGGCTCCCATCCTATGGAGTAACAAAAATCTCTACAACAGACTACCTTCCACAATGAGAAGGCTACCATCCACTGAGTAACAAAGATATCGACAACAGACTACATTCCATAATGACAAGGCTACCATCCATTGGAGTAAAAAAAATCTCGACAAAAGACTACCTTCCTTAACGACAAGGTTACCATCCATTTGAATAACAAAAATCTCCACATCAGACTACCTTCCATAATGTAAAGGCTACCATCAATTGGAGTAAAAAAATATCGACAATAAAATACCTTCCATATTGAAAAGGTTACCATCCATTGGAATAACAAAGATATCTACAAAAGACTACCTTCCATAATGACAGTGTTACCATCCATTGGAGTAAAAAAATCTCGACAACAGACTACCTTCCATAATGACAAGGCTACCATCCATTGGAGTAACAATAATATTGACAATAGACTATGTTCCATAATAACAAGTCTACCATCCATTGGAGTAACAAAAATCTCTACAACAGACTACCTTCCATAATGACAATGCTACCATCCATTGAGTAACAAAGATATCGACAACATATTACCTTCCATAATGACAAGGCTACCATCCATTGGAGTAACAAAAATCTCGACCACAGACTACCTTCCATAATGAAAAGGCTACCATCCATTGAAGTACCAAAAATCTCGACAACAAACTAACTTCCATAATGACAAGGCTACCATCAGATGGAATAACAAAAATCTCGACAATAGACCATGTTCCATAATGACAAGGCTACCATCCATTGGAGTAACAAAAATATCGACAACAGACTACCTTCCATAATGACAAGTCTACCACCCATTGGCGCAACAAAAATAACGACAATAGACTACCTTCCATAATGACAAGGCTACCATCCATTGAGTAACAAAAATATCGACCAGAGACTACCTTCCATAATGACAAGGCTACCATCCATTGGAGTAAAAAATATCTTGATAACAGACTACCTTTCATAATGAAAAGGCTACCATCCATTAGAATAAAAAAAATCTCGACAACAAACTACCTTCCATAATCAAAAGGCTACCATCCATTAGAGTAACAAAAATATCGACAATAGACTACCTTCCAAAATGACAAAGCTACCATCCATTGGAATAACAAAAATATCGATAACAGACTATGCTCCATAATGAAAAGGCTACCATCCATTGGATTAACAAAAATCTCGACAACAGACTACCTTCCATAATGAGAAGGTTACCATCCTTTGGAATGACAAAAATGTCGACAACAAACTACCTTCCATAATGACAAGTCTACCATCCGTTGGAGTAACAAAAATATTGACAACAAGCTACGTTCCATAATGACAAGGCTACCATCCAATAGAGTAACAAAAATATCGACAACAGACTATGTTCCATAATGACAAAGCTACCATCCATTAGAGTAACAAAAATCCCGACAATAGACTACCTTCCATAATGACAAGGCTACCATCCATTGTGGTAACAAAAATATCGAGAACAAACTATGTTCCATAATGACAAGGCTACCATCCATTGGAGTAACAATAATCTCGACAACAGACTACCTTCCATAATGAGAAGGTTACCATCCTTTGGAATGACAAGGCTACCATACATTGGAGTAATAAAAATCTCTACAACAGACTACCTTCAATAATGGCAATGCTACCATCCATTGATTAATAAAGATATCGACAACAAACTACCTTCCATAATGACAAGGCTACAATCCATTGGAGTAAAAAAAATCTCGACAAAAGACTATATTCCTTAACGATAATGTTACCATTCATTTCAATAACAAAAATCTCGACAACAGACTGCCTTCCATAATGACAAGGTTACCAACCATTGGAATAACAAAGATATCGACAACAAACTACCTTTCACAATGATAAGGCTACAATCCATTGAAATAACAAAAATCTCGACAACAGACTACCTTCCATAATGACAAGGCGACCATCCAATGTAATAACAAAAATATCGAGAACATACTACCTTTCATAATGACAAGACTACCATCCATTGGAGTAACAAAAATATGAACAACAAACTATGTTCCTTAATGACAAGGCTACCATCCATTGGAGTAAAAGAAATCTCAATGACAGACTACCTTCCATAATGACAAGGCTACAATCCATTGAACTAACAAAAATATCGACAGTAGAAAATGATCCATAATGACAAGGCTACCATTCATTAGAATAACAAAAATATCGACAACAGACTACCTTCCATAACGACAAGGCTACCATCCATTGGGGTAAAAAAAATATCGACAATAGACTATGTTCCATAATGACAAGGATACCAACCTTTGGAGTAATAAAAATTTGACAATAGACTATGTTCCATGATAACAATGCTACCATCCATTAGAGTAACAAAAATCTCGACAACAGACAACCTGCCATAATGACAAGGCTACCATCCATTGGAGTACCAAAAATATCGACAATAGACTATGTTCCATAATAACAAGCTTACCATCCATTGGAGTAAGAAAAATCTCGACAACAGACTACCATCCATAATGAAAAGGTTACCATCCATTGGAATAAAAAAGATATCGACAATAGACTATGTTCCATAATGACAAGGCTACCATCCATTGGAGTAACGAAAATCTCGACAAGAGACTACCTTCCATAATGACAAAGCTACCATCCATTGGAGTAACAAAAATCTCGACAAAAGATTACCTTCAATAATGACAAGGATACCATCCATTGAGAAACAAAGATATTGACAATAGACTACCTTCCATAATCGAAAGGCTACCATCCATTGGAGTAAAAATCTCGAAAACAAACTACCTTCCATAATGGCAAGGCTACCATCCATTGGAGTAACAAAAATATCGACAACAGACTATGTTCCATAATGACAAAGCTACCATCCATTAGAGTAACAAAAATCCCGACAATAGACTACCTTCCATAATGACAAGGCTACCATCCATTGGGGTAACAAAAATATTGAGAACAAACTATGTTCCATAATGACAAGGCTACCATCCATTGGAGTAACAAAAAAATCGAGAACATACTATGTTCCTAATGACAAGGCAACCATCCATTGGAGTAACAAAAATTTCGACAACAGACTACCTTCGAAAATGAAAAGGCTACCATCCATTAGAGTAAAAAAAATATCTACAACAAACTACCTTCCATAATGATAAGGCTACCATCCATTGAGTAACAAAGATATCGACAACAGACAACCTTCCATAATGACAAGGTTACCATCCATTGGTGTAAAAAAAATCTCGAGAATAGACTACCTTCCAAAATGACAAGGTTACCATCCATTTGAATAACAAAAATCTCGACAACATAATACCTTCCATAATGATAAGGCTACCATCCATTGAGTAACAAAGATATCGACAACAGACTATGTTCCATAATGACAAGGCTACTATCCATTGGAGTATTAAAAATCTCGACAACAGACTACCTTCCAAAATGACAAGGCTACCATCCTATGAAGTAACAAAAATCTCTACAACAGACTACCTTCCACAATGACAAGGCTACCATCCACTGAGTAACAAAGATATCGACAACAGACTACCTTCCATAATAGCAAGGAAATCATCCATTTGAATAACAAAAATCTCGACAAAAGACTACCTCCCATAATGACAAGGCTACCATCCATTGGAGTAACAAAAATATCTACAACAGACTACCTTCAATAATACAAGGCTACCATCCATTGAGTGACAAAGATATCGACAACATATTACCTTCCATAATGACAAGGCTACCATCCATTGGAGTAACAAAAATCTCGACCACAAAGTACCTTCCATAATTAAAAGGCTACCATCCATTGAAGTAACAAAAA
This sequence comes from Vicia faba, assembly GCA_948472305.1. NCBI lineage: Eukaryota > Viridiplantae > Streptophyta > Magnoliopsida > Fabales > Fabaceae > Vicia > Vicia faba. Next base: position 755,601,417 of record OX451738.1, read on the forward strand.
TCTCGACAAGAAACTAACTTCCATAATGACAAGGCTACCATCAGATGGAATAACAAAAATCTCGGCAATAGACCATGTTTCATAATGACAAGGCTACCATCCATTGAAGTAACAAAAATATCAACAACAGACTACCTTCCATAATGACAAGTCTACCAACCATTGGAGCAACAAAAATCTCTTCAACAGACTACCTTCCATAATGGCAAGGCTACCATCTATTGAGTAACAAAGATATCGACAAGAGACTACCTTCCATCATGACAAGGCTACAATCCATTGGAGTAAAAAAAATCTTGATAACATAATACCTTTCATAATGAAAAGGCTTCCATCCATAGGAATAAAATAAATCTCGACAACAGACTACCTTCGATAATGAAAAGTCTACCATCCATTAGAATAACAAAAATCTCGACAATAGACTACCTTCCATAATGACAAGGCTACCATCCATTGGAATAACAAAAACATCGACAACAAACTATGTTCCATAATGACAAGGCTACCATCCATTGGAGTAAAAACACTTTCAACAACAGACTACCTTCAAAAACAAAAAGGCTACCATCCATTGGAGTAACAAAAACCTCTACAGCAGACTACCTTCCATAATGACAAGACTACCATCCATAGAGTAATAAAGATATAGACAACAAAGTACCTTTCATAATGACAATGCTACCATCCTTGGAGTAAAAAAAATCTCGACAACAGACTACCTTCGATAATGAAAAGGTTACCATCCTTTGTAATGACAAAAATCTCGACAAAAAACTACCTTTCATAAGGACAAGTCTACCATCCATTGGAGTAACAAAAATATTGACAACAGGCTACGTTCCATAATGACAAGGCTACCATCCATTGGAGTAACAAAAATCTCAACAACAGACTATGTTCCATAATGACAAAGCTACCATCCATTAGAGTAACAAAAATCTCGCAAATAGACTACCTTCCATAATGACAAGGCTACCATCCATTGAGTAACAAAGATATCGACAAGAGACTACCTTGCATAATGAAAAGGCTACCATCCATTAGTGTAACAAAAATATCGACAATAGACTAACTTCCATAATGACAAGGCTACCATCCATTGGAATTAAAAAAAACATCGACAACAGACTATGTTCCATATTGACAAGGCTACCATCCATTGGAGTAACAAAAACCTCTACAACAAACTACCTTCCATAATGACAAGGCTACCATCCATAGAGTAATAAAGATATCGACAATAGACTACCTTTCATAATGACAAGGCTACCATCCATTCGAGTAAAAAACTCTCGACCACAGACTACCTTCCATAATGAAAAGGTTACCATCCTTTGGAATGACAAAAATCTCGACAACAAACTATCTTCCATAATGACAAGTCTACCATCCATTGGAGTAACAAAAATATTGACAACAGGCTACGTTCCATAACGACAAGGCTACCATCCATTGGAATAACAAAAATCTCGAAAACAGACTATGTTCCATAATGACAAAGGTACCATCCATTAGAGTAACGAAAATCTCGCAAATAGACTACCTTCCATAATGACAAGGCTACCATCCATTGAGTAACAAAGATATCGACAAGAGACTACCTTGCATAATTACAAGTCTACCATCCATTAGAGTAAAAAAAATCTTGATAACAGACTACCTTTCATAATAACAAGGCTACCATCCATTGGAATAAAAGAAATCTCGACAATAGATTACCTTCCATAATGAAAAGGCTATCATCCATTAGTGTAACAAAAATCTTGACAATAGACTACCATCCATAATGATAAGGCTACCATCCATTGGAATAAATAAAATATCGACAACAAACTATGTTCCATATGACAAGGCTACCATCCATTGGGGTAACAAAAATTTCAACAACAGACTACCTTCAAAAATGAAAAGGCTACCATCCATTGGAGTAACAAAAACCTCTAGAACAAACTACCTTCCATAATGACAAGGCTACCATCCATAGAGTAATAAAGATATCGACAATAGACTACCTTTCATAATGACAAGGCTACCATCCATTCGAGTAAAAAAAATCTCGACCACAGACTACCTTACATAATGAAAAGGTTACCATCCTTTGGCATGACAAAAATCTCGACAACAAACTACCTTCCATAATGACAAGTGTACCATCCATTGGAGTAACAAAAATATTGACAACAGGCTACACTCCATAATGACAAGGCTACCATCCATTGGAATAACAAAAATCTCGACAACAGACTATGTTCCATAATGACAAAGCTACCATCCATTAGAGTAACAAAAATCTCGCAAATAGACTACCTTGCATAATGACAAGGCTACCATCCATTGAGTAACAAAGATATCGACAAGAGACTACCTTGCATAATTACAAGGCTACCATCCATTGGAGTAAAAAAAATCTTGATAACAGACTACCTTTCATAATGACAAGGCTACCATCCATTGGAATAAAAAAAATCTCGACAATAGACTACCTTCCATAATGAAAAGGCTACCATCCATTAGTGTAACAAAAATATCGACAATAGACTAACTTCCATAATGACAAGGCTACCATCCATTGGAATTAAAAAAAACATCTACAACAGACTATGTTCCATAATGACAAGGCTACCATCCATTGGAGTAACAAAAATTTCAACAACAAACTACCTTCAAAGATGTAAAGGCTACCATCCATTGGAGTAACAAAAACCTCTACAACAAAATACCTTCCATAATCACAAGGCTACCATCCATAGAGTAATAAAGATATCGACAATAGACTACCTTTCATAATGACAAGGCTACCATCCATTCGAGTAAAAAAACTCTCGACCACAGACTACCTTCCATAATGAAAAGGTTACCATCCTTTGGAATGACAAAAATCTCGACAACAAACTATCTTCCATAATTACAAGGCTACAATCCATTGGACTATCAAATATCTCGACAACAGGCTACGTTCCATAATGACAAGGCTACCATCCATTGGAGTATCAAAAATATCAACAACAAACTACCTTCCATAATTACAAGTCTACCATCCAATGGAGTAACAAAAATCTCGCAAATAGACTACCTTCCATAATGACAAGGCTACCATCCATTGGAATAACAAAAATCTCGACAATAGACTACCTTCCATAATGATAAGGCTACCATCCATTTGAGTAACAAAATTCTCGACAACAGACTACCTTCAATAATGACAAGGCTACCATCCATTGGAGTAACAAAAATATCGACAACAGACTACCTTCCATAATGACAAGGCTACCACCCATTAGACCATTAAAAATCCCGACAGCAGACTACCATCCAGTGGAGTAACAAAAATCTCGACAATAGACTAACTTCCATAATTACAAGGCTACCATCCATTGGAGTAACAAATATCTCGATAACAAACTAACTTCCATAATGATAAGGCTACCATCCATTGGACTATCAAAATCCTCGACAACAGACTACCTTCCATAATGACAAGGCTACCATCCAATGGAATACCAAAAATCTCAACAACATACTACCTTCCATAATGACAAGGCTACCATCCATTGGAGTAACAAAAATCTGAACTACAGACTACCTTCCATAATGACAACGCTACCATCCATTGGACTAACAAAAATTTCAATGAAAGACTACCTTCCATAAGGACAAGGCTACCATCCGTTGGAGTAACAAAAATCTCGACAATAGACTACCTTCCATAATGATAAGGCAACCATCCGTCGAAATAACAAAAATCTCAACAACAGACTACCTTCCATAATAATAAAGCTACCATCTATTGGAGTAACAAAAATATCAACAACACACTACGTTCCATAATGACAAGGCTACCATCCCTTGGAGTAACAAAAATATCGACAACAAACTACGTTTCGTAATGATAAGGCTACCATCCATTGGAGTAACAAAAATCTCGACAACAGACAACCTTCCATAATGACAAGGCTACCATCCATTAGACCATAAAAATCCCGACAGCAGACTACCATTCATAATGACAAGGCTACTATCCATTGGAGTAACAAAAATCTCGACAACAGACTAACTTCCATAATTACAAGGCTACCATCCATTGGAGTAACAAATATCTCGATAACAGACTAACTTCCATAATGATAAGGCTACCATCCATTGGACTATCAAAATCCTCGACAACAGACTACCTTCCATAATGAAAAGGCTACCATCCAATGGAATACCAAAAATCTCAACAACAGACTACCTTCCATAATGACAAGGCTACCATCCATTGGAGTAACAAATATCTCGATAACAAACTAACTTCCATAATGATAAGGCTACCATCCATTGGACTATCAAAATCCTCGACAACAGACTACCTTCCATAATGAAAAGGCTACCATCCAATGGAATACCAAAAATCTCAACAACATACTACCTTCCATAATGACAAGGCTACCATCCATTGGAGTAACAAAAATCTGAACTACAGACTACCTTCCATAATGACAACGCTACCATCCATTGGACTAACAAAAATTTCAATGAAACACTACCTTCCATAAGGACAAGGCTACCATCCATTGGAGTAACAAAAATCTCGACAATAGACTACCTTCCATAATGATAAGGCTACCATCCAACGAAATAACAAAAATCTCAACAACAGACTACCTTCCATAATAAGAAAGCTACCATATATTGGAGTAACAAAATTCTTGACAACAGACTACCTTCCATAATGACAAGGCTACCATCCATTGGAGTAACAAAAATCTCGACATCAGACTACCTTACATAATGACAATGCTACCATCCATTGGAGTAACAAAAATATCGACAACAAACTACGTTTCGTAATGACAAGGCTACCATCCATTGGAGTAACAAAAATCTCGACAACAGACAACCTTCCATAATGACAAGGCTACCATCCATTAGACCATTAAAAATCCCGACAGCAGACTACCATTCATAATGACAAGGCTACTATCCATTGGAGTAACAAAAATCTCGACAACAGACTAACTTCCATAATTACAAGGCTACCATCCATTGGAGTAACAAATATCTCGATAACAGACTAACTTCCATAATGATAAGGCTACCATCCATTGGACTATCAAAATCCTCGACAAAAGACTACCTTCCATAATGACAAGGCTACCATCCAATGGAATACCAAAAATCTCAACAACAGACTACCTTCCATAATGACAAGGCTACCATCCATTGGAGTAACAAATATCTCGATAACAAACTAACTTCCATAATGATAAGGCTACCATCCATTGGACTATCAAAATCCTCGACAACAGACTACCTTCCATAATGACAAGGCTACCATCCAATGGAATAACAAAAATCTCAACAACATACTACCTTCCATAATGACAAGGCTACCATCCATTGGAGTAACAAAAATCTGAACTACAAACTACCTTCCATAATGACAACGCTACCATCCATTGGACTAACAAAAATTTCAATGAAACACTACCTTCCATAAGGACAAGGCTACCATCCATTGGAGTAACAAAAATCTCGACAATAGACTACCTTCCATAATGATAAGGCTACCATCCAACGAAATAACAAAAATCTCAACAACAGACTACCTTCCATATTAAGAAAGCTACCATCTATTGGAGTAACAAAATTCTCGACAACAGACTACCTTCCATAATGACAAGGCTACCATCCATTGGAGTAACAAAAATCTCGACATCAGACTACCTTACATAATGACAATGCTACCATCCATTGGAGTAACAAAAATATCGACAACAAACTACGTTCCGTAATGACAAGGCTACCATCCATTGGAGTAACAAAAATCTCAACAACAGACTACCTTCCATAATGACAAGGCTACCATCCATTAGACCATTAAAAATCCCGACAGCAGACTACCATTCATAATGACAACGCTACCATCCATTGGAGTAACAAAAATCTCGATAACAGACTAACTTCCATAATTACAAGGCTACCATCCATTGGAGTAACAAATATCTCGATAACAGACTAACTTCCATAATGATAAGGCTACCATCCATTGGACTATCAAAATCCTCGACAACAGACTACCTTCCATAATGACAAGGCTACCATCCAATGGAATACCAAAAATCTCAACAACAGACTACCTTCCATTATGACAAGGCTACCATCCATTAGAGTAACAAAAATCTGAACTACAAACTACCTTCCATAATGACAAAGCTACCATCCATTGGACTAACAAAAATCTCGACATCAGACTACCTTACATAATGACAATGCTACCATCCATTGGAGTAACAAAAATATCGACAACAAACTACGTTCCGTAATGACAAGGCTACCATCCATTGGAGTAACATAAATCTCGACAACAAACTACCTTCCATAATGACAAGGGTACCATCCATTAGACCATTAAAAATCCCGACAGCAGACTACCATTCATAATGACAAGGCTACCATCCATTGGAGTAACAAAAATCTCGACAACAGACTAACTTCCATAATTACAAGGCTACCATCCATTGGAGTAACAAATATCTCGATAACATACAAACTTCAATAATGATAAGGCTACCATCCATTGGACTATCAAAATCCTCGACAACAGACTACCTTCCATAATGACAAGGCTACCATCCAAAGGAATACCAAAAATCTCAACAACAGACTACCTTCCATAATGACAAGGCTACCATCCATTGGAGTAACAAAAATCTGAACTACAGACTACCTTCCATAATGACAACGCTACCATCCATTGGACTAACAAAAATCTCAATGAAAGACTACCTTCCATAAGGACAAGGCTACCATCCATTGGAGTAACAAAAATCTCGACAATAGACTACCTTCCATAATGATAAGGCTACCATCCAACGAAATAACAAAAATCTCAACAACAGACTACCTTCCATAATAAGAAAGCTACCATCTATTGGAGTAACAAAATTCTCGACAACAGACTACCTTCCATAATGACAAGGCTACCATCCATTGGAGTAACAAAAATCTCGACAACAGACTACCTTACATAATGACAATGATACCATCCATTGGAGTAACAAAAATATCAACAACACACTATGTTCCATAATGATAAGGCTACCATCCATTGGAGTAACAAAAAGCTCGACAACAGACTACCTTATATAATGACAAGGCTACCATCCATTAGACTATCAAAAATCTCGACAGCAGACTACCTTTCATAATGACAAGGTTACCATCCATTGGAGTAACAAATATCTCGACAATAGACTAACTTCCATAATGATAAGGCTACCATCCATTGGACTATCAAAATCCTCGACAACAGACTACCATCCATAATGACAAGGCTACCATCCAATGGAATACCAAAAATCTCAACAACAGACTACCTTCCATAATGACAACGCTACCATCCATTAGAGTAACAAAAATCTGAACTACAGACTACATTCCATAATGACAACGCTACCATCCATTGGACTAACAAAAATCTCAACGAAAGACTAATTTCCATAATGACAAGGCTACCATCCATTTGAGTAACAAAAATCTCGATAATAGACTAACTTCCATAATTACAAGGCTCCCATCCATTGGACTATCAAAAATCTCGACAGCAGACTACCTTCCATAATGACAAGGCTACCATCCATTGGAGTATCAAAAATATCAACAACAAACTACCTTCCATAATTACAAGTCTACCATCAATTGGAGTAACAAAAACTCGACAACAGACTACCTTCCATAATGACAAGGTTACCATCCATTGGAATAACAAAAATCTCGACAATAGACTACCTTCCATAATGATAAGGCTACCATCCATTGGAGTAACAAAATTCTCGACAACAGACTACCTTCAATAATGAGAAGGCTACCATCCATTGGAGTAACAAAAATCTCGACATCAGACTACCTTACATAATGACAATGCAACCATCCATTGGAGTAACAAAAATATCGACAACAAACTATGTTCCGTAATGACAAGGCTACCATCCATTGGAGTAACAAAAATCTCGACAACAGACTACCTTCCATAATGACAAGGGTACCATCCATTAGACCATTAAAAATCCCGACAGCAGACTACCATTCATAATGACAAGGCTACCATCCATTGGAGTAACAAAAATCTCGACAACAAACTAACTTCCATAATTACAAGGCTACCATCCATTGGAGTAACAAATATCTCGATAACATACAAACTTCCATAATGATAAGGCTACCATCCATTGGACTATCGAAATCCTCGACAACAGACTACCTTCCATAATGACAAGGCTACCATCCAATGGAATACCAAAAATCTCAACAACAGACTACCTTCCATAATGACAAGGCTACCATCCATTGGAGTAACAAAAATCTGAACTACAGACTACCTTCCATAATGACAACGCTACCATCCATTGGACTAACAAAAATTTCAATGACAGACTACTTTCCCTAAGGACAAGGCTACCATCCATTGGAGTAACAAAAATCTCGACAATAGACTAACTTCCATAATGACAAGGCCACCATCCAATGAAATAACAAAAATCTCAACAACAGACTACCTTCCATAATAAGAAAGCTACCATCTATTGGAGTAACAAAATTCTCGACAACAGACTACCTTCCATAATGACAAGGCTACCATCCATTGGAGTAACAAAAATCTCGACAACAAACTACCTTACATAATGACAATGCTACCATCCATTGGAGTAACAAAAATATCAACAACACACTATGTTCCATAATGATAAGGCTACCATCCATTGGAGTAACAAAAAGCTCGACAAAAGACTACCTTATATAATGACAAGGCTACCATCCATTAGACTATCAAAAATCTCGACAGCAGACTACCTTTCATAATGACAAGGCTACCATCCATTGGAGTAACAAAAATCTCGACAACAAACTAACTTCCATAATTACAAGGCTACCATCCATTGGAGTAACAAATATCTCAACAACAGACTACCTTCCATAATGATAAGGCTACCATCCATTGGAGTAACAAAATTCTCGACAACAGACTACCTTCAATAATGACAAGGCTACCATCCATTGGAGTAACAAAAATCTCGACATTAGACTACCTTACATAATGACAATGCTACCATCCATTGGAGTAACAAAAATATAGACAACAAACTACGTTCCGTAATGACAAGGCTAGCATCCATTGGAGTAACAAAAATCTTGACAACAGACTACCTTCCATAATGACAAGGCTAACATCCATTAGACCATTAAAAATCCCGATAGCAGACTACTATTCATAATGACAAGGCTACCATCCATTGGAGTAACAAAAATCTCGACAACAGACTAACTTCCATAATTACAAGGCTACCATCCATTGGAGTAACAAATATTTCGACAACAGACTAACTTCCATAATGATAAGGCTACCATCTATTGGACTATCAAAATCCTCGACAACAGACTACCTTCCATAATGACAAGGCTTCCATCCAATGGAATACCAAATATCTCAACAATAGACTACCTTCCATAATGACAAGGCTAGCATCCATTGGAGTAACAAAAATCTCGATAACAAACTACCTTCCATAATGACAAGGATACCATTCATTGGAGTATTAAAAATATCGACAACAAACTACCTTCAATAATGACAAGGCTACCATCCATTGGAGTAACAAAAATCTCGACATCAGACTACCTTACATAATGACAATGCTACCATCCATTGGAGTAACAAAAATATCGACAACAAACTACGTCCCGTAATGACAAGTCTACCATCCATTGGAGTATCAAAAATTTCGACAACAGACTACCTTCAATAATGACAAGGCTACCATCCATTAGACCATTAAAATTCTCGACAACAGACTACCTTTCATAATGACACGGCTACCATCCATTAGAGTAACAAAAATCTCGACAACAGACTAACTTCCATAATTACAAGGCTACAATCCATTGGAGTAACAAATATCTCGACAACATACTAACTTCCATAAAGATAAGGCTACCATCCATTGGATTATCAAAATCCTCGACAATAGACTACCTTCCATAATGACTAGGCTACAATCCAATGGAATACCAAAAATCTCAACAACAGACTACCTTCCATAATGACAAGCCTACCATCCATTGGAGTAACAAAAATCTGAACTACAGACTACCTTCCATAATGACAATGCTACCATACATTGGACTAACAAAAATCTCAATGAAAGACTACCTTCCATAATGACAAGGCTGTCATCCATTGGAGTAACAAAAATCTCGACAACAGACTAACTTCCATAATTAAAAGTCTACCATCGATTGGAGTAACCAAAATATCGACAATAGACAACCTTCTATAATGACAAGGCTAGCATCCATTAGAATAACCAAAATCTCGACAACAAACTACCTTCCATAATGAAAAGGCTACCATTCATTAGACTATGAAAAATCTCGACAGCAGACTAATTTTCATAATGACAAGGCTGCCATCCTTTGGAGTATTAAAAATATCGACAACAAACTACCTTCCATAATTACAAGGCTACCATCCATTGGAGTAACAAAAACTCGACAACAGACTACCTTCCATAATGACAAGGTTACCATCCATTGGAATAACAAAAATCTCGACAACAGACTACCTTCCATAATGACAAGGCTACCATCCGACAAAATAACAAAAATCTCGACAACAGACTACCTTCCATAATGAGAAGGCTACCATCCATCGGAGTAAATAAATTCTCCACAACAGACTACCTTCTATAATGATAAAACTACCATCCATTGGAGTAACAAAAATCTTGACAACAGACTACCTTATATAATGACAATTCTACCATCTATTGGAGTAACAAAAATATCGACAACACACTTTGTTCCATAATGACAAGGCTACCATCCATTGTAGTAATAAAAATCTCGACAACAGACTACATTCCATAATGGCAATGCTACCATCCATTAGTCTATCAAAAATCTCCACAGCAGACTACCTTTCATAATGACAAGGCTACCATCCATTGGAGTAACAAAAATCTCGACAACAGACTAATTTCCATAATTACAAGGCTACCATCCATTGGAGTAACAAATATCTCAACAACACACTACCTTTCATAATGATAAGGCTACCATCCATTGGAGTAACAAAATTATCGACAACCGACTACCTTCAAAAATGACAAGGCTACCATCCATTGGAGTAACAAAAATCTCGACATCAGACTACCTTACATAATGACAATGCTACCATCCATTGGAGTAACAAAAATATCGACAACAAACTACGTTCCGTAATGACAAGGCTACCATCCATTTGAGTAACAAAAATCTGGACCATAGACTACCTTCCATAATGACAAGGCTACCATCCATTATACCATTAAAAATCTCGACAGTGGACTACCTTTCATAATGACAAGGCTACCATCCATTGGAGTAACAAAAATCTCGACAACAGACTAGCTTCCATAATTACAAGGCTACCATCCATTGAAGTAACAAATATCTCGACAACAGACTAACTTCCATAATGATAAGGCTACCATCCATTGGACTATCAAAATCCTCGACAACAGACTACCTTCCATAATGACAAGGCTACCATCCAATGGAATACCAAAAATCTCAACAACAGACTACCTTCCATAATGACAACGCTACCATCCATTGGACTAACAAAAATCTCAATGAAAGACTACCTTCCATAAGGACAAGGCTGCCATCCATTGGAGTAACAAAAATCTCGATAACAGACTAACTTCCATAATTACAAGGCTACCATCCATTGGAGTAACAAATATCTCGACAAAAGACCACCTTCCATAATGACAAGGCTACCATCCATTGGGGTTACCAAAATATCGACAATAGACAACCTTCTATAATGACAAGGCTAGCATCCATTGGAGTAACCAAAATCACGACAACAAACTACCTTCCATAATGACAAGGCTACCAACCATTAGACTATCAAAAATCTCGACAGCAGACTACCTTCCATAATTACAAGGATACCATTCATTGGAGTATTAAAAATATCGACAACAAACTACCTTCAATAATGACAAGGCTACCATCCATTGGAGTAACCAAAATCACGACAACAAACTACCTTCCATAATGACAAGGCTATCATCCATTAGACCATTAAAAATCTTGACATCAGACTACCTTTCATATTGACAAGGCTACCATCCATTAGAGTAAAAAAAATCTCGACAACAGACTAACTTCCATAATGACAAGGCTACCATCCATTGGACAATCAAAATCCTCGACAACAGACTACCTTCCATAATGACAAGGCTACCATCCAATGGAATACCAAAAATCTCAACAACAGACTACCTTCCATAATGACAAGGCTACTAGCCATTGGAGTAACAAAAATTTGAACTACATACTACCTTCCATAATGACAACGCTACCATCCATTGGACTGACAAAAATCTCAAAAAAAGACTACCTTCCATAAGGACAAGGCTACCATCCATTGGAGTAACAAAAATCTCGACAACAGACTAACTTCCATAATTACAAGGCTACCATCCATAGGAGTAACAAATATCTCGACAAAAGACTACCTTCCATATTGATAAGGCTACCATCCATTGGAGTAACCAAAATATCGAAAATAGACAACCTTCTATAATGACAAGGCTAGCATCCATTGGAGTAACAAAAATCTCGACAAAAAACTACCTTCCATAATGAAAAGGGTACCATCCATTGGAGTAACAAAAATATCGACAACAAACTACCTTCCATAAAGACAAGGCTACAATCCATTGGATTATTAAAAATATCGACAACAAACTACCTTCCATAATTACAAGGCTACCATCCATTGGAGTAACAAAAACTCGACAACAGAATACCTTCCATAATGACAAGGTTACCATCCATTGGAATAACAAAAATCTCGACAACAGATTACCTTCCATAATGACAAGGCTACCATCCAACGAAATAACAAAAATCTCGACAACAAACTACCTTCCATAATGAGAAGGCTACCATCCATTGGAGTAAAAAAATTCTCGACAACACACTATGTTCCATAATGACAAGGCTACCATCCATTGGAGTAAAAAAAATCTCGACAACAGACTACCTTCCATAATGACAATGCTAGCATCCATTAGACTATCAAAATTCTCGACAACAGACTACCTTTCATAATGACAAGGCTACCATCCACTGGAGTAACAAAAATCTCGACAACAGACTAACTTCCATAATTACAAGGCTACCATCCATTGGAGTGACAAATATCTCGACAACAGACTAACTTCCATAATGATAAGGCTACCATCCATTGGACTATCAAAATCCTCGACAACAGACTACCTTCCATAATGACAAGGCTACCATCCAATGGAATACCAAAAATCTCAACAACAGACTACCTTCCATAATGACAAGGCTACCATCCATTGGAGTAACAAAAATATGAACTACAGACTACCTTCCATAATGACAATGGTACCATCCGTTGGACTAACAAAAATCCCAATGAAAGACTACCTTCCATAACGAAAAGGCTACCATCCATTGGATTAATAAAAATATCGACAACAGACTAACTTCCATAATTACAAGGCTACCATCCATTGGAGTAACAAATATCTCGACAAAAGACTACCTTCCATAATGACAAGGCTACCATCCATTGGAGTAACCAAAGTATCGACAATAGAGTACATTCTATAATGACAAGGCTAGCATCCATTGGAGTAACAAAAACCTCGACAACAAACTAACTTCCGTAATGAAAAGGGTACTATCCATTGGAGTAACAAAAATATCGACAACAAACTACCTTCCATAATGACAAGGATACCATTCATTGGAGTATTAAAATTCTCGACAACAGACTACCTTCCATAATGACAAGGCTACCATCCATTGGAGTAACAAAATTCTCGACAACAGACTACCTAACATAATGACAATTCTACCATCTATTGGAGTAACAAAAATATCGACAACACACTATGTTCCATAATGACAAGGCTACCATCCATTGGAGTAACAAAAATCTCGACAACAGACTACCTTCCATAATGACAATGCTACCATCCATTAGACTATCAAAAATCACGACAGCAGACTACCTTTCATAATGACAAGGCTACCATCCATTGGAGTAACAAAAATCTCGACAACAGACTAACTTCCATATTAGAAGGCTACCATCCATTGGAGTAACAAATATCTCAACAACAGACTAACTTCCATAATGAGAAGGCTACCATCCATTGGACTATAAAATCCTCGACAACAGGCTACCTTCCATAATGACAAGGCTACCATCCAATGGAATACCAAAAATATCAACAACAGACTACCTTCCATAATGACAAGGCTACTATCCATTGGAGTAACAAAAATCTGAACTACAGACTACCTTCCATAATGACAACGCTACCATCCATTGGACTGACAAAAATCTCAACAAAAGACTACCTTCCATAAGGACAAGGCTACCATCCATTGGAGTAACAAAAATCTCGACAATAGACTAACTTCCATAATTACAAGGCTACCATCCATTGGAATAACAAATATCTCGACAAAAGACTACCTTCCATATTGACAAGGCTACCATCCATTGGAGTAACCAAAATATCGACAATAGACAACCTTCTATAATGACAAGGCTAGCATCCATTGGAGTAACAAAAATCTCGACAACAAACTACCTTCCATAATTAAAAGGGTACCATCCATTGGAGTAACAAAAATATCGACAACAAACTACCTTCCCTAAAGACAAGGCTACCATCCATTGGAGTATTAAAAATATCGACAACAAACTACCTTCCATAATTACAAGGCTACCATCCATTGGAGTAACAAAAACTCGACAACAGACTACTTTCCATAATGACAAGGTTACCATCCATTGGAATAACAAAAATCTCGACAACAGATTACCTTCCATAATGACAAGGCTACCATCCAACGAAATAACAAAAATCTCGACAATAGACTACCTTCCATAATGAGAAGGCTACCATCCATTGGAGTAAAAAAATTCTCGACAACAGACTACCTACCATAATGACGAGGCTACCATCCATTGGATTAACAAAATTCTCGACAACAGACTACCTTACATAATGACAATTCTACCATCTGTTGGAGTAACAAAAATATCGACAACACACTATGTTCCATAATGACAAGGCTACCATCCATTAGAGTAACAAAAATCTCGACAACAGACTACCTTCCATAATGACAATGCTACCATCCATTAGACTATCAAAAATCTCGACAGCAGACTACCTTTCATAATGACAAGGCTACCATCCATTGGAGTAACAAAAATCTCGACAACAGACTAACTTCCATAATTACAAGGCTACCATCCATTGGAGTAACAAATATCTCAACATAAGACTAACTTCCATAATGATAAGGCTACCATCCATTGGACTATAATAATCCTCGACAACAGACTAACTTCCATAATGACAAGGCTACCATCCAATGGAATACCAAAAATATCAACAACAGACTACCTTCCATAATGACAAGGCTACCATCCATTGGAGTAACAAAAATCTGAACTACAGACTACCTTCCATAATGACAACGCTACCATCCATTGGACTGACAAAAATCTCAACAAAAGACTACCTTCCATAAGGACAAGGCTACCATCCATTGGAGTAACAAAAATCTCGACAATAGACAAACTTCCATAATTACAAGGCTACCATCCATTGGAGTAACAAATATCTCGACAAAAGACTACCTTCCATATTGACAAGGCTACCATCCATTGGAGTAACCAAAATATCGACAATAGACAACCTTCTATAATGACAAGGCTAGCATCCATTGGAGTACCAAAAATCTCGACAACAAACTAACTTCCATAATTAAAAGGGTACCATCCATTGGAGTAACAAAAATATCGACAACAAACTACCTTCCATAAAGACAAGGCTAGCATCCATTGGAGTAACAAAACCTCGACAACAGACTACCTTCCATAATGACAAGGTTACCATCCATTGGAATAACAAAAATCTCGACAACAGATTACCATCCATAATGACAAGGCTACCATCCAACGAAATAACAAAAATCTCGACAACAGACTACCTTCCATAATGAGAAGGCTACCATCCATTGGAGTAAAAAAATTCTCGACAACAGACTACCTTCCATAATGACGAGGCTACCATCCATTGGAGTAACAAAATTCTCGACAACAGACTACCTTACATAATGACAATTCTACCATCTGTTGGAGTAACAAAAACATCGACAACACACTATGTTCCATAATGACAAGACTACCATCCATTGGAGTAACAAAAATCTCGACAACAGACTACCTTCCATAATGATAATGCTACCATCCATTAGACTATCAAAAATCTCGACAGCAGACTACCTTTCATAATGACACGGCTACCATCCATTGGAGTAACAAAAATCTCGACAACAGACTAACTTCCATAATTACAAGGCTACCATCCATTGGAGTAACAAATATCTCGACAACAGACTAACTTCCATAATGATAAGGCTACCATCCATTGGACTATCAAAATCCTCGACAACAGACTACCTTCCATAATGACAAGGCTACCATCCATTGGAGTAACAAAAATCTCGACAGCAGACTACCTTTCATAATGACAAGGCTTCCATCCATTGGAGTAACAAAAATATCGACAACAGACTAATTTCCATAATTACAAGGCTACCATCCATTGGAGTAACAAATATCTCGACAATAGACTAACTTCCATAATGATAAGGCTACCATCCATTGGACTATCAAAATCCTCGACAACAGACTACCTTCCATAATGACAAGGCTACCATCCAATGGAATACCAAAAATCTCAACAACAGACTACCTTCCATAATGACAAGGTTACCATCCATTGGAGTAACAAAAATATGAACTACAGACTACCTTCCATAATGACAACGGTACCATCCATTGGACTAACAAAAATCTCAATGAAAGACTACCTTCCATAAGGACAAGGCTACCTTCCATTGGAGTAACAAAAATCTCGACAACAGACTAACTTCCATAATTACAAGGCTACCATCCATTGGAGTAACAAATATCTCGACAAAAGACTACCTTCCATAATGACAAGGCTACCATCCATTGTAGTAACCAAAATATCGATAATAGACTACCTTCTATAATGACAAGGCTAGCATCCATTGGAGTAACAAAAATCTCGACAACAAACTAACTTCCATAATGAAAAGGGTACCATCCATTGGAGTAACAAAAATATCGACAATAAACTACCTTCCATAATGACAAGGATACCATTCATTGGAGTATTAAAAATATCGATAACAAACTACCTTCAATAATGACAAGGCTACCATCCATTGGAGTAACAAATATATCGACATCAGACTACCTTACATAATGACAATGCTACCATCCATTGGAGTAACAAAAATATCGACAACAAACTACGTTCTGTAATGACAAGTCTACCATCCATTGGAGTAACAAAAATCTCGACAACAGACTACCTTCCATAATGACAAGGCTACCATCCATTAGACCATTAAAAATCTCGACAACAGACTACCTTTCATAATCACAAGGCTACCATCCATTGGAGTAACAAAAATCTCGACAACAGACTAACTTCCATAATTACAAGGCTTCCATCCATTGGAGTAAAAAACATCTCGACAACAGACTAAATTCCATAATGATAAGGCTACCATCCATTGTATTATCAAAATCCTCGACAACAGACTACCTTCCATAATGACAAGGCTACCATCCAATGGAATACCAAAAATATCAACAACAGACTACTTCCATAATGACAAGGCTACCATCCATTGGAGTAACAAAAATATGAACTACAAACTACCTTCCATAATGACAAGGCTACAATCCATTAGAGTAACAAAAATCTCGACAACAGACTAACTTCCATAATTACAAGGCTACCATCCATTGGAGTAACAAATATCTTGACAAAAGACTACCATTCATAATAACAAGGCTACCATCCATTGGAGTAACCAAAATATCGACAATAGAATACCTTCTATAATGACAAGGCTATCATCCATTAGAGTAACAAAAATTTCGACAACAAACTACCTTCCATAATGAAAAGGGTACCATCCATTTGAGTAACAAAAATATCGACAACAAACTACCTTCCATAATGACAAGGCTATCATCCATTGGAGTATTAAAAATATCGACAACAAACTACCTTCCATAATTACAAGGCTACCATCCATTGGAGTAACAAAAACTCGACAACAGATTACCTTCCATAATGACAAGGTTACCATCCATTGGAATAACAAAAATCTCGACAACAGACTACCTTCCATAATGACAAGGCTACAATCCAACGAAATAACAAAAATCTCGACAATAGACTACCTTCCATAATGAGAAGGCTACCATCCATTAGAGTAAAAAAATTCTCGATAACAGACTACCTTCCATAATGACAAGGCTACCATCCATTGGAGTAACAAAAATCTCGACAACAGACTACCTTACATAATGACAATGCTACCATCCATTGGAGTAAAAAAAATATCGACAACACACTATGTTCCATAATGACAAGGCTACCATCCATTGGAGTAACAAAAATCTCGACAATAGACTACCTTCCATAATGACAAGGCTACCATCCATTAGACTATCAAAAATCTCGACAGTAGAGTACCTTTCATAATGAAAAGGCTACCATCCATTGGAGTAAAAAAAATCTCGACAACAGACTAACTTCCATAATTACAAGGCTACCATCCATTGGAGTAACAAATATCTCGACAACAGACTACCTTTCATAATGATAAGGCTACCATCCATTGGACTATAATAATCCTCGACAACAGACTACCTTCCATAATGACAAGGCTACCATCCAATGGAATACCCAAAAATATCAACAACAGACTACCTTCGATAATGACAAGGCTACCATCCATTGGAGTAACAAAAATCTGAACTACATACTACCTTCCATAATGACAAGGCTACCATCCATTGGAGTAACAAAAATCTCAACAAAAGACTACCTTCCATAAGGACAAGGCTACCATCCATTGGAGTAACAAAAATCTCGACAATAGACAAACTTCCATAATTACAAGGCTACCATCCATTGGTATAACAAAAATCTCGACAACAGACTACCTTCCATATTGACAAGGCTACCATCCATTGGAGTAACCAAAATATCGACAATAGACAACCTTCTATAATGACAAGGCTACCATCCATTGGAGTAACAAAAATCTCGACAACAGACTAACTTCCATAATTAAAAGGCTACCATCCATTGGAGTAACAAATATCTCGACAACAGACTAACTTCCATAATGATAAGGCTACCATCCATTGGACTATCAAAATCCTCGACAATAGACTACCTTCCATAATGACAAGGCTACCATCCAATGGAATACCAAAAATATAAACAACAGACTACCTTCCATAATGACAAGGCTACCATGCATTGGAGTAACAAAAACCTGAACTACAGACTACCTTCCATAATGACAACGCTACCATCCATTGGACTGACAAAAATCTCAACAAAAGACTACCTTCCATAAGGACAAGGCTACCATCCATTGGAGTAACAAAAATCTCGACAACAGACTAACTTCCATAATTACAAGGCTACCATCCATTGTAGTAACAAATATCTCGACAAAAGACTACCTTCCATATTGACAAGGCTACCATCCATTGGAGTAACAAAAATCTCGGCAATAGACTACCTTCTATAATGACAGGGATACGATTCATTGGAGTATTAAAAATATCGACAACAAACTACCTTCAATAATGACAAGGCTACCATCCATTGGAGTAACAAATATAACGACATCAGATTACCTTACATAATGACAATGCTACCATCCATTGGAGTAACAAAAATATCGACAACGAACTACCTTCCATAATTACAAGGCTACCATCCATTGGAGTAACAAAAACTCGACAACAGACTACCTTCCATAATGACAT
This sequence comes from Vicia faba, assembly GCA_948472305.1. Taxonomy (NCBI): domain Eukaryota; kingdom Viridiplantae; phylum Streptophyta; class Magnoliopsida; order Fabales; family Fabaceae; genus Vicia; species Vicia faba. Next base: position 755,621,410 of record OX451738.1, read on the forward strand.
GGTTACCATCCATTGGAATAACAAAAATCTCGACATTAGACTACCTTACATAATGACAAGGCTACCATCCAATGGAGTAACAAAATTCTCGACAACAGACTACCTTACATAATGACAAGGCTACCATCTATTGGAGTAACAAAAATATCGACAACACACTATGTTCCATAATGACAAGGCTACCTTCCATTGGAGTAACAAAAATCTCGACAACAGACTACCTTCATAATGACAATGCTACCATCCATTAGACTATCAAAAATCTCGACAGCAGACTACCTTTCATAATGACAAGGCTACCATCCATTGGAGTAACAAAAATCTCTACAACAGACTAATTTCCATAATTACAAGGCTACCATCCATTGGAGTAACAAATATCTCGACAATAGACTAACTTCCATAACGATAAGGCTACCATCCATTGGACTATCAAAATCCTCGACAACACACTTCCTTCCATAATGACAAGGCTACCATCCAATGGAATACCAAAAATCTCAACAATAGACTACCTTCCATAATGACAAGGTTACCATCCATTGGAGTAACAAAAATTTGAACTACAGACTACCTTCCATAATGACAACGGTACCATCCATTGGACTAACAAAAATCTCAATGAAAGACTACCTTCCATAAGGACAAGGCTACCTTCCATTGGAGTAACAAAAATCTCGACAACAGACTAACTTCCATAATTACAAGGCTACCATCCATTGGAGTAACAAATATCTCGACAAAAGACTACCTTCCATAATGACAAGGCTACCATCCATTGGAGTAACCAAAATATCGATAATAGACTACCTTCTATAATGACAAGGCTAGCATCCATTGGAGTAACAAAAATCTCGACAACAAACTAACTTCCATAATGAAAAGGGTACCATCCATTGGGGTAACAAAAATATCGACAATAAACTACCTTCCATATTGACAAGGATACCATTCATTGGAGTATTAAAAATATCGACAACAAACTACCTTCAATAATGACAAGGCTACCATCCATTGGAGTAACAAATATATCGACATCAGACTACCTTACATAATGACAATGCTACCATCCATTGGAGTAACAAAAATATCGACAACAAACTACGTTCCGTAATGACAAGTCTACCATCCATTGGAGTAACAAAAATCTCAACAACAGACTACCTTCCATAATGACAAGGCTACCATCCATTAGACCATTAAAAATCTCGACAACAGACTACCTTTCATAATGACAAGGCTACCATCCATTGGGGTAACAAAAATCTCGACAACAGACTAACTTCCATAATTACAAGGCTTCCATCCATTGGAGTAAAAAATATCTCGACAACAGACTAACTTCCATAATGATAAGGCTACCATCCATTGTACTATCAAAATCCTCGACAACAGACTACCTTCCATAATGACAAGGCTACCATCCAATGGAATACCAAAAATATCAACAACAGACTACTTCCATAATGACAAGGCTACCATCCATTGGAGTAACAAAAATATGAACTACAAACTACCTTTCATAATGACAAGGCTACCATCCATTGGAGTAACAAAAATCTCGACAACAGACTAACTTCCATAATTACAAGGCTACCATCCATTGGAGTAACAAATATCTTGACAAAAGACTACCATTCATAATAACAAGGCTACCATCCATTGGAGTAACCAAAATATCGACAATAGAATACCTTCTATAATGACAAGGCTATCATCCATTAGAGTAACAAAAATTTCGACAACAAACTACCTTCCATAATGAAAAGGGTACCATACATTGGAGTAACAAAAATATCTACAACAAACTACCTTCCATAATGACAAGGCTACCATCCATTGGAGTATTAAAAATATCGTCAACAAACTACCTTCCATAATTACAAGGCTACCATTCATTGGAGTTACAAAAACTCGACAACAGATTACCTTCCATAATGACAAGGTTACCATCCATTGGAATAACAAAAATCTTGACAACAGACTACCTTCCATAATGACAAGGCTACCATCCAACGAAATAACAAAAATCTCGACAACAGACTACCTTCCATAATGAGAAGGCTACCATCCATTGGAGTAAAAAAATTCTCGATAACAGACTACCTTCCATAATGACAAGGCTACCATCCATTGGAGTAACAAAAATCTCGACAACAGACTACCTTACATAATAACAATGCTACCATCCATTGGAGTAACAAAAATATCGACAACACACTATGTTCCATAGTGACAAGGCTACCATCCATTGGAGTAACAAAAATCTCGACAACAGACTACCTTCCATAATGACAAGGCTACCATCCATTAGACTATCAAAAATCTCGACAGTAGACTACCTTTCATAATGAAAAGGCTACCATCCATTGGAGTAACAAAAATCTCGACAACAGACTAACTTCCATAATTACAATGCTACCATCCATTGGAGTAACAAATATCTCGACAACAGACTACCTTTCATAATGATAAGGCTACCATCCATTGGACTATAATAATCCTCGACAACAGACTACCTTCCATAATGACAAGGCTACCATCCAATGGAATACCCAAAATCTCAACAACAGACTACTTCCATAATGACAAGGCTACCATCCATTGGAGTAACAAAAATATGACCTACAGACTACCTTCCATAATGACAAGGCTACCATCCATTGGAGTAACAAAAATCTTGACAACATACTACCTTACATAATGACAATGCTTCCATCCATTGGAGTAACAAAAATATCGACAACACACTATGTTCCATAATGACAAGGCTACCATCCATTGGAGTAACAAAAATCTCGACAACAGACTACCTTCCATAATGACAATGCTACCATCCATTAGACTATCAAAAATCTCGACAGCAGACTACCTTTCATAATGACAAGGCTACCATCCATTGGAGTAACAAAAATCTCGACAACAGACTAACTTCCATAATTACAAGGCTACCATCCATTGGAGTAACAAATATCTCGACAACAGACTAACTTCCATAATGATAAGGCTACCATCCATTGGACTATCAAAATCCTCGACAACAGACTACCTTCCATAATGACAAGGCTACCATCCAATGGAATACCAAAAATATCAACAACAGACTACCTTCCATAATGACAAGGCTACCATCCATTGGAGTAACAAAAATCTGAACTACAGACTACCTTCCGTAATGACAACGCTACCATCCATTGGACTGACAAAAATCTCAACAAAAGACTACCTTCCATAAGGACAAGGCTACCATCCATTGGAGTAACAAAAATCTTGACAACAGACGAACTTCCATAATTACAAGGCTACCATCCATTGTAGTAACAAATATCTCGACAAAAGATTACCTTCCATATTGACAAGGCTACCATCCATTGGAGTAACAAAAATCTCGGCAATAGACTACCTTCCATAATGACAAGGATACGATTCATTGGAGTATTAAAAATATCGACAACAAACTACCTTCAATAATGACAAGGCTACCATCCATTGGAGTAACAAATATATCGACATCAGACTACCTTACATAATGACAATGCTACCATCCATTGGAGTAACAAAAATATCGACAACAAACTACCTTCCATAATTACAAGGCTACCATCCATTGGAGTAACAAAAACTCGACAACAGACTACCTTCCATAATGACATGGTTACCATCCATTGGAATAACAAAAATCTCGACATTAGACTACCTTACATAATGACAAGGCTACCATCCAATGGAGTAACAAAATTCTCGACAACAGACTACCTTACATAATGACAAGGCTACCATCTATTGGAGTAACAAAAATATCGACAACACACTATGTTCCATAATGACAAGGCTACCATCCATTGGAGTAACAAAAATCTCGACAACAGACTACCTTCCTTAATGACAATGCTACCATCCATTAGACTATCAAAAATCTCGACAGCAGACTACCTTTCATAATGACAAGGCTACCATCCATTGGAGTAACAAAAATCTCGACAACAGACTAATTTCCATAATTACAAGGCTACCTTCCATTGGAGTAACAAATATCTCGACAATAGACTAACTTCCATAATGATAAGGATACCATCCATTGGACTATCAAAATCCTCGACAACAGACTACCTTCCATAATGACAAGGCTACCATCCAATAAAATACCAAAAATCTCAACAACAGACTACCTTCCATAATGACAAGGTTACCATCCATTGGAGTAACAAAAATCTGAACTACAGACTACCTTCCATAATGACAACGGTACCATCCATTGGACTAACAAAAATCTCAATGAAAGACTACCTTCCATAAGGACAAGGCTACCTTCCATTGGAGTAACAAAAATCTCGACAACAGACTAACTTCCATAATTACAAGGCTACCATCCATTGGAGTAACAAATATCTCGACAAAAGACTACCTTCCATAATGACAAGGCTACCATCCATTGGAGTAACCAAAATATCGATAATAGACTACCTTCTATAATGACAAGGCTAGCATCCATTGGAGTAACAAAAATCTCGACAACAAACTAACTTCCATAATGAAAAGGGTACCATCCATTGGGGTAACAAAAATATCGACAATACACTACCTTCCATATTGACAAGGATACCATTCATTGGAGTATTAAAAATATCGACAACAAACTACCTTCAATAATGACAAGGATACCATCCATTGGAGTAACAAATATATCGACATCAGACTACCTTACATAATGACAATGCTACCATCCATTGGAGTAACAAAAATATCGACAACAAACTACGTTCCGTAATGACAAGTCTACCATCCATTGGAGTAACAAAAATCTCGACAACAGACTACCTTCCATAATGACAAGGCTACCATCCATTAGACCATTAAAATTCTCGACAACACACTACCTTTCATAATGACAAGGCTACCATCCATTGGAGTAACAAAAATCTCGACAACAGACTAACTTCCAAAATTACAAGGCTTCCATCCATTGGAGTAAAAAATATCTCGACAATAGACTAACTTCCATAATGATAAGGCTACCATCCATTGTACTATCAAAATCCTCGACAACAGACTACCTTCCATAATGAGAAGGCTACCATCCAATGGAATACCAAAAATATCAACAACATACTACTTCCATAATGACAAGGCTACCATCCATTGGAGTAACAAAAATATGAACTATAAACTACCTTCCATAATGACAAGGCTACCATCCATTGGAGTAACAAAAATCTCGACAACAGACTAACTTCCATAATTACAAGGCTACCATCCATTGGAGTAACAAATATCTTGACAAAAGACTACCATTCATAATAACAAGGCTACCATCCATTGGAGTAACCAAAATATCGACAATAGAATACCTTCTATAATGACAAGGCTATCATCCATTAGAGTAACAAAAATTTCGACAACAAACTACCTTCCATAATGAAAAGGGTACCATCCATTGGAGTAACAAAAATATCGACAACAAACTACCTTCCATAATGACAAGGCTACCATCCATTGGAGTATTAAAAATATCGACAACAAACTACCTTCCATAATTACAAGGCTACCATCCATTGGAGTAACAAAAACTAAACAACAGATTACCTTCCATAATGACAAGGTTACCATCCATTGGAATAACAAAAATCTCGACAACAGACTACCTTCCATAATGACAAGGCTACCATCCAACGAAATAACAAAAATCTCGACAACAGACTACCTTCCATAATGAGAAGGCTACCATCCATTGGAGTAAAAAAATTCTCGACAACAGACTACCTTCCATAATGACAAGGCTACCATCCATTGGAGTAACAAAAATCTTGACAACAGACTACCTTACATAATGACAATGCTTCCATCCATTGGAGTAACAAAAATATCGACAACACACTATGTTCCATAATGACAAGGCTACCATCCATTGGAGTAATAAAAAACCCGACAATAGACTACCTTCCATAATGACAAGGCTACCATCCATTAGACTATCAAAAATCTCGACAGCAGACTACCTTTCATAATGACAAGGCTACCATCCATTGGAGTAACAAAAATCTCGACAACAGACTAACTTCCATAATTACAAGGCTACCATCCATTGGAGTTACAAATATCTCGACAACAGACTACCTTTGATAATGATAAGGCTACCATCCATTGGACTATAATAATCCTCGACAACAGACTACCTTCCATAATGATAAGGCTACCATCCATTGGACTATCAAAATCCTCGACAACAGACTACCTTCCATAATGACAAGGTTCCCATCCAATGGAATGCCAAAAATCTCAACAACAGACTACTTCCATAATGACAAGGCTACCATCCATTGGAGTAACAAAAATCTGAACTACAGACTACCTTCCATAATGACAAGGCTACCATCCATTGGAGTAACAAAAATTTCGACAATAGACTAACTTCCATAATTACAAGGCTACCATCCATTGGAGTAACAAATATATCGACAAAAGACTACGTTCCATAATGACAAGGCTAGCATCCATTGGAGTAACAAAAATCTCGACAACAAACTACTTTCCATAATGAAAAGGGTACCATCTATTAGAGTAACAAATATATCGACAAGAAACTACCTTCCATAATGACAAGGCTACCATCCATTGGAGTATTAAAAATATCGACAACAAACTACCTTCCATAATTACAAGGCTACCATCCATTGGAGTAACAAAAACTCGACAATAGACTACCTTCCATAATGACAAGGTTACCATCCATTGGAATAACAAAAATCTCGACAACAGACTACCTTCCATAATGAAAAGGCTACCATCCAACGAAATAACAAAAATCTCGACAACAAACAACCTTCCATAATGAGAAGGCTACCATCCATTGGAGTAAAAAAATTCTCGACAACAGACTACCTTCCATAATGACAAGGCTACCATACATTGGAGTAACAAAAATCTCGACAACAGACTACCTTACATAATGACAATGCTACCATCCATTGGAGTAACAAAAATATCGACAACACACTATGTTCCATAATGACAAGGCTACCATCCATTGGAGTAACAAAAATCTCGACAACATTCTACCTTCCATAATGACAAGGCTACCATCCATTAGACTATCAAAAATCTCGACAGCAAACTACATTTCATAATGACAAGGCTACCATCCATTGGAGTAACAAAATTCTCGACAATAGACTACCTTCCATAATGACAACGCTACCATCCATTGGAGTAACAAAATCCTCGACATCAGACTACCTTCCATAATGACAAGGCTACCATCCAACGAAATAACAAAAATCTCGACAACAGACTACCTTCCATAATGAGAAGGCTACCATCCATTGGAGTAAAAAAATTCTCGACAACAAACTACCTTCCATAATGACAAGGCTAGCATCCATTGGAGTAACAAAAATCTCGACAATAGACTAACTTCCATAATTACAAGGCTACCATCCATTGGAGTAACAAATATATCGACAAAAGACTACATTCCATAATGACAAGGCTAGCATCCATTGGAGTAACAAAAATCTCGACAACAAACTACCTTCCATAATGAAAAGGGTACCATCCATTGGAGTAACAAAAATATCGACAAGAAACTACCTTCCATAATGACAAGGCTACCATCCATTGGAGTATTAAAAATATCGACAACAAACTACCTTCCATAATTACAAGGCTACCATCCATTGGAGTAACAAAAACTAGTTAACAAACTACCTTCCATAATGACAAGGTTACCATCCATTGGAATAACAAAATCTCGACAACAGACTACCTTCCATAATGACAAGTCTACAATCCAACGAAATAACAAAAATCTCGACAACAGACTACCTTCCATAATGAGAAGGCTACCATCCCTTGGAGTAAAAAAATTCTCGACAACAAACTACCTTCCATAATGACAAGGCTACCATCCATTGGAGTAAAAAAAATCTCGACAACAGACTACCTTACATAATGAAAATGCTACCATACATTGGAGTAACAAAAATATCGACAACACACTATGTTCCATAATGACAAGGCTACCATCCATTGGAGTAACAAAAATCTCGACAACAGACTACCTTCCATAATGACAAGGCTACCATCCATTAGACTATCAAAAACCTCGACAGCAGACTACCTTTAATAATGATAAGGCTACCATTCATTGGAGTAACAAAAATCTCGACAACAGACTAACTTCCATAATTACAAGGCTACCATCCATTAGAATAACAAATATCTCGTAAATAGACTACCTTCCATAATGATAAGTCTACCATCCATTGGACTATCAAAATCCTCGACAACAGACTACCTTCCATAATGACAAGGCTACCATTCAATGGAATACCAAAAATCTCAACAACAGACTACTTCCATAATGACAAAGCTACCATCCATTGGAGTAACAAAAATCTGAACTACAGACTACCTTCCATAATGACAAGGCTACCATCCATTGGAGTAACAAAAATCTCGACAACAAACTAACTTCCATAATTACAAGGCTACCATCCATTGGAGTAACAAATATCTCGACAAAAGACTACCTTCCATAATGACAAGGCTACCATCCATTGGAGTAACAAAAATATCGACAATAGACTACGTTCTATAATGACAAGGCTAGCATCCATTGGAGTAACAAAAATCTCGACAACAAACTACCTTCCATAATGAAAAAGGGTACCATCCATTGGAGTAACAAAAATATCGACAAGAAACTACCTTCCATAATGACAAGGCTACCATCCATTGGAGTATTAAAAATATCGACAACAAACTACCTTCCATAAATACAAGGCTACCATCCATTGGAGTAACAAAAACTCGACAACAGACTACCTTCCATAATGACAAGGTTACCATCCATTGGAATAACAAAAATCTCGACAAAAGACTACCTTCCATAATGACAAGGCTACAATCCAACGAAATAACAAAAATCTCGACAACAGACTACCTTCCATAATTAGAAGGCTACCATCCCTTGGAGTAAAAAAATTCTCGACAACAGACTACTTTCCATAATGACAAGGCTACCATCCATTGGAGTAACAAAAATCTCGACAACAGACTACCTTACATAATGAAAATGCTACCATCCATTAGAGTAACAAAAATCTCGACAACAAACTACCTTCCATAATGACAAGGCTACCATCCATTAGACTATCAAAAATCTCGACAGCAGACTACCTTTAATAATGACAAGGCTACCATCCATTGGAGTAACAAAAATCTCGACAACAGACTAACTTCCATAATTACAATGCTACCATCCATTGGAATAACAAATATCTCGTAAATAGACTACCTTCCATAATGATAAGTCTACCATCCATTGGACTATCAAAATCCTCGACAACAGACTACCTTCCATAATGTTAAGGCTACCATCCAATGGAATACCAAAAATCTCAACAACAGACTACTTCCATAATGACAAGGCTACCATCCATTAGAGTAACAAAAATCTGAACTACAGACTACCTTCCATAATGACAAGGCTACCATCCATTGGAGTAACCAAAATATCGACAACAGACTAACTTCTATAATGACAAGGTCAGCATCCATTCGAGTAACAAAAATCTCGACAACAAACTACCTTCCATAATGAAAAGGGTAACATCCATTGGAGTAACTAAAATATCGACAACAAACTACCTTCCATAATTACAAGGCTACCATCCATTGGAGTAACAAAAACTCGACAATAGACTACCTTCCATAATGACAAGGTTACCATCCATTGGAATCACAAAAATCTCGAAAATAGACTACCTTCCATAATGACAAGGCTACCATCCAAAGAAATAACATAAATCTTGACAACAGACTACCTTCCATAATGAGAAGGCTACCATCCATTGGAGTAAAAAAATTCTCGACAACAGACTACCTTCCATAATGACAAGGCTACCATCCATTGGAGTAACAAAAATCTCGATAACAGACTACCTTACATATTCAAAATGCTACCATCCATTGGAGTAACAAAAATATCGCAACACACTATGTTCCATAATGACAAGGCTACCATCCATTGGAGTAACAAAAATCTCGACAACAGACTACCTTCCATAATGACAAGGCTACCATCCATTAGACTATCAAAAATCTTGACAGCAGACTACCTTTCATAATGAAAAGGCTACCATCCATTGGAGTAACAAAAATCTCGACAAAAGACTAACTTCCAAAATTACAAGGCTACCATCCATTAGAGTAACAAATATATCGACAATAGACTACCTTCCATAATGATAAGGCTACCATCCATTGGACTATTAAAATCCTCGACATCAGACTACCTTCCACAATGACAAGGCTACCATCCAATGGAATACCAAAAATCTCCACAACAGACTACTTCCATAATGACAAGGCTACCATCCATTGGAGTAACAAAAATCTGAACTACAGACTACCTTCCATAATGACAAGGCTACCATCCATTGGAGTAACAAAAATCTCGACAATAGACTACCTTCCATAATTACAAGGCTACCATCCATTGGAGTAACAAATATCTCGACAAAAGACTACCTTCCATAATGACAAGGCTACCATCCATTGGAGTAACAAAAATATCGACAATAGACTACGTTCTATAATGACAAGGCTAGCATCCATTGAAGTAACAAAAATCTCGACAACAAACTACCTTCCATAATGAAAAAGGGTACCATCCATTGGAGTAACAAAAATATCGACAAGAAACTACCTTCCATAATGACAAGGCTACCATCCATTGGAGTATTAAAAATATCGACAACAAACTACCTTCCATAAATACAAGGCTACCATCCATTGGAGTAACAAAAACTCGACAACAGACTACCTTCCATAATGACAAGGTTACCATCCATTGGAATAACAAAAATCTCGACAAAAGACTACCTTCCATAATGACAAGCCTACAATCCAACGAAATAACAAAAATCTCGACAACAGACTACCTTCCATAATGAGAAGGCTACCATCCCTTGGAGTAAAAAAATTCTCGACAACAGACTACTTTCCATAATGACAAGGCTACCATCCATTGGAGTAACAAAAATCTCGACAACAGACTACCTTACATAATGAAAATGCTACCATCCATTAGAGTAACAAAAATCTCGACAACAAACTACCTTCCATAATGACAAGGCTACCATCCATTAGACTATCAAAAATCTCGACAGCAGACTACCTTTAATAATGACAAGGCTACCATCCATTGGAGTAACAAAAATCTCGACAACAGACTAACTTCCATAATTACAATGCTACCATCCATTGGAATAACAAATATCTCGTAAATAGACTACCTTCCATAATGATAAGTCTACCATCCATTGGACTATCAAAATCCTCGACAACAGACTACCTTCCATAATGTTAAGGCTACCATCCAATGGAATACCAAAAATCTCAACAACAGACTACTTCCATAATGACAAGGCTACCATCCATTGGAGTAACAAAAATCTGAACTACAGACTACCTTCCATAATGACAAGGCTACCATCCATTGGAGTAACCAAAATATCGACAACAGACTAACTTCTATAATGACAAGGTCAGCATCCATTCGAGTAACAAAAATCTCGACAACAAACTACCTTCCATAATGAAAAGGGTAACATCCATTGGAGTAACTAAAATATCGACAACAAACTACCTTCCATAATTACAAGGCTACCATCCATTGGAGTAACAAAAACTCGACAATAGACTACCTTCCATAATGACAAGGTTACCATCCATTGGAATCACAAAAATTTCGAAAATAGACTACCTTCCATAATGACAAGGCTACCATCCAAAGAAATAACATAAATCTTGACAACAGACTACCTTCCATAATGAGAAGGCTACCATCCATTGGAGTAAAAAAATTCTCGACAACAGACTACCTTCCATAATGACAAGGCTACCATCCATTGGAGTAACAAAAATCTCGATAACAGACTACCTTACATAATGAAAATGCTACCATCCATTGGAGTAACAAAAATATCGCAACACACTATGTTCCATAATGACAAGGCTACCATCCATTGGAGTAACAAAAATCTCGACAACAGACTACCTTCCATAATGACAAGGCTACCATCCATTAGACTATCAAAAATCTTGACAGCAGACTACCTTTCATAATGACAAGGCTACCATCCATTGGAGTAACAAAAATCTCGACAAAAGACTAACTTCCAAAATTACAAGGCTACCATCCATTAGAGTAACAAATATATCGACAATAGACTACCTTCCATAATGATAAGGCTACCATCCATTGGACTATTAAAATCCTCGACATCAGACTACCTTCCACAATGACAAGGCTACCATCCAATGGAATACCAAAAATCTCCACAACAGACTACTTCCATAATGACAAGGCTACCATCCATTGGAGTAACAAAAATCTGAACTACAGACTACCTTCCATAATGACAAGGCTACCATCCATTGGAGTAACAAAAATCTCGACAATAGACTACCTTCCATAATTACAAGGCTACCATCCATTGGAGTAACAAATATCTCGACAAAAGACTACCTTCCATAATGGCAAGGCTACCATCCATTGGAGTAACCAAAATATCGACAATAGACTACCTTCTATAATGACAAGGCTAGCATCCATTGGAGTAACAAAAATCTCGACAACAAACTACCTTCCATAATGAAAAGGGTACCATCCATTGGAGTAACAAAAATATCGACAAGAAACTACCTTCCATAATGACAAGGATACCGTCCATTGGAGTATTAAAAATATCGACAACAAACTACCTTTCAAAATTACAAGGCTACCATCCATTGGAGTAACAAAAACTCGACAACAGATTACCTTCCATAATGACAAGGTTACCATCCATTGGAATAACAAAAATCTCGAAAACAGACTACCTTCCATAATGACAAGGCTACCATCCAACGAAATAACAAAAATATCGACAACAGACTACCTTCCACCATGAGAAGGCTACCATCCATTGGAGTAAAAAAATTCTCGACAACAGACCACCTTCCATAATGACAAGGCTACCATCCATTGGAGTAACAAAAATATCGAAAACAGACTACCTTACATAATGACAATGCTACCATCCATTGGAGTAACAAAAATATCGACAACACACTGTGTTCCATAATGACAAGGCTACCATCCATTGGAGTAACAAAAATCTCGACAACAGACTACCTTCCATAATGACAAGGCTACCATCCATTAGACTATCAAAAATCTCGACACCATACTACCTTTCATAATGACAAGGCTACCATCCATTGGAGTAACAAAAATCTTGACAACAGACTACCTTCCATAATGATAAGGCTACCATCCATTGGACTATCAAAATCCTCGACAACAAACTACCTTCCATAATGACAAGGATAACATCCAACGAAATAACAAAAATCTCGACAACAGACTACCTTCCATAATGAGAAGGCTACCATCCATTGGAGTAAAAAAATTCTCGACAACAGACTACCTTCCATAATGACAAGGCTACCATCCATTGGAGTAACAAAAATCTCGACAACAGACTACCTTACATAATGACAATGCTACCATCTATTGGAGTAACAAAAATATCGACAACACACTATGTTCCATAATGACAAGGCTACCATCCATTGGAGTAACAAAAATCTCACAACAGACTACCTTCCATAATGACAAGGCTACCATCCATTGGAGTAACAAAAATATCGACAACAGACTAACTTCCATAATTACAAGGCTACCATCCATTGGACTATCAAAATCCTCGACAACAGACTACCTTCCATAATGACAAAGCTCTCATCCAATGGAATACCAAAAATCTCAACAACAGACTACTTCCATAATGACAAGGCTACCATCCATTGGAGTAACAAAAATCTGAACTACAGACTACCTTCCATAATGACAAGGCTACCATCCATTGGAGTAACAAAAATCTCGACAATAGACTAACTTCCATAATTACAAGGCTACCATCCATTGGAGTAACAAATATCTCGACAAAAGACTATGTTCCATAATGACAAGGCTACCATCTATTGGAGTAACAAAAATCTCGACAACAAACTACCTTCCATAATGAAAAGGGTTCCATCCATTGGAGTAACCAAAATATTGACAAGAAACTACCTTCCATAATGACAAGGCTACCATCCATTGGAGTATTAAAAATATCGACAACAAACTACCTTCCATAATTACAAGGCTACCATCCATTGGAGTAACAAAAACTCGACAACAGACTACCTTCCATAATGACAAGGTTACCATCCATTGGAATAACAGAAATCTCGACAACCGACTACCTTCCATAATGACAAGGCTACCATCCAACGAAATAACTAAAATCTCGACAACAGACTACCTTCCATAATGAGAAGGCTACCATCCCTTGGAGTAAAAAAATTCTCGACAATAGACTACCTTCCATAATGACAAGGCTACCATCCATTGGAGTAACAAAAATCTCGACAACAGACTACCTTACATAATGAAAATGCTACCATCCATTGGAGTAACAAAAATATCGACAACACACTATGTTCCATAATGACAAGGCTACCATCCATTGGAGTAACAAAAATCTCGACAACAGACTACCTTCCATAATGACAAGTCTACCATCCATTAGACTATCAAAAATCTCGACAGCAGACTACCTTTAATAATGACAAGGCTACCATCCATTGGAGTAACAAAAATCTCGACAACAGACTAACTTCTATAATTACAAGGCTACCATCCAATGGAGTAACAAATATCTCGTAAACAGACTACCTTCCATAATGACAAGGCTACCATCCAATGGAATACCAAAAATCTCAACAACAGACTACTTCCATAATGACAAGGCTACCATCCATTGGAGTAACAAAAATCTGAACTACATACTACCTTCCATAATGACAAGGCTACCATCCATTGGAGTAACAAAAATCTCGACAACAAACTAACTTCCATACTTACAAGGCTACCATCCATTGGAGTAACAAATATCTCGACAAAAGACTACCTTCCATAATGACAAGGCTACCATCCATTGGAGTAACCAAAATATCGACAATAGACTACCTTCTATAATGACAAGGCTAGCATCCAATGGAGTAACAAAAATCTCGACAACGAACTACCTTCCATAATGAAAAGGGTACCATCCATTAGAGTAACAAAAATATCGACAACAAACTACCTTCCATAATTACAAGGCTACCATCCATTGGAGTAACAAAAACTCGACAACAGACTACCTTCCATAATTACAAGGTTACCATCCATTGGAATAACAAAAATCTCGAAAACAGACTACCTTCCATAATGACAAGGCTACCATCCAAAGAAATAACAAAAATCTCGACAACAAACTACCTTCCATAATGAGAAGGCTAACATCCATTAGAGTAAAAAAATTCTCGACAACAGACTACCTTCCATAATGACAAGGCTACCATCCATTAGAGTAACAAAAATCTCGACAACAGACTACCTTACATAATGACAATGCTACCATCCATTGGAGTAACAAAAATATCGACAACACACTATTTTCCATAATGACAAGGCTACCATCCATTGGAGTAACAAAAATCTCGACAACAAACTACTTTCCATAATGACAAGGCTACCATCCATTAGACTATCAAAAATCTCGACAGCAGATTACCTTCCATAATGACAAGGCTACCATCCATTGGAGTAACCAAAATATCGACAAGAAACTACCTTCCATAATGACATGGCTACCATCCATTGGAGTATGAAAAATATCGACAACAAACTTCCTTCCATAATTACAAGGCTACCATCCATTGGAGTAACAAAAACTCGACAACAGACTACCTTCCATAATGACAAGGTTACCATCCATTGGAATAACAAAAATTTCGACAACTGACTACCTTCCATAATAACAAGGCTACCATCCAACGAAATAACAAAAATCTCGACAACAGACTACCTTCCATAATGAGAAGGCTACCATCCCTTGCAGTAACAAAAATCTCGACAACAAAATAACTTCCATAATTAAAAGGCTACCATCCATTGGAGTAACAAATATCTCGACAAAAGACTACCTTCCATAATGACAAGGCTACCATCCATTGGAGTAACCAAAATATCGACAATAGACTACCTTCTCTAATGACAAGGCTAGCATCCATTGGAGTAACAAAAATCACGACAACAAACTACCTTCCATAATGAAAAGGGTACCATCCATTGGAGTAACAAAAATATCGACAACAAACTACCTTCCATAATTACAAGGCTACCATCCATTGGAGTAACAAAAACTCGACAATAGAGTACCTTCCATAATGACAAGGTTACCATCCATTGGAATAACAAAAATCTCGACAACAGACTACCTTCTATAATGACAAGGCTACCATCCAAAGAAATAACAAAAATCTCGACAACAAACTACCTTCCATAATGAGAAGGCTAACATCCATTAGAGTAAAAAAATTCTCGACAACAGACTACCTTCCATAATGAAAAGGCTACCATCCATTAGAGTAACAAAAATCTCGACAACAGACTACCTTACATAATGACAATGCTACCATCCATTGGAGTAACAAAAATATCGACAACACACTATTTTCCATAATGACAAGGCTACAATCCATTGGAGTAACAAAAATCTCGACAACAAACTACTTTCCATAATGACAAGGCTACCATCCATTAGACTATCAAAAATCTCGACAGCAGATTACCTTCCATAATGACAAGGCTACCATCCATTGGAGTAACCAAAATATCGACAAGAAACTACCTTCCATAATGACATGGCTACCATCCATTGGAGTATGAAAAATATCGACAACAAACTACCTTCCATAATTACAAGGCTACCATCCATTGGAGTAACAAAAACTCGACAATAGACTACCTTCCATAATGACAAGGTTACCATCCATTGGAATCACAAAAATCTCGAAAATAGACTACCTTCCATAATGACAAGGCTACCATCCAAAGAAATAACATAAATCTTGACAACAGACTACCTTCCATAATGAGAAGGCTACCATCCATTGGAGTAAAAAAATTCTCGACAACAGACTACCTTCCATAATGACAAGGCTACCATCCATTGGAGTAACAAAAATCTCGATAACAGACTACCTTACATAATGAAAATGCTACCATCCATTGGAGTAACAAAAATATCGCAACACACTATGTTCCATAATGACAAGGCTACCATCCATTGGAGTAACAAAAATCTCGACAACAGACTACCTTCCATAATGACAAGGCTACCATCCATTAGACTATCAAAAATCTTGACAGCAGACTACCTTTCATAATGACAAGGCTACCATCCATTGGAGTAACAAAAATCTCGACAAAAGACTAACTTCCAAAATTACAAGGCTACCATCCATTAGAGTAACAAATATATCGACAATAGACTACCTTCCATAATGATAAGGCTACCATCCATTGGACTATTAAAATCCTCGACATCAGACTACCTTCCACAATGACAAGGCTACCATCCAATGGAATACCAAAAATCTCCACAACAGAGTACTTCCATAATGACAAGGCTACCATCCATTGGAGTAACAAAAATGTGAACTACAGACTACCTTCCATAATGACAAGGCTACCATCCATTGGAGTAACAAAAATCTCGACAATAGACTACCTTCCATAATTACAAGGCTACCATCCATTGGAGTAACAAATATCTCGACAAAAGACTACCTTCCATAATGGCAAGGCTACCATCCATTGGAGTAACCAAAATATCGACAATAGACTACCTTCTATAATGACAAGGCTAGCATCCATTGGAGTAACAAAAATCTCGACAACAAACTACCTTCCATAATGAAAAGGGTACCATCCATTGGAGTAACAAAAATATCGACAAGAAACTACCTTCCATAATGACAAGGATACCATCCATTGGAGTATTAAAAATATCGACAACAAACTACCTTTCAAAATTACAAGGCTACCATCCATTGGAGTAACAAAAACTCGACAACAGATTACCTTCCATAATGACAAGGTTACCATCCATTGGAATAACAAAAATCTCGAAAACAGACTACCTTCCATAATGACAAGGCTACCATCCAACGAAATAACAAAAATATCGACAACAGACTACCTTCCATAATGAGAAGGCTACCATCCCTTGGAGTAAAAAAATTCTCGACAATAGACTACCTTCCATAATGACAAGGCTACCATCCATTGGAGTAACAAAAATATCGACAACAGACTACCTTACATAATGACAATGCTACCATCCATTGGAGTAACAAAAATATCGACAACACACTGTTTTCCATAATGACAAGGCTACCATCCATTGGAGTAACAAAAATCTCGAAAACACACTACCTTCCATAATGACAAGGCTACCATCCATTAGACTATCAAAAATCTCGACCCCATACTACCTTTCATAATGACAAGGCTACCATCCATTGGAGTAACAAAAATCTTGACAACAGACTACCTTCCATAATGATAAGGCTACCATCCATTGGACTATCAAAATCCTCGACAACAAACTACCTTCCATAATGACAAGGATAACATCCAACGAAATAACAAAAATCTCGACAACAGACTACCTTCCATAATGAGAAGGCTACCATCCATTGGAGTAAAAAAATTCTCGACAACAGACTACCTTCCATAATGACAAGGCTACCATCCATTGGAGTAACAAAAATCTCGACAACAGACTACCTTACATAATGACAATGCTACCATCTATTGGAGTAACAAAAATATCGACAACACACTATGTTCCATAATGACAAAGCTACCATCCATTGGAGTAACAAAAATCTCGACAAAAGACTAACTTCCAAAATTACAAGGCTACCATCCATTAGAGTAACAAATATATCGACAATAGACTACCTTCCATAATGATAAGGCTACCATCCATTGGACTATTAAAATCCTCGACATCAGACTACCTTCCACAATGACAAGGCTACCATCCAATGGAATACCAAAAATCTCCACAACAGACTACTTCCATAATGACAAGGCTACCATCCATTGGAGTAACAAAAATCTGAACTACAGACTACCTTCCATAATGACAAGGCTACCATCCATTGGAGTAACAAAAATCTCGACAATAGACTACCTTCCATAATTACAAGGCTACCATCCATTGGAGTAACAAATATCTCGACAAAAGACTACCTTCCATAATGGCAAGGCTACCATCCATTGGAGTAACCAAAATATCGACAATAGACTACCTTCTATAATGACAAGGCTAGCATCCATTGGAGTAACAAAAATCTCGACAACAAACTACCTTCCATAATGAAAAGGGTACCATCCATTGGAGTAACAAAAATATCGACAAGAAACTACCTTCCATAATGACAAGGATACCGTCCATTGGAGTATTAAAAATATCGACAACAAACTACCTTTCAAAATTACAAGGCTACCATCCATTGGAGTAACAAAAACTCGACAACAGATTACCTTCCATAATGACAAGGTTACCATCCATTGGAATAACAGAAATCTCGACAACCGACTACCTTCCATAATGACAAGGCTACCATCCAACGAAATAACTAAAATCTCGACAACAGACTACCTTCCATAATGAGAAGGCTACCATCCCTTGGAGTAAAAAAATTCTCGACAATAGACTACCTTCCATAATGACAAGGCTACCATCCATTGGAGTAACAAAAATATCGACAACAGACTACCTTACATAATGACAATGCTACCATCCATTGGAGTAACAAAAATATCGACAACACACTGTTTTCCATAATGACAAGGCTACCATCCATTGGAGTAACAAAAATCTCGAAAACACACTACCTTCCATAATGACAAGGCTACCATCCATTAGACTATCAAAAATCTCGACACCATACTACCTTTCATAATGACAAGGCTACCATCCATTGGAGTAACAAAAATCTTGACAACAGACTACCTTCAATAATGATAAGGCTACCATCCATTGGACTATCAAAATCCTCGACAACAAACTACCTTCCATAATGACAAGGATAACATCCAACGAAATAACAAAAATCTCGACAACAGACTACCTTCCATAATGAGAAGGCTACCATCCATTGGAGTAAAAAAATTCTCGACAACAGACTACCTTCCATAATGACAAGGCTACCATCCATTGGAGTAACAAAAATCTCGACAACAGACTACCTTACATAATGACAATTCTACCATCTATTGGAGTAACAAAAATATCGACAACACACTATGTTCCATAATGACAAGGCTACCATCCATTGGAGTAACAAAAATATCGACAACAGACTAACTTCCATAATTACAAGGCTACCATCCATTGGACTATCAAAATCCTCGACAACAGACTACCTTCCATAATGACAAAGCTCTCATCCAATGGAATACCAAAAATCTCAACAATAGACTACTTCCATAATGACAAGGCTACCATCCATTGGAGTAACAAAAATCTGAACTACAGACTACCTTCCATAATGACAAGGCTACCATCCATTGGAGTAACAAAAATCTCGACAATAGACTAACTTCCATAATTACAAGGCTACCATCCATTGGAGTAACAAATATCTCGACAAAAGACTACGTTCCATAATGACAAGGCTACCATCTATTGGAGTAACCAAAATATCGACAATAGACTACCTTCTATAATGACAAGGCTAGCATCAATTGGAGTAACAAAAATCTCGACAACAAACTACCTTCCATAATGAAAAGGGTTCCATCCATTGGAGTAACCAAAATATTGACAAGAAACTACCTTCCATAATGACAAGGCTACCATCCATTGGAGTATTAAAAATATCGACAACAAACTACCTTCCATAATTACAAGGCTACCATCCATTGGAGTAACAAAAACTCGACAACAGACTACCTTCCATAATGACAAGGTTACCATCCATTGGAATAACAGAAATCTCGACAACCGACTACCTTCCATAATGACAAGGCTACCATCCAACGAAATAACTAAAATCTCGACAACAGACTACCTTCCATAATGAGAAGGCTACCATCCCTTGGAGTAAAAAAATTCTCGACAATAGACTACCTTCCATAATGACAAGGCTACCATCCATTGGAGTAACAAAAATCTCGACAACAGACTACCTTACATAATGAAAATGCTACCATCCATTGGAGTAACAAAAATATCGACAACACACTATGTTCCATAATGACAAGGCTACCATCCATTGGAGTAACAAAAATCTCGACAACAGACTACCTTCCATAATGACAAGTCTACCATCCATTAGACTATCAAAAATCTCGACAGCAGACTACCTTTAATAATGACAAGGCTACCATCCATTGGAGTAACAAAAATCTCGACAACAGACTAACTTATATAATTACAAGGCTACCATCCATTGGAGTAACAAATATCTCGTAAATAGACTACCTTCCATAATGATAAGGCTACCATCCATTGGACTATCAAAATCCTCGACAACAGACTACCTTCCATAATGACAAGGCTACCATCCAATGGAATACCAAAAATCTCAACAACAAACTTCTTCCATAATGACAAGGCTACCATCCATTGGAGTAACAAAAATCTGAACTACATACTACCTTCCATAATGACAAGGCTACCATCCATTGGAGTAACAAAAATCTCGACAATAAACTAACTTCCATACTTACAAGGCTACCATCCATTGGAGTAACAAATATCTCGACAAAAGACTACCTTCCATAATGACAAGGCTACCATCCATTGGAGTAACCAAAATATCGACAATAGACTACCTTCTATAATGACAAGGCTAGCATCCATTGGAGTAACAAAAATCTGGACAACGAACTACCTTCCATAATGAAAAGGGTACCATCCATTGGAGTAACAAAAATATCGACAACAAACTACCTTCCATAATTACAAGGCTACCATCCATTGGAGTAACAAAAACTCGACAACAGACTACCTTCCATAATGACAAGGTTACCATCCATTGGAATAACCAAAATCTCGAAAACAAACTACCTTCCATAATGACAAGGCTACCATCCAAAGAAATAACAAAAATCTCGACAACAAACTACCTTCCATAATGAGAAGGCTAACATCCATTAGAGTAAAAAACTTCTCGACAACAGACTACCTTCCATAATGACAAGGCTACCATCCATTAGAGTAACAAAAATCTCGACAACAGACTACCTTACATAATGACAATGCTACCATCCATTGGAGTAACAAAAATATCGACAACACACTATTTTCCATAATGACAAGGCTACCATCCATTGGAGTAACAAAAATCTCGACAACAAACTACTTTCCATAATGACAAGGCTACCATCCATTAGACTATCAAAAATCTCGACAGCAGATTACCTTCCATAATGACAAGGCTACCATCCATTGGAGTAACCAAAATATCGACAAGAAACTACCTTCCATAATGACATGGCTACCATCCATTGGAGTATGAAAAATATCGACAACAAACTACCTTCCATAATTACAAGGCTACCATCCATTGGAGTAACAAAAACTCGACAACAGACTACCTTCCATAATGACAAGGTTACCATCCATTGGAATAACAAAAATCTCGACAACTGACTACCTTCCATAATAACAAGGCTACCATCCAACGAAATAACAAAAATCTCGACAACAGACTACCTTCCATAATGAGAAGGCTACCATCCGTTGGAGTAACCAAAATCTCGACAACAAAATAACTTCCATAATTAAAAGGCTACCATCCATTGGAGTAACAAATATCTCGACAAAAGACTACCTTCCATAATGACAAGGCTACCATCCATTGGAGTAACCAAAATATCGACAATAGACTACCTTCTCTAATGACAAGGCTAGCATCCATTGGAGTAACAAAAATCTCGACAACAAACTACCTTCCATAATGAAAAGGGTACCATCCATTGGAGTAACAAAAATATCGACAACAAACTACCTTCCATAATTACAAGGCTACCATCCATTGGAGTAACAAAAACTCGACAATAGAGTACCTTCCATAATGACAAGGTTACCATCCATTGGAATAACAAAAATCTCGACAACAGAATACCTTCTATAATGACAAGGCTACCATCCAAAGAAATAACAAAAATCTCGACAATAGACTACCTTCCATAATGAGAAGGCTACCATCCATTAGAGTAAAAAAATTCTCGACAACAGACTACCTTCCATAATGACAAGGCTACCATCCATTAGAGTAATAAAAATCTCGACAACAGACTACCTTACATAATGACAATGCTACCATCCATTGGAGTAACAAAAATATCGATAACACACTATGTTCCATAATGACAAGGCTACCATCCATTGGAGTAACAAAAATCTAGACAACAAACTACTTTCCATAATGACAAAGCTACCATCCATTAGACTATCTAAAATCTCGACAGCAGACAACCTTTCATAATGACAAGGCTACCATCCATTGGAGTAACAAAAATCTTGACAACAAACTAACTTCCATAATTACAAGGCTACCATCCATTGGAGTAACAAATATCTCGACAACAGACTACCTTCCATAATGATAAGGCTACCATCCATTGGACTATCAAAATCCTCGACAACAGACTACCTTCCATAATGACAAGGCTACCATCCAATGGAATACCAAAAATCTCAACAACAGACTACTTCCATAATGACAAGGCTACCATCCATTGGAGTAACAAAAATCTGAACTACAGACTACCTTTCATAATGACAAGGCTACCATCCATTGGAGTAACAAATATCTCGACAAAAGACTACCTTCCATAATGACAAGGCTACCATCCATTGGAGTAACCAAAATATCGACAATAGACTACCTTCTATAATGACAAGGCTAGCATCCATTGGAGTAACAAAAATCTCGACAGCAAACTACCTTCCATAATGAAAAGGGTACCATCCATTGGAGTAACCAAAATATCGACAAGAAACTACTTTCCATAATGACAAGGCTACCATCCATTGGAGTATGAAAAATATCGACAACAAACTACCTTCCATAATTACAAGGCTACCATCCATTGGAGTAACAAAAACTCGACAACAGACTACCTTCCATAATGACAAGGTTACCATCCATTGGAATAACAAAAATCTCGACAACTGACTACCTTCCATAATAACAAGGCTACCATCCAACGAAATAACAAAAATCTCAACAACAGACTACCTTCCATAATGAGAAGGCTACCATCCCTTGGAGTAAAAAAATTCTCGACAACAGACTACCTCCCATAATGATAAGGCTACCATCCATTGGAGTAACAAAAATCTCGACAACAGACTACCTTACATAATGAAAATGCTATCATCCATTGGAGTAACAAAAATCTCGACAACACACTATGTTCCATAATGACAAGGCTACCATCCATTGGAGTAACAAAAATCTCGACAACAAACTACCTTCCATAATGACAAGGCTACCATCCATTAGACTATCAAAAATCTCGATAGCAGACTACCTTTAATAACGACAAGGCTACCATCCATTGGAGTAACAAAAATCTCGACAACAGACTAACTTCCATAATTACAAGGCTACCATCCATTGGAGTAACAAATATCTCGTAAATAGACTACCTTCCATAAACAAGGCTACCATCCAATGGAATACCAAAAATCTTAACAACAGACTACTTCCATAATGACAAGGCTTCCATCCATTGGAGTAACATAAATCTGAACTACAGACTACCTTCCATAATGACAAGGCTACCATCCATTGGAGTAACAAAAATCTCGACAACAAACTAACTTCCATAGTTACAAGGCTACCATCCATTGAAGTAACAAATATCTCGACAAAAGAGTACCTTCCATAATGACAAGGCTACCATTCATTGGAGTAACCAAAATATCGACAATAGACTACCTTTTATAATGAAAAGGGTAACATACATTGGAGTAACTAAAATATCAACAACAAACTACCTTCCATAATTACAAGGCTACCATCCATTGGAGTAACAAAAACTCGACAACAGACTACCTTCCATAATGACAAGGTTACCATCCATTGGAATAACAAAAATCTCGACAACAGACTACCTTCCATAATGACAAGCCTACCATCCAAAGAAATAACAAAAATCTCGACAACAGACTACCTTCCATAATGAGAAGGCTACCATCCATTGGAGTAAAAAAATTCTCGACAACAGACTACCTTCCATAATGACAAGGCTACCATCCATTGGAGTAACAAAAATCTCGACAATAGACTACCTTACATAATGACAATGCTACCATCCATTGGAGTAACAAAAATATCGACAACACACTATGTCCATAATGACAAGGCTACCATCCATTGGAGTAACAAAAATCTCGACAACAGACTAACTTCCATAATTACAAGGCTACCATCCATTGGAGTAACAAATATCTCGACAACAGACTACCTCCCATAATGATAAGGCTACCATCCATTGGACTATCAAAATCCATGACAACAGACTACCTTCCATAATGACAAGGTTACCATCCAATGGAATACCATAAATCTCAACATTAGACTACTTCCATAATGACAAGGCTACCATCCATTGGAGTAACAAAAATCTGAACTATAGACTACCTTCCATAATGACAAGACTACCATCCATTGGAGTAACAAATATCTCGACAATAGACTACCTTCCATAATGACAAGGCTACCATCCATTGGAGTAACCAAAATATCGACAATAGACTACCTTCTATAATGACAAGGCTACCTCCATTGGAGTAACAAAAACTCAACAACAGACTACCTTCCATAATGACAAGGTTACCATCCATTGGAATAACAAAAATGTCGACAACAGACTACCTTCCATAATGACAAGGCTACCATGCAAAGACCTAACAAAAATCTCGACAACAGACTACCTTCCATAATGAGAAGGCTACCATCCATTGGAGTAAAAAAATTCTCGACAACAGATTACCTTCCATAATGACAAGGCTACCATCCATTGGTGTAACAAAAATCTCGACACCAGACTACCTTACATAATGACAATGCAACCATCCATTGGAGTAACAAAAATATCGACAACACACTATGTCCATAATGACAAGGCTACCATCCATTGGAGTAACAAAAATCTCGACAACAGACTAACTTCCATAGTTACAAGGCTACCATCCATTGGAGTAACAAATATCTCGACAACAGACTACCTCCCATAATGATAAGGCTACCATCCATTAGACTATCAAAATCCTTGACAACAGACTAGCTTCCATAATGACAAGGCTACCATCCAATGGAATACCAAAAATCTCAACAACAGACTACTTCCATAATGACAAGGCTACCATCCATTGGAGTAACAAAAATCTGAACTACAGACTACCTTCCATAATGACAAGGCTACCATCCATTGGAGTAACAAATATCTCGACAATAGACTAACTTCCATAATTACAAGGCTACCATCCATTGGAGTAACAAATATCTCGACAAAAGACTACCTTCCATAATGACAAGGCTACCATCCATTGGAGTAACCAAAATATCGACAATAGACTACCTTCTATAATGACAAGGCTAGCATCCATTGGAGTAACAAAAATCTCGACAACAAACTACCTTCCATAATGAAAAGGGTACCGTCCATTGGAGTAACAAAAATATATACAAGAAACTACCTTCCATAATGACAAGGCTACCTCCATTGGAGTAACAAAAACTCGACAACAGACTACCTTCCATAATGACAAGGTTACCATCCATTGGAATAACAAAAATGTCGACAACAGACTACCTTCCATAATGACAAGGCTACCATGCAAAGAAATAACAAAAATCTTGACAACAGACTACCTTCCATAATGACAAGGCTACCATCCAACGAAATAACAAAAATCTCGACAACAGACTACCTTCCATAATGAGAAGGCTACCATCCCTTGGAGTAAAAAAATTCTCGACAACAAACTACCTCCCATAATGACAAGGCTACCATCCATTGGAGTAACAAAAATCTCGACAATAGACTACCTTACATAATGACAAGGCTACCATCCATTGGAGTAACAAAAATCTCGACAACAGACTAACTTCCATAATTACAAGGCTACCATCCATTGGAGTAACAAATATCTCGTAAATAGACTACCTTCCATAATGATAAGGCTACCATCCATTGGACTATCAAAATCCTCGACAACAGACTACCTTCCATAATGACAAGGCTACCATCCAATGTAATACCAAAAATCTCAACAACAGACTACTTCCATAATGACAAGGCTACCATCCATTGGAGTAACAAAAATATGAACTACAGACTACCTTCCATAATGACAAGGCTACCATCCATTGGAGTAACAAAAATATCGACAACAGACTAACTTCCATAATTACAAGGCTACCATCCATTGGAGTAACAAATATCTCGACAAAAGACTACTTTTCATAATGACAAGGCTACCATCCATTGGAGTAACCAAAATATCGACAATAGACTACCTTCTATAATGACAAGGCTAGCATCCATTGGAGTAACAAAAATCTCGACAACAAACTACCTTCCATAATGAAAAGGGTACAGTCCATTGGAGTAACAAAAATATCAACAACAAACTACCTTCCATAATTACAAGGCTACCTCCATTGGAGTAACAAAAACTCGACAACAGACTACCTTCCATAATGACAAGGTTACCATCCATTGGAATAACAAAAATGTCGACAACAGACTACCTACCATAATGACAAGGGTACCATGCAAAGAAATAACAAAAATCTCGACAACAGACTACCTTCCATAATGAGAAGGCTACCATCCATTGGAGTAAAAAAATTCTCGACAACAGACTACCTTCCATAATGACAAGGCTACCATCCATTGGAGTAACAAAAATCTCGACAATAGACTACCTCCCATAATGACAAGGCTACCATCCATTGGAGTAACAAAAATCTCGACAACAGACTAACTTCCATAATTACAAGGCTACCATCCATTGGAGTAACAAATATCTCGTAAATAGACTACCTTCCATAATGATAAGGCTACCATCCATTGGACTATCAAAATCCTCGACAACAGACTACCTTCCATAATGACAAGGCTACCATCCAATGTAATACCAAAAATCTCAACAACAGACTACTTCCATAATGACAAGGCTACCATCCATTGGACTAACAAAAATCTGAACTACAGACTACCTTCCATAATGACAAGGCTACCATCCATTGGAGTAACAAAAATATCGACAACAGACTAACTTCCATAATTACAAGGCTACCATCCATTGGAGTAACAAATATCTCGACAAAAGACTACTTTTCATAATGACAAGGCTACCATCCATTGGAGTAACCAAAATATCGACAATAGACTACCTTCTATAATGACAAGGCTAGCATCCATTGGAGTAACAAAAATCTCGACAACAAACTACCTTCCATAATGAAAAGGGTACAGTCCATTGGAGTAACAAAAATATCAACAACAAACTACCTTCCAAAATTACAAGGCTACCTCCATTGGAGTAACAAAAACTCGACAACAGACTACCTTCCATAATGACAAGGTTACCATCCATTGGAATAACAAAAATGTCGACAACAGACTACCTACCATAATGACAAGGGTACCATGCAAAGAAATAACAAAAATCTCGACAACAGACTACCTTCCATAATGAGAAGGCTACCATCCATTGGAGTAAAAAAATTCTCGACAACAGACTACCTTCCATAATGACAAGGCTACCATCCATTGGTGTAACAAAAATCTCGACACCAGACTATCTTACATAATGACAATGCTACCATCCATTGGAGTAACAAAAATATCGACAACACACTATGTCCATAATGACAAGGCTACCATCCATTGGAGTAACAAAAATCTCGACAACAGACTAACTTCCATAATTACAAGGCTACCATCCATTGGAGTAACAAATATCTCGACAACAGACTACCTCCCATAATGATAAGGCTACCATCCATTGGACTATCAAAATCCTTGACAACAGACTAGCTTCCATAATGACAAGGCTACCATCCAATGGAATACCAAAAATCTCAACAACAGACTACTTCCATAATGACAAGGCTACCATCCATTGGAGTAACAAAAATCTGAACTATAGACTACCTTCCATAATGACAAGGCTACCATCCATTGGAGTAACAAATATCTCGACAATAGACTAACTTCCATAATTACAAGGCTACCATCCATTGGAGTAACAAATATCTCGACAAAAGACTACCTTCCATAATGACAAGGCTACCATCCATTGGAGTAACCAAAATATCGACAATAGACTACCTTCTATAATGACAAGGCTAGCATCCATTGGAGTAACAAAAATCTCGACAACAAACTACCTTCCATAATGAAAAGGGTACCATCCATTGGAGTAACCAAAATATCGACAAGAAACTACCTTCCATAATGACAAGGCTACCATCCATTTGAGTATGAAAAATATCGACAACAAACTACCTTCCATAATTACAAGGCTACCATCCATTGGAGTAACAAAAACTCGACAACAGTCTACCTTCCATAATGACAAGGTTACCATCCATTGGAATAACAAAAATCTCGACAACAGACTACCTTCCATAATGACAAGGCTACCATCCAACGAAATAACAAAAATCTCGACAACAGACTACCTTCCATAATGAGAAGGCTACCATCCCTTGGAGTAAAAAAATTCTCGACAACAAACTACCTTCCATAATGACAAGGCTACCATCCATTGGAGTAACAAAAATCTCGACAATAGACTACCTTACATAATGACAAGGCTACCATCCATTGGAGTAACAAATATCTCGTAAATAAACTACTTTCCATAATGATAAGGCTACCATCCATTGGACTATCAAAATCCTCGACAACAGACTACCTTCCATAATGACAAGGCTACCATCCAATGTAATACCAAAAATCTCAACAACAGACTACTTCCATAATGACAAGGCTACCATCTATTGGAGTAACAAAAATCTGAACTACAGACTACCTTCCATAATGACAAGGCTACCATCCATTGGAGTAACAAAAATCTCGACAACAGACTAACTTCCATAATTACAAGGCTACCATCCATTGGAGTAACAAATATCTCGACAAAAGACTACCTTTCACAATGACAAGGCTACCATCCATTGGAGTAACCAAAATACCGACAATAGACTACCTTCTATAATGACAAGGCTAGCATCCATTGGAGTAACAAAAATCTCGACAACAAACTACCTTCCATAATGAAAAGGGTACCGTCCATTGGAGTAACAAAAATATCAACAACAAACTCCCTTCCATAATTACAAGGCTACCTCAATTGGAGTAACAAAAACTCGACAACAGACTACCTTCCATAATGACAAGGTTACCATCCATTGGAATAACAAAAATGTCGACAACAGACAACCTTCCATAATGACAAGGCTACCATGCAAAGAAATAACAAAAATCTCGACAACAGACTACCTTCCATAATGACAAGGCTACCATCCATTGGAGTAAAAAAATTCTCGACAATAGACTACCTTACATAATGACAAGGCTACCATCCATTGGAGTAACAAAAATCTCGACAACAGAATAACTTCCATAATTACAAGGCTACCATCCATTGGAGTAACAAATATCTCATAAATAGACTACCTTCCATAATGATAAGGCTACCATCCATTGGACTATCAAAATCCTCGACAACAAACTACCTTCCATAATGACAAGGATAACATCCAACGAAATAACAAAAATCTCGACAACAGACTACCTTCCATAATGAGAAGGCTACCATCCATTGGAGTAAAAAAATTCTCGACAACAGACTACCTTCCATAATGACAAGGCTACCATCCATTGGAGTAACAAAAATCTCGACAACAGACTAACTTCCATAATTACAAGGCTACCATCCATTGGAGTAACAAATATCTCGGCAAAAGACTACCTTCCATAATGACAAGGCTACCATCCATTGGAGTAACCAAAATATCCACAATAGACTACCTTCTATAATGACAAGGCTAGCATCTATTGGAGTAACAAAAATCTCGACAATAAACTACCTTCCATAATGAAAAGGGTACCGTCCATTGGAATAACAAAAATATCAACAACAAACTACCTTCCATAATTACAAGGCTACCATCCATTGGAGTAACAAAAACTCGACAACAGACTACCTTCCATAATGACAAGGTTACCATCCATTGGAATAACAAAAATCTCGACAACAGACTACCTTCCATAATGACAAGGCTACCATCCAAAGAAATAACAAAAATCTCGACAACAGACTACCTTCCATAATGAGAAGGCTACCATCCATTGGAGTAAAAAAATTCTCGACAACAAACTTCCTTCCATAATGACAAGGCTACCATCCATTGGAGTAACAAAAATCTCGACAACAGACTACCTTACATAATGAAAATGCTACCATCCATTGGAGTAACAAAAATATAGACAATACACTATGCCCATAATGACAAGGCTACCATCCATTGGAGTAACAAAAATCTCGACAACAGACTAACTTCGATAATTACAAGGCTACCATCCATTGGAGTAACAAATATCTCGACAACAGACTACCTCCCATAATGATAAGGCTACCATCCATTGGACTTTCAAAATCCTTGACAACACACTAGCTTCCTTAATGACAAGGCTACCATCCAATGGAATACCAAAAATCTCAACAACACACTACTTCCATAATGACATGGCTACCATCCATTGGAGTAACAAAAATCTGAACTACATACTACCTTCCATAATGACAAGGCTACCATCCATTGGAGCAACAAATATCTTGACAATAGACTAACTTCCATAATTACAAGGCTACCATCCATTGGAATAACAAATATCTCGACAAAAGATTACCTTCCATAATGAAAAGGGTACCATCCATTGGAGTAACCAAAATATCGACAAGAAACTACCTTCCATAATGACAAGGCTACCATCCATTGGAGTATGAAAAATATCGATAACAAACTACCTTCCATAATTACAAGGCTACCATCCATTGGAGTAACAAAAACTCGACAACAGACTACCTTCCATAATGACAAGGTTACCATCCATTGGAATAACAAAAATCTCGACAACAGACTACCTTCCATAATGACAAGGCTACCATCCAACGAAATAACAAAAATCTCAACAACATACTACCTTCCATAATGAGAAGGCTACCATCCCTTGGTGTAAACAAATTCTCGACAACAGACTACCTTCCATAATGACAAGGCTACCATCCATTGGAGTAACAAAAATCTCGACAATAGACTACCTTACATAATGACAAGGCTACCATCCATTAGAGTAACAAAAATCTCGACAACAGACTAACTTCCATAATTACAAGGCTACCATCCATTGGAGTAACAAATATCTCGTAAATAAACTACCTTCCATAATGATAAGGCTACCATCAATTGGACTATTAAAATCCTCGACAACAGACTACCTTCCATAATGACAAGGCTACCATCCAATGGAATACTAAAAATCTCAACAACAGACTACTTCCATAATGACAAGGCTACCATCCATTGGAGTAACAAAAATCTGAACTACAGACTACCTTCCATAATGACAAGGCTACTATCCATTGGAGTAACAAAAATCTCGACAACAGACTAACTTCCATAATTACAAGGCTACATTCCATTGGAGTAACAAATATCTCGACAAAAGACTACGTTCCATAATGACAAGGCTACCATCCATTGGAGTAACCAAAATATGGACAATAGAGTACCTTCTATAATGACAAGGCTAGCATCCATTGGAGTAACAAAAATCTCGACAACAAACTACCTTCCATAATGAAAAGGGTCCCATCCATTGGAGTAACAAAAATATCAACAACAAACTACCTTCCATAATTACAAGGCTACCATCCATTGGAGTAACAAAAACTCGACAACATACTACCTTCCATAATGACAAGGTTACCATCCATTGGAATAACAAAAATCTCGACAACAGACTACCTTCCATAATGACAAGGCTACCATCCAAAGAAATAACAAAAATCTCGACAACAGACTACCTTCCATAATGAGAAGGCTACCATCTATTGGAGTAAAAAAATTCTCGACAACAGACTACCTTCCATAATGACAAGGCTACCATCCATTGGAGTAAAAAAAATCTCGACAACAGACTACCTTACATAATGACAATGCTACCATCCATTGGAGTAACAAAAATATCGACAACACACTATGTCCATAATGACAAGGCTACCATCCATTGGAGTAACAAAAATCTCGACAACAGACTAACTTCCATAATTACAAGGCTACCATCCATTGGCCTAACAAATATCTCGACAACAGACTACCTCCCATAATGATAAGGCTACCATCCATTGGACTATCAAAATCCTTGACAACAGACTAGCTTCCATAATGACAAG
Organism: Vicia faba; assembly: GCA_948472305.1. NCBI lineage: Eukaryota > Viridiplantae > Streptophyta > Magnoliopsida > Fabales > Fabaceae > Vicia > Vicia faba. Next base: position 755,654,850 of record OX451738.1, read on the forward strand.
GCTACCATCCAATGGAATACCAAAAATCTCAACAACAGACTACTTCCATAATGACAAGGCTACCATCCATTGGAGTAACAAAAATCTGAACTACAGACTACCTTCCATAATGACAAGGCTACCATCCATTGGAGTAACAAATATCTTGACAATAGACTAACTTCCATAATTACAAGGCTACCATCCATTGGAGTAACAAATATCTCGACAAAAGACTACCTTCAATAATGACGAGGCTACCATCCATTGGAGTAACCAAAATATCGACAATAGACTACCTACTATAATGACAAGGCTAGCATCCATTGGAGTAACAAAAATCTCGACAACAAACTACCTTCCATAATGAAAAGGGTACCATCATTTGGAGTAACCAAAATATCGACAAGAAACTACCTTCCATAATGACAAGGCTACCATCCATTGGAGTATGAAAAATATCGATAACAAAGTACCTTCCATAATTACAAGGCTACCATCCATTGGAGTAACAAAAACTCGACAACAGACTACCTTCCATAATGACAAGGTTACCATCCATTGGAATAACAAAAATCTCGACAATAGACTACCTTCCATAATGACAAGGCTACCATCCAACGAAATAACAAAAATCTCGACAACAGACTACCTTCCATAATGAGAAGGCTACCATCCCTTGGAGTAAAAAAAATCTCGACAACAGACTACCTTCCATAATGACAAGGCTACCATCCATTGGAGTAACAAATATCTCGACAAAATACTACCTTCCATAATGACAAGGCTACCATCCAATGGAGTAACAAAACTCTTAACTACAGACTACCCTCCGTAATTACAAGGCTACCATCCATTGGAATAACAAAAATCTCGACAATAGACTAACTTCCATAATTACAAGGCTAGCATCCATTGGAGTAACAAAAATCTCGACAACAAACTACCTTCCATAATGAAAAGGGTACCATCCATTGGAGTAACAAAAATATCGACAAGAAACTACCTTCCATAATGACAAGGCTACCATCCATTGGAGTAACAAAAATCTCGACAACAAACTACCTTACATAATGACAATGCTACCATCCATTGGAGTAACAAAAATATCGACAACACACTATGTTCCATAATGACAAGGCTACCATCCATTGGAGTAACCAAAATATCGACAATAGACTACCTTCTATAATGACAAGGCTAGCATCCATTGGACTATCAAAATTCTCGACAATAGACTACCTTCCATAATGACAAGGCTACCATCCAATGGAATACTAAAAATCTCAACAACAGACTACTTCCATAATGACAAGGCTACCATCCATTATAGTAACAAAACTCTTAACTAAAGACTACATTCCATAATTACAAGGCTACCATCCATTGGAGTAACAAAAATCTTGACAATAGACTAACTTCCATAATTACAAGGCTACCATCCATTGGAGTAACAAATATCTCGACAAAATACTACCTTCCATAATGACAAGGCTACCATCCATTGGAGTAACCAAAATATCGACAATAGACTACCTTCTATAATGACAAGGCTAGCATCCATTGGAGTAACAAAAATCTCGACAACAAACTACCTTCCATAATGAAAAGGGTACCATCCATTGGAGTAACAAAAATATCGACAAGAAACTACCTTCCATAATGACAAGGCTACCATCCATTGGAGTATGAAAAATATCGACAACAAACTACCTTCCATAATTACAAGGCTACCAACCATTGGAGTAACAAAAACTCGACAACAGACTACCTTCCATAATGACAAGGGTACCATCCATTAGAATAACAAAAATCTCGACAACAGACTACCTTCCATAATGACAAGGCTACCATCCAACGGAATAACAAAAATCTCGACAACAGACTACCTTCCATAATGAGAAGGCTACCATCCCTTGGAGTAAAAAAATTCTCGACAACAGACTACCTTCCATAATGACAAGGCTATCATCCATTGGAGTAACAAAAATCCCGACAACAGACTACCTTACATAATGACAATGCTACCATCCATTGGAGTAACAAAAATATCGACAACACACTATGTTCCATAATGATAAGGCTACCATCCATTGGAGTAACAAAAATCTCGACAACAGACTACCTTCCATAATGACAAGGCTACCATCCATTGGAGTAACAAAAATCTCGACAACAGACTACCTTCCATAATGATAAGGCTACAATCCATTGGACTATCAAAATCCTCGACAGCAGACTACCTTCCATAATGCCAAGGCTACCATCCAATGGAATACCAAAAATCTCAACAACAGACTACTTCCATAATGACAAGGCTACCATCCATTGGAGTAACAAAAATCTTAACTTTATACTACCTTCCATAATGACAAGGCTACCATCCATTGGAGTAAAAAAAATCTTGACAACAGACTAACTTCCATAATTACAAGGCTACCATCCATTGGAGTAACCAAAATATCGGCAATAGACTACCTTCTATAATGACAAGGCTAGCATCCATTGGAGTAACAAAAATCTCGACAATAAACTACCTTCCATAATGGAAAAGGGTACCATCCATTGGAGTAACAAAAATATCGACAACAAACTACCTTCCATAATGACAAGGCTACCATCCATTGGAGTATTAGAAATATCGACAATAGACTACCTTCCATAATTACAAGGCTACCATCCATTGGTGTAACAAAAACTCAACAACATACTACCTTCCATATTGACATGGTTACCATCCATTGGAATAACAAAAATCTCGACAAGAGACTACCATCCATAATGACAAGGCTACCATCCAACGAAATAACAAAAATCTCGACAACAGACTACCTTCCATAATTACAAGGCTACCATCCATTGGGGTAACAAATATATCGATAAAAGACTACCTTCCATAATGACAAGGCTACCATCCATTGGAGTAAGCAAAATATCGACAATAGACTACCTTCTATAATGACAAGGCTAGCATCCATTGGAGTAACAAAAATCTCGACAACAAACTACATTCCATAATGAAAAGGGTACCATCCATCGGAGTAACAAAAATATCGACAACAAACTACCTTCCATAATTACAAGGCTACCATCCATTGGAGTAACAAAAACTCGACAACAAACTACCTTCCATAATGACAAGGTTACCATCCATTGGCATAACAAAAATCTCGACAACAGACTACATTCCATAATGACAAGGCAACATCCAAAGAAATAACAAAAATCTCGACAACAGACTACCTTCCATAATGAGAAGCCTACCATCCATTGGATTAAAAAAATTCTCGACAACAGACTACCTTCCATAATGACAAGGCTATCATCCATTGGAGTAACAAAAATCTCGACAATAGACTACCTTACATAATGACAATGCTACCATCCATTGGAGTAACAAAAATATCGACAACACACTATGTTCCATAATGACAAGGCTACCATCCATTGGAGTAACAAAAATCCCGACAACAGACTACCTTACATAATGACAATGCTACCATCCATTGGAGTAACAAAAATATCGACAACACACTATGTTCCATAATGATAAGGCTACCATCCATTGGAGTAACAAAAATCTCGACAACAGACTACCTTCCATAATTACAAGGCTACCATCCATTGGAGTAACAAAAATCTCGACAACAGACTACCTTCCATAATGATAAGGCTACAATCCATTGGACTATCAAAATCCTCGACAGCAGACTACCTTCTATAATGCCAAGGCTACCATCCAATGGAATACCAAAAATCTCAACAACAGACTACTTCCATAATGACAAGGCTACCATCCATTGGAGTAACAAAAATCTTAACTACATACTACCTTCCATAATGACAAGGCTACCATCCATTGGAGTAAAAAAAATCTTGACAACAGACTAACTTCCATAATTACAAGGCTACCATCCATTGGAGTAACCAAAATATCGGCAATAGACTACCTTCTATAATGACAAGGCTAGCATCCATTGGAGTAACAAAAATCTCGACAATAAACTACCTTCCATAATGAAAAAGGGTACCATCCATTGGAGTAACAAAAATATCGACAACAAACTACCTTCCATAATGACAAGGCTACCATCCATTGGAGTATTAGAAATATCGACAATAGACTACCTTCCATAATTACAAGGCTACCATCCATTGGTGTAACAAAAACTCGACAACATACTACCTTCCAAATTGACATGGTTACCATCCATTGGAATAACAAAAATGTCGACAAGAGACTACCATCCATAATGACAAGGCTACCATCCAACGAAATAACAAAAATCTCGACAACAGACTACCTTCCATAATTACAAGGCTACCATCCATTGGGGTAACAAATATATCGATAAAAGACTACCTTCCATAATGACAAGGCTACCATCCATTGGAGTAAGCAAAATATCGACAATAGACTACCTTCTATAATGACAAGGCTAGCATCCATTGGAGTAACAAAAATCTCGACAACAAACTACATTCCATAATGAAAAGGGTACCATCCATTGGAGTAACAAAAATATCGACAACAAACTACCTTCCATAATTACAAGGCTACCATCCATTGGAGTAACAAAAACTCGACAACAGACTACCTTCCATAATGACAAGGTTACCATCCATTGGCATAACAAAAATCTCGACAACAGACTACATTCCATAATGACAAGGCTACATCCAAAGAAATAACAAAAATCTCGACAACAGACTACCTTCCATAATGAGAAGCCTACCATCCATTGGATTAAAAAAATTCTCGACAACAGACTACCTTCCATAATGACAAGGCTATCATCCATTGGAGTAACAAAAATCTCGACAATAGACTACCTTACATAATGACAATGCTACCATCCATTGGAGTAACAAAAATATCGACAACACACTATGTTCCATAATGACAAGGCTACCATCCATTGGCGTAACAAAAATCTAGACAACAGACTACCTTCCATAATGACAAGGCTACCATCCATTAGACTATCAAAAATCTCGACAGCAGACTACCTTTCAAAATGACAAGGCTACCATCCATTGGAGTAACAAAAATCTCGACAACAAACTAAATTCCATAATTACAAGGCTACCATCCATTGGAGTAACAAATATCTCGACAACAGACTACCTTCCATAATGACAAGGCTACCATCCAATGGAATACCAAAAATCTCAACAACAGACTACTTCCATAATGACAAGGCTACCATCCATTAGAGTAACAAAACTCTGAACTACACACTACCTTCCATAATTACAAGGCTACCATCCATTGGAGTAACAAAAATCTCGACAATAGACTAACTTCCATAATTACAAGGCTACCATCCATTGGAGTAACAAATATCTCGACAAAAGACTACCTTCCATAATTACAAGACTACCATCCATTTGAGTAACCAAAATATCGGCAATAGACTACCTTCTATAATGACAAGGCTAGCATCCATTGGAGTAACAAAAATCTCGACAACAAACTACCTTCCATAATGAAAAAGGGTACCATCCATTGGAGTGTCAAAAATATCGACAACAAACTACCTTCCATGATGACAAGGCTACCATCCATTGGAGTATTAGAAATATCGACAATAGACTACCTTCCATAATTACAAGGCTACCATCCATTGGTGTAACAAAAACTCGACAATAGACTACCTTCCATAATGACAAGGTTACCATCCATTGGAGTAACAAAATTCTAAACAACGACTACCTTCCATAATGACAAGGCTACCATCCATTGGAGTAACAAAAATCTCGACAACAGACTACCTTACATAATGACAATGCTACCATCCATTGGAGTAACAAAAATATCGACAATACACTATGTTCCATAATGACAAGGCTACCATCCATTGGAGTAACAAAAATCTCGACAACAGACTAACTTCGTTAATGATAAGGCTACCATCCATTGGACTATCAAAATCCTCGACAGCAGACTACCTTCCATAATGACAAGGCTACCATCCATTAGAGTAAAAAAAATCTATAACAGACTAACTTCCATAATTACAAGGCTACCATCCATTGGAGTAACAAATATCTCGACAAAAGACTACCTTCCATAATGACAAGACTACCATCCTTTTGAGTTACCAAAATATCGGCAATAGACTACCTTCTATAATGACAAGGCTAGCATCCATTGGAGTAACAAAAATCTCGACAACAAACTACCTTCCATAATGAAAAGGGTACCATCCATTGGAGTAACAAAAATATCGACAAGAAACTACCTTCCATAATGACAAGGCTAGCATCCATTGGAGTAGGAAAAATATCAACAACAAACTACCTTCCATAATTACAAGGCTACCATCCATTGGAGTAACAAAAACTCGACAACAGACTACCTTCCATAATGACAAGGTTACCATCCATTGGAATAACAAAAATCTCGACAACATACTACCTTCCATAATGACAAGGCTACCATCCAACGGATTAAAAAAATCTCGACAACAGACTACCTTCCATAATGAGAAGGCTACCATCCCTTGGAGTAAAAAAATTCTCGACAACAGACTACCTTCCATAATGATAAGGCTACCATCCATTGGAGTAACAAAAATCTCGACAACAGACTACCTTACATAATGACAATGCTACCATCCATTGGAGTAACAAAAATTTCGACAACACACTATGTTCCATAATGACCAGGCTACCATCCATTGGAGTAACCAAAATATCGACAACAAACTACCTTCCATAATGACAAGGCTACCATCCATTGGAGTAACAAAAATCTCGACAACAAACTACCTTCCATAATGAAAAGGGTACCATCCATTGGACTATCAAAATCCTCGACACCAGACTACCTTCCATAATGACAAGGCTACCATCCAATGGAATACCAAAAATCTCAACAACAGACTACTTCCATAATGACAAGGCTACCATCCATTGGAGTAACAAAAATCTAAACTACAGACTACCTTCCATAATGACAAGGCTACCATCCATTGGAGTAAAAAAAATCTCGACAACAGACTAACTTCTATAATTACAAGGCTACCATCCATTGGAGTAACAAATATCTCGACAAAAGACTACCTTCCATAATTACAAGTATACCATCCATTTGAGTAACCAAAATATCGGCAATAGACTACCTTCTATAATGACAAGGCTAGCATCCATTGGAGTAACAAAAATCTCAACAACAAACTACCTTCCATAATGAAAAGGGTACCATCCATTGGAGTAACAAATATCTCGAGAAAATACTACCTTCCATAATGACAAGGCTACCATCCATTGGAGTATTAGAAATATCGACAATAGACTACCTTCTATACTGACAAGGCTAGCATCCATTGGAGTAACAAAAATCTCGACAACAAACTACCTTCCATAATGAAAAGGGTACCATCCATTGGAGTAACAAAAATATCGACAAGAAACTACCTTCCATAATGACAAGGCTACCATCCATTGGAGTATGAAAAATATCAACAACAAACTACCTTCCATAATTACAAGGCTACCATCCATTGGAGTAACAAAAACTCGACAACAGACTACCTTCCATAATGACAAGGTTACCATCCATTGGAATAACCAAAATCTCGATAACAGACTACCTTCCATAATGACAAGGCTACCATTCAACGGAATAACAAAAATCTCGACAACAGACTACCTTCCATAATGAGAAGGCTACCATCCCTTGGAGTAAAAAAATTCTCGACAACAGACTACCTTCCATAATGATAAGGCTACCATCCATTGGAGTAACAAAAATCTCGACAACAGACTACCTTACATAATGACAATGCTACCATCCATTGGAGTAACAAAAATATCGACAACACACTATGTTCCATAATGACAAGGCTACCATCCATTGGAGTCACCAAAATATCGACAACAGACTACCTTCCATAATGACAAGGCTACCATCCATTGGAGTAACAAAAATCTCGACAACAAACTACCTTCCATAATGAAAAGGGTACCATCCATTGGACTATCAAAATCCTCGACAGCAGACTACCTTCCATAATGACAAGGCTACCATCCAATGGAATACCAAAAATCTCAACAACAGACTACTTCCATAATGACAAGGCTACCATCCATTGGAGTAACAAAAATCTAAACTACAGACTACCTTCCATAATGACAAGGCTACCATCCATTGGAGTAAAAAAAATCTCGACAACAGACTAACTTCGATAATGATAAGGCTACCATCCATTGGAGTAACAAATATCTCGACAAAAGACTACTTTCCATAATTACAAGACTACCATCCATTTGAGTAACCAAAATATCGGCAATAGACTACCTTCTATAATGACAAGGCTAGCATCCATTGCAGTAACAAAAATCTCGACAGCAAACTACCTTCCATAATGAAAAAGGGTACCATCCATTGGAGTAACAAAAATATCGACAACAAACTACCTTCTATAATGACAAGGCTACCATCCATTGGAGTATTAGAAATATCGACAATAGACTACCTTCCATAATTAGAAGGCTACCATCCATTGGAGTAACAAAATCTCGACAACAGACTACCTTCCATAATGAGAAGGCTTCCATCCATTGGAGTAAAAAAATTCTCGTCAACAGACTACCTTCCATAATGACAAGGCTACCATCCATTAGAGTAACAAAAATCTCGACAACAGAATACCTTACATAATGACAATGCTACCATCCATTGTAGTAACAAAAATATCGACAAGACACTATGTTCCATAATGACAAGGCTACCATCCATTGGAGTAACAAAAATCTCGACAACAGACTACCTTCCATAATGACAAGGCTACCATCCATTAGACTATCAAAAATCTCGACAGTAGAATACCTTTCATAATGACAAGGCTACCATCCATTGGAGTAACAAAAATCTCGACAACAGACTAACTTCCATAATTACAAGGCTACCATCCATTGGAGTAACAAATATCTCGACAACAGACTACCTTCCATAATGATAAGGCTACCATCCATTGGACTATCAAAATCCTCGACAATAGACTACCTTCCATAATGACAAGGCTACCATCCAATGGAATACCAAAAATCTCAACAACAGACTATTTCCATAATGACAAGGCTACCATCCATTGGAGTAACAAAAATCTGAACTACAGACTACATTCCATAATGACAAGGCTACCATCCATTGGAGTAACAAAAATCTAGACCACAGACAAACTTCCATAATTACAAGGCTACCATCCATTGGAGTAACAAATATCTCGACAAAAGACTACCTTCCATAATAACAAGGCTACCATCCATTGGAGTAACCAAAATATCGACAATAGAATACCTTCTATAATGACAAGGCTATCATCCATTTGAGTAACAAAAATCTCGACAACAGACTTCCTTCCATAATGACAAGGTTACCATCCATTGGAATAACAAAAATCTCAACAACAGACTACCTTCCATAATGACAAGGCTACCATCCAATGAAATAACAAAAATCTCGACAACAGACTACCTTCCATAATGACAAGGCTACCATCCATTGGAGTAACAAAAATCTCGACAACAGACTACCTTACATAATGACAATGCTACCATCCATTGGAGTAATAAAAATATCGACAACACACTATGTTCCATAATGACAAGGCTACCATCCATTGGAGTAACAAAAATCTCGACAATAGACTACCTTCCATAATGACAAGGCTACCATACATTAGACTATCAAAAATCTCGACAGCAGACTACCTTTCATAATGACAAGGCTACCATCCATTGGAGTAACAAAAATCTCGACAACAGACTAACTTCCATACTTACAAGGCTACCATCCATTTGAGTAACAAATATCTCGACAATAGACTACCTTCCATAATGATAAAGCTACCATCCATTGGACTATCAAAATCCTCGACAACAGACTACCTTCCATAATGACAAGGTTACCATCCATTGGAATAACAAAAATCTCGACAACAGACTACCTTCCATAATGACAAGGCTACCATCCAACGAAATAACAAAAATCTCAACAACATACTACCTTCCATAATGAGAAGGCTACCATCCCTTGGTGTAAACAAATTCTCGACAACAGACTACCTTCCATAATGACAAGGCTACCATCCATTGGAGTAACAAAAATCTCGACAATAGACTACCTTACATAATGACAAGGCTACCATCCATTAGAGTAACAAAAATCTCGACAACAGACTAACTTCCATAATTACAAGGCTACCATCCATTGGAGTAACAAATATCTCGTAAATAAACTACCTTCCATAATGATAAGGCTACCATCAATTGGACTATCAAAATCCTCGACAACAGACTACCTTCCATAATGACAAGGCTACCATCCAATGGAATACTAAAAATCTCAACAACAGACTACTTCCATAATGACAAGGCTACCATCCATTGGAGTAACAAAAATCTGAACTACAGACTACCTTCCATAATGACAAGGCTACTATCCATTGGAGTAACAAAAATCTCGACAACAGACTAACTTCCATAATTACAAGGCTACCATCCATTGGAGTAACAACTATCTCGACAAAAGACTACGTTCCATAATGACAAGGCTACCATCCATTGGAGTAACCAAAATATCGACAATAGAGTACCTTCTATAATGACAAGGCTAGCATCCATTGGAGTAACAAAAATCTCGACAACAAACTACCTTCCATAATGAAAAGGGTACCATCCATTGGAGTAACAAAAATATCAACAACAAACTACCTTCCATAATTACAAGGCTACCATCCATTGGAGTAACAAAAACTCGACAACATACTACCTTCCATAATGACAAGGTTACCATCCATTGGAATAACAAAAATCTCGACAACAGACTACCTTCCATAATGACAAGGCTACCATCCAAAGAAATAACAAAAATCTCGACAACAGACTACCTTCCATAATGAGAAGGCTACCATCTATTGGAGTAAAAAAATTCTCGACAACAGACTACCTTCCATAATGACAAGGCTACCATCCATTGGAGTAAAAAAAATCTCGACAACAGACTACCTTAGATAATGACAATGCTACCATCCATTGGAGTAACAAAAATATCGACAACACACTATGTCCATAATGACAAGGCTACCATCCATTGGAGTAACAAAAATCTCGACAACAGACTAACTTCCATAATTACAAGGCTACCATCCATTGGCCTAACAAATATCTCGACAACAGACTACCTCCCATAATGATAAGGCTACCATCCATTGGACTATCAAAATCCTTGACAACAGACTACTTCCATAATGACAAGGCTACCATCCAATGGAATACCAAAAATCTCAACAACAGACTACTTCCATAATGACAGGGCTACCATCCATTGGAGTAACAAAAATCTGAACTACAGACTACCTTCCATAATGACAAGGCTACCATCCATTGGAGTAACAAATATCTTGACAATAGACTAACTTCCATAATTACAAGGCTACCATCCATTGGAGTAACAAATATCTCGACAAAAGACTACCTTCAATAATGACGAGGCTACCATCCATTGGAGTAACCAAAATATCGACAATAGACTACCTACTATAATGACAAGGCTAGCATCCATTGGAGTAACAAAAATCTCGACAACAAACTACCTTCCATAATGAAAAGGGTACCATCATTTGGAGTAACCAAAATATCGACAAGAAACTACCTTCCATAATGACAAGGCTACCATCCATTGGAGTATGAAAAATATCGATAACAAACTACCTTCCATAATTACAAGGCTACCATCCATTGGAGTAACAAAAACTCGACAACAGACTACCTTCCATAATGACAAGGTTACCATCCATTGGAATAACAAAAATCTCGACAATAGACTACCTTCCATAATGACAAGGCTACCATCCAACGAAATAACAAAAATCTCGACAACAGACTACCTTCCATAATGAGAAGGCTACCATCCCTTGGAGTAAAAAAATTCTCGACAACAGACTACCTTCCATAATGACAAGGCTACCATCCATTGGAGTAACAAAAATCTCGACAATAGACTACCTTACATAATGACAAGGCTACCATCAATTGGAGTAACAAAAATCTCGACAACATACTAACTTCCATAATTACAAGGCTACCATCCATTGGAGTAACAAATATCTCGTAAATAAACTACCTTCCATAATGATAAGGCTACCATCAATTGGACTATCAAAATCCTCGACAACAGACTACCTTCCATAATGACAAGGCTACCATCCAATGGAATACTAAAAATCTCAACAACAAAGTACTTCCATAATGACAAGGCTACCATCCATTGGAGTAACAAAAATCTGAACTATAGACTACCTTCCATAATGACAAGGCTACCATCCATTGGAGTAACAAAAATCTTGACAACAGACTAACTTCCATAATTACAAGGCTACCATCCATTGGAGTAACAAATATCTCGACAACAGACTACCTCCCATAATGATAAGGCTACCATCCATTGGACTATCAAAATACTTGACAACAGACTACCTTCCATAATGACAAGGCTACCATCCATTGGAGTAACAAATATCTCGACAAAATACTACCTTCCATAATGACAAGGCTACCATCCATTGGAGTAACAAAACTCTTAACTACAGACTACCTTCCATAATTACAAGGCTACCATCCATTGGAATAACAAAAATCTCGACAATAGACTAACTTCCATAATTACAAGGCTACCATCCATTGGAGTAACAAATATCTCGACAAAATACTACCTTCCATAATGACAAGGCTACAATCCATTGGAGTAACCAAAATATCGAAAATAGACTACCTTCTATAATGACAAGGCTAGCATCCATTGGAGTAACAAAAATCTCGACAACAAACTACCTTCCATAATGAAAAGGGTAACTTCCATTGGAGTAACAAAAATATCGACAAAAAACTACCTTCCATAATGACAAGGCTACCATCCATTGGAGTAACAAAAATCTCGACAACAAACTACCTTACATAATGACAATGCTACCATCCATTGGAGTAACAAAAATATCGACAACACACTATGTTCCATAATGACAAGGCTACCATCCATTGGAGTAACCAAAATATCGACAATAGACTACCTTCTATAATGACAAGGCTAGCATCCATTGGACTATCAAAATTCTCGACAACAGACTACCTTCCATAATGACAAGGCTACCATCCAATGGAATACTAAAAATCTCAACAACAGACTACTTCCATAATGACAAGGCTACCATCCATTATAGTAACAAAACTCTTAACTACAGACTACCTTCCATAATTACAAGGCTACCATCCATTGGAGTAACAAAAATCTCGACAATAGACTAACTTCCATAATTACAAGGCTACCATCCATTGGAGTAACAAATATCTCGACAAAATACTACCTTCCATAATGACAAGGCTACCATCCATTGGAGTAACCAAAATATCGACAATAGACTACCTTCTATAATGACAAGGCTAGCATCCATTGGAGTAACAAAAATCTCGACAACAAACTACCTTCCATAATGAAAAGGGTACCATCCATTGGAGTAACAAAAATATCGACAAGAAACTACCTTCCATAATGACAAGGCTACCATCCATTGGAGTATGAAAAATATCGACAACAAACTACCTTCCATAATTACAAGGCTACCAACCATTGGAGTAACAAAAACTCGACAACAGACTACCTTCCATAATGACAAGGGTACCATCCATTGGAATAACAAAAATCTCGACAACAGACTACCTTCCATAATGACAAGGCTACCATCCAACGGACTAACAAAAATCTCGACAACAGACTACCTTCCATAATGAGAAGGCTACCATCCCTTGGAGTAAAAAAATTCTCGACAACAGACTACCTTCCATAATGACAAGGCTACCATCCATTGGAGTAACAAAAATCCCGACAACAGACTACCTTACATAATGACAATGCTACCATCCATTGGAGTAACAAAAATATCGACAACACACTATGTTCCATAATGATAAGGCTACCATCCATTGGAGTAACAAAAATCTCGACAACAGACTACCTTCCATAATGACAAGGCTACCATCCATTGGAGTAACAAAAATCTCGACAACAGACTACCTTCCATAATGATAAGGCTACAATCCATTGGACTATCAAAATCCTTGACAGCAGACTACCTTCCATAATGCCAAGGCTACCATCCAATGGAATACCAAAAATCACAACAACAGACTACTTCCATAATGACAAGGCTACCATCCATTGGAGTAACAAAAATCTTAACTACATCCTACCTTCCATAATGACAAGGCTACCATCCATTGGAGTAAAAAAAATCTTGACAACAGACTAACTTCCATAATTACAAGGCTACCATCCATTGGAGTAACCAAAATATCGGCAATAGACTACCTTCTATAATGACAAGGCTAGCATCCATTGGAGTAACAAAAATCTCGACAATAAACTACCTTCCATAATGAAAAAGGGTACCATCCATTGGAGTAACAAAAATATCGACAACAAACTATCTTCCATAATGACAAGGCTACCATCCATTGGAGTATTAGAAATATCGACAATAGACTACCTTCCATAATTACAAGGCTACCATCCATTGGTGTAACAAAAACTCAACAACATACTACCTTCCATATTGACATGGTTACCATCCATTGGAATAACAAAAATCTCGACAAGAGACTACCATCCATAATGACAAGGCTACCATCCAACGAAATAACAAAAATCTCGACAACAGACTACCTTCCATAATTACAAGGCTACCATCCATTGGGGTAACAAATATATCGATAAAAGACTACCTTCCATAATGACAAGGCTACCATCCATTGGAGTAAGCAAAATATCGACAATAGACTACCTTCTATAATGACAAGGCTAGCATCCATTGGAGTAACAAAAATCTCGACAACAAACTACATTCCATAATGAAAAGGGTACCATCCATTGGAGTAACAAAAATATCGACAACAAACTACCTTCCATAATTACAAGGCTACCATCCATTGGAGTAACAAAAACTCGACAACAGACTACCTTCCATAATGACAAGGTTACCATCCATTGGCATAACAAAAATCTCGACAACAGACTACATTCCATAATGACAAGGCTACATCCAAAGAAATACCAAAAATCTCGACAACAGACTACCTTCCATAATGAGAAGCCTACCATCCATTGGATTAAAAAAATTCTCGACAACAGACTACCTTCCATAATGACAAGGCTATCATCCATTGGAGTAACAAAAATCTCGACAATAGACTACCTTACATAATGACAATGCTACCATCCATTGGAGTAACAAAAATATCGACAACACACTATGTTCCATAATGACAAGGCTACCATCCATTGGCGTAACAAAAATCTAGACAACAGACTACCTTCCATAATGACAAGGCTACCATCCATTAGACTATCAAAAATCTCGACAGCAGACTACCTTTCAAAATGACAAGGCTACCATCCATTGGAGTAACAAAAATCTCGACAACAAACTAAATTCCATAATTACAAGGCTACCATCCATTGGAGTAACAAATATCTCGACAAAAGACTACCTTCCATAATGACAAGACTACCATCCTTTTGAGTTACCAAAATATCGGCAATAGACTACCTTCTATAATGACAAGGCTAGCATCCATTGGAGTAACAAAAATCTCGACAACAAACTACCTTCCATAATGAAAAGGGTACCATCCATTGGAGTAACAAATATCTCGACAAAATACTACCTTCCATAATGACAAGGCTACCATCCATTGGAGTAACCAAAATATCGACAATAGACTACCTTCCATAATGACAAGGTTACCATCCATTGGAGTAACAAAATTCTAAACAACAGACTACCTTCCATAATGACAAGGCTACCATCCATTGGAGTAACAAAAATCTCGACAACAGACTACCTTACATAATGACAATGCTACCATCCATTGGAGTAACAAAAATATCGACAATACACTATGTTCCATAATGACAAGGCTACCATCCATTGGAGTAACAAAAATCTCGACAACAGACTAACTTCGATAATGATAAGGCTACCATCCATTGGACTATCAAAATCCTCGACAGCAGACTACCTTCCATAATGACAAGGCTACCATCCAATTGAATACCAAAAATCTCAACAACAGACTACTTCCATAATGATAAGGCTACCATGCATTGGAGTAACAAAAATCTGAACTACAGACTACCTTCCATAATGACAAGGCTACCATCCATTAGAGTAAAAAAAATCTCGACAACAGACTAACTTCCATAATTACAAGGCTACCATCCATTGGAGTAACAAATATCTCGACAAAAGACTACCTTCCATAATGACAAGACTACCATCCTTTTGAGTTACCAAAATATCGGCAATAGAGTACCTTCTATAATGACAAGGCTAGCATCCATTGGAGTAACAAAAATCTCGACAACAAACTACCTTCCATAATGAAAAGGGTACCATCCATTGGAGTAACAAATATCTCGACAAAATACTACCTTCCATAATGACAAGGCTACCATCCATTGGAGTAACCAAAATATCGACAATAGACTACCTTCTATACTGACAAGGCTAGCATCCATTGGAGTAACAAAAATCTCAACAACAAACTACCTTCCATAATGAAAAGGGTACCATCCATTGGAGTAACAAAAATATCGACAAGAAACTACCTTCCATAATGACAAGGCTAGCATCCATTGGAGTATGAAAAATATCAACAACAAACTACCTTCCATAATTACAAGGCTACCATCCATTGGAGTAACAAAAACTCGACAACAGACTACCTTCCATAATGACAAGGTTACCATCCATTGGAATAACAAAAATCTCGACAACAGACTACCTTCCATAATGACAAGGCTACCATCCAACGGATTAAAAAAATCTCGACAACAGACTTACTTCCATAATGAGAAGGCTACCATCCCTTGGAGTAAAAAAATTCTCGACAACAGACTACCTTCCATAATGATAAGGCTACCATCCATTGGAGTAACAAAAATCTCGACAACAGACTACCTTACATAATGACAATGCTACCATCCATTGGAGTAACAAAAATATCGACAACACACTATGTTCCATAATGACCAGGCTACCATCCATTGGAGTAACCAAAATATCGACAACAGACTACCTTCCATAATGACAAGGCTACCATCCATTGGAGTAACAAAAATCTCGACAACAAACTACCTTCCATAATGAAAAGGGTACCATCCATTGGACTATCAAAATCCTCGACACCAGACTACCTTCCATAATGACAAGGCTACCATCCAATGGAATACCAAAAATCTCAACAACAGACTACTTCCATAATGACAAGGCTACCATCCATTGGAGTAACAAAAATCTAAACTACAGACTACCTTCCATAATGACAAGGCTACCATCCATTGGAGTAAAAAAAATCTCGACAACAGACTAACTTCGATAATGATAAGGCTACCATCCATTGGAGTAACAAATATCTCGACAAAAGACTACCTTCCATAATTACAAGACTACCATCCATTTGAGTAACCAAAATATCGGCAATAGACTACCTTCTATAATGACAAGGCTAGCATCCATTGGAGTAACAAAAATCTCGACAACAAACTACCTTCCATAATGAAAAAGGGTACCATCCATTGGAGTAACAAAAATATCGACAACAAACTACCTTCTATAATGACAAGGCTACCATCCATTGGAGTATTAGAAATATCGACAATAGACTACCTTCCATAATTACAAGGCTACCATCCATTGGAGTAACAAAAACTCGACAATAGACTACCTTCCATAATGACAAGGTTACCATCCATTGGAGTAACAAAATTCTAGACAACAGACTACCTTCCATAATGAGAAGGCTACCATCCATTGGAGTAACAAAAATCTTGACAACAGACTACCTTACATAATGACAATGCTACCATCCATTGGAGTAACAAAAACTCGACAATAGACTACCTTCCATAATGACAAGGTTACCATCCATTGGAGTAACAATAATCTCGACAATAGACTACCTTCCATAATGACAAGGCTACCATCCATTGGAGTACCAAAAATCTCGACAACAGACTAACTTCGATAATGAGAAGGCTACCATCCCTTGGAGTAAAAAAATTCTCGACAACAGACTACCTTCCATAATGATAAGGCTACCATCCATTGGAGTAACAAAAATCTCGACAACAGACTACCTTACATAATGACAATGCTACCATCCATTGGAGTAACAAAAATATCGACAACACACTATGTTCCATAATGACAAGGCTACCATCCATTGGAGTCACCAAAATATCGACAACAGACTACCTTCCATAATGACAAGGCTACCATCCATTGGAGTAACAAAAATCTCGACAACAAACTACCTTCCATAATGAAAAGGGTACCATCCATTGGACTATCAAAATCCTCGACAGCAGACTACCTTCCATAATGACAAGGCTACCATCCAATGGAATACCAAAAATCTCAACAACATACTACTTCCATAATGACAAGGCTACCATCCATTGGAGTAACAAAAATCTAAACTACAGACTACCTTCCATAATGACAAGGCTACCATCCATTGGAGTAAAAAAAATCTCGACAACAGACTAACTTCGATAATGATAAGGCTACCATCCATTGGAGTAACAAATATCTCGACAAAAGACTACCTTCCATAATTACAAGACTACCATCCATTTGAGTAACCAAAATATCGGCAATAGACTACCTTCTATAATGACAAGGCTAGCATCCATTGGAGTAACAAAAATCTCGACAACAAACTACCTTCCATAATGAAAAAGGGTACCATCCATTGGAGTAACAAAAATATCGACAACAAACTACCTTCTATAATGACAAGGCTACCATCCATTGGAGTATTAGAAATATCGACAATAGACTACCTTCCATAATTACAAGGCTACCATCCATTGGAGTAACAAAAACTCGACAATAGACTACCTTCCATAATGACAAGGTTACCATCCATTGGAGTAACAAAATTCTAGACAACAGACTACCTTCCATAATGACAAGGCTACCATCCATTGGAGTAACAAAAATCTTGACAACAGACTACCTTACATAATGACAATGCTACCATCCATTGGAGTAACAAAAATATCGACAATACACTATGTTCCATAATGACAAGGCTACCATCCATTGGAGTAACAATAATCTCGACAATAGACTACCTTCCATAATGACAAGGCTACCATCCATTGGAGTACCAAAAATCTCGACAACAGACTAACTTCGATAATGATAAGGCTACCATCCATTGGACTATCAAAATTCCCGACAGCAGACTACCTTCCATAATGACAAGGCTACCATCCAATTGAATACCAAAAATCTAAACAACAGACTACTTCCATAATGACAAGGCTACCATGTATTGGAGTAACAAAAATATGAACTACAGTCTACCTTCCATAATGACAAGGCTACCATCCATTGGAGTAAAAAAAATATCGACAACAGACTAACTTCCATAATTACAAGGCTACCATCCATTGGAGTAACAAATATCACAACAAAAGACTACCTTCCATAATGACAAAACTACTATCCATTTGAGTAACCAAAATATCGGCAATAGACTACCTTCTATAATGACAAGGCTAGCATCCATTGGAGTAACAAAAATCTCCACAACAAACTACCTTCCATAATGAAAAGGGTACCATCCATTAGAGTAACAAAAATATCGACAACAAACTACCTTCCATAATGACAAGGCTACCATCCATTGGAGTATTAGAAATATCGACAATAGACTACCTTCCATAATTACAAGGCTACCATCAATTGGAGTAACAAAAACTCGACAACAGACTAACTTCCATAATGACAAAGTTACCATCCATTGGAATAACAAAAATCTTGACAATAGACTACCTTCCATAATGACAAGGCTACCATCCAACGAAATAACAAAAATCTTGACAACAGACTACCTTCCATAATGAGAAGGCTACCATCCATTGGAGTGAAAAAATTCTCGACAACAGACTACCTTCCATAATGACAAGCCTACCATCCATTGGAGTAACAAAAATCTCGACAATAGACTACCTTACATAATGACAATGCTACCATCAATTGGAATAATAAAAATCTCGACAACAGACTACCTTCCATAATGACAAGGTTACCATCCAACGAAAAAACAAAAATCTCGTCAAGAGACTACCTTCCATAATGAGAAGGCTACCATCCATTGGAGGAACAAATATTTCGACAATAGACTACCTTCCATAATGATAAGGCTACCATCCATTGGACTATCAAAATCCTCGACAGCAGACTACCTTCCATAATGACAAGGCTACCATCCAATGGAATACCAAAAATCACAACAACAGACTACTTCCATAATGACAAGGCTACCATCCATTGGAGTAACAAAAATCTGAACTACAGACTACCTTCCATAATGACAAGGCTACCATTAATTGGAGTAACAAAAATCTCGACAACAGACTAACTTCCATAATTACAAGGCTACCATCCATTGGAGTAACAAATATCTCGACAAAAGACTACCTTCCATAATGACAAGGCTACCATCCATTGGAGTAACCAAAATATCGACAATAGACTACCTTCTATAATGACAAGGCTAGCATCCATTGGAGTAACAAAAACCTCGACAACAAACTACCTTCCATAATGAAAAGGGTACCATCCATTGGAGTAACAAAAATATCGACAACAAACTACCTCCCATAATGACAAGGCTACCATCCATTGGAGTATTAAAAATATCGACAACAAACTACCTTCCATAATTACTAGGCTACCAACCATTGGAGTAACAAAAACTCGACAACAGAATACTTTCCATAATGATAAGGTTACCATCCATTGGAATAACAAAAATCTCGACAATAGACTACCTTCCATAATGACAAGGTTACCATCCAATGAAATAACAATAATATCGACAACATACTACCTTCCATAATGAGAAGGCTACCATCCATTGGAGTAAAAAAATTCTCGACAACAGACTACCTTCCATAATGACAAGGCTACCATCCATTGGAGTAACAAAAATCTCGACAACAGACTACCTTACATAATGACAATGCTACCATCCATTGGAGTAATAAAAATATCGACAACACACTATGTTCCATAATGACAAGGCTACCATCCATTGGAGTAACAAAAATCTCGACAACAGACTACCTTCCATAATGACAAGGCTACCATCCATTAGAATATCAAAAATCTCGACAACAGACTACCTTTCATAATGACAAGGCTACCATCCATTAGAGTAACAAAAATCTCGACAATAGACTAACTTCCATAATTACAAGGCTACCATCCATTGGAGTAACAAATATCTCGACAACAGACTACCTTCCATAATGATAAAGCTACCATCCATTGGATTATCAAAATCCTCGACAACAGACTACCTTCAATAATGACAAGGCTACCATCCAATGGAATACCAAAAATCTCAACAACAGGCTATTTCCATAATGACAAGGCTACCATCCATTGGAGTAACAAAAATATGAACTACAGACTACCTTCCATAATGACAAGGCTACTATCCATTGGAGTAACAAAAATCTCAACAACAGACTAACTTCCATAATTACAAGGCTACCATCCATTGGAGTAACAAATATCTCGACAAAAGACTACCTTCCATAATAACAAGGCTACCATCCATTGGAGTAACCAAAATATCGACAATAGAATACCTTCTATAATGACAAGGCTATCATCCATTTTGAGTAACAAAAATCTCGACATCAAACTACCTTCCATAATGAAAAGGGTACCATCTATTGGAGTAACAAAAATATCGACAACAAACTACCTTCCATAATGACAAGGCTACCATCCATTGGAGTATTAAAAATATCGACAACAAACTACCTTCCATAATTACAAGGCTACCATCCATTGGAGTAACAAAAACTCGACAACAGACTACCTTCCATAATGACAAGGTTACCATCCAACGAAATAATAAAAATCTCGACAACAGACTACCTTCCATAATGAGAAGGCTTCCATCCATTGGAGTAAAAAAATTCTCGTCAACAGACTACCTTCCATAATGACAAGGCTACCATCCATTAGAGTAACAAAAATCTCGACAACAGACTACCTTACATAATGACAATGCTACCATCCATTATAGTAACAAAAATATCGACAAGACACTATGTTCCATAATGAGAAGGCTACCATCCATTGGAGTAACAAAAATCTCGACAACAGACTACCTTCCATAATGACAAGGCTACCATCCATTAGACTATCAAAAATCTCGACAGCAGAATACCTTTCATAATGACAAGGCTACCATCCATTGGAGTAACAAAAATCTCGACAACATACTAACTTCCATAATTACAAGGCTACCATCCATTGGAGTAACAAATATCTCGACAACAGACTACCTTCCATAATGATAAGGCTACCATCCATTGGACTATCAAAATCCTCGACAATAGACTACCTTCCATAATGACAAGGCTACCATCCAATGGAATACCAAAAATCTCAACAACAGACTATTTCCATAATGACAAGGCTACCATCCATTGGAGTAACAAAAATCTGAACTACAGACTACCTTCCATAATGACAAGGCTACCATCCACTGGAGTAACAAAAATCTAGACCACAGACAAACTTCCATAATTACAAGGCTACCATCCATTGGAGTAACAAATATCTCGACAAAAGACTACCTTCCATAATAACAAGGCTACCATCCATTGGAGTAACCAAAATATCGACAATAGAATACCTTCTATAATGACAAGGCTATCATCCATTTGAGTAACAAAAATCTCGACAACAGACTTCCTTCCATAATGACAAGGTTACCATCCATTGGAATAACAAAAATCTCAACAACAGACTACCTTCCATAATGACAAGGCTACCATCCAATGAAATAACAAAAATCTCGACAACAGACTACCTTCCATAATGACAAGGCTACCATCCATTGGAGTAACAAAAATCTCGACAACAGACTACCTTACATAATGACAATGCTACCATCCATTGGAGTAATAAAAATATCGACAACACACTATGTTCCATAATGACAAGGCTACCATCCATTGGAGTAACAAAAATCTCGACAATAGACTTCCTTCCATAATGACAAGGCTACCATACATTAGACTATCAAAAATCTCGACAGCAGACTACCTTTCATAATGACAAGGCTACCATCCATTGGAGTAACAAAAATCTCGACAACAGACTAACTTCCATACTTACAAGGCTACCATCCATTTGAGTAACAAATATCTCGACAACAGACTACCTACCATAATGATAAAGCTACCATCCATTGGACTATCAAAATCCTCGACAACAGACTACCTTCCATAATGACAAGGCTACCATCCAATGGAATACCAAAAATCTCAACAACAGACTATTTCCATAATGACAAGGCTACCATCCATTGGAGTAACAAAAATATGAACTACAGACTACCTTCCATAATGACAAGGCTACCATCCATTGGAGTAACAAAAATCTCAACAACAGACTAACTTCCATAATTACAAGGCTACCATCCATTGGAGTAACAAATATCTCGACAAAAGACTACCTTCCATAATAACAAGGCTACCATCCATTGGAGTAACCAAAATATCGACAATAGAATACCTTCTATAATGACAAGGCTATCATCCATTTTGAGTAACAAAAATCTCGACAACAAACTACCTTCCATAATGAAAAGGGTACCATCTATTGGAGTAACAAAAATATCGACAACAAACTACCTTCCATAATGACAAGGCTACCATCCATTGGAGTATTAAAAATATCGACAACAAACTACCTTCCATAATTACAAGGCTACCATCCATTGGAGTAACAAAAACTCGACAACAGACTACCTTCCATAATGACAAGGTTACCATCCAACGAAATAATAAAAATCTCGACAACAGACTACCTTCCATAATGAGAAGGCTTCCATCCATTGGAGTAAAAAAATTCTCGTCAACAGACTACCTTCCATAATGACAAGGCTACCATCCATTAGAGTAACAAAAATCTCGACAATAGACTACCTTACATAATGACAATGCTACCATCCATTATAGTAACAAAAATATCGACAAGACACTATGTTCCATAATGAGAAGGCTACCATCCATTGGAGTAACAAAAATCTCGACAACAGACTACCTTCCATAATGACAAGGCTACCATCCATTAGACTATCAAAAATCTCGACAGCAGAATACCTTTCATAATGACAAGGCTACCATCCATTGGAGTAACAAAAATCTCGACAACAGACTAACTTCCATAATTACAAGGCTACCATCCATTGGAGTAACAAATATCTCGACAACAGACTACCTTCCATAATGATAAGGCTACCATCCATTGGACTATCAAAATCCTCGACAATAGACTACCTTCCATAATGACAAGGCTACCATCCAATGGAATACCAAAAATCTCAACAACAGACTATTTCCATAATGACAAGGCTACCATCCATTGGAGTAACAAAAATCTGAACTACAGACTACCTTCCATAATGACAAGGCTACCATCCACTGGAGTAACAAAAATCTAGACCACAGACAAACTTCCATAATTACAAGGCTACCATCCATTGGAGTAACAAATATCTCGACAAAAGACTACCTTCCATAATAACAAGGCTACCATCCATTGGAGTAACCAAAATATCGACAATAGAATACCTTCTATAATGACAAGGCTATCATCCATTTGAGTAACAAAAATCTCGACAACAGACTTCCTTCCATAATGACAAGGTTACCATCCATTGGAATAACAAAAATCTCAACAACAGACTACCTTCCATAATGACAAGGCTACCATCCAATGAAATAACAAAAATCTCGACAACAGACTACCTTCCATAATGACAAGGCTACCATCCATTGGAGTAACAAAAATCTCGACAACAGACTACCTTACATAATGACAATGCTACCATCCATTGGAGTAATAAAAATATCGACAACACACTATGTTCCATAATGACAAGGCTACCATCCATTGGAGTAACAAAAATCTCGACAATAGACTTCCTTCCATAATGACAAGGCTACCATACATTAGACTATCAAAAATCTCGACAGCAGACTACCTTTCATAATGACAAGGCTACCATCCATTGGAGTAACAAAAATCTCGACAACAGACTAACTTCCATACTTACAAGGCTACCATCCATTTGAGTAACAAATATCTCGACAACAGACTACCTACCATAATGATAAAGCTACCATCCATTGGACTATCAAAATCCTCGACAACAGACTACCTTCCATAATGACAAGGCTACCATCCAATGGAATACCAAAAATCTCAACAACAGACTATTTCCATAATGACAAGGCTACCATCCATTGGAGTAACAAAAATATGAACTACAGACTACCTTCCATAATGACAAGGCTACCATCCATTGGAGTAACAAAAATCTCAACAACAGACTAACTTCCATAATTACAAGGCTACCATCCATTGGAGTAACAAATATCTCGACAAAAGACTACCTTCCATAATAACAAGGCTACCATCCATTGGAGTAACCAAAATATTGACAATAGAATACCTTCTATAATGACAAGGCTATCATCCATTTGAGTAACAAAAATCTCGACAACAAACTACCTTCCATAATGAAAAGGGTACCATCCATTGGAGTAACAAAAATATCGACAACAAACTACCTTCCATAATGACAAGGCTACCATCCATTGGAGTATTAAAAATATCGACAACAAACTACCTTCCATAATTACAAGGCTACCATCCATTGGAGTAACAAAAACTCGACAACAGACTACCTTCCATAATGACAAGGTTATCATCCATTAGAATAACAAAAATCTCGACAATAGACTACCTTCCATAATGACAAGGTTACAATCCAACGAAATAACAAAAATATCGACAACATACTACCTTCCATAATGAGAAGGCTACCATCCATTGGAGTAAAAAAATTCTCAACAACAGACTACCTTCCATAATGACAAGGCTACCATCCATTGGAGTAACAAAAATCTCGAACACAGACTACCTTACATAATGACAATGCTACCATCCATTGGAGTAACAAAAATATGGACAACACACTATGTTCCATAATGACAAGGTTACCATCCATTGGAGTAACAAAAATCTCGACAATAGACTACCTTCCATAATGACAAGGCTACCATACATTAGACTATCAAAAATCTCGACAGCAGACTACCTTTCATAATGACAAGGCTACCATCCATTGGAGTAACAAAAATCTCGACAACATACTAACTTCCATACTTATAAGGCTACCATCCATTTTAGTAACAAATATCTCGACAACAGACTACCTTCCATAATGATAAAGCTACCATCCATTGGACTATCAAAATCCTCGACAACAGACTACCTTCCATAATGACAAGGCTACCATCCAATGGAATACCAAAAATCTCAACAACAGACTATTTCCATAATGACAAGGCTACCATCCATTGGAGTAACAAAAATATGAACTACAGACTACCTTCCATAATGACAAGGCTACCATCCATTGGAGTAACAAAAATCTCAACAACAGACTAACTTCCATAATTACAAGGCTACCATCCATTGGAGTAACAAATATCTCGACAAAAGACTACCTTCCATAATAACAAGGCTACCATCCATTGGAGTAACCAAAATATCGACAATAGAATACCTTCTATAATGACAAGGCTATCATCCATTTGAGTAACAAAAATCTCGACAACAAACTACCTTCCATAATGAAAAGGGTACCATCCATTGGAGTAACAAAAATATCGACAACAAACTACCTTCCATAATGACAAGGCTACTATCCATTGGAGTATTAAAAATATCGACAACAAACTACCTTCCATAATTACAAGGCTACCATCCATTGGAGTAACAAAAACTCGACAACAGACTACCTTCCATAATGACAAGGTTATCATCCATTAGAAAAACAAAAATCTCGACAATAGACTACCTTCCATAATGACAAGGTTACAATCCAACGAAATAACAAAAATATCGACAACATACTACCTTCCATAATGAGAAGGCTACCATCCATTGGAGTAAAAAAATTCTCAACAACAGACTACCTTCCATAATGACAAGGCTACCATCCATTGGAGTAACAAAAATCTCGAACACAGACTACCTTACATAATGAAAATGCTACCATCCATTGGAGTAACAAAAATATGGACAACACACTATGTTCCATAATGACAAGGCTACCATACATTGGAGTAACAAAAATCTCGACAACAGACTACCTTCCATAATGACAAGGCTACTATCCATTAGACTATCAAAAATCTCGACAGCAGACTACCTTTCATAATGACAAGGCTACCATCCATTGGAGTAACAAAAATCTCGACAACAGACTAACTTCCATAATTACAAGGCTACCATCCATTGGAGTAACAAATATCTCGACAATAGACTACCTTACATAATGATAAGGCTACCATCCATTGGACTATCAAAATCCTTGACAACAGACTACCTTCCATAATGACAAGGCTACCATCCAATGGAATACCAAAAATCTCAACAACAGACTATTTCCATAATGACAAGGCTACCATCCATTGGAGTAACAAAAATCTGAACTACAGACTACCTTCCATAATGCAAGGCTACCATCCATTGGAGTAACAAAAATCTCGACAATAGACTAACTTCCATAATTACAAGGCTACATCCGTTGGAGTAACAAATATCTCGACAAAAGACTACCTTCAATAATAACAAGGCTAGCATCCATTGGAGTAACCAAAACATGGACAATAGAATACCTTTTATAATGACAAGGCTATCATCCATTTGAGTAACACAAATCTCGACAACAAACTACGTTCCATAATGAAAAGGGTACCATCCATTGGAGTAACAAAAATATCGACAACAAACTACCTTCCATAATGACAAGGCTATCATCCATTGGAGTATTAAAAATATCGACAATAGACTACCTTCCATAATGACAAGGCTACCATCCATTGGAGTAACAAAAATCTCGACAATAGACTACCTTACATAATGACAATGCTACCATCCATTGGAGTAATAAAAATATCGACAACACACTATGTTCCATAATGACAAGGCTACCATCCATTGGAGTAACAAAAATCTCGACAATAGACTACCTTCCATAATGACAAGGCTACCATACATTAGACTATCAAAAATCTCGACAGCAGACTACCTTTCATAATGACAAGGCTACCATCCATTGGAGTAACAAAAATCTCGACAACAGACTAACTTCCATACTTACAAGGCTACCATCCATTTGAGTAACAAATATCTCGACAACAGACTACCTACCATAATGATAAAGCTACCATCCATTGGACTATCAAAATCCTCGACAACAGACTACCTTCCATAATGACAAGGCTACCATCCAATGGAATACCAAAAATCTCAACAACAGACTATTTCCATAATGACAAGGCTACCATCCATTGGAGTAACAAAAATATGAACTACAGACTACCTTCCATAATGACAAGGCTACCATCCATTGGAGTAACAAAAATCTCAACAACAGACTAACTTACATAATTACAAGGCTACCATCCATTGGAGTAACAAATATCTCGACAAAAGACTACCTTCCATAATAACAAGGCTACCATCCATTGGAGTAACCAAAATATCGACAATAGAATACCTTCTATAATGACAAGGCTATCATCCATTTGAGTAACAAAAATCTCGACAACAAACTACCTTCCATAATGAAAAGGGTACCATCCATTGGAGTAACAAAAATATCGACAACAAACTACCTTCCATAATGACAAGGCTACCATCCATTGGAGTATTAAAAATATCGACAACAAACTACCTTCCATAATTACAAGGCTACCATCCATTGGAGTAACAAAAACTCGACAACAGACTACCTTCCATAATGACAAGGTTATCATCCATTAGAAAAACAAAAATCTCGACAATAGACTACCTTCCATAATGACAAGGTTACAATCCAACGAAATAACAAAAATATCGACAACATACTACCTTCCATAATGAGAAGGCTACCATCCATTGGAGTAAAAAAATTCTCAACAACAGACTACCTTCCATAATGACAAGGCTACCATCCATTGGAGTAACAAAAATCTCGAACACAGACTACCTTACATAATGAAAATGCTACCATCCATTGGAGTAACAAAAATATGGACAACACACTATGTTCCATAATGACAAGGCTACCATACATTGGAGTAACAAAAATCTCGACAACAGACTACCTTCCATAATGACAAGGCTACTATCCATTAGACTATCAAAAATCTCGACAGCAGACTACCTTTCATAATGACAAGGCTACCATCCATTGGAGTAACAAAAATCTCGACAACAGACTAACTTCCATAATTACAAGGCTACCATCCATTGGAGTAACAAATATCTCGACAATAGACTACCTTACATAATGATAAGGCTACCATCCATTGGACTATCAAAATCCTTGACAACAGACTACCTTCCATAATGACAAGGCTACCATCCAATGGAATACCAAAAATCTCAACAACAGACTATTTCCATAATGACAAGGCTACCATCCATTGGAGTAACAAAAATCTGAACTACAGACTACCTTCCATAATGCAAGGCTACCATCCATTGGAGTAACAAAAATCTAGACAATAGACTAACTTCCATAATTACAAGGCTACATCCGTTGGAGTAACAAATATCTCGACAAAAGACTACCTTCCATAATAACAAGGCTACCATCCATTGGAGTAACCAAAACATGGACAATAGAATACCTTTTATAATGACAAGGCTATCATCCATTTGAGTAACACAAATCTCGACAACAAACTACGTTCCATAATGAAAAGGGTACCATCCATTGGAGTAACAAAAATATCGACAACAAACTACCTTCCATAATGACAAGGCTATCATCCATTGGAGTATTAAAAATATCGACAATAAACTACCTTCCATAATTACAAGGCTACCATCCATTGGAGTAACAAAAACTCGACAACAAACTACCTTCCATAATGACAAGGTTACCATCCACTCGAATAACAAAAATCTCGACAACAGACTACCTTCCATAATGACAAGGTTACCATCCAACGAAATAACAAAAATCTCGACAATAGACTACCTTCCATAATGAGAAGGCTTCCATCCATTGGAGTAAAAAAATTCTCGACAACAGACTACCTTCCATAATGACAAGGCTACCATCCATTGGAGTAACAAAAATCTCGACAACAGACTACCTTACATAATTTTAATGCTACCATCCATTGGAGTAACAAAAATATCAACAACACACTATGTTCCATAATGACAAGGCTACCATCCATTGGAGTAACAAAAATCTCGACAACAGACTACCTTCCATAATTACAAGGCTACAATCCATTAGACTATCAAAAATCTCGACAATAGACCACCTTTCATAATGAGAAGTCTTCCATCCATTGGAGTAAAAAAATTCTCGACAACAGACTACCTTCCATAATGACAAGGCTACCATCCATTTGAGTAACAAAAATCTCGACAACAAACTACCTTCCATAATGAAAAGGGTACCATCCATTGGAGTAACAAAAATATCGACAACAAACTACCTTCCATAATGACAAGGCTACCATCCATTGGAGTATTAAAAATATCGACAACAAACTACCTTCCATAATTACAAGGCTACCATCCATTGGAGTAACAAAAACTCGACAACAGACTACCTTCCATAATGACAAGGTTATCATCCATTAGAATAACAAAAATCTCGACAATAGACTACCTTCCATAATGACAAGGTTACAATCCAACGAAATAACAAAAATATCGACAACATACTACCTTCCATAATGAGAAGGCTACCATCCATTGGAGTAAAAAAATTCTCAACAACAGACTACCTTCCATAATGACAAGGCTACCATCCATTGGAGTAACAAAAATCTCGAACACAGACTACCTTACATAATGACAATGCTACCATCCATTGGAGTAACAAAAATATGGACAACACACTATGTTCCATAATGACAAGGCTACCATACATTGGAGTAACAAAAATCTCGACAACAGACTACCTTCCATAATGACAAGGCTACTATCCATTAGACTATCAAAAATCTCGACAGCAGACTACCTTTCATAATGACAAGGCTACCATCCATTGGAGTAACAAAAATCTCGACAACAGACTAACTTCCATAATTACAAGGCTACCATCCATTGGAGTAACAAATATCTCGACAATAGACTACCTTACATAATGATAAGGCTACCATCCATTGGACTATCAAAATCCTTGACAACAGACTACCTTCCATAATGACAAGGCTACCATCCAATGGAATACCAAAAATCTCAACAACAGACTATTTCCATAATGACAAGGCTACCATCCATTGGAGTAACAAAAATCTGAACTACAGACTACCTTCCATAATGACAAGGCTACCATCCATTGGAGTAACAAAAATCTCGACAATAGACTAACTTCCATAATTACAAGGCTACATCCGTTGGAGTAACAAATATCTCGACAAAAGACTACCTTCCATAATAACAAGGCTACCATCCATTGGAGTAACCAAAACATGGACAATAGAATACCTTTTATAATGACAAGGCTATCATCCATTTGAGTAACACAAATCTCGACAACAAACTACGTTCCATAATGAAAAGGGTACCATCCATTGGAGTAACAAAAATATCGACAACAAACTACCTTCCATAATGACAAGGCTATCATCCATTGGAGTATTAAAAATATCGACAATAAACTACCTTCCATAATTACAAGGCTACCATCCATTGGAGTAACAAAAACTCGACAACAAACTACCTTCCATAATGACAAGGTTACCATCCATTCGAATAACAAAAATCTCGACAACAGACTACCTTCCATAATGACAAGGTTACCATCCAACGAAATAAAAAAAATCTCGACAATAGACTACCTTCCATAATGAGAAGGCTTCCATCCATTGGAGTAAAAAAATTCTCGACAACAGACTACCTTCCATAATGACAAGGCTACCATCCATTGGAGTAACAAAAATCTCGACAACAGACTACCTTACATAATTTCAATGCTACCATCCATTGGAGTAACAAAAATATCGACAACACACTATGTTCCATAATGACAAGGCTACCATCCATTGGAGTAACAAAAATCTCGACAACAGACTACCTTCCATAATTACAAGGCTACCATCCATTAGACTATCAAAAATCTCGACAATAGACCACCTTTCATAATGAGAAGTCTTCCATCCATTGGAGTAAAAAAATTCTCGACAACAGACTACCTTCCATAATGACAAGGCTACCATCCATTGGAGTAACAAAAATCTCGACAACAGACTACCTTACATAATGACAATGCTACCATCCATTGGAGTAACAAAAATATCGACAACACACTATGTTCCATAATGACAAGGCTACCATCCATTGGAGTAACAAAAATCTCGACAACAGACTACCTTCCATAATGACAAGGCTACCGTCCATTAGACTATCAAAATCCTCGACAATAGACTACCTTCCATAATGACAAGGCTACCATCCAATGTGAAATTCTGGCTGC
Source organism: Vicia faba (assembly GCA_948472305.1). Taxonomy (NCBI): domain Eukaryota; kingdom Viridiplantae; phylum Streptophyta; class Magnoliopsida; order Fabales; family Fabaceae; genus Vicia; species Vicia faba. The sequence goes on from OX451738.1 coordinate 755,687,502, forward strand.
AGATACTCAATGTCACGTTTAATGTTATGACACCGTATCTGACTTTCTATAAGACAGTAAATACAAAAACAGTAAAGAACACAGTCAATTGTTTACCCAATTCAGTGTGCAACAACACCTACTCTGAGGGCTACCAAGCCAGGGAGGAAATCCACTATAAGAGATGTTAATTCAGGAATAAACCAACCAGTTTATCTCCTTCACTTAAGACCTACCCAATGCAATTTCAATCTAAGTACAACTTAAACCTGAGTTCCTACTCACTCCCCCTCAATCACAGCAGTGATGCATAAAACAATTTGACTAATGAATTGATGAAGACACTCTTCAAAAACATACACTTGATTAATCTTCACAGCTTTTTAATCAAGCAACACAACCACTCTTGCTTCACAGCTTTGAGTGATGCACACAACTAACTTGACTCTACTTCACAGCTTTAGTCAAGAAACATTCAAACACTCTTGCTTCACAGCTTTGAGTGCTACACAACCCTTACAATTAAAAGCCTATTCCAAGTCACTTATCACAATGATAATTGCTTGGAGTACAATAATTAAACCTATACAGTTTACAAATGATCTTCTGACCAAAAAAGGGATTACTTGCAAAACAACAGCTCTGTTGAATATATAGCAGCTGCAACTTCAGTTAGGGTTTCCACAAAAACCTAGGGTTAATTCCGTTTGACCTTAAGACTAGGTCACAGGACTTTATTAACCAGGTTAGGGTTGAGCTAGGTTAACCCAAAGAAAACGCAGGATTCTGTTCTGGAAAGACTGAGTTGTTTTCCTGAAAAAACTCAGAATTTAACCAACCTGCATACCTGTTAGTTCAGAACAGGATGTCTTAACATCTGTTATGACATCTGGGAAACCTGTCTACTGATTTAGGAAAATGTGATCATTTTGCAAAATGCTCAGATACACACTTATAAACATCAGTACCTGAATGATAATAATTTTCTGCAAAGGTACCTAATGAATCAGTACAAACTAAACTAGAATGTTATGACATCAGTCATGACATTCACACATACACTTGGGTTTTACCAAAAATGCAAGCCAATACCTAAACAACTACAAACTCCCCCTTTGGCAGATTTTTGGCTAAAGACCCTAAGCAATCAGAGATAGATAGCAGCAGAAAGAAATGACTGCAGAAAAATAGAATGTCTAATTGAGCAAGTACTAATTAAGTAAGTACCAAAATATTCTCCCCCTCTTTAGCCACAAATGGGCCAAAGATACATGTTCATAAAGATTATACAGTTATCCAAAACAAATAATAAGAGCAGCAGCAAAAAAAAACTGAACACACTTCCAAACTCCACCAGGTACCAGCACCAACCAGCAACACCACCAAACAGCAACCAACCTTTAAGCACTGTCATCAGACTCAGAGGAGTCGGGCTTCTTCCTTTTCTTGTGAGCAATATCAGCATTCTTCTCTTTGTCTGATGTCTCAACATCCTTAGAGACATCTGGATTTGAACTTTCTTGATTCAAAGGAACAGAAATGCCAGGAACTGAGTGGTTCTCGTTCAAAATTCTTGAAACAATTTTTGCTATTGCTTGATTAACATAGGCTGAAGCTTGGGACTTTCCTGCATGTCTTGTTCTCAACTCTTTGACCTTGGTGGGGTTAGTTCCCACTTTTCTACGAGAAGAGATCTCCAGGACTTCAGAGTCCATACAGGAGGAGATTGTCCTAGAATCTTGATCAGAGGAAGAGGTTGAAATAGTCGTATTGGATGATGATGGTGTTTGAGACATTTTGACAGTCTTAGAGGACCAACAGCAACTGAAGACAAAATTCTGATTGAGAGACTGGGTTTTGATGAGGAGACGAGAGGGGAAGGAAGAAAAGGAGTGTCTATTCAACTTCTTAAAAGAATTGTAGGAAATGGGAAAATATAATTTTAACCCAATCAGAACAAGCATAACTCCTTTAATCCTTATTTTAAGCAAAATTAATTGCTACAATTCCTCATGTTGGCAAATACCCAACTTACCCCTCAAGTTTTCAAATTGATTTGCATCCAGAGCCTTGGTAAAAATGTCAGCCAGATGTAGCTCAGTGGCAACATGTTCCAATTTGATTGTCTTCTCTTCTACAAGGTCTTTGATAAAGTGATGTCGTATGTCAATATGTTTGGTCCTACTATGCTGAATGGGATTCTTGGAAATGTTGATTGTACTCAGATTGTCACAGTAGAATGTCATAACATCTTGTGTGACATTATACTCAGTGAGCATCTGTTTCATCCAGATCATTTGAGAGCAGCTACTACTAGCTGCAATGTATTCAGCTTCAGCAGTAGAAAGAGACACACAATTCTGTTTCTTGCTGAACCAGGAAACCAGATTATTTCCCAAGAAGAAACATCCTCCAGAGGTGCTTTTTCTATCATCAGCACTACCAGCCCAATCAGCATCACAGTAGCCAGTCAGAGCTGGTTCACAGCCATGAGTATACATCAACCCATAGTTGTAAGTTCCACTTACATACTTCAAAATTCTCTTCACTTGATTGATATGACTGACTTTGGGATCAGCTTGGTATCTTTCACAAACTCCAACTGCAAAGGCAATATCAGGTCTGCTGGCAGTTAAGTACAACAAGCTTCCTATCATGCTTCTGTACAGACTTTGATCCACCTTAACCCCACTTGAATCTTTGGAAAGCTTTAGATGAGTAGGAGAAGGAGTCCTTTTGTGACTTGCATTCTCCATAACAAACTTCTTTACAATGTTCTTAGCATACTTGCTTTGAGATAAGAAGATTGAATCCTCCATCTGTGAGACTTGCAGTCCAAGAAAATAAGTTAGTTCTCCCATGAGACTCATTTCGAATTCAGCCTGCATCTGGTCAGCAAAGTGTTTAACCATATGTTCTGACATTCCTCCAAACACTATGTCATCAACATATATTTGGGTAACCATCAACTTCCCTCCTTAAGTTTTGACAAAGAGAGTTTTGTCCAATCCTCCTTTTCTGTAGCCTTTGTCTGAGATAAACTTTGTTAACCTGTCATACCATGCTCTAGGAGCTTGTTTCAGGCCATATAGGGCTTTTCTCAATTTGTAGACATGATTCGGGTGGGTTGGATCCACAAAGCCTTTAGGTTGTTCCACATAAGCTTCCTCATTTAAGTACCCATTTAGAAAGGCACTTTTCACATCCATCTGAAATAACTTGAACATCAGAAGACAAGCAATTGACAATAGGAGTCTGATTGATTCCAGCCTGGCTACAGGTGCAAAGGTTTCATTAAAATCAACCCCTTCAACCTGGGTGTATCCTTGAGCAACAAGTCTTGCCTTATTTCTGGTGACAACTCCTTCAGCATCTGACTTGTTCTTGAATATCCATTTTGTCCCAATGATGTTAGTTCCTTCAGGTCTAGGAACCAGTTCCCAAACTTCATGTTTCTTGAATTGGTTCAGTTCATCTTGCATTGCACCAATCCAGTATTCATCAGTTAAAGCTTCCTCGACATTTCTTGGTTCCATTTTGGACACAAAACAAGAGTTTGAGATGATTTCTCTAGATCTTGTGATGACTCCACTATTGGGATCTCCTATGATGAGCTCTTTTGGATGATCCTTCTGAATTCTGATGGAAGGGATCTTGCTAGCTTCCTTTGATTCAGATTCTGTTGTGGTGGAGTTGGGTAGATCATTCTGTAAGGTTGAAGTCTCAAAGAATGTCTCAACAGTACAAGGAACATCTATTTCTTCATGATAGTCATCAATTATAACATTTATTGATTCCATCATGGCTTTGGTTCTGGAATTGAATACTCTATAAGCTCTGCTGTTTGAGGAGTATCCTAGAAATATGCCTTCATCACTTTTAGGGTCCAGTTTTCTTCTTTGTTCACGATCAGCCAGAATATAGCATTTGCTGCCAAACACATGGAAGTACTTCACAGTTGGTTTTCTTCCTTTCCAGAGTTCATATATGGTGGATGAGGTTCCCTTTCTCAAGGTGACCCTGTTATGAACAAAGCAGGCTGTATTCATAGCTTCAGCCCAAAAATACATAGGAAGTCTTTTGGCATGTAACATTGCTCTGGCAGATTCCTGTATGGTCTTGTTTTTTCTTTCCACAACTCCATTTTGCTGAGGTGTTATAGGAGAAGAAAATTCATGACTAATTCCTTCTGAAGAACAGAAATCATCAAACTTGCTGTTTTCAAATTCCTTGCCATGATCACTTCTGATTCTGACAATACTCCCTTCCTTTTCTCTTTGAATTCTTTTGCACAATTCTTTAAAAACTTCAAATACATCAGATTTTTCCCTAATGAAATTAATCCAGGTGAATCTGGAAAAATCATCCACAACCACATAGGCATATCTTTTTCCACTAAGACTCTCTACTTGCATTGGTCCCATCAGATCCATATGAAGAAATTCTAGAACCTTAGAGGTGGTCAGATGTCTTGACTTTGGATGTGACATCCTAGTCTGCTTACCAACCTGACATTCACCACAAACTCTTTCTTCATCAATTTGTAGTCTTGGAATCCCTCTGACTGCCTCCAAGGAGATAATCCTCTTCATACCTCTTAGATGAAGATGGCCAAGTTTTTGGTGCCACAGTTTTACCTCTTTTTCTTCTTTTGCAATGGAACATACAGATGAGAAATTAGTGTTCTCAGGCTCCCACAAGTAACAGTTGTCTTTGGATCTGACTCCTTTCATTACTATCTCTTGTTTGTCATTGATTACAAGACATTCAGATTTTGAGAAATTGACCTTGAATCCTAGATCACACAATTGACTGATACTAATGAGATTAGCAGTCAGCCCTTTTACCAGCAGTACTTCATTCAGACTTGGAACTCCAGGGCAGTCCAAATCACCAACTCCTTTGAGTTCACCTTTAGCACCATCTCCAAATGTCACAAAACTGGTGGTGTGAGGCTTAACATTATTGAGGAGGTTCTTGATTCCAGTCATGTGTCTGGAAGATCCACTGTCAAAGTACCAGTCTTCCTTTGCAGAGACCCTCAGGGAAGTGTGGGCTATCAGGGCAATAGCCTTTTTCTTCCATTTAGGAGCATGTGGTACCTTTTTAGACTTAGGTTTGAAACCTGAGTTCTGATTAGGGTATCCATGCAATCTGAAGCAGAAGGGCTTTATGTGGCCATATCTCCCACAATGATGACATCTCCATCTTTGGTACCTTTTCTTCATATGTCTCTGTACCTGATGTTGAGAGTTGTGTTGAGACATCTGTTTTGACATTTGCTTACCAGTACCAGATTTCTTTGCTTCCATAAATCCTAGTCCAGATTTATTTCCCACATTTTGTCCAACCTGAAGGATGTCTTCCAATTTGTCTGTTCCATTTGTCAGCATCTTGACAGATTTGGTCATTTGATTCAGTTGTGAGTTCAGCAATTGAACTTCTCCTTCTAGATGACTTATAGTTTCAAGGTTTGCCATTTTTTCAGCCTCCAGCTTTATGATGAGTTTTGATTGTTTCTCATTCTGCACACAGACTTCAGTACTTCTGATACACAATTTATTGTAAGTAGCAGCCAGTTCTTCAAAAGTCACCTCTTCATCACTGATGTCACTTTCAGAGGTACAAACACCATTTAAAGCAGTAACTAGTTTGGCAGATTCTTCTTCAGAATTACTTTCTGAATCACAGTCAGACCAAGTAACTGTCATTCCTTTCTTTTGTTTCTTAAGAAAGGTAGGACATTCAGCTCGAATATGCCCATATCCTTCACAACCATGGCATTGAATTCCTCTGCCTTGATTTCCCTTCTCTTCTGACCTTGGTCTTCTGCTGGAACTGTCAATGTCAGAGGGAATGTTATGAACATTAGACCTTGACTTTGGATCTATTCTTTTGATGAGTTTGTTGAACTGTCTTCCAAGCATGGCTATAGCTTCTGAAATATTTTCTTCAACATGAGTGTTGGACACAAGTGCTATGCTGTTGTTTTTCTTGTCACCATTATCAGTGATCCCCATCTCAAAAGTCTGAAGAGACCCAATAAGTTCATCCACTTTCAACTTGCTGATGTCCTGGGCTTCCTCTATGGCAGTTACCTTCATTGCAAATCTTTTAGGCAAGGATCTGAGAATCTTCCTCACCAGTTTTTCTTCTGACATCTTTTCTCCCAGTGCTCCTGAGGTGTTGGCAATCTCCAAGATGTTCATGTGAAACTCATGAATGGTTTCATCTTCCATCATTTTTAGATTCTCAAACTTGGTAGTCAACATCTGAAGCCTTGACATTTTTACTTTGGAAGTGCCCTCATGAGTAGTTTTGAGAGTGTCCCAAACTTCCTTGGGCAGTTCATATTGATGTACTAGTCTGAAAATGTTTCTATCAATTCCATTGAACAAGGCATTTAAAGCTTTGGAATTTCCCAGGGCTAACTCATCTTCTTCTTTACTCCAATCTTCCTCAAGCTTCAGACTGATTGTCCCATCTTTCTCAGTTATGGTGGGATGGATCCATCCTTTGTCAGCAGCTCTCCAAGCCTTTTTGTCCAGAGATTTTAAGAAGGCAATCATACGAGGTTTCCAGTAGTCATAATTAGTTCCATCCAGAATGGGTGGTCTATTTCCAAAAACTCCTTCTTTGTCCATAGTGCCAGAAAGTGATATCCCTAGATCTCACCCAGTAATACAGGCAAGGTGCCTGCTCTGATGCCAATTGAAATTCTGGCTGCAGATACTCAATGTCACGTTTAATGTTATGACACCGTATCTGACTTTCTATAAGACAGTAAATACAAAAACAGTAAAGAACACAGTCAATTGTTTACCCAGTTCAGTGTGCAACAACACCTACTCTGGGGGCTACCAAGCCAGGGAGGAAATCCACTATAAGAGATGTTAATTCAGGAATAAACCAACCAGTTTATCTCCTTCACTTAAGACCTACCCAATGCAATTTCAATCTAAGTACAACTTAAACCTGAGTTCCTACTCACTCCCCCTCAATCACAGCAGTGATACATAAAACAATTTGACTAATGAATTGATGAAGACACTCTTCAAAAACATACACTTGATTAAGCTTCACAGCTTTTTAATCAAGCAACACAACCACTCTTGCTTCACAGCTTTGAGTGATGCACACAACTAACTTGACTCTGCTTCACAGCTTTAGTCAAGAAACATTCAAACACTCTTGCTTCACAGCTTTGAGTGCTACACAACCCTTACGATTAAAAGCCTATTCCAAGTCACTTATCACAATGATAATTGCTTGGAGTACAATAATTAAACCTATACAGTTTACAAATGATCTTCTGACCAAAAAAGGGATTACTTGCAAAACAGCAGCTCTGTTGAATATATAGCAGCTGCAACTTCAGTTAGGGTTTCCATAAAAACCTAGGGTTAATTCCGTTTGACCTTAAGACTAGGTCACAGGACTTTATTAACCAGGTTAGGGTTGAGCTAGGTTAACCCAAAGAAAACACAGGATTCTGTTCTGGAAAGACTGTGTTATTTTCCTGAAAAAACTCAGAATTTAACCAACCTGCATACCTGTTAGTTCAGAACAGGATGTCTTAACATCTGTTATGACATCTGAGAAACCTGTCTACTGATTTAGGAAAATGGGATCATTTTGCAAAATGCTCAGATACACACTTATAAACATCAGTACCTGAATGACAATATTTTTCATCAAAGGTACCTAATGAATCAGTACAAACTAAACTAGAATGTTATGACATCAGTCATGACATTCACACATACACTTGGGTTTTACCAAGAATGCAAGCCAATACCTAAACAACTACACAATGGAATACCAAAAATCTCAACAACAGACTATTTCCATAATGACAAGGCTACCATCCATTGGAGTAACAAAAATCTGAACTACAGACTACCTTCCATAATGACAAGGCTACCATCCATTGGAGTAACAAAAATCTTGACCACAAACTAACTTCCATAATTACAAGGCTACCATCCATTGGAGTAACAAATATCTCGACAAAAGACTACCTTCCATAATAACAAGGCTACCATCCATTGGAGTAACCAAAATATTGACCATAGAATACCTTCTATAATGACAAGGCTATCATCCATTTGAGTAACAAAAATCTTGACAACAAACTACCTTCCATAATGAAAAGGGTACCATCCATTGGAGTAACAAAAATATCGACAACAAACTACCTTCCATAATGGCAAGGCTACCATCCATTGGAGTATTAAAAATATCGACAACAAACTACCTTCCATAATTACAAGGATACCATCCATTGGAGTAACAAAAACTCGATAACAGACTTCCTTCCATAATGACAAGGTTACCATCCATTGGAATAACAAAAATCTCAACAACAGACTACCTTCCATAATGACAAGGCTACCATCAAACGAAATAACTAAAATCTCGACAACAGACTACCTTACATAATGACAATGCTACCATCCATTGGAGTAACAAAAATTTCGACAACAAACTACGTTCCGTAATGATAAGGCTACCATCCCTTGGAGTAATAAAAATCTCGACAACAGACTACCTTCCATAATGACAAAGATACCATCCATTAGACCATCAAAAATCTCGACAGCAGACTACCTTTCATAATGACAAGGCTACCATCCATTGGAGTAACAAAAATCTCGACAACAGACTAACTTCCATAATTACAAGGCTACCATCCATTGGAGTAACAAATATCTCAACAACAAACTAACTTCCATAATGACAAGGCTCCCATCCATTAGACTATCAAAATCCTCGACAACAGACTACCTTCCATAATGACAAGGCTACCATCCAATGAAATACCAAAAATCTCAACAACAGACTACCTTCCATAACGACAAGGTTACCATGCATTGGAGTAACAAAGATATCGACAACTTACTCCTGTCCACAATGACAAGTCTACCATCCATTGGAGTAACAAAAATCTCGACAACAGACTAACTTCCATAATTACAAGGCTACCATCCATTGGAGTAACAAATATCTCGACAAAAGACTACCTTCCATAATGACAAGACTACCATCCATTGGAGTAACCAAAATATCGACAATAGACTACCTTCTATAATGACAAGGCTAGCATCCATTGGAGTAACAAAAATCTCGACAATAAACTACCTTCCATAATGAAAAGGGTACCATCCATTGGAGTAACAAAAATATCGACAACAAACTACCTTCCATAATGACAAGGCTACCATCCATTGGAGTATTAAAAATATCGACAACAGACTACTTCCATAATTACAAGGCTACCATCCATTGGAGTAACAAAAACTCGACAACAAACTACCTTCCATAATGACAAGGTTACCATCCATTGGAATAACAAATATCTCAACAACAGACTACCTTCCATAATGACAAGGCTACCATCCAACGAAATAACAAAAATCTCGACAACAGACTACCTTCCATAATGAGAAGGCTACTATCCATTGGAGTGGAAAAATTATCGACAACAGACTACCTTCCATAATGACAAGGTTACCATCCATTGGAGTAACAAAAATCTCAACAACAGACTACCTTACATAATGACAATGCTACCATCCATTGGAATAACAAAAATCTCGAAAAAAGACTACCTTCCATAATAACAAGGCTACCATCCATTAGACCATAAAAAATATCGACAACAAACTACCTTTCATAATGACAAGGCTACCATCCATTGGAGTAACAAAAATCTCGACAACAGACTAACTTCCATAATTACAAGGCTACCATCCATTGGAGTAACAAATATCTCGACAACAGACTAACTTCCATAATGATAAGTCTACCATCCATTAGACTATAAAAATGCTCGACAATAGACTACCTTCCATAATGACAAGCCTACCGTCCAATGGAATACCAAAAATATAAACAACAAACTACCTTCCATAATGACAAGGCTACCATGCATTGGAGTAACAAAGATATCGTTAACTTACTACCTTCCATAATGACAAGGCTACCATCCATTGGAGTAACAAAAATCTCGACAACAGACTAACTTCCATAATTACAAGGCTACCATCCATTGGAGTAACAAATATCTCGACAATAGACTACCTTCCATAATGACAAGACTACCATCCATTGGAGTAACCAAAATATCGGCAATAGACTACCTTCTATAATGACAAGGCTAGCATCCATTGGAGTAACAAAAATCTCGACAACAAACTACCTTCCATAATGAAAAGGGTACCATACATTGGAGTAACAAAAATATCAACAACAAACTACCTTCCATTATGACAAGGCCACCATCCATTGGAGTATTAGAAATATCGACAACAGACTACCTTCCATAATTACAAGGATACCATCCATTGGAGTAACAAAAACTCGACAACAAACTACCTTCCATAATGACAAGGTTACCATCCATTGGAATAACAAATATCTCAACAACAGACTACCTTCCATAATGACAAGGCTACCATCCAACGAAATAACAAAAATCTCGACAACAGACTACCTTCCATAATGAGAAGGCTACCATCCATTGGAGTGGAAAAATTATGGACAACAGACTACCTTCCATAATGACAAGGCTACCATCCATTGGAGTAACAAAAATCTCAACAACAGACTACCTTACATAATGACAATGCTACCATCCATTGGAATAACAAAAATCTCGAAAACAGACTACCTTCCATAATGACAAGGCTACCATCCATTAGACCATCAAAAATATCGACAACAAACTACCTTTCATAATGACAAGGCTACCATCCATTGGAGTAACAAAAATCTCGACAACAAACTAACTTCCATAATTACAAGGCTACCATCCATTGGAGTAACAAATATCTCGACAACAGACTAATTTCCATAATGATAAGTCTACCATCCATTGGACTATAAAAATGCTCGACAATAGACTACCTTCCATAATGACAAGCCTACCGTCCAATGGAATACCAAAAATATAAACAACAAACTACCTTCCATAATGACAAGGCTACCATGCATTGGAGTAACAAAGATATCGTTAACTTACTACCTTCCATAATGACAAGGCTACCATCCATTGGAGTAACAAAAATCTCGACAACAGACTAACTTCCATAATTACAAGGCTACCATCCATTGGAGTAACAAATATCTCGACAATAGACTACCTTCCATAATGACAAGACTACCATCCATTGGAGTAACCAAAATATCGGCAATAGACTACCTTCTATAATGACAAGGCTAGCATCCATTGGAGTAACAAAAATTTCGACAACAAACAACCTTCCATAATGAAAAGGGTACCATACATTGGAGTAACAAAAATATCAACAACAAACTACCTTCCATTATGACAAGGCCACCATCCATTGGAGTATTAGAAATATCGACAACAGACTACCTTCCATAATTACAAGGATACCATCCATTGGAGTAACAAAAACTCGACAACAAACTACCTTCCATAATGACAAGGTTACCATCCATTGGAATAACAAATATCTCAACAACAGACTACCTTCCATAATGACAAGGCTACCATCCAACAAAATAACAAAAATCTCGACAACAGACTACCTTCCATAATGAGAAGGCTACCATCCATTGGAGTGGAAAAATTATGGACAACAGACTACCTTCCATAATGACAAGGCTACCATCCATTGGAGTAACAAAAATCTCAACAACAGACTACCTTACATAATGACAATGCTACCATCCATTGGAATAACAAAAATCTCGAAAACAGACTACCTTCCATAATGACAAGGCTACCATCCATTAGACCATCAAAAATATCGACAACAAACTACCTTTCATAATGACAAGGCTACCATCCATTGGAGTAACAAAAATCTCGACAACAAACTAACTTCCATAATTACAAGGCTACCATCCATTGGAGTAACAAAAATCTCGACAACAGACTAACTTCCATAATTCCAAGGCTACCATCCATTGGAGTAACAAATATCACGACAACAAACTAACTTCCATAATGACAAGGCTCCCATCCATTGGACTATCAAAATCCTCGATAACAAACTACCTTCCATAATGACAAGGCTACCATCCAATGGAATACCAAAAATCTCAACAACAGACTACCTTCCATAACGACAAGGCTACCATGCATTGGAGTAACAAAGATATCGACAACTTACTCCTGTCCATAATGACAAGTCTACCATCCATTGGAGTAACAAAAATCTCGACAACAGACTAACTTCCATAATTACAAGGCTACCATCCATTGGAGTAACAAATATCTCGACAAAAGACTACCTTCCATAATGACAAGACTACCATCCATTGGAGTAACCAAAATATCGACAATAGACTACCTTCTATAATGACAAGGCTAGAATCCATTGGAATAACAAAAATCTCGACAATAAACTACCTTCCATAATTACAAGGCTACCATCCATTGGAGTAACAAAAACTCGACAACAGACTACCTTCCATAATGACAAGGTTACCATCCATTGGAATAACAAAAATCTCAACAACAAACTACCTTCCATAATGACAAGGCTACCATCCAACGAAATAACAAAAATATCGACAATAGACTACCTTCCATAATGAGAAGGCTACCATCCATTGGAGTGGAAAAATTATGGACAACAGACTACCTTCCATAATGACAAGGCTACCATCCATTGGAGTAACAAAAATCTCAACAACAGACTACCTTACATAATGACAATGCTACCATCCATTGGAATAACAAAAATCTCGACAACAGACTACCTTCCATAATGACAAGGCTACCATCCATTAGACCATCAAAAATCTCGAAAACAGACTACCTTTCATAATGACAAGGCTACCATCCATTGGAGTAACAAAAATCTCGACAACAGACTAACTTCCATAATTACAAGGCTACCATCCATTGGAGTAACAAATATCTCGACAACAGACTAACTTCCATAATGATAAGTCTACCATCCATTGGACTATAAAAATCCTCGACAATAGACTACCTTCCATAATGACAAGGCTACCATCCAATGGAATACCAAAAATCTCAACAACAGACTACCTTCTATAATGACAAGGCTACCATGCATTGGAGTAACAAATATATCGTTAACTTACTACCTTCCATAATGACAAGGCTACCATCCATTGGAGTAACAAAAATCTCGACAACAGACTAACTTCCATAATTACAAGGCTACCATCCATTGGAGTAACAAATATCTCGACAAAAGACTACCTTCCATAATGACAAGACTACCATCCATTGGAGTAACCAAAATATCGGAAATAGACTACCTTCTATAATGACAAGGCTAGCATCCATTGGAGTAACAAAAATCTCGACAACAAACTACCTTCCATAATGAAAAGGGTACCATCCATTGGAGTAACAAAAATATCAACAACAAACTACCTTCCATAATGACACGGCTACCATCCACTGGAGTATTAGAAATATCGAAAACATACTACCTTCCATAATTACAAGGATACCATCCATTTGCGTAACAAAAACTCGACAACAGACTACCTTCCATAATGAGAAGGTTACCATCCATTAGAATAACAAAAATCTCGACAATAGACTACCTTCTATAATGACAAGGCCACCATCCAACAAAATAACAAAAATCTCGACAATAGACTATCTTCCATAATGAGAAGGCTACCATCCATTGCAGTGGAAAAAATCTCGACAACAGACTACCTTCTATAATGACAAGGATACCATCCATTAGACCATCAAAAATCTCCACAGCAGAATACGTTCCGTAATGATAAGGCTACCATGCATTGGAGTAACAAAAATCTCGACAACAGAATAACTTCCATAATTACAAGGCTACCATCCATTGGAATAACAAATATATCGACAACAGACTAACTTCCATAATGACAAGGCTACCATCCATTGGACTATCAAAATCCTCGACAACAGACTACCTTCCATAATGACAAGGCTACCATCCAATGGAATACCAAAAATCTCAACAATAGACTACCTTCCATAATGACAAGGCTACCATGCATTGGAGTAACAAAGATATCGACAACCTACTACCTTCCATAATGACAAGGCTACCATCCATTGGAGTAACAAAAATCTCGACAACAGACTAACTTCCATAATTACAAGGCTACCATCCATTGGAGTAACAAATATCTCGACAAAAGACTACCTTCCATAATGACAAGGCTACCATCCATTGGAGTAACCAAAATATCGACAATAGACTACCTTCTATAATGACAAGGCTAGCATCTATTGGAGTAACAAAAATCTCAACAACAAACTACCTTCCATAATGAAAAGGGTACCATCCATTGGAGTAACAAAAATATCGACAACAAACTACTTTCCATAATGACAAGGCTACCATGCATTGGAGTAACAAATATATCGTTAACTTACTACCTTCCATAATGACAAGGCTACCATCCATTGGAGTAACAAAAATCTCGACAACAGACTAACTTCCATAATTACAAGGCTACCATCCATTGGAGTAACAAATATCTAGACAAAAGACTACCTTCCATAATGACAAGACTACCATCCATTGAAGTAACCAAAATATCGGCAATAGACTACCTTCTATAATAACAAGGCTAGCATCCATTGGAGTAACAAAAATCTCGACAATAAACTACCTTCCATAATGAAAAGGGTACCATCCATTGGAGTAACAAAAATATCGACAACAAACTACCTTCCATAATGACAAGGCTACCATCCATTGGAGTCTTAAAAATATCGACAACAGACTACTTCCATAATTACAAGGCTACCATCCATTGGAGTAACAAAAACTCGACAACAAACTACCTTCCATAATGACAAGGTTACCATCCATTGGAATAACAAATATCTCAACAACAGACTACCTTCCATAATGACAAGGCTACCATCCAACAAAATAACAAAAATCTCGGCAACAGACTACCTTCCATAATGAGAAGGCTACTATCCATTGGAGTGGAAAAATTATCGATAACAGACTACCTTCCATAATGACAAGGTTACCATCCATTGGAGTAACAAAAATCTCAACAACAGACTACCTTACATAATGACAATGCTACCATCCATTGGAATAACAAAAATCTCGAAAACATACTACCTTCCATAATGACAAGGCTACTATCCATTAGACCATAAAAAATATCGACAACAAACTACCTTTCATAATGACAAGGCTACCATCCATTGGAGTAACAAAAATCTCGACAACAGACTAACTTCCATAATTACAAGGCTACCATCCATTGGAGTAACAAATATCTCGAAAACAGACTAACTTCCATAATGATAAGTCTACCATCCATTGGACTATAAAAATGCTCGACAATAGACTACCTTCCATAATGACAAGACTATCGTCCAATGGAATACCAAAAATATAAACAACAAACTACCTTCCATAATGACAAGGCTACCATGCATTGGAGTAACAAAGATATCGTTAACTTACTACCTTCCATAATGACAAGGCTACCATCCATTGGAGTAACAAAAATCTCGACAACAGACTAACTTCCATAATTACAAGGCTACCATCCATTGGAGTAACAAATATCTCGACAAAAGACTACCTTCCATAATGACAAGACTACCATCCATTGGAGTAACCAAAATATCGGCAATAGACTACCTTCTATAATGACAAGGCTAGCATCCATTGGAGTAACAAAAATCTCGACAACAAACTACCTTCCATAATGAAAAGGGTACCATCCATTGGAGTAACAAAAATATCAACAACAAACTACCTTCCATAATGACACGGCTACCATCCACTGGAGTATTAGAAATATCGAAAACATACTACCTTCCATAATTACAAGGATACCATCCATTTGCGTAACAAAAACTCGACAACAGACTACCTTCCATAATGAGAAGGTTACCATCCATTAGAATAACAAAAATCTCGACAATAGACTACCTTCTATAATGACAAGGCCACCATCCAACAAAATAACAAAAATCTCGACAATAGACTATCTTCCATAATGAGAAGGCTACCATCCATTGGAGTGGAAAAAATCTCGACAACAGACTACCTTCCATAATGACAAGGATACCATCCATTAGACCATCAAAAATCTCCACAGCAGAATACGTTCCGTAATGATAAGGCTACCATGCATTGGAGTAACAAAAATCTCGACAACAGAATAACTTCCATAATTACAAGGCTACCATCCATTGGAATAACAAATATATCGACAACAGACTAACTTCCATAATGACAAGGCTACCATCCATTGGACTATCAAAATCCTCGACAACAGACTACCTTCCATAATGACAAGGCTACCATCCAATGGAATACCAAAAATCTCAACAATAGACTACCTTCCATAATGACAAGGCTACCATGCATTGGAGTAACAAAGATATCGACAACCTACTACCTTCCATAATGACAAGGCTACCATCCATTGGAGTAACAAAAATCTCGACAACAGACTAACTTCCATAATTACAAGGCTACCATCCATTGGAGTAACAAATATCTCGACAAAAGACTACCTTCCATAATGACAAGGCTACCATCCATTGGAGTAACCAAAATATCGACAATAGACTACCTTCTATAATGACAAGGCTAGCATCTATTGGAGTAACAAAAATCTCAACAACAAACTACCTTCCATAATGAAAAGGGTACCATCCATTGGAGTAACAAAAATATCGACAACAAACTACTTTCCATAATGACAAGGCTACCATGCATTGGAGTAACAAATATATCGTTAACTTACTACCTTCCATAATGACAAGGCTACCATCCATTGGAGTAACAAAAATCTCGACAACAGACTAACTTCCATAATTACAAGGCTACCATCCATTGGAGTAACAAATATCTAGACAAAAGACTACCTTCCATAATGACAAGACTACCATCCATTGAAGTAACCAAAATATCGGCAATAGACTACCTTCTATAATAACAAGGCTAGCATCCATTGGAGTAACAAAAATCTCGACAATAAACTACCTTCCATAATGAAAAGGGTACCATCCATTGGAGTAACAAAAATATCGACAACAAACTACCTTCCATAATGACAAGGCTACCATCCATTGGAGTCTTAAAAATATCGACAACAGACTACTTCCATAATTACAAGGCTACCATCCATTGGAGTAACAAAAACTCGACAACAAACTACCTTCCATAATGACAAGGTTACCATCCATTGGAATAACAAATATCTCAACAACAGACTACCTTCCATAATGACAAGGCTACCATCCAACAAAATAACAAAAATCTCGACAACAGACTACCTTCCATAATTAGAAGGCTACTATCCATTGGAGTGGAAAAATTATCGATAACAGACTACCTTCCATAATGACAAGGTTACCATCCATTGGAGTAACAAAAATCTCAACAACAGACTACCTTACATAATGACAATGCTACCATCCATTGGAATAACAAAAATCTCGAAAACAGACTACCTTCCATAATGACAAGGCTACTATCCATTAGACCATAAAAAATATCGACAACAAACTACCTTTCATAATGACAAGGCTACCATCCATTGGAGTAACAAAAATCTCGACAACAGACTAACTTCCATAATTACAAGGCTACCATCCATTGGAGTAACAAATATCTCGAAAACAGACTAACTTCCATAATGATAAGTCTACCATCCATTGGACTATAAAAATGCTCGACAATAGACTACCTTCCATAATGACAAGGCTATCGTCCAATGGAATACCAAAAATATAAACAACAAACTACCTTCCATAATGACAAGGCTACCATGCATTGGAGTAACAAAGATATCGTTAACTTACTACCTTCCATAATGACAAGGCTACCATCCATTGGAGTAACAAAAATCTTGACAACAGACTAACTTCCATAATTACAAGGCTACCATCCATTGGAGTAACAAATATCTCGACAATAGACTACCTTCCATAATGACAAGACTACCATCCATTGGAGTAACCAAAATATCGGCAATAGACTACCTTCTATAATGACAAGGCTAGCATCCATTGGAGTAACAAAAATCTCGACAACAAACTACCTTCCATAATGAAAAGGGTACCATACATTGGAGTAACAAAAATATCAACAACAAACTACCTTCCATTATGACAAGGCCACCATCCATTGGAGTATTAGAAATATCGACAACAGACTACCTTCCATAATTACAAGGATACCATCCATTGGAGTAACAAAAACTCGACAACAAACTACCTTCCATAATGACAAGGTTACCATCCATTGGAATAACAAATATCTCAACAACAGACTACCTTCCATATTGACAAGGCTACCATCCAACCAAATAACAAAAATCTCGACAACAGACTACCTTCCATAATGAGAAGGCTACCATCCATTGGAGTGGAAAAATTATGGACAACAGACTACCTTCCATAATGACAAGGCTACCATCCATTGGAGTAACAAAAATCTCAACAACAGACTACCTTACATAATGACAATGCTACCATCCATTGGAATAACAAAAATCTCGAAAACAGACTACCTTCCATAATGACAAGGTTACCATCCATTAGACCATCAAAAATATCGACAACAAACTACCTTTCATAATGACAAGGCTACCATCCATTGGAGTAACAAAAATCTCGACAACAAACTAACTTCCATAATTACAAGGCTACCATCCATTGGAGTAACAAATATCTCGACAACAGACTAACTAACATAATGATAAGTCTACCATCCATTGGACTATAAAAATCCTCGACAATAGACTACCTTCCATAATGACAAGCCTACCGTCCAATGGAATACCAAAAATATAAACAACAGACTACCTTCCATAATGACAAGGCTACCATGCATTGGAGTAACAAAGATATCGTTAACTTACTACCTTCCATAATGACAAGGCTACCATCCATTGGAGTAACAAAAATCTCGACAACAGACTAACTTCCATAATTACAAGGCTACCATCCATTGGAGTAACAAATACCTCGACAATAAACTACCTTCCATAATGACAAGACTACCATCCATTGGAGTAACCAAAATATCGGCAATAGACAACCTTCTATAATGACAAGGCTAGCATCCATTGGAGTAACAAAAATCTCGACAACAAACTACCTTCCATAATGAAAAGGGTACCATCCATTGGAGTAACAAAAATATCAACAATAAACTACCTTCCATTATGACACGGCCACCATCCATTGGAGTATTAGAAATATCGACAACAGACTACCTTCCATAATTACAAGGATACCATCCATTTGCGTAACAAAAACACGACAACAGACTACCTTCCATAATGACAAGGTTACCATCCATTAGAATAACAAAAATCTTGACAATAGACTACCTTCCATAATGACAAGGCTACCATCCAACGAAATAACAAAAATCTCGATAACAGACTACCTTCCATAATGAGAAGGCTACCATCCATTGGAGTGGAAAAATTCTCGACAATAGACTACCTTCCATAATGACAAGGCTACCATCCATTGGAGTAACAAAAATCTCGACAACAGACTACGTTCCGTAATGATAAGGCTACCATGCATTGTAGTAATAAAAATCTCAACAACAGACTACCTTCCATAATGACAAAGATACCATCCATTAGACCATCAAAAGTCTCGACAGCAGACTACCTTTCATAATGACAAGGCTACCATCCATTGGAGTAACAAAAATCTCGACAACATACTAACTTCCATAATTACAAGGCTACCATCCATTGGAGTAACAAATATCACGACAACAAACTAACTTCCATAATGACAAGGCTCCCATCCATTGGACTATCAAAATCCTCGATAACAAACTACCTTCCATAATGACAAGGCTACCATCCAATGGAATACCAAAAATCTCAACAACAGACTACCTTCCATAACGACAAGGCTACCATGCATTGGAGTAACAAAGATATCGACAACTTACTCATGTCCATAATGACAAGTCTACCATCCATTGGAGTAACAAAAATCTCGACAACAGACTAACTTCCATAATTACAAGGCTACCATCCATTGGAGTAACAAATATCTCGACAAAAGACTACCTTCCATAATGACAAGACTACCATCCATTGGAGTAACCAAAATATCGACAATAGACTACCTTCTATAATGACAAGGCTAGCATCCATTGGAATAACAAAAATCTCGACAATAAACTACCTTCCATAATGAAAAGGGTATCATCCATTGGAGTAACAAAAATATCGACAACAAACTACCTTCCATAATGACAAGGCTACCATCCATTGGAGTATTAAAAATATCGACAACAAACTACTTCCATAATTACAAGGCAACCATCCATTGGAGTAACAAAAACTCGACAACAGACTACCTTCCATAATGACAAGGTTACCATCCATTGGAATAACAAAAATCTCAACAACAAACTACCTTCCATAATGAGAAGGCTACCATCCAACGAAATAACAAAAATCTCGACAATAGACTACCTTCCATAATGAGAAGGCTACCATCCATTGGAGTGGAAAAATTATCGACAACAGACTACCTTCCATAATGACAAGGCTACCATCCATTGGAGTAACAAAAATCTCAACAACAGACTACCTTACATAATGACAATGCTACCATCCATTGGAATAACAAAAATCTCGACAACAGACTACCTTCCATAATGACAAGGCTACCATCCATTAGACCATCAAAAATCTCGAAAACAGACTACCTTTCATAATGACAAGGCTACCATCCATTGGAGTAACAAAAATCTCGACAACAGACTAACTTCCATAATTACAAGGCTACCATCCATTGGAGTAACAAATATCTCGACAACAGACTAACTTCCATAATGATAAGTCTACCATCCATTGGACTATAAAAATCCTCGACAATAGACTACCTTCCATAATGATAAGGCTACCATCCAATGGAATACCAAAAATCTCAACAACAGACTACCTTCCATAATGACAAGGCTACCATGCATTGGAGTAACAAATATATCGTTAACTTACTACCGTCCATAATGACAAGGCTACCATCCATTGGAGTAACAAAAATCTCGACAACAGACTAACTTCCATAATTACAAGGCTACCATCCATTGGAGTAACAAATATCTCGACAAAAGACTACCTTCCATAATGACAAGACTACCATCCATTGGAGTAACCAAAATATCGACAATAGACTACCTTCTATAATGACAAGGCTAGCATCCATTGGAATAACAAAAATCTCGACAATAAACTACCTTCCATAATGAAAAGGGTATCATCCATTGGAGTAACAAAAATATCGACAACAAACTACCTTCCATAATGACAAGGCTACCATCCATTGGAGTATTAAAAATATCGACAACAGACTACTTCCATAATTACAAGGCTACCATCCATTGGAGTAACAAAAACTCGACAACAGACTACCTTCCATAATGACAAGGTTACCATCCATTGGAATAACAAAAATCTCAACAACAAACTACCTTCCATAATGAGAAGGCTACCATCCAACGAAATAACAAAAATCTCGACAATAGACTACCTTCCATAATGAGAAGGCTACCATCCATTGGAGTGGAAAAATTATCGACAACAGACTACCTTCCATAATTACAAGGCTACCATCCATTGGAGTAACAAAAATCTCAACAACAGACTACCTTACATAATGACAATGCTACCATCCATTGGAATAACAAAAATCTCGACAACAGACTAACTTCCATAATGACAAGGCTACCATCCATTAGACCATCAAAAATCTCGAAAACAGACTACCTTTCATAATGACAAGGCTACCATCCATTGGAGTAACAAAAATCTCGACAACAGACTAACTTCCATAATTACAAGGCTACCATCCATTGGAGTAACAAATATCTCGACAACAGACTAACTTCCATAATGATAAGTCTACCATCCATTGGACTATAAAAATCCTCGACAATAGACTACCTTCCATAATGACAAGGCTACCATCCAATGGAATACCAAAAATCTCAACAACAGACTACCTTCCATAATGACAAGGCTACCATGCATTGGAGTAACAAATATATCGTTAACTTACTACCGTCCATAATGACAAGGCTACCATCCATTGGAGTAACAAAAATCTCGACAACAGACTAACTTCCATAATTACAAGGCTACCATCCATTGGAGTAACAAATATCTCTACAAAAGACTACCTTCCATAATGACAAGACTACCATCCATTGGAGTAACCAAAATATCGGCAATAGACTACCTTCTATAATGACAAGGCTAGCATCCATTGGAGTAACAAAAATCTCGACAACAAACTACCTTCCATAATGAAAAGGGTACCATCCATTGGAGTAACAAAAATATCAACAACAAACTACCTTCCATAATGAAACAGCTACCATCCACTGGAGTATTAGAAATATCGAAAACATACTACCTTCCATAATTACAAGGATACCATCCATTTGCGTAACAAAAACTCGACAACAGACTACCTTCCATAATGACAAGGTTACCATCCATTAGAATAACAAAAATCTCGACAATAGACTACCTTCCATAATGACAAGGCTACCATCCAACGAAATAACAAAAATCTCGACAACAGACTACCTTCCATAATGAGAAGGCTACCATCCATTGGAGTGGAAAAATTATCGACAATAGACTACCTTCCATAATGACAAGGCTACCATCCATTGGAGTAACAAAAATCTCGACAACAGACTACGTTCCGTAATGATAAGGCTACCATGCATTGGAGTAATAAAAATCTCAACAACAGACTACCTTCCATAATGACAAAGATACCATCCATTAGACCATCAAAAGTCTCGACAGCAGACTACCTTTCATAATGACAAGGCTACCATCCATTGGAGTAACAAAAATCTCGACAACAGACTAACTTCCATAATTACAAGGCTACCATCCATTGGAGTAACAAATATCACGACAACAAACTAACTTCCATAATGACAAGGCTCCCATCCATTGGACTATCAAAATCCTCGATAACAAACTACCTTCCATAATGACAAGGCTACCATCCAATGGAATACCAAAAATCTCAACAACAGACTACCTTCAATAACGACAAGGCTACCATGCATTGGAGTAACAAAGATATCGACAACTTACTCCTGTCCATAATGACAAGTCTACCATCCATTGGAGTAACAAAAATCTCGACAACAGACTAACTTCCATAATTACAAGGCTACCATCCATTGGAGTAACAAATATCTCGACAAAAGACTACCTTCCATAATGACAAGACTACCATCCATTGGAGTAACCAAAATATCGACAATAGACTACCTTCTATAATGACAAGGCTAGCATCCATTGGAATAACAAAAATCTCGACAATAAACTACCTTCCATAATGAAAAGGGTATCATCCATTGGAGTAACAAAAATATCGACAACAAACTACCTTCCATAATGACAAGGCTACCATCCATTGGAGTATTAAAAATATCGACAACAGACTACTTCCATAATTACAAGGCTACCATCCATTGGAGTAACAAAAACTCGACAACAGACTACCTTCCATAATGACAAGGTTACCATCCATTGGAATAACAAAAATCTCGACAAAGGACTCCCTTCCATAATAACAAGGCTACCATCCAACGAAATAACAAAAATCTCTACAACAGACTACCTTACATAATGAGAAGGCTACCATACATTGGAGTAAAAAAATTCTCGACAACAGACTACCTTCCATAATGACAAGGCCACCATCCATTGGAGTAACAAATATCTCGACAACAGACTACCTTACATAATGACAATGCTACCATCCATTGGAGTAACAAAAATATCGACAACACACTATGTTCCATAATGACAAGGCTACCATCCATTGGATAACAAAAATCTTGACAACAGACTACCTTCCATAATGACAAGTCTACCATCAATTAGACTATCAAAAATCTCGACAGTAGACTACCTTTCATAATGAAAAGGCTACCATCCGTTGGAGTAACAAAAATCTCGAAAACAGACTAACTTCCATAATTACAAGGCTACCATCCATTAGAGTAACAAATATCTCGACAACAGACTACCTTCGATAATGATAAGGCTACCATCCATTGGACTATCAAAATCCTCGACAACAGACTACCTTTCTATAATTACAAGGCTACCATCCAATGGAATACCAAAAATCTCAACAACAAACTACTTCCATAATGACAAGGCTACCATCCATTGGAGTAACAAAAATCTGAACTACAGACTACCTTCCATAATGACAAGGCTACCATCCATTGGAGTAACAAAAATCTCGACAATAGACTAACTTCCATAATGACAAGGCTACCATCCATTGGAGTAACAAATATCTCGAAAAAAGATTACCTTCAATAATAACAAGGCTACCATCCATTGGAGTAACCAAAATATTGACAATAGAATACCTTCTATAATGACAAGGCTATCATCCATTAGAGTAACAAAAATCTCGACAACAAACTACCTTCCATAATGAAAAGGGTACCATCCATTGGAGTAACAAAAATATCGACAACAAACTACCTTCCATAATGACAAGGCTACCATCCATTGGAGTATTAAAAATATCGACAACAAACTACCTTCCATAATTACAAGGCTACCATCCATTGGAGTAACAAAAACTCGACCTCAGACTACCTTCCATAATGACAAGGTTACCATCCATTGGAATAACAAAAATCTCGACAACAGACTCCCTTCCATAATGACAAGGCTACCATCCAACGAAATAACAAAAATATCGACAACAAACTACCTTACATAATGAGAAGGCTACCATACATTAGAGTAAAAAAATTCTCGACAACAGACTACCATCCATAATGACAAGGCCACCATCCATTAGAGTAACAAATATCTCGACAACAGACTACCTTACATAATGACAATGCTACCATCCATTGGAGTAACAAAAATATCGACAACACACTATGTTCCATAATGACAAGGCTACCATCCATTAGAGTAACAAAAATCTTGACAACATACTACCTTCCATAATGACAAGGCTACCATCAATTAGACTATCAAAAATCTCGACAGCAGACTACCTTTCATAATGAAAAGGCTACCATCCATTGGAGTAACAAAAATCTCGACAACAGACTAACTTCCATAATTACAAGGCTACAATCCATTAGAGTAACAAATATCTCGGCAACAAACTACCTTCGATAATGATAAGGCTACCATCCATTGGACTATCAAAATCCTCGACAACAGACTACCTTCCATAATTACAAGGCTACCATCCAATGGAATACCAAAAATCTCAACAACAAACTACTTCCATAATGACAAGGCTACCATCCATTGGAGTAACAAAAATCTGAACTACAAACCACCTTCCATAATGACAAGGCTACCATCCATTAGAGTAACAAAAATCTCGACAACAAACTAACTTCATTAATTACAAGGCTACCATCCATTGGAGTAACAAATATCTCGAAAAAAGACTACCTTCAATAATAACAAGGCTACCATCCATTGGAGTAACCAAAATATTGACAATAGAATACCTTCTATAATGACAAGGCTATCATCCATTAGAGTAACAAAAATCTCGACAACAAACTACCTTCCATAATGAAAAGGGTACCATCCATTGGAGTAACAAAAATATCGACAACAAACTACCTTCCATAATGACAAGGCTACCATCCATTGGAGTATTAAAAATATCGACAACAAACTACCTTCCATAATTACAAGGCTACCATCCATTGGAGTAACAAAAACTCGACCTCAGACTACCTTCCATAATGACAAGGTTACCATCCATTGGAATAACAAAAATCTCGACAACAGACTCCCTTCCATAATGACAAGGCTACCATCCAACGAAATAACAAAAATATCGACAACAAACTACCTTACATAATGAGAAGGCTACCATACATTAGAGTAAAAAAATTCTCGACAACAGACTACCTTCCATAATGACAAGGCCACCATCCATTAGAGTAACAAATATCTCGACAATAGACTACCTTACATAATGACAATGCTACCATCCATTGGAGTAACAAAAATATCGCTAACACACTATGTTCCATAATGACAAGGCTACCATCCATTGGAGTAACAAAAATCTTGACAACATACTACCTTCCGTAATGACAAGGCTACCATCAATTAGACTATCAAAAATCTCGACAGCAGACTACCTTTCATAATGAAAAGGCTACCATCCATTGGAGTAACAAAAATCTCGACAACAGACTAACTTCCATAATTACAAGGCTACAATCCATTAGAGTAACAAATATCTCGGCAACAAACTACCTTCGATAATGATAAGGCTACCATCCATTGGACTATCAAAATCCT
Source organism: Vicia faba (assembly GCA_948472305.1). Lineage (NCBI taxonomy): Eukaryota > Viridiplantae > Streptophyta > Magnoliopsida > Fabales > Fabaceae > Vicia > Vicia faba. The sequence goes on from OX451738.1 coordinate 755,713,812, forward strand.
CGACAACAGACTACCTTCCATAATTACAAGGCTACCATCCAATGGAATACCAAAAATCTCAACAACAAACTAATTCCATAATGACAAGGCTACCATCCATTGGAGTAACAAAAATCTGAACTACAAACCACCTTCCATAATGACAAGGCTACCATCCATTGGAGTAACAAATATCTCGAAAAAAGACTACCTTCAATAATAACAAGGCTACCATCCATTGGAGTAACCAAAATATTTACAATAGAATACCTTCTATAATGACAAGGCTATCATCCATTAGAGTAACAAAAATCTCGACAACAAACTACCTTCCATAATGAAAAGGGTACCATCCATTGGAGTAACAAAAATATCGACAACAAACTACCTTCCATAATGACAAGGCTACCATCCATTGGAGTATTAAAAATATCGACAACAAACTACCTTCCATAATTACAAGGCTACCATCCATTGGAGTAACAAAAACTCGACCTCAGACTACCTTCCATAATGACAAGGTTACCATCCATTGGAATAACAAAAATCTCGACAACAGACTCCCTTCCATAATGACAAGGCTACCATCCAACGAAATAACAAAAATATCGACAACAAACTACCTTACATAATGAGAAGGCTACCATACATTAGAGTAAAAAAATTCTCGACAACAGACTACCTTCCATAATGACAAGGCCACCATCCATTAGAGTAACAAATATCTCGACAATAGACTACCTTACATAATGACAATGCTACCATCCATTGGAGTAACAAAAATATCGACAACACACTATGTTCCATAATGACAAGGCTACCATCCATTGGAGTAACAAAAATCTTGACAACATACTACCTTCCATAATGACAAGGCTACCATCAATTAGACTATCAAAAATCTCGACAGCAGACTACCTTTCATAATGAAAAGGCTACCATCCATTGGAGTAACAAAAATCTCGACAACAAACTAACTTCCATAATTACAAGGCTACAATCCATTAGAGTAACAAATATCTCGGCAACAAACTACCTTCGATAATGATAAGGCTACCATCCATTGGACTATCAAAATCCTCGACAACAGACTACCTTCCATAATTACAAGGCTACCATCCAATGGAATACCAAAAATCTCAACAACAAACTACTTCCATAATGACAAGGCTACCATCCATTGGAGTAACAAAAATCTGAACTACAAACCACCTTCCATAATGACAAGGCTACCATCCATTGGAGTAACAAATATCTCGAAAAAAGACTACCTTCAATAATAACAAGGCTACCATCCATTGGAGTAACCAAAATATTGACAATAGAATACCTTCTATAATGACAAGGCTATCATCCATTAGAGTAACAAAAATCTCGACAACAAACTACCTTCCATAATGAAAAGGGTACCATCCATTGGAGTAACAAAAATATCGACAACAAACTACCTTCCATAATGACAAGGCTACCATCCATTGGAGTATTAAAAATATCGACAACAAACTACCTTCCATAATTACAAGGCTACCATCCATTGGAGTAACAAAAACTCGACCTCAGACTACCTTCCATAATGACAAGGTTACCATCCATTGGAATAACAAAAATCTCGACAACAGACTCCCTTCCATAATGACAAGGCTACCATCCAACGAAATAACAAAAATATCGACAACAAACTACCTTACATAATGAGAAGGCTACCATACATTAGAGTAAAAAAATTCTCGACAACAGACTACCTTCCATAATGACAAGGCCACCATCCATTAGAGTAACAAATATCTCGACAATAGACTACCTTACATAATGACAATGCTACCATCCATTGGAGTAACAAAAATATCGACAACACACTATGTTCCATAATGACAAGGCTACCATCCATTGGAGTAACAAAAATCTTGACAACATACTACCTTCCATAATGACAAGGCTACCATCAATTAGACTATCAAAAATCTCGACAGCAGACTACCTTTCATAATGAAAAGGCTACCATCCATTGGAGTAACAAAAATCTCGACAACAAACTAACTTCCATAATTACAAGGCTACAATCCATTAGAGTAACAAATATCTCGGCAACAAACTACCTTCGATAATGATAAGGCTACCATCCATTGGACTATCAAAATCCTCGACAACAGACTACCTTCCATAATTACAAGGCTACCATCCAATGGAATACCAAAAATCTCAACAACAAACTACTTCCATAATGACAAGGCTACCATCCATTGGAGTAACAAAAATCTGAACTACAAACCACCTTCCATAATGACAAGGCTACCATCCATTGGAGTAACAAATATCTCGAAAAAAGACTACCTTCAATAATAACAAGGCTACCATCCATTGGAGTAACCAAAATATTGACAATAGAATACCTTCTATAATGACAAGGCTATCATCCATTAGAGTAACAAAAATCTCGACAACAAACTACCTTCCATAATGAAAAGGGTACCATCCATTGGAGTAACAAAAATATCGACAACAAACTACCTTCCATAATGACAAGGCTACCATCCATTGGAGTATTAAAAATATCGACAACAAACTACCTTCCATAATTACAAGGCTACCATCCATTGGAGTAACAAAAACTCGACCTCAGACTACCTTCCATAATGACAAGGTTACCATCCATTGGAATAACAAAAATCTCGACAACAGACTCCCTTCCATAATGACAAGGCTACCATCCAACGAAATAACAAAAATCTCGACAACAGACTACCTTCCATAATGAGAAGGCTACCATCCATTGGAGTAAAAAAATTCTCGACAATAGACTACCTTCCATAATGACAAGGCCACCATCCATTGGAGAAGTAAAAATCTCGACAACAGACTACCTTACATAATGACAATGCTACCATCCTTTAGAGTAACAAAAATATCGACAACACACTATGTTCCATAATGACAAGGCTACCATCCATTGGAGTAACAAAAATCTTGACAACATACTACCTTCCATAATGACAAGGCTACCATCAATTAGACTATCAAAAATCTCGACAGCAGACTACCTTTCATAATGAAAAGGCTACCATCCATTGGAGTAACAAAAATCTCGACAACAGACTAACTTCCATAATTACAAGGCTACAATCCATTAGAGTAACAAATATCTCGGCAACAAACTACCTTCGATAATGATAAGGCTACCATCCATTGGACTATCAAAATCCTCGACAACAGACTACCTTCCATAATTACAAGGCTACCATCCAATGGAATACCAAAAATCTCAACAACAAACTAATTCCATAATGACAAGGCTACCATCCATTGGAGTAACAAAAATCTGAACTACAAACCACCTTCCATAATGACAAGGCTACCATCCATTGGAGTAACAAATATCTCGAAAAAAGACTACCTTCAATAATAACAAGGCTACCATCCATTGGAGTAACCAAAATATTGACAATAGAATACCTTCTATAATGACAAGGCTATCATCCATTAGAGTAACAAAAATCTCGACAACAAACTACCTTCCATAATGAAAAGGGTACCATCCATTGGAGTAACAAAAATATCGACAACAAACTACCTTCCATAATGACAAGGCTACCATCCATTGGAGTATTAAAAATATCGACAACAAACTACCTTCCATAATTACAAGGCTACCATCCATTGGAGTAACAAAAACTCGACCTCAGACTACCTTCCATAATGACAAGGTTACCATCCATTGGAATAACAAAAATCTCGACAACAGACTCCCTTCCATAATGACAAGGCTACCATCCAACGAAATAACAAAAATATCGACAACAAACTACCTTACATAATGAGAAGGCTACCATACATTAGAGTAAAAAAATTCTCGACAACAGACTACCTTCCATAATGACAAGGCCACCATCCATTAGAGTAACAAATATCTCGACAATAGACTACCTTACATAATGACAATGCTACCATCCATTGGAGTAACAAAAATATCGACAACACACTATGTTCCATAATGACAAGGCTACCATCCATTGGAGTAACAAAAATCTTGACAACATACTACCTTCCATAATGACAAGGCTACCATCAATTAGACTATCAAAAATCTCGACAGCAGACTACCTTTCATAATGAAAAGGCTACCATCCATTGGAGTAACAAAAATCTCGACAACAGACTAACTTCCATAATTACAAGGCTACAATCCATTAGAGTAACAAATATCTCGGCAACAAACTACCTTCGATAATGATAAGGCTACCATCCATTGGACTATCAAAATCCTCGACAACAGACTACCTTCCATAATTACAAGGCTACCATCCAATGGAATACCAAAAATCTCAACAACAAACTACTTCCATAATGACAAGGCTACCATCCATTGGAGTAACAAAAATCTGAACTACAAACCACCTTCCATAATGACAAGGCTACCATCCATTGGAGTAACAAATATCTCGAAAAAAGACTACCTTCAATAATAACAAGGCTACCATCCATTGGAGTAACCAAAATATTGACAATAGAATACCTTCTATAATGACAAGGCTATCATCCATTAGAGTAACAAAAATCTCGACAACAAACTACCTTCCATAATGAAAAGGGTACCATCCATTGGAGTAACAAAAATATCGACAACAAACTACCTTCCATAATGACAAGGCTACCATCCATTGGAGTATTAAAAATATCGACAACAAACTACCTTCCATAATTACAAGGCTACCATCCATTGGAGTAACAAAAACTCGACCTCAGACTACCTTCCATAATGACAAGGTTACCATCCATTGGAATAACAAAAATCTCGACAACAGACTCCCTTCCATAATGACAAGGCTACCATCCAACGAAATAACAAAAATCTCGACAACAGACTACCTTCCATAATGAGAAGGCTACCATCCATTGGAGTAAAAAAATTCTCGACAATAGACTACCTTCCATAATGACAAGGCCACCATCCATTGGAGAAGTAAAAATCTCGACAACAGACTACCTTACATAATGACAATGCTACCATCCTTTAGAGTAACAAAAATATCGACAACACACTATGTTCCATAATGACAAGGCTACCATCCATTGGAGTAACAAAAATCTTGACAACATACTACCTTCCATAATGACAAGGCTACCATCAATTAGACTATCAAAAATCTCGACAGCAGACTACCTTTCATAATGAAAAGGCTACCATCCATTGGAGTAACAAAAATCTCGACAACATACTAACTTCCATAATTACAAGGCTACAATCCATTAGAGTAACAAATATCTCGGCAACAAACTACCTTCGATAATGATAAGGCTACCATCCATTGGACTATCAAAATCCTCGACAACAGACTACCTTCCATAATTACAAGGCTACCATCCAATGGAATACCAAAAATCTCAACAACAAACTACTTCCATAATGACAAGGCTACCATCCATTGGAGTAACAAAAATCTGAACTACAAACCACCTTCCATAATGACAAGGCTACCATCCATTGGAGTAACAAATATCTCGAAAAAAGACTACCTTCAATAATAACAAGGCTACCATCCATTGGAGTAACCAAAATATTGACAATAGAATACCTTCTATAATGACAAGGCTATCATCCATTAGAGTAACAAAAATCTCGACAACAAACTACCTTCCATAATGAAAAGGGTACCATCCATTGGAGTAACAAAAATATCGACAACAAACTACCTTCCATAATGACAAGGCTACCATCCATTGGAGTATTAAAAATATCGACAACAAACTACCTTCCATAATTACAAGGCTACCATCCACTGGAGTAACAAAAACTCGACCTCAGACTACCTTCCATAATGACAAGGTTACCATCCATTGGAATAACAAAAATCTCGACAACTGACTCCCTTCCATAATGACAAGGCTACCATCCAACGAAATAACAAAAATCTCGACAACAGACTACCTTCCATAATGAGAAGGCTACCATCCATTGGAGTAAAAAAATTCTCGACAATAGACTACCTTCCATAATGACAAGGCCACCATCCATTGGAGAAGTAAAAATCTCGACAACAGACTACCTTACATAATGACAATGCTACCATCCTTTAGAGTAACAAAAATATCGACAACACACTATGTTCCATAATGACAAGGCTACCATCCATTGGAGTAACAAAAATCTTGACAACATACTACCTTCCATAATGACAAGGCTACCATCAATTAGACTATCAAAAATCTCGACAGCAGACTACCTTTCATAATGAAAAGGCTACCATCCATTGGAGTAACAAAAATCTCGACAACAGACTAACTTCCATAATTACAAGGCTACAATCCATTAGAGTAACAAATATCTCGGCAACAAACTACCTTCGATAATGATAAGGCTACCATCCATTGGACTATCAAAATCCTCGACAACAGACTACCTTCCATAATTACAAGGCTACCATCCAATGGAATACCAAAAATCTCAACAACAAACTACTTCCATAATGACAAGGCTACCATCCATTGGAGTAACAAAAATCTGAACTACAAACCACCTTCCATAATGACAAGGCTACCATCCATTGGAGTAACAAATATCTCGAAAAAAGACTACCTTCAATAATAACAAGGCTACCATCCATTGGAGTAACCAAAATATTGACAATAGAATACCTTCTATAATGACAAGGCTATCATCCATTAGAGTAACAAAAATCTCGACAACAAACTACCTTCCATAATGAAAAGGGTACCATCCATTGGAGTAACAAAAATATCGACAACAAACTACCTTCCATAATGACAAGGCTACCATCCATTGGAGTATTAAAAATATCGACAACAAACTACCTTCCATAATTACAAGGCTACCATCCATTGGAGTAACAAAAACTCGACCTCAGACTACCTTCCATAATGACAAGGTTACCATCCATTGGAATAACAAAAATCTCGAGAACTGACTCCCTTCCATAATGACAAGGCTACCATCCAACGAAATAACAAAAATCTCGACAACAGACTACCTTCCATAATGAGAAGGCTACCATCCATTGGAGTAAAAAAATTCTCGACAATAGACTACCTTCCATAATGACAAGGCCACCATCCATTGGAGTAACAAAAATCTCGACAACAGACTACCTTACATAATGACAATGCTACCATCCTTTAGAGTAACAAAAATATCGACAACACACTATGTTCCATAATGACAAGGCTACCATCCATTGGAGTAACAAAAATCTCGACAACAGACTACCTTCCATAATGACAAGGCAACCATCCATTAGACTATCAAAAATCTCGACAGCAGACTACCTTTCATAATGACAAGGCTACCATCCATTGGAGTACCAAAAATCTCGACAACATACTAACTTCCATAATTACAAGGCTACCATCCATTAGAGTAACAAATATCTCGACAACATACTACCTTCCATAATGATAAGGCTACCATCCATTGGACTATCAAAATCCTCGACAACAGACTACCTTCCATAATGACAAGGCTACCATCCAATGGAATACCAAAAATCTCAACAACAGACTACTTCCATAATGACAAGGCAACCATCCATTGGAGTAAAAAAATATGAACTACAAACTACCTTCCATAATGACAAGGCTACCATCCATTGGAGTAACAAAAACTCGACAACAGACTACCTTCCATAATGACAAGGTTACCATCCATTGGAATAACAAAAATCTCGACAAAGGACTCCCTTCCATAATAACAAGGCTACCATCCAACGAAATAACAAAAATTTCGACAACAGACTACCTTACATAATGAGAAGTCTACCATACATTAGAGTAAAAAAATTCTCGACAACAGACTACCTTCCATAATGACAAGGCCACCATCCATTGGAGTAAAAAATATCTCAACAACAGACTACCTTACATAATGACAATGCTACCATCCATTGGAGTAACAAAAATATCGACATCACACTATGTTCCATAATGACAAGGCTACCATCCATTGGAGTAACAAAAATCTCGACAACAGACTACCTTCCATAATGACAAGGCTACCATCCATTAGACTATCAAAAATCTCGACAGCAGACTACCTTTCATAATGACAAGGCTACCATCCATTGGAGTACCAAAAATCTCGACAACATACTAACTTCCATAATTACAAGGCTACCATCCATTAGAGTAACAAATATCTCGATAACATACTACATTCCATAATGATAAGGCTACCATCCATTGGACTATCAAAATCCTCGACAACAGACTACCTTCCATAATGACAAGGCTACCATCCAATGGAATTCCAAAAATCTCAACAACAGACTACTTCCATAATGACAAGGCTACCATCCATTGGAGTAAAAAAATCTGAACTACAAACTACCTTCCATAATGACAAGGCTACCATCCATTGGAGTAACAAAAACTCGACCTCAGACTACCTTCCATAATGACAAGGTTACCATCCATTGGAATAACAAAAATCTCGACAACAGACTCCCTTCAATAATGACAAGGCTACCATCCAATGAAATAACAAAAATCTCGACAACACACTACCTTACATAATGAGAAGGCTACCATACATTGGAGTAAAAAAATTCTCGACAACAGACTACCTTCCATAATGACAAGGCCACCATCCATTGGAGTAACAAATATCTCGACAACAGACTACTTTACATAATGACAATGCTACCATCCATTGGAGTAACAAAAATATCGACAACACACTATGTTCCATAATGACAAGGCTACCATCCATTGGAGTAACAAAAATCTTGACAACAGACTACCTTCCATAATGACAAGGCTACCATCAATTAGACTATCAAAAATCTCGACAACAGACTACCTTTCATAATGAAAAGGCTACCGAAAATTGGAGTAACAAAAATCCCGACAACAGACTAACTTCCATAATTACAAGGCTACAATCCATTAGAGTAACAAATATCTCGGCAATAGACTACCTTCGATAATGATAAGGCTACCATCCATTGGACTATCAAAATCCTCGACAACAGACTACCTTCCATAATTACAAGGCTACCATCCAATGGAATACCAAAAATCTCAACAACAAACTACTTCCATAATGACAAGGCTACCATCCATTGGAGTAACAAAAATCTGAACTACAGACTACCTTCCATAATGACAAGGCTACCATCCATTGGAGTAACAAAAATCTCGACAACAAACTAACTTCCAGAATTACAAGGCTACCATCCATTGGAGTAACAAATATCTCGAAAAAAGACTACCTTCCATAATAACAAGGCTACCATCCATTGGAGTAACCAAAATATTGACAATAGAATACCTTCTATAATGACCAGGGCTATCATCAATTAGAGTAACAAAAATCTCGACAACAAACTACCTTCCATAATGAAAAAGGTACCATCCATTGGAGTAATAAAAATATCGACAACAAACTACCTTCCATAATGACAAGGCTACCATCCATTGGAGTATTAAAAATATCGACAACAAACTACCTTCCATAATTACAAGGCTACCATCCATTGGAGTAACAAAAACTCGACCTGAGACTACCTTCCATAATGACAAGGTTACCATCCATTGGAATAACAAAAATCTCGACAACAGACTCCCTTCCATAATGACAAGGCTACCATCCAACGAAATAACAAAAATCTCGACAACAAACTACCTTACATAATGAGAAGGCTACCATACATTGGAGTAAAAAAATTCTCGACAACAGACTACCTTCCATAATGACAAGGCCACCATCCATTGGAGTAACAAATATCTCGACAACAGACTACCTTACATAATGACAATGCTACCATCCATTGGAGTAACAAAAATATCGACAACACACTATGTTCCATAATGACAAGGCTACCATCCATTGGAGTAACAAAAATCTCGACAACAGACTACCTTCCATAATGACAAGGCTACCATCCATTAGACTATCAAAAATCTCGACAGCAGACTACCTTTCATAATGACAAGGCTACCATCCATTGGAGTACCAAAAATCTCGACAACATACTAACTTCCATAATTACAATGCTACCATCCATTAGAGTAACAAATATCTCGACAACATACTACCTACCATAATGATAAGGCTACCATCCATTGGACTATCAAAATCCTCGACAACAGACTACCTTCCATAATGACAAGGCTACCATCCAATGGAATACCAAAAATCTCAACAACAGACTACTTCCATAATGACAAGGCTACCATCCATTGGAGTAAAAAAATCTGAACTACAAACTACCTTCCATAATGACAAGGCTACCATCCATTGGAGTAACAAAAACTCGACAACAGATTACCTTCCATAATGACAAGGTTACCATCCATTGGAATAACAAAAATCTCGACAAAGGACTCCCTTCCATAATAACAAGGCTACCATCCAACGAAATAACAAAAATCTCGACAACAGACTACCTTACATAATGAGAAGGCTACCATACATTGGAGTAAAAAAATTCTCGACAACAGACTACCTTCCATAATGACAAGGCCACCATCCATTGGAGTAACAAATATCTCGACAACAGACTACCTTACATAATGACAATGCTACCATCCATTGGAGTAACAAAAATATCGACAACACAATATGTTCCATAATGACAAGGCTACCATCCATTGGAGTAACAAGAATCTTGACAACAGACTACCTTCCATAATGACAAGGCTACCATCAATTAGACTATCAAAAATCTCGACAGCAGACTACCTTTCATAATGAAAAGGCTACCATCAATTGGAGTAACAAAAATCTCGACAACAGACTAACTTCCATAATTACAAGGCTACAATCCATTAGAGTAACAAATATCTCGACAACAGACTACCTTCGATAATGATAAGGCTACCATCCATTGGACTATCAAAATCCTCGACAACAGACTACCTTCCATAATTACAAGGCTACCATCCAATGGAATACCAAAAATCTCAACAACAAACTACTTCCATAATGACAAGGCTACCATCCATTGGAGTAACATAAATCTGAACTACAGACTACCTTCCATAATGACAAGGCTACCATCCATTGGAGTAACAAAAATCTCGACAACAGACTAACTTCCATAATTACAAGGCTACCATCCATTGGAGTAACAAATATCTCGAAAAAAGACTACCTTCCATAATAACAAGGCTACCATCCATTGGAGTAACCAAAATATTGACAATAAAATACCTTCTATAATGACAAGGCTATCATCCATTAGAGTAACAAAAATCTCGACAACAAACTACCTTCCATAATGAAAAGGGTACCATCCATTGGAGTAATAAAAATATCGACAACAAACTACCTTCCATAATGACAAGGCTACCATCCATTGGAGTATTAAAAATATCGACAACAAACTACCTTCCATAATTACAAGGCTACCATCCATTGGAGTAACAAAAACTCGACCTCAGACTACCTTCCATAATGACAAGGTTACCATCCATTGGAATAACAAAAATCTCGACAACAGACTCCATTCCATAATGACAAGGCTACCATCCAACGAAATAACAAAAATCTCAACAACAAACTACCTTACATAATGAGAAGGCTACCATACATTGGAGTAAAAAAATTCTCGACAACAGACTACCTTCCATAATGACAAGGCCACCATCCATTGGAGTAACAAATATCTCGACAACAGACTACCTTACATAATGACAATGCTACCATCCATCGGAGTAACAAAAATATCGACAACACACTATGTTCCATAATGACAAGGCTACCATCCATTGGAGTAACAAAAATCTCGACAACAGACTACCTTCCATAATGACAAGGCTACCATCCATTAGACTATCAAAAATCTCGACAGCAGACTACCTTTCATAATGACAAGGCTACCATCCATTGGAGTACCAAAAATCTCGACAACATACTAACTTCCATAATTACAAGGCTACCATCCATTAGAGTAACAAATATCTCGACAACATACTACCTTCCATAATGATAAGGCTACCATCCATTGGACTATCAAAATCCTCGACAACAGACTACCTTCCATAATGACAAGGCTACCATCCAATGGAATACCAAAAATCTCAACAACAGACTACTTCCATAATGACAAGGCTACCATCCATTGGAGTAAAAAAATCTGAACTACAAACTACCTTCCATAATGACAAGGCTACCATCCATTGGAGTAACAAAAACTCGACAACAAATTACCTTCCATAATGACAAGGTTACTATCCATTGGAATAACAAAAATCTCGACAAAGGACTCCCTTCCATAATAACAAGGCTACCATCCAACGAAATAACAAAAATCTCGACAACAGACTACCTTACATAATGAGAAGGCTACCATACATTGGAGTAAAAAAATTCTCGAGAACAGACTACCTTCCATAATGACAAGGCCACCATCCATTGGAGTAACAAATATCTCGACAACAGACTACCTTACATAATGACAATGCTACCATCCATTGAAGTAACAAAAATATCGACAACACACTATGTTCCATAATGACAAGGCTACCATCCATTGGAGTAACAAAAATTTTGACAACATACTACCTTCCATAATGACAAGGCTACCATCAATTATACTATCAAAAATCTCGACAGGAGACTACCTTTCATAATGAAAAGGCTACCATCCATTGGAGTAACAAAAATCTCGACAACAGAATAACTTCCATAATTACAAGGCTACCATCCATTAGAGTAACAAATATCTCGACAACAGACTACCTTCGATAATGATAAGGCTACCATCCATTGGACTATCAAAATCCTCGACAACAGACTACCTTCGATAATTACAAGGCTACCATCCAATGGAATCCCTAAAATCTCAACAACAAACTACTTCCATAATGACAAGGCTACCATCCATTGGAGTAACAAAAATCTGAACTATAGACTACCTTCCATAATGACAAGGCTACCATCCATTGGAGTAACAAAAATCTCGACAACAGACTAACTTCCATAATTACAAGGCTACCATCCATTGGAGTAACAAATATCTCGAAAAAAGACTACCTTCCATAATAACAAGGCTACCATCCATTGGAGTAACCAAAATATTGACAATAGAATACCTTCTATAATGACAAGGTTATCATCCATTAGAGTAACAAAAATCTCGACAACAAACTACCTTCCATAATGAAAAGGGTACCATCCATTGGAGTAACAAAAAGATCGACAACAAACTACCTTCCATAATGACAAGGCTACCATCCATTGGAGTATTAAAAATATCGACAACAAACTACCTTCCATAATTACAAGGCTACCATCCATTGGAGTAACAAAAACTCGACCTCAGACTACCTTCCATAATGACAAGGTTACCATCCATTGGAATAACAAAAATCTCGACAACAGACTCCCTTCCATAATGACAAGGCTACCATCCAACGAAATAACAAAAATCTCAACAACAAACTAACTTACATAATGAGAAGGTTACCATACATTGGAGTAAAAAAATTCTCGACAACAGACTACCTTCCATAATGACAAGGCCACCATCCATTGGAGTAACAAATATCTCGACAACAGACTACCTTACATAATGACAATGCTACCATCCATCGGAGTAACAAAAATATCGACAACACACTATGTTCCATAATGACAAGGCTACCATCCATTGGAGTAACAAAAATCTCGACAACAGACTACCTTCCATAATGACAAGGCTACCATCCATTAGACTATCAAAAATCTCGACAGCAGACTACCTTTCATAATGACAAGGCTACCATCCATTGGAGTACCAAAAATCTCGACAACATACTAACTTCCATAATTACAAGGCTACCATCCATTAGAGTAACAAATATCTCGACAACATACTACCTTCCATAATGATAAGGCTACCATCCATTGGACTATCAAAATCCTCGACAACAGACTACCTTCCATAATGACAAGGCTACCATCCAATGGAATACCAAAAATCTCAACAACAGACTACTTCCATAATGACAAGGCTACCATCCATTGGAGTAAAAAAATCTGAACTACAAACTACCTTCCATAATGACAAGGCTACCATCCATTGGAGTAACAAAAACTCGACAACAAATAACCTTCCATAATGACAAGGTTACTATCCATTGGAATAACAAAAATCTCGACAAAGGACTCCCTTCCATAATAACAAGGCTACCATCCAACGAAATAACAAAAATCTCGACAACAGACTACCTTACATAATGAGAAGGCTACCATACATTGGAGTAAAAAAATTCTCGAGAACAGACTACCTTCCATAATGACAAGGCCACCATCCATTGGAGTAACAAATATCTCGACAACAGACTACCTTACATAATGACAATGCTACCATCCATTGAAGTAACAAAAATATCGACAACACACTATGTTCCATAATGACAAGGCTACCATCCATTGGAGTAACAAAAATTTTGACAACATACTACCTTCCATAATGACAAGGCTACCATCAATTATACTATCAAAAATCTCGACAGGAGACTACCTTTCATAATGAAAAGGCTACCATCCATTGGAGTAACAAAAATCTCGACAACAGAATAACTTCCATAATTACAAGGCTACCATCCATTAGAGTAACAAATATCTCGACAACAGACTACCTTCGATAATGATAAGGCTACCATCCATTGGATTATCAAAATCCTCGACAACAGACTACCTTCGATAATTACAAGGCTACCATCCAATGGAATCCCTAAAATCTCAACAACAAACTACTTCCATAATGACAAGGCTACCATCCATTGGAGTAACAAAAATCTGAACTATAGACTACCTTCCATAATGACAAGGCTACCATCCATTGGAGTAACAAAAATCTCGACAACAGACTAACTTCCATAATTACAAGGCTACCATCCATTGGAGTAACAAATATCTCGAAAAAAGACTACCTTCCATAATAACAAGGCTACCATCCATTGGAGTAACCAAAATATTGACAATAGAATACCTTCTATAATGACAAGGTTATCATCCATTAGAGTAACAAAAATCTCGACAACAAACTACCTTCCATAATGAAAAGGGTACCATCCATTGGAGTAACAAAAAGATCGACAACAAACTACCTTCCATAATGACAAGGCTACCATCCATTGGAGTATTAAAAATATCGACAACAAACTACCTTCCATAATTACAAGGCTACCATCCATTGGAGTAACAAAAACTCGACCTCAGACTACCTTCCATAATGACAAGGTTACCATCCATTGGAATAACAAAAATCTCGACAACAGACTCCCTTCCATAATGACAAGGCTACCATCCAACGAAATAACAAAAATCTCGACAACAAACTACCTTACATAATGAGAAGGCTACCATACATTGGAATAAAAAAAATCTCGACAACAGACTACCTTCCATAATGACAAGGCTACCATCCATTAGAGTGAAAAAATTCTCGACAACAGACTACCTTACATAATGACAATGCTACCATCCATTGGAGTAACAAAAATATCGACAACACACTATGTTCCATAATGACAAGGCTACCATCCATTGGAGTACCAAAAATCTCGACAACAGAATACCTTCCATAATGACAAGGCTACCATCCATTGGAGTAACAAAAATCTCGACAACAGACAATCTTCCATAATTACAAGGCTACCATCCATTAGAGTAACAAATATCTCGACAACAGACTACCTTCCATAATGACAAGGCTACCATCCATTGGAGTAACAAAAATCTCGACAACTGACTACCATAATTACAAGGCTACCATCCATTGGAGTAACAAATATCTCGACAAAAGACTACGTTCCATAATAACAAGGCTACAATCCATTGGAGTAACCAAAATATCGACAATAGAATACCTTCTACAATGACAAGGCTATCATCCATTAGAGTAACAAAAATCTCGACAACAAACTACCTTCCATAATGAAAAGGGTACCATCCATTGGAGTAACAAAAATATCGACAACAAACTACCTTCCATAATGACAAGGCTACCATCCATTGGAGTATTAAAAATATCGACAACAAACTACCTTCCATAATTAAAAGGATACCATCCATTGGAGTAACAAAAATATCGACAACGGACTACCTTCCATAATGACAAGGATACCATCCATTAGACCATCAAAAATCTCGACAGCAAACTACCTTTCATAATGACAAGGCTACCATCCATTGGAGTAACAAAAATCTCGACAACAGACTAAATTCCATAATGATAAGCCTACCATCCATTGGACTATCAATATCCTCGACAACAGACTACCTTCCATAATGACAAGGCTACCATCCAATGGAATACCAAAAATCTCAACAACAGACTACCTTCCATAATGACAAGGCTACCATGCATTGGAGTAACAAAGATATCGACAACTTACTACCTTCCATAATGACAAGGCTACCATCCATTGGAGTAACCAAAATATTGACAATAGACTACCTTTTATAATGTCAAGGCTATCATCCATTGGTGTAACAAAAATCTCGACAACAAACTACCTTCCGTAATGAAAAGGGTACCATCCATTGGAGAAACAAAAATAGGACAGCAGACTATCTTCCATAATGACAAGGCTACCATCAATTAGAGTACCAAATATCTCGACAACAGACTACCTTCCATAATGATAAGGCTACCATCCATTGGACTATCAAAATCCTCGACAGCAGACTACCTTCCATAATGAAAAGGCTACCATCCATTGGAGTATTAAAAATATCAACAACAAACTACCTTCCATAATTACAAGGCTACCATCCATTGGAGTAACAAAAACTCGACAACAGACTACCTTCCATAATGACAAGGTTACCATCCAAAGAAATAACAAAAATCTCGACAATAGACTACCTTCCATAATGAGAAGGCTACCATCCATTAGAGTGAAAAAATTCTCGACAACAGACTACCTTCCATAATGACAAGGCAACCATTCATTAAAGTAAAAAAAATTTCCACAACATAATACCTTACATAATGACAATGCTACCATCCATTGGAATAACAAAAATCTAGACAACATACTACCTTCCATAATGACAAGTCTACCATCCAACGAAATAACAAAAATCTCGACAACAGACTACCTTCCATAATATGAAGGCTACCATCCATTGGAGTAACAAATATCTCGACAACAGATTACCTTCCATAATGATAAGGCTACCATCCATTGGATTATCAAAATCCTCGACAACAGACTACCTTCCATAATGACAAGGCTACCATCCAATTGAATACCAAAAATCTCAACAACAGACTACTTCCATAATGACAAAGCTACCATCCATTGGAGTAAAAAAAATCTGAACAACAGACTACCTTCCATAATGACAAGGCTACCATCCATTGGAGTAACAAAAATCTCGACAACAGACTAACTTCCATAATTACATGGCTACCATCTATTGGAGTAACAAATATCTCGACAAAAGACAACCTTCCGTAATGACATGGCTACCATCCATTGGAGTAACAAAAATATCGACAATATACTACATTCTATAATGACAAGGCTAGTATCCATTGGAGTAACAAAAATCTCGACAACAAACTACCTTCCATAATGAAAAGGGTACCATCCATTGGAGAAACAAAAATATCGACAACAAACTACCTTCCATAATGACAAGGCTACCATCAATTGGAGTATTAAAAATATCAACAACAAACTACCTTCCATAATTACAAGGCTACCATCCATTGGAGTAACAAAAACTCGACAACAGACTACCTTCCATAATGACAAGGTTACCATCCATTGGAATAACAAAAATCTCGACAACAGACTACCTTCCATAATGACAAGGCTACCATCCAAAGAAATAACAAAAATCTCGACAATACACTACCTTCCATAATGAGAAGGCTACCATCCATTAGAGTGAAAAAGTTCTCGACAACAGACTACCTTCCATAATGACAAGGCTACCATTCCTTGAAGTAAAAAAAATCTCGAAAACAGAATACCTTACATAATGACAATGCTACCATCCATTGGAATAACAAAAATCTAGACAACAGACTACCTTCCATAATGACAAGTCTACCATCCAACGAAATAACAAAAATCTCGACAACAGACTACCTTCCATAATGAGAAGGCTACCATCAATTATAGTAACAAATATCTCGACAACAGAATACCTTCCATAATGATAAGGCTACCATCCATTGGACTATCAAAATCCTCGACAACAGACTACCTTCCATAATGACAAGGCTACCATCCAATTGAATACCAAAAATCTCAACAACAGACTACTTCCATAATGACAAAGCTACCATCCATTGGAGTAAAAGAAATCTGAACAACAGACTACCTTCCATAATGACAAGGCTACCATCCATTGGAGTAACAAAAATCTCCACAACAGACTAACTTCCATAATTACAAGGCTACCATCCATTGGAGTAACAAATATCTCGACAAAAGACAACCTTCTGTAATGACAAGGCTACCATCCATTGGAGTAACAAAAATATCGATAACAAACTACCTTCCATAATGACAAGGCTACCATCCATTGGAGTATTATAAATATCGACAACAAACTACCTTCCATAATTACAAGGCTACCATCCATTGGAGTAACAAAAACTCGACAACAGACTACCTTCCATAATGACAAGGTTACCATCCATTAGAATAACAAAAATCTCGACAACAGACTACCTTCCATAATGACAAGGCTACCATCCAAAGAAATAACAAAAATCTCGACAACAGACTACCTTCCATAATGAGAAGGCTACCATCCATTGGCGTAAAAAAATTCTCGACCACAGACTACCTTCCATAATGACAAGGCTACCATCCATTGGAGTAACAAAAATATCGACAACAGACTACCTTACATAATGACAATGCTACCATCCATTGGAGTAACAAAAATATCGACAACACACTATGTTACATAATGACAAGGCTACCATCCATTGGAGTAACAAAAATCTCGACAACAGACTACCTTCCATAATGACAAGGCTACCATCCATTAGACTATCAAAAATCTCGACAGCAGACTACCTTTCATAATGACAAGGCTACCATCCATTGGAGTAACAAAAATCTCGACAATAGACTAACTTCCATAATTACAAGGCTACCATCCATTAGAGTAACAAATATCTCCACAATAGACTACCTTCCATAATAATAAGGCTACCATCCATTGGACTATCAAAATCCTCGACAACAGACTACCTTCCATAATGACAAGGCTACCATCCATTGGAGTAACAAAAATTTGAACTACAGAATACCTTCCATAATGACAAGGCTACCATCCATTGGAGTAACAAAAATTTGAACTACAGAATACCTTCCATAATGACAAGGCTACCATCCATTGGAGTTACAAAAATCTGGACAACAGACTAACTTCCATAATTACAAGGCTACCATCCATTGGAGTAACAAATATCTCGACAAAAGACTACCTTCCATAATAACAAGGCTACCATCCATTGGAGTAACCAAAATATTGACAATAGAATACCTTCTATAATGACAAGGCTATCATCCATTAGAGTAACAAAAATCTCGACAACAAACTACCTTCCATAATGAAAAGGGTCCCATCCATTGGAGTAACAAAAATATCGACAACCAACTACATTCCATAATGACAAGGCTACCATCCATTGGAGTATTAAAAATATCGACAACAAACTACCTTCCATTATTACACGGATACCATCCATTGGAGTAACAAAAACTCGACAACAGACTACATTCCATAACGATAAGGTTACCATCCATTGGAATAACAAAAATCTCGACAACAGACTACCTTCCATAATGACAAGGCTACCATTCAACGAAATAACAAAAATCTCGACAACAGACTACATTCCATAATGACAAGGCTACAATCCAATGGAGTAGCAAAATTCTCGACAACAGACTACCTTCCATAATGACAAGGCTACCATCCATTGGAGTAACAAAAATCTCGACATCAGACTACCTTACATAATGACAATGCTACCATCCATTGGAGTAACAAAAATATCAACAACAAACTACTTTCTGTAATGATAAGGCTATCATCCATTGGAGTAACAAAAATCTCGACAACAGACTACCTTCCATAATGACAAGGATACCATCCATTAGACCATCAAAAATCTCGACAGCAGACTACCTTTCATAATGAGAAGGCTACCATCCATTGGAGTAACAAAAATCTCGACAACAGACTAACTTCCATAATTACAAGGCTAACATCCATTGGAGTAACAAATATCTCGACAACAGACTAACTGCCATAATGATAAGGCTACCATCCATTGGACTATCAAAATCCTCGACAACAGACTACCTTCCATAATGACAAGGCTACCATCCAATGGAATACTAAAAATCTCTATAACAGACTACCTTCCATAATGACAAGGCTACCATGCATTAGAGTAACAAAGATATCGACAACTTACTACTTTACATAATGACAAGGCTACCATCCATTGGAGTAACCAAAATATTGACAATAAACTACCTGCTATAATGACAAGGCTAGCATCCATTGGAGTACCAAACATCTCGACAAAAAACTACCTTCAATAATGAAAAGGGTAACATCCATTGGAGTAACAAAAATATCAACAACAAACTACATTCCATAATGACAAGGCTATCATCCATTAGACTATCAAAAATATCGACAGCAGACTACCTTTCATAATGACAAGGCTACCATCCATTGGAGTAACAAAAATCTCGACAACAGACTAACTTCCATAATTACAAGGCTACCATCCATTGGAGTAACAAATATCTCGACAACAGACTACCTTCCATAATGATAAGGCTACCATCCAATGGAAAATCAAAATCCTCGACAACAGACTACCTTCCATAATGACAAGTCTACCATCCAATGGAATACCAAAAATCTCAACAACAGACTACTTCCATAATGACAAGGCTACCATCCATTGGAGTAACAAAAATCTGAACTACAAACTACCTTTCATAATGACAAGGCTACCATCCATTGGAGTAACAAAAATCTCGACAACAGACTAACTTCCATAATTACAAGGCTTCCATCCATGGGAGTAACAAATATCTCGACAAAAGACTACCTTCCATAATTACAAGGCTACCATCCATTGGAGTAACCAAAATATCGACAATAGACTACCTTCTATAATGACAAGGCTAGCATCCATTAGAGTAACAAAAATCTCGACAACAAACTACCTTCCATAATGAAAAGGGTACCATCCATTGGAGTAACAAAAATATCGACAAAAACTACCTTCCATAATGACAAGGCTACCATCCATTAGAGTATTAAAAATATCGACAACAAACTACCTTCCATAATTACAAGGCTACCATCCATTGGAGTAACAAAAACTAGACAACAGACTACCTTCCATAATGACAAGGTTACCATCCATTGGAATAACAAAAATCTCGACAACAGACTACCTTCCATAATGACAAGGCTACCATCCAACGAAATAACAAAAATCTCGACAACATACTACCTTCCATAATGACAAGGCTACCATCCATTTGAGTAACAAAAATATCGACAACGGACTAACTTACATAATGACAATGCTACCATCCATTGGAGTAACAAAAATATCGACAACACACTATGTTCCATAATGACAAGGCTACCATCCATTGGAGTAACAAAAATCTCGACAACAGACTACCTTCCATAATGACAAGGCTACCATCCATTAGACTATCAAAAATCTCGACAACAGACTACCTTTAATAATGACAAGGCTACCATCCTTTGGAGAAATAAAAATCTCGACAACAGACTATCTTCCATAATTACAAGGCTACCATCCATTAGAGTAACAAATATCTCGACAACGGAATACCTTCCATAATGATAAGGCTACCATCCATTGGACTATCAAAATCTTCGACAACAAACTACCTTCCCTAATGACAAGGCTACCATCCAATGGAATACCAAAAATCTCAACAACAAACTACTTCCATAATGACAAGGCTACCATCCATTGGAGTAACAAAAATCTGAACTACAGACTACCTTCCATAATGACAAGGCTACCATCCATTGGAGTAACAAAAATCTCGACACCAGACTAACTTCCCTAATTATAAGGCTACCATCTATTGGAGTAACAAATATCTCGACAAAAGACTACCTTCCCTAATAACAAGGCTACCATCCATTGGAGTAACCAAAATATCGACAATAGAATACCTTCTATAATGACAAGGCTATCATCCATTAGAGTAACAAAAATCTCGACAACAAACTACCTTCCATAATGACAAGGCTACCATCCATTGGAGTATTAAAAATATCGACAACAAACTAACTTCCATAATTACAAGGATACCATCCATTGGAGTAACAAAAATCTCTACAACATACTACCTTCCATAACGACAAGGCTTCCATCCAACGAAATAACAAAAATCTCGACAACAGATTACCTTCCATAATGAGAAGGCTACCATCCATTGGAGTAGTTAAATTCTCGACAAAAAACTACGTTCCGTAATGATAAGGCTACCATCCATTGGAGTAACAAAAATATCGACAACGGACTACCTTCCATAATGACAAGGATACCATCCATTAGACCATCAAAAATCTCGACAGCAAACTACCTTTCATAATGACAAGGCTACCATACATTGGAGTAACAAAAATCTCGACAACATACTAAATTCCATAATTACAAGGCTACCATCCATTGGAGTAACAAATATCTCAACAACAGACTAAATTCCATAATGATAAGGCTACCATCCATCGGACTATCAAAATCCTCGACAACAGACTACCTTCCATAATGACAAGGCTACCATCCAATGGAATACCAAAAATCTCAACAACAGAATACCTTCCTTAATGACAAGGCTACCATGCATTAGAGTAACAAAGATATCGACAACTTACTACCTTCCATAATGACAAGGATACCATCCATTGGAGTAACCAAAATATCGACAATAGACTATGTTCTATAATGACAAGGCTAGCATCAATTGGAGTAACAAAAATCTCGACAACAAACTACCTTCCATAATGAAAAAGGGTACCATCCATTGGAGTAACAAAAATCTCGACAACAAACTACCTTCCATAATGAAAAAGGGTACCATCCATTGGAGTAACAAAAATCTCGACAACAAACTACCTTCCGTAATGAAAAGGGTACCATCCATTGGAGTAACAAAAATATCGACAACAAACTACCTTCCATAATGACAAGGCTACCATCCAATGGAATAATAAAAATCTCTATAACAGACTACCTTCCATAATGACAAGGCTACCATGCATTAGAGTAACAAAGATATCGACAACTTACTACTTTACATAATGACAAGGCTACCATCCATTGGAGTAACCAAAATATTGACAATAAACTACCTGCTATAATGACAAGGCTAGCATCCATTGGAGTAACAAAAATCTCGACAACAAACTACCTTCAATAATGAAAAGGGTACCATCCATTGGAGTAACAAAAATATCAACAACAAACTACCTTCCATAATGACAAGGCTATCATCCATTAGACTATCAAAAATATCGACAGCAGACTACCTTTCATAATGACAAGGCTACCATCCATTGGAGTAACAAAAATCTCGACAACAGACTAACTTCCATAATTACAAGGCTACCATCCATTGGAGTAACAAATATCTCGACAACAGACTACCTTCCATAATGATAAGGCTACCATCCAATGGAAAATCAAAATCCTCGACAACAGACTACCTTCCATAATGACAAGTCTACCATCCAATGGAATACCAAAAATCTCAACAACAGACTACTTCCATAATGACAAGGCTACCATCCATTGGAGTAACAAAAATCTGAACTACAAACTACCTTTCATAATGACAAGGCTACCATCCATTGGAGTAACAAAAATCTCGACAACAGACTAACTTTCATAATTACAAGGCTTCCATCCATGGGAGTAACAAATATCTCGACAAAAGACTACCTTCCATAATTACAAGGCTACCATCCATTAGAATAACCAAAATATCGACAATAGACTACCTTCTATAATGACAAGGCTAGCATCCATTGGAGTAACAAAAATCTCGACAACAAACTACCTTCCATAATGAAAATGGTACCATCCATTGGAGTAACAAAAATATCGACAAAAACTACCTTCCATAATGACAAGGCTACCATCCATTAGAGTATTAAAAATATCGACAACAAACTGCCTTCCATAATTACAAGGCTACCATCCATTGGAGTAACAAAAACTAGACAACAGACTACCTTCCATAATGACAAGGTTACCATCCGTTGGAATAACAAAAATCTCGACAACAGACTACCTTCCATAATGACAAGGCTACCATCAAACGAAATAACAAAAATCTCGACAACAGACTACCTTCCATAATGACAAGGCTACCATCCATTTGAGTAACAAAAATATCGATAAGGGACTACCTTACATAATGACAATGCTACCATCCATTGGAGTAACAAAAATATCGACAACACACTATGTTCCATAATGACAAGGCTACCATCCATTGGAGTAACAAAAATCTCGACAACAGACTACCTTCCATAATGACAAGGCTACCATCCATTAGACTATCAAAAATCTCGACAACAGACTACCTTTAATATGACAAGGCTACCATCCATTGGAGAAATAAAAATCTCAACAACAGACTATCTTCCATAATTACAAGGCTACCATCCATTAGAGTAACAAATATCTCGACAACATAATACCTTCCATAATGATAAGGCTATCATCCATTGGACTATCAAAATCCTCGACAACAGACTACCTTCCATAATGACAAGGCTACCATCCAATGGAATACCAAAAATCTCAACAACAGACTACTTCCATAATGACAAGGCTACCATCCATTGGAGTAACAAAAATCTGAACTACAGATTACCTTCCATAATGACAAGGCTACCATCCATTGGAGTAACAAAAATCTCGACAACAGACTAACTTCCCTAATTATAAGGCTACCATCCATTGGAGTAACAAATATCTCGACAAAAGACTACCTTCCATAATAACAAGGCTACCATCCATTGGAGTAACCAAAATATCGACAATAGAATACCTTCTATAATGACAAGGCTATCATCCATTAGAGTAATAAAAATCTCGACAACAAACTACCTTCCAAAATGACAAGGCTACCATCCATTGGAGTATTAAAAATATCGAAAACAAACTAACTTCCATAATTACAAGGATACCAACCATTGGAGTAACAAAAATCTCTACAACAGACTACCTTCCATAACGACAAGGCTACCATCCAACGAAATAACAAAAATCTCGACAACAGACTACCTTCCCTAATTATAAGGCTACCATCCATTGGAGTAACAAATATCTCGACAACAGACTCAATTCCATAATGATAAGGCTACCATCCATTGGACTATCAAAATCCTCGACAACAGACTACCTTCCATAATGACAAGGCTACCATCCAATGGAATACCAAAAATCTCAACAACAGACTACCTTCCATAATGACAAGGCTACCATGCATTGGAGTAACAAAGATATCGACAACTTACTACCGTCCATAATGACAAGGATACCATCCATTGGAGTAACCAAAATATCGACAATAGACTACGTTCTATAATGACAAGGCTAGCATCCATTGGAGTAACAAAAATCTCGACAACAAACTACCTTCCATAATGAAAAAGGGAACCATCCATTGGAGTAACAAAAATCTCGACAACAAACTACCTTCCATAATGAAAAAGGGTACCATCCATTGGAGTAACAAAAATCTCGACAACAAACTACCTTCCGTAATGAAAAGGGTACCCTCCATTGGAGTAACAAAAATATCGACAACAAACTACCTTCCATAATGATAAGGCTACCACCCATTAGACTATCAAAAATCTCGACAACAGACTACCTTTCATAATGACAAGGCTACCATCCATTGGAGTAACAAAAATCTCGACAACAGACTAACTTCCATAATTACAAGGCTACCATCCATTGGAGTAATAAATATCTCGACAACAGACTACCTTCCATAATGATAAGGCTACCATCCATTGGACTATGAAAATCCTCGACAACAGACTACCTTCCATAATGAAAAGGCTACCATCCAATGGAATACCAAAAATCTCAACAACAGACTACTTCCATAATGACAAGGTTACAATTCATTGGAGTCACAAAAATCTGAACTACAGACTACCTTCCATAATGACAAGATTACCATCCATTGGAGTAACAAAAATCTCGACAACAGACTAACTTCCATAATTACAAGGCTACCATCCATTTGAGTAACCAATATCTCGACAAAAGACTACCTTCCATAATTACAAGGCTACCATCCATTGGAGTAACAAAAATCTCGACAACAGACTACCTTACATAATGACAATGCTACCATCCATTGGAGTAACAAAAATATCGACAACACACTATGTTACATAATGACAAGGCTACCATCCATTGGAGTAACAAAAATCTCGACAACAGACTACCTTCCATAATGACAAGGCTACCATGCATTGGAGTAACAAAGATATCGACAACTTACTACCTTCCATAATGACAAGGATACCATCCATTGGAGTAACCAAAATATCGACAATAGACTACGTTCTATAATGACAAGGCTAGCATCCATTGGAGTAACAAAAATGTCGACAACAAACTACCTTCCATAATGAAAAAGGGTACCATCCATTGGAGTAACAAAAATCTCGACAACAAACTACCTTCCATAATGAAAAAGGGTACCATCCATTGGAGTAACAAAAATCTCGACAACAAACTACCTTCCGTAATGAAAAGGGTACCATCCATTGGATTAAAAAAAATATCGACAACAAACTACCTTCCATAATGACAAGGCTACCATCCATTAGACTATCAAAAATCTCGACAACAGACTACCTTTCATAATGATAAGGCTACCATCCATTGGAGTAACAAAAATCTCGACAACAGACTAACTTCCATAATTACAAGGCTACCATCCATTGGAGTAATAAATATCTCGACAACAGACTACCTTCCATAATGATAAGGCTACCATCCATTGGACTATGAAAATCCTCGACAACAGACTACCTTCCATAATGAAAAGGCTACCATCCAATGGAATACCAAAAATCTCAACAACAGACTACTTCCATATTGACAATGTTACCATTCATTGGAGTAACAAAAATCTGAACTACAGACTACCTTCCATAATGACAAGATTACCATCCATTGGAGTTACAAAAATCTCGACAACAGACTAACTTCCATAATTACAAGGCTACCATCCATTGGAGTAACCAATATCTCGACAAAAGACTACATTCCATAATGACAAGGCTACCATCCATTGGAGTAACAAAAATCTCGACAACAGACTACCTTACATAATGACAATGCTACCATCCATTGGAGTAACAAAAATATCGATAACACACTATGTTACATAATGACAAGGCTACCATCCATTGGAGTAACAAAAATCTCGACAATAGACTACCTTCCATAATGACAAGGCTACCATCCATTAGACTATCAAAAATCTCGACAACAGACTACCTTTCATAATGACAAGCCTACCATCCATTGGAGTAACAAAAATCTCGACAATAGACTAACTTCCATAATTACAAGTCTACCATCCATTAGAGTAACAAATATCTCCACCATAGACTACCTTCCATAATGATAAGGCTACCATCCATTGGACTATCAAAATCCTTGACAACAGACTACCTTCCATAATGACAAGGCTACCATCCAATGGAATACCAAAAACCTCAACAACAGACTAACTTCCATAATGACAAGGCTACCATCCATTGGAGTAACCAAAATATCGACAATAGACTACCTTCTATAATGTCAAGGCTATCATCCATTGGAGTAACAAAAATCTCGACAACAAAACTACCTTCCATAATGACAAGGCCACCATCCATTAGACTATCAAAAATATCGACAGTAGACTACCTTTCATAATGACAAGGCTACCATCCATTGGAGTAACAAAAATCTCGACAACAGACTAACTTCCATAATTACAAGGCTACCATCCATTGGAGTAACAAATATCTCGACAACAGACTACCTTCCATAATGATAAGGCTACCATCCATTGGACTATCAAAATCCTCGACAACAGACTACCTTCCATAATGACAAGGCTACCATCTAATGGAATACCAAAAATCTCAACAACAGACTACTTCCATAATGACAAGGCTACCATCCATTGGAGTAACAAAAATATGAACTACAAACTACCTTCCATAATGACAAGGCTACCATCCATTCGAGTAACAAAAATCTCGACAACAGACTAACTTCCATAATTACAAGGCTACCATCCATTAGAGTAACAAATATCTCGACAAAAGTCTACCTTCCATAATGACAAGGACACCATCCATTGGAGTAACCAAAATATCGAATATAAACTACCTTCTATAATGACAAGGCTAGCATCCATTGGAGTAACAAATATCTCGACAACAGACTAGATTCCATAATGATAAGGCTACCATCCATTGGACTATCAAAATCCTCGACAACAGACTACCTTCCATAATGACAAGGCTACCATCCATTGGAGTAACAAAAATCTGAACTACAGACTACCTTCCATAATGACAATGCTACCATCCATTGGACTGACAAAAATCACAACGAAAGACTACCTTCCAAAAGTACAAGGCTACCATCCATTGGAGTAAAAAAAATCTCGACAACAGACTAACTTCCATAATTACAAGGCTATCATCCATTGGGGTAACAAATATCTCTACAAAAGACTACCTTCCATATTGACAAGGCTACCATCCATTGGAGTAACCAAAATATCGACAATAAACAACCTTCTATAATGACAAGGCTACCATCCATTGGAGTAACAAAAATGTCGACAACAAACTACCTTCCATAATGAAAAGGGTACCATTCATTGGAGTAACCAAAATATCGACAGTAGACTACCTTCTATAATGACAAGGCTAGCATCCATTGGAGTAACAAAAATCTCGACAACAGACTAACTTCCATAATTACAAGGCTACCATCCATTGGAGTAACAAAAACTCGACAACAGACTACCTTCCATAATGACAAGGTTACCATCCATTGGAATAACAAAAATCTCGACAACAGACTACCTTCCATAATGAGAAGGCTACCATCCATTGGAGTGAAAAAATTCTCGACAATAGACTACCTACCATAATGACAAGGCTACCATCCATTGGAGTAACAAAAATCTCGACAACAGACTACTTTACATAATTACAATGCTACCATCCATTAGAGTAACAAAAATATCGACAACATACTATGTTCCATAATGACAAGGCTACCATCCATTGGAGTAACAAAAATCTTGACAACAGACTACCTTCCATAATGACAAGGCTACCATCCATTAGACTATCAAAAATCTCGACAGCAGACTATCTTTCATAATGACAAGGCTACCATCCATTGGAGTAACAAAAATCTCGACAACAGACTATCTTCCATAATTACAAGGATACCATCCATTAGAGTAACAAATATCTCGACAACAGACTACCTACCATAATGATAAGGCTACCATCCATTGGACTATCAAAATCCTCGACAACAGACTACCTTCCATAATGAAAAGGCTACCATCCAATGGAATATCAAAAATCTCAACAACAGACTACTTCCATAATGACAAGGCTACCATCCATTGGCGTAACAAAAATCTGAACTACAGACTACCTTCCATAATGACAAGGCTACCATCCATTGGAGTAACAAAAATCTCGACAACAGACTAACTTCCATAATTTCAAGGCTACCATCCATTGGAGTAACAAATATCTCGACAAAAGACTACCTTCCATAATAACATGGCTACCATCCATTGGAGTAACCAAAATATCGACAATAGAATACCTTCTATAATGACAAGGTTATCATCCATTAGGGTAACAAAAATCTCGACAACAAACTACCTTCCATAATGAAAAGGGTACCATCCATGGGAGTAACAAAAATATCGACAACAAACTACCTTCCATAATGACAAGGCTACCATCCATTGGAGTATTAAAAATATCGACAACAGACTACCTTCCATAATGACAAGGTTTCCATCCATTGGAATAACAAAAATCTCGACAACAGACTACCTTCCATAATGACAAGGATACCATCCAACGAAATAACAAAAATCTCGACAACAGACTACCTTCCATAATGAGAAGGCTACCATCCATTGGAGTAACAAAAATCTCGACATCAGACTACCTTACATAATGACAATGCAACCATCCATTGAAGTAACAAAAATATCGACAACAAACTACGTTCCGTAATGATAAGGCTACCATCCATTGGAGTAACAAAAATATCGACCACAAACTACCTTCCATAATGACAAGGATACCATCAATTAGACCATCAAAAATCTCGACAGCAGACTACCTTTCATAATGAAAAGGCTACCATCCATTGGAGTAAAAAAAATCTCGACAACAGACTAACTTCCATATTTACAAGGCTACCATCTATTGGAGTAACAAATATCTCGACAACAGACTAACTTCCATAATGATAAGGCTACCATCCATTGGACTAACAAAATCCTCGACAACAGACTACCTTCCATAATGACATGGCTACCATCCAATGGAATACCAAAAATCTCAACAACAGACTACCTTCCATAATGACAAGGCGACCATTCATTGGAGTAACAAAAATCTTAACTACAGACTACCTTCCATAATGACAAGGCTACCATCCATTGGAGTAACAAAAACTAGACAACAGACTACCTTCCATAATGACAAGGTTACCATCCATTGGAATAACAAAAATCTCGACAACAGATTACCTTCCATAATGACAAGGCTACCATCCAACGAAATAACAAAAATATCGACAACAAACTACCTTCCATAATGACAAGGCTACCATCCATTTGAGTAACAAAAATATCGACAACAGACTACCTTACATAATGACAATGCTACCATCCATTGGAGTAACAAAAATATCGACAACACACTATGTTCCATAATGACAAGGCTACCATCCATTGGAGTAACAAAAATCTCGACAACAGACTACCTTCCATAATGACAAGGCTACCATCCATTAGACTATCAAAAATCTCGACAACAGACTACCTTTCATAATGACAAGGCTACCATCCATTGGAGAAACAAAAATCTCGACAACAGACTATCTTCCGTAATTACAAGGCTACCATCCATTAGAGTAACAAATATCTCGACAACAGAATACCTTCCATAATGATAAGGCTACCATCCATTGGACTATCAAAATCCTCGACAACAAACTACCTTCCAAAATGACAAGGCTACCATCCAATGGAATACCAAAAATCTCAACATTAGACTACTTCCATAATGACAAGGCTACCATCCATTGGAGTAACAAAAATCTGAACTACAGACTACCTTCCATAATGACAAGGCTACCATCCATTAGAGTAACAAAAATCTCGACAACAGACTAACTTCCCTAATTATAAGGCTACCATCCATTGGAGTAACAAATATCTCGACAAAAGACTACCTTCCATAATGACAAGGCTACCATCCATTCGACTATCAAAAATCTCGACAACAGACTACCTTTCATAATGGGAAGGCTACCATCCAATGGAGAAACAAAAAACTCGACAACAGACTATCTTCCATAATTACAAGGCTACCATCCATTAGAGTAACAAATATCTCGACAACAGACTACCTTCCATAATGATAAGGCTACCATCCATTGGACTATCAAAATCCTCGACAACCAACTACCTTCCATAATGACAAGGCTACCATCCAATGGAATACCAAAAATCTCAACAATAGACTACTTCCATAATGACAAGGCTACCATCCATTGGAGTAATTAAAATCTGAACTACAGACTACCTTCCATATGACAAGGCTACCATCAATTGGAGTAACAAAAATCTCGACAACAAACTAACTTCCCTAATTATAAGGCTACCATCCATTGGAGTAACAAATATCTCGACAAAAGACTACCTTCCATAATAACAAGGCTACCATCCATTGGAGTAACCAAAATATCGACAATAGAATACCTTCCATAATGACAAGGCTATCATCCATTAGAGTAACAAAAATCTCGACAACAAACTACCTTCCGTAATGAAAAGGGTACCATCCATTGGAGTAACAAAAATATCGACAACAAACTACCTTCCATAATGACAAGGCTACCATCCATTGCAGTATTAAAAATATCGACAACAAACTACCTTCCATAATTACAAGGATACCATCCATTGGAGTAACAAAAACTCGACAATAGACTACCTTCCATAATGACAAGGTTACCATCCATTGGAATAACAAAAATCTAGACAACAGACTACCTTCCATAATGACAAGGCTACCATCCACCGAAATAACAAAAATCTCGACAATAGACTACCTTCCGTAATGAGAAGGCTACCATCCATTGGAGTAGCCAAATTCTTGACAACAGACTACCTTCCATAATAACAAGGCTACCATCCATTGGAGTAACAAAAATCTCGACATCAGACTACCTTACATAATGACAATGCTACCATCCATTGGAGTAACAAAAATATCGACAACAAACTATGTTCCGTAATGATAAGGCTTCCATCCATTGGAGTAACAAAAATCTCGACAACAGACTACCTTCCATAATGACAAGAATACCATCCATTAGACCATCAAAAATCTCGACAGCAGACTACCTTTCATAATGACAAGGCTACCATCCATTGGAGTAACAAAAATCTCGACAACAGACTAACTTCCATAATTACAATGCTACCATCCATTGGAGTAACAAATATCTCGACAACAGACTAACTTCCATAATGATAAGGCTACCATCCATTGGACTATCAAAATCCTTGACAACAGACTACCTTCCATAATGACAAGGCTACCATCCAATGGAATACCAAAAACGTCAACAACAGATTACCTTCTATAATGTCAAGGCTAGCATCCATTGGAGTAACAAAAATCTCGACAACATACTACCTTCCATAATGACAAGGCCACCATCCATTAGACTATCAAAAATATCGACAGCAAACTACCTTTCATAATGACAAGGCTACCATCCATTGTAGTAACAAAAATCTCGACAACAGACAAACTTCCATAATTACAAGGCTACCATCCATTGGAGTAACAAATATCTCGACAAAAGACTACCTTCCATAATGACAAGGCTACCATCCATTGGAGTAACCAAAATATCGACAATAGACTACCTTCTATAATGACAAGGATAGCATCCATTGAAGTAACAAAAATCTCGACAACAAACTACCTTCCATCATGAAAAGGGTACCATCCATTGGAGTAACAAAAATATCGACAACAAACTACCTTCCATAATGACAAGGCTACCATCCATTGGAGTATTAAAAATATCGAAAACAAACTACCTTCCATAATTACAAGGCTACCATCCATTGGAGTAACAAAAACTCGACAACAGACTACCTTCCATAATGACAAGGCTACCATCCAACGAAATAACAAAAATCTCGACAACAGACTACCTTCCATAATGACAAGGCTACCATCCATTGGAGTATTAAAAATATCGACAACAGACTACCTTACATAATGACAATGCTACCATCCATTGGAGTAACAAAAATATCGACAACACACTATGTTCCATAATGACAAGGCTACCTTCCATTAGAGTAACAAAAATCTCGACAACAGACTACCTTTCATAATGACAAGGCTACCATCCATTGGAGAAACAAAAATCTCGACAACAGACTATCTTCCATAATTACAAGGCTACCATCCATTAGAGTAACAAATATCTCGACAACAGACTACCTTCCATAATGATAAGGCTACCATCCATTGGACTATCAAAATCGTCGACAACAGACTACCTTCCATAATAACAAGGCTACCATCCAATGGAATACCAAAAATATCGACAACGGACTACTTCCATAATGAGAAGGATACCATCCATTGGAGTAACAAAAATCTGAACTACAGACTACCTTCCATAATGACAAGGCTACCATCCATTGGAGTAACAAAAATCTCGACAACAGACTAACTTCCCTAATTATAAGGCTACCATCCATTGGAATAACAAAAATCTCGACAACAGACTACCTTCCATAATGACAAGACTACCATCCAACGAAATAACAAAAATATCGACAACAGACTACCTTCCATAATGACAAGGCTACCATCCAACGAAATAACAAAAATATCGACAACAGACTACCTTCCATAATGAGAAGGCTACCATCCATTTAAGTAACAAAAATATCGACAACAGACTACCTTACATAATGACAATGCTACCATCCATTGGAGTAACAAAAATATCGACAACACACTATGTTCCATAATGACAAGGCTACCATCCATTGGAGTATCAAAAATCTCGACAACAGACTACCTTCCATAATGACAAGGCTACCATTCATTAGACTATCAAAAATCTCGACAACAGACTACCTTTCATAATGACAAGGCTACCATCCATTGGAGAAACAAAAATCTCGACAACAGACTATCTTCCATAATTACAAGGCTACCATCCATTAGAGTAACAAATATCTCGACAACAGAATACCTTCCATAATGATAAGGCTACCATCCATTGGACTATCAAAATCCTCGACAACAGACTACCTTCCAAAATGACAAGGCTACCATCCTATGGAATACCAAAAATCTCAACAATAGACTACTTCCATAATGACAAGGCTACCATCCATTGGAGTAACAAAAATCTGAACTATAGACTACCTTCCATAATGACAAGGCTACCATCCATTGGAGTAACAAAAATCTCGACAACAGACTAACTTCCCTAATTATAAGGCTACCATCCATTGGAGTAACAAATATCTCGACAAAAGATTACCTTCCATAATAACAAGGCTACCATCCATTGGAGTAACCAAAATATCGATAATAAAATACCTTCTATAATGACAAGGCTATCATCCATTAGAGTAACAAAAATCTCGACAACAAACTAACTTCCATAATGAAAAGGGTAACATCCATTGGAGTAACAAAAATATCGACAACAAACTACCTTCCATAATGACAAGGCTACCATCCATTGGAGTAACAAAAATCTCGACAACAGACTACCTTCCATAATGACAAGGCTACCATCCATTCGACTATCAAAAATCTCGACAAGAGACTACCTTTCATAATGACAAGGCTACCATCCATTGGAGAAACAAAAAACTCGACAACAGACTATCTTCCATAATTACAAGGCTACCATCCATTAGAGTAACAAATATCTCGACAACATACTACCTTCCATAATGATAAGGCTACCATCCATTGGACTATCAAAATCCTCGACAACAGACTACCTTCCATAATGACAAGGCTACCATCCAATGGAATACCAAAAATCTCAACAATAGACTACTTCCATAATGACAAGGCTACCATCCATTGGACAAACAAAAATCTGAACTACAGACTACCTTCCATATGGAGTAACAAAAATCTCGACAACAAACTAACTTCCCTAATTATAAGGCTACCATCCATTGGAGTAACAAATATCTCGACAAAAGACTACCTTCCATAATAACAAGGCTACCATCCATTGGAGTAACCAAAATATCGACAATAGAATACCTTCCATAATGACAAGGCTATCATCCGTTAGAGTAACAAAAATCTCGACAACAAACTACCTTCCGTAATGAAAAGGGTACCATCCATTGGAGTAACAAAAATATCGACAACAAACTACCTTCCATAATGACAAGGCTACCATCCATTGCAGTATTAAAAATATCGACAACAAACTACCTTCCATAATTACAAGGATACCATCCATTGGAGTAACAAAAACTCGACAACAGACTACCTTCCATAATGACAAGGTTACCATCCATTGGAATAACAAAAATCTAGACAACAGACTACCTTCCATAATGACAAGGCTACCATCCACCGAAATAACAAAAATCTCGACAACAGACTACCTTCCGTAATGAGAAGGCTACCATCCATTGGAGTAGCCAAATTCTTGACAACAGACTACCTTCCATAATGACAAGGCTACCATCCATTGGAGTAACAAAAATCTCGACATCAGACTACCTTACATAATGAAAATGCTACCATCCATTGGAGAACAAAAATATCGACAACAAACTACGTTCCATAATGATAAGGCTACCATCCATTGGAGTAACAAAAATCTCGACAATAGACTACCTTCCATAATGACATAAATACCATCCATTAGACCATCAAAAATCTCGACAGCAGACTACCTTTCATAATGACAAGGCTACCATCCATTGGAGTAACAAAAATCTCGACAACAGACTAACTTCCATAATTACAATGCTACCATCCATTGGAGTAACAAATATCTCGACAACAGACTAACTTCCATAATGATAAGGCTACCATCCATTGGACTATCAAAATCCTTGACAACAGACTACCTTCCAAAATGACAAGGCTACCATCCAATGGAATACCAAAAACTTCAACAACAGACTACCTTCCATAATGACAACGCTACCATCCATTGGAGTAACCAAAATATCGACAATAGACTACCTTCTATAATGTTAAGGCTAGCATCCATTGGAGTAACAAAAATCTCGACAACAAACTACCTTCCATAATGGCAAGGCCACCATCCATTAGACTATCAAAAATATCGACAGCGGACTACCTTTCATAATGACAAGGCTACCATCCATTGTAGTAACAAAAATCTCGACAACAGACAAACTTCCATAATTACAAGGCTACCATCCATTGGAATAACAAATATCTCGACAAAAGACTACCTTCTATAATGACAAGGCTACCATCCATTGGAGTAACCAAAATATCGACAATAGACTACCTTCTATAATGACAAGGATAGCATCCATTGAAGTAACAAAAATCTCGACAACAAACTACCTTCCATAATGAAAAGGGTACCATCCATTGGAGTAACAAAAATATCGACAACAAACTACCTTCCATAATGACAAGGCTACCATCCATTGGAGTATTAAAAATATCGAAAACAAACTACCTTCCATAATTACAAGGCTACCATCCATTGGAGTAACAAAAACTCGACAACAGACTATCTTCCATAATGACAAGGTTACCATCCATTGGAATAACAAAAATCTCGACAACAAACTACCATCCATAATGACAAGGCTACCATCCAACGAAATAACAAAAATCTCGACCACAGACTACCTTCCATAATGACAAGGCTACCATCCATTGGATTGAAAAAATTCTTGACAACAAACTACCTTCCATAATGACAAGGCTACCATCCATTGGAGTAACAAAAATATCGACATCAGACTACCTTACATAATGACAATGCTACCATCCATTGGAGTAACAAAAATATCGACACAACACTATGTTCCATAATGACAAGGCTACCATCCATTGGAGTAACAAAAATCTCGACAACAGACTACCTTTCATAATGACAAGGCTACCATCCATTGGAGAAACAAAAATCTCGACAACAGACTATCTTCCATAATTACAAGGCTACCATCCATTAGAGTAACAAATATCTCGACAACAGACTACCTTCCATAATGATAAGGCTACCATCCATTGGACTATCAAAATCGTCGACAATAGACTACCTTCCATAATAACAAGGCTACCATCCAATGGAATACCAAAAATCTCAACAACAGACTACTTCCATAATGAGAAGGATACCATCCATTGGAGTAACCAAAATCTCGACAACAAACTACCTTCCATAATGACAAGGCTACCATCCATTGGAGTAACAAAAATCTCGACAACAGACTACCTTCCATAATGACAAGGCTACCATCCATTCGACTATCAAAAATCTCGACAACAGACTACCTTTCATAATGACAAGGCTACCATCCATTGGAGAAACAAAAAACTCGACAACAGACTATCTTCCATAATTACAAGGCTACCATCCATTAGAGTAACAAATATCTCGACAACAGACTACCTTCCATAATGATAAGGCTACCATCCATTGGACTATTAAAATCCTCAACAACAGACTACCTTCCATAATGAGAAGGCTACCATCCAATGGAATACCAAAAATCTCAACAATAGACTACTTCCATAATGACAAGGCTACCATCCATTGGAGTAACAAAAAAATGAACTACAGACTACCTTCCATATGACAAGGCTACCATCAATTGGAGTAACAAAAATCTCGACAACAAACTAACTTCCCTAATTATAAGGCTACCATCCATTGGAGTAACAAATATCTCGACAAAAGACTACCTTCCATAATAACAAGGCTACCATCCATTGGAGTAACCAAAATATCGACAATAGAATACCTTCCATAATGACAAGGCTATCATCCAATAGAGTAACAAAAATCTCGACAACAAACTACCTTCCGTAATGAAAAGGGTACCATCCATTGGAGTAACAAAAATATCGACAACAAACTACCTTCCATAATGACAAGGCTACCATCCATTGCAGTATTAAAAATATCGACAACAAACTACCTTCCATAATTACAAGGATACCATCCATTGGAGTAACAAAAACTCGACAATAGACTACCTTCCATAATGACAAGGTTACCATCCATTGGAATAACAAAAATCTAGACAACAGACTACCTTCCATAATGACAAGGCTACCATCCATCGAAATAACAAAAATCTCGACAACAGACTACCTTCCGTAATGAGAAGGCTACCATCCATTGGAGTAGCCAAATTCTTGACAACAGACTACCTTCCATAATGATAAGGCTACCATCCATTGGAGTAACAAAAATCTCGACATCAGACTACCTTACATAATGACAATGCTACCATCCATTGGAGTAACAAAAATCTCGACAACAGACTACCTTCCATAATGACAAGAATACCATCCATTAGACCATAAAAAATCTCGACAGCTGACTACCTTTCATAATGACAAGGCTACCATCCATTGGAGTAACAAAAATCTCGACAACAGACTAACTTCCATAATTATAATGCTACCATCCATTGGAGTAACAAATATCTCGACAACAGACTAACTTCCATAATGATAAGGCTACCATCCATTGGACTATCAAAATCCTTGACAACAGACTACCTTCCAAATGACAAGGCTACCATCCAATGGAATACCAAAAACTTCAACAACAGACTACCTTCCATAATGACAAGGCTACCATCCATTGGAGTAACCAAAATATCGACAATAGACTACCTTCTATAATGTCAAGGCTAGCATCCATTGGAGTAACAAAAATCTCGACAACAAACTACCTTCCATAATGACAAGGCCACCATTCATTAGACTATCAAAAATATCGACAGCAGACTACCTTTCATAATGACAAGGCTACCATCCATTGTAGTAACAAAAATCTCGACAACAGACAAACTTCCATAATTACAAGGCTACCATCCATTGGAATAACAAATATCTCGACAAAAGACTACCTTCTATAATGACAAGGCTACCATCCATTGGAGTAACCAAAATATCGACAATAGACTACCTTCTATAATGACAAGGATAACATCCATTGAAGTAACAAATATCTCGACAACAAACTACCTTCCATAATGAAAAGGGTACCATCCATTGGAGTAACAAAAATATCGACAACAAACTACCTTCCATAATGACAAGGCTACCATCCATTGGAGTATTAAAAATATCGAAAACAAACTACCTTCCATAATTACAAGGCTACCATCCATTGGAGTAACAAAAACTCGACAACAGACTACCTTCCATAATGACAAGGTTACCATCCATTGGAATAACAAAAATCTCGACAACAAACTACCTTCCATAATTAAAAGGCTACCATCCAACGAAATAACAAAAATCTCGACCACAGACTACCTTCCATAATGACAAGGCTACCATCCATTGGATTGAAAAAATTCTCGACAACAGACTACCTTCCATAATGACAAGGCTACCATCCATTGGAGTAACAAAAATATCGACAACAGACTACCTTACATAATGATAATGCTACCATCCATTGGAGTAACAAAAATATCGACACAACACTATGTTCCATAATGACAAGGCTACCATCCATTGGAGTAACAAAAATCTCGACAACAGACTACCTTTCATAATGAGAAGGCTACCATCCAATGGAGAAACAAAAATCTCGACAACAGACTATCTTCCATAATTACAAGGCTACCATCCATTAGAGTAACAGATATCTCGACAATAGACTACCTTCCATAATGATAAGGCTACCATCCATTGGACTATCAAAATCGTCGACAACAGACTACCTTCCATAATAACAAGGCTACCATGCAATGGAATACCAAAAATCTCAACAACAGACTACTTCCATAATGAGAAGGATACCATCCATTGGAGTAACAAAAATCTGAACTACAGACTACCTTCCATAATGAGAAGGCTACCATCCATTGGAGTATCCAAATTCTTCACAACAGACTACCTTCCATAATGACAAGGCTACCATCCATTGGACTAATAAAAATCTGGACATCAGACTACCTTACATAATGACAATGCTACCATCCATTGGAGTAACAAAAATATCGACAACAAACTACGTTCCGTAATGATAAGGCTACCATCCATTGGTGTAACAAAAATCTCGACAACAGACTACCTTCCATAATGACAAGAATACCATCCATTAGACCATCAAAAATCTCGACAGCAGACTACCTTTCATAATGACAAGGCTACCATCCATTGGAGTAACAAATATCTCGACAATAGACTAACTTCCATAATGATAAGGCTACCATCCATTGGACTATCAAAATCCTTGACAACAGACTACCTTCCATAATTACAAGGCTACCATCCAATGGAATACCAAAAACCTCAACAACAGATTACCTTCCATAATGACAAGGCTACCATCCATTGGAGTAACCAAAATATCGACAATAGACTACCTTCTATAATGTCAAGGCTATCATCCATTGGAGTAACAAAAATCTCGACAACAAACTACCTTCCATAATGACACGGCTACCATCCATTAGACTATCAAAAATATCGACAGTAGACTACCTTTCATAATGACAAGGCTACCATCCATTGGAGTAACAAAAATCTCGACAACAGACTAACTTCCATAATTACAAGGCTACCATCCATTAGAGTAACAAATATCTGGACAACAGACTACCTTCCATAATGACAAGAATACCATCCATTAGACCATCAAAAATCTCGACAGCTGACTACCTTTCATAATGACAAGGCTACCATCCATTGGAGTAACAAAAATCTCGACAACAGACTAACTTCCATAATTATAATGCTACCATCCATTGGAGTAACAAATATCTCGACAACAGACTAACTTCCATAATGATAAGGCTACCATCCATTGGACTATCAAAATCCTTGACAACAGACTACCTTCCAAATGACAAGGCTACCATCCAATGGAATACCAAAAACTTCAACAACAGACTACCTTCCATAATGACAAGGCTACCATCCATTGGAGTAACCAAAATATCGACAATAGACTACCTTCTATAATGTCAAGGCTAACATCCATTGGAGTAACAAAAATCTCGACAACAAACTACCTTCCATAATGACAAGGCCACCATCCATTAGACTATCAAAAATATCGACAGCAGACTACCTTTCATAATGACAAGGCTACCATCCATTGTAGTAACAAAAATCTCGACAACAGACAAACTTCCATAATTACAAGGCTACCATCCATTGGAATAACAAATATCTCGACAAAAGACTACCTTCTATAATGACAAGGCTACCATCCATTGGAGTAACCAAAATATCGACAATAGACTACCTTCTATAATGACAAGGATAACATCCATTGAAGTAACAAATATCTCGACAACAAACTACCTTCCATAATGAAAATGGTACCATCCATTGGAGTAACAAAAATATCGACAACAAACTACCTTCCATAATGACAAGGCTACCATCCATTGGAGTATTAAAAATATCGAAAACAAACTACCTTCCATAATTACAAGGCTACCATCCATTGGAGTAACAAAAACTCGACAACAGACTACCTTCCATAATGACAAGGTTACCATCCATTGGAATAACAAAAATCTCGACAACAAACTACCTTCCATAATTACAAGGCTACCATCCAACGAAATAACAAAAATCTCGACCACAGACTACCTTCCATAATGACAAGGCTACCATCCATTGGATTGAAAAAATTCTCGACAACAGACTACCTTCCATAATGACAAGGCTACCATCCATTGGAGTAACAAAAATATCGACAACAGACTACCTTACATAATGATAATGCTACCATCCATTGGAGTAACAAAAATATTGACACAACACTATGTTCCATAATGACAAGGCTACCATCCATTGGAGTAACAAAAATCTCGACAACAGACTACCTTTCATAATGAGAAGGCTACCATCCAATGGAGAAACAAAAATCTCGACAACAGACTATCTTCCATAATTACAAGGCTACCATCCATTAGAGTAACAAATATCTCGACAATAGACTACCTTCCAAAATGATAAGGCTACCATCCATTGGACTATCAAAATCGTCGACAACAGACTACCTTCCATAATAACAAGGCTACCATGCAATGGAATACCAAAAATCTCAACAACAGACTACTTCCATAATGAGAAGGATACCATCCATTGGAGTAACAAAAATCTGAACTACAGACTACCTTCCATAATGAGAAGGCTACCATCCATTGGAGTATCCAAATTCTTCACAACAGACTACCATCCATAATGACAAGGCTACCATCCATTGGACTAATAAAAATCTGGACATCAGACTACCTTACATAATGACAATGCTACCATCCATTGGAGTAACAAAAATATCGACAACAAACTACGTTCCGTAATGATAAGGCTACCATCCATTGGTGTAACAAAAATCTCGACAACAGACTACCTTCCATAATGACAAGAATACCATCCATTAGACCATCAAAAATCTCGACAGCAGACTACCTTTCATAATGACAAGGCTACCATCCATTGGAGTAACAAATATCTCGACAATAGACTAACTTCCATAATGATAAGGCTACCATCCATTGGACTATCAAAAACCTCAACAACAGATTACCTTCCATAATGACAAGGCTACCATCCATTGGAGTAACCAAAATATCGACAATAGACTACCTTCTATAATGTCAAGGCTATCATCCATTGGAGTAACAAAAATCTCGACAACAAACTAGCTTCCATAATGACACGGCTACCATCCATTAGACTATCAAAAATATCGACAGTAGACTACCTTTCATAATGACAAGGCTACCATCCATTGGAGTAACAAAAATCTCGACAACAGACTAACTTCCATAATTACAAGGCTACCATCCATTAGAGTAACAAATATCTGGACAACAGACTACCTTCCATAATGATAAGGCTACCATCCATTGGAATATCAAAATCCTCAACAACAGACTACCTTCCATAATGACAAGGCTACCATCCATTGGAGTAACCAAAATATCGACAATAGACTACCTTCTATAATGTCAAGGCTAGCATCCATTGGAGTAATAAAAATCTCGACAACAAACTACCTTCCATAATGACAAGGCCACCATCCATTAGACTATCAAAAATATCGACAGCAGACTACCTTTCATAATGACAAGGCTACCATCCATTGTAGTAACAAAAATCTCGACAACAGACAAATTTCCATAATTACAAGGCTACCATCCATTGGAATAACAAATATCTCGACAAAAGACAACCTTCTTTAATGACAAGGCTACCATCCATTGGAGTAACCAAAATATCGACAATAGACTACCTTCTATAATGACAAGGATAACATCCATTGAAGTAACAAAAATCTCGACAACAAACTACCTTCCATAATGAAAAGGGTACCATCCATTGGAGTAACAAAAATATCGACAACAAACTACCTTCCATAATGACAAGGCTACCATCCATTGGAGTATTAAAAATATAGAAAACAAACTACCTTCCATAATTACAAGGCTACCATCCATTGGAGTAACAAAAACTCGACAACAGACTACCTTCCATAATGACAAGGTTACCATCCATTGGAATAACAAAAATCTCGACAACAAACTACCTTCCATAATGAAAAGGCTACCATCCAACGAAATAACAAAAATCTCGACCACAGACTACCTTCCATAATAACAAGGCTACCATCCATTGGATTGAAAAAATTCTCGACAACAGACTACCTTCCATAATGACAAGGCTACCATCCATTGGAGTAACAAAAATATCGACAACAGACTACCTTACATA
Organism: Vicia faba; assembly: GCA_948472305.1. NCBI lineage: Eukaryota > Viridiplantae > Streptophyta > Magnoliopsida > Fabales > Fabaceae > Vicia > Vicia faba. Next base: position 755,758,105 of record OX451738.1, read on the forward strand.
ATGACAATGCTACCATCCATTGGAGTAACAAAAATATCAACACAACACTATGTTCCATAATGACAAGGCTACCATCCATTGGAGTAACAAAAATCTCGACAACAGACTACCTTTCATAATGAGAAGGCTACCATCCAATGGAGAAACAAAAATCTCGACAACAGACTATCTTCCATAATTACAAGGCTACCATCCATTAGAGTAACAAATATCTCGACAACAGACTACCTTCCATAATGATAAGGCTACCATCCATTGGACTATCAAAATCGTCGACAACAGACTACCTTCCATAATAACAAGGCTACCATCCAATGGAATACCAAAAATCTCAACAACAGACTACTTCCATAATGAGAAGGATACCATCCATTGGAGTAACAAAAATCTGAACTACAGACTACCTTCCATAATGAGAAGGCTACCGTCCATTGGAGTAACAAAAATCTCGACAACAGACTAACTTCCCTAATTATAAGGCTACCATCCATTGGACTAATAAAAATCTGGACATCAGACTACCTTACATAATGAAAATGCTACCATCCATTGGAGTAACAAAAATATCGACAACAAACTACGTTCCGTAATGATAAGGCTACCATCCATTGGAGTAACAAAAATCTCGACAACAGACTACCTTCCATAATGACAAGAATACCATCCATTAGACCATCAAAAATCTCGACAGCAGACTACCTTTCATAATGACAAGGCTACCATCCATTGGAGTAACAAATATCTCGACAATAGACTAACTTCCATAATGATAAGGCTACCATCCATTGGACTATCAAAATCCTTGACAACAGACTACCTTCCATAATGAGAAGGCTACCATCCAATGGAATACCAAAAACCTCAACAACAGATTACCTTCCATAATGACAAGGCTACCATCCATTGGAGTAACCAAAATATCGACAATAGACTACCTTCTATAATGTCAAGGCTATCATCCATTGGAGTAACAAAAATCTCGACAACAAACTACCTTCCATAATGACACGGCTACCATCCATTAGACTATCAAAAATATCGACAGTAGACTACCTTTCATAATGACAAGGCTACCATCCATTGGAGTAACAAAAATCTCGACAACAGACTAACTTCCATAATTACAAGGCTACCATCCATTAGAGTAACAAATATCTGGACAACAGACTACCTTCCATAATGATAAGGCTACCATCCATTGGAATATCAAAATCCTCAACAACAGACTACCTTCCATAATGACAAGGCTATCATCCATTGGAGTAACCAAAATATCGACAATAGACTACCTTCTATAATGTCAAGGCTAGCATCCATTGGAGTAACAAAAATCTCGACAACAAACTACCTTCCATAATGACAAGGCCACCATCCATTAGACTATCAAAAATATCGACAGCAGACTACCTTTCATAATGACAAGGCTACCATCCATTGTAGTAACAAAAATCTCGACAACAGACAAACTTCCATAATTACAAGGCTACCATCCATTGGAATAACAAATATCTCGACAAAAGACTACCTTCTATAATGACAAGGCTACCATCCATTGGAGTAACCAAAATATCGACAATAGACTACCTTATATAATGACAAGGATAACATCCATTGAAGTAACAAAAATCTCGACAACAAACTACCTTCCATAATGAAAAGGGTACCATCCATTGGAGTAACAAAAATATCGACAACAAACTACCTTCCATAATGACAAGGCTACCATCCATTGGAGTATTAAAAATATCGAAAACAAACTACCTTCCATAATTACAAGGCTACCATCCATTGGAGTAACAAAAACTCGACAACAGACTACCTTCCATAATGACAAGGTTACCATCCATTGGAATAACAAAAATCTCGACAACAAACTACCTTCCATAATGACAAGGCTACCATCCAACGAAATAACAAAAATCTCGACCACAGACTACCTTCCATAATGACAAGGCTACCATCCATTTGATTGAAAAAATTCTCGACAACAGACTACCTTCCATAATGACAAGGCTACCATCCATTGGAGTAACAAAAATATCGACAACAGACTACCTTACATAATGACAATGCTACCATCCATTGGAGTAACAAAAATATCGACACAACACTATGTTCCATAATGACAAGGCTACCATCCATTGGAGTAACAAAAATCTCGACAACAGACTACCTTTCATAATGAGAAGGCTACCATCCAATGGAGAAACAAAAATCTCGACAACAGACTATCTTCCATAATTACAAGGCTACCATCCATTAGAGTAACAAATATCTCGACAACAGACTACCTTCCATAATGATAAGGCTACCATCCATTGGACTATCAAAATCGTCGACAACAGACTACCTTCCATAATAACAAGGCTACCATCCAATGGAATACCAAAAATCTCAACAACAGACTACTTCCATAATGAGAAGGATACCATCCATTGGAGTAACAAAAATCTGAACTACAGACTACCTTCCAAAATGACAAGGCTACCGTCCATTGAAGTAACAAAAATCTCGACAACAGACTAACTTCCCTAATTATAAGGCTACCATCCATTGGAGTAACAAATATCTCGACAAAAGACTACCTTCCATAATAACAAGGCTACCATCCATTGGAGTAACCAAAATATCGACAATAGAATACCTTCTATAATGACAAGGCTATCATCCATTAGAGTAACAAAAATCTCGACAACAAACTACCTTCCATAATGAAAAGGGTACCATCCATTGGAGTAACAAAAATATCGACAACAAATTACCTTCCATAATGACAAGGCTACCATCCATTGGAGTATTAAAAATATCGACAACAAACTACCTTCCATAATTACAAGGATACCATCCATTGGAGTAACAAAAACTCGACAACAGACTACCTTCCATAATGACAAGGTTACCATCCATTGGAATAACAAAAATCTCGACAACAAACTACCTTCCATAATGACAAGGCTACCATCCAACGAAATAACAAAAATCTCGACCACAGACTACCTTCCATAATGACAAGGCTACCATCCATTTGATTGAAAAAATTCTCGACAACAGACTACCTTCCATAATGACAAGGCTACCATCCATTGGAGTAACAAAAATATCGACAACAGACTACCTTACATAATGACAATGCTACCATCCATTGGAGTAACAAAAATATCGACACAACACTATGTTCCATAATGACAAGGCTACCATCCATTGGAGTAACAAAAATCTCGACAACAGACTACCTTTCATAATGAGAAGGCTACCATCCAATGGAGAAACAAAAATCTCGACAACAGACTATCTTCCATAATTACAAGGCTACCATCCATTAGAGTAACAAATATCTCGACAACAGACTACCTTCCATAATGATAAGGCTACCATCCATTGGACTATCAAAATCGTCGACAACAGACTACCTTCCATAATAACAAGGCTACCATCCAATGGAATACCAAAAATCTCAACAACAGACTACTTCCATAATGAGAAGGATACCATCCATTGGAGTAACAAAAATCTGAACTACAGACTACCTTCCAAAATGACAAGGCTACCGTCCATTGGAGTAACAAAAATCTCGACAACAGACTAACTTCCCTAATTATAAGGCTACCATCCATTGGAGTAACAAATATCTCGACAAAAGACTACCTTCCATAATAACAAGGCTACCATCCATTGGAGTAACCAAAATATCGACAATAGAATACCTTCTATAATGACAAGGCTATCATCCATTAGAGTAACAAAAATCTCGACAACAAACTACCTTCCATAATGAAAAGGGTACCATCCATTGGAGTAACAAAAATATCGACAACAAACTACCTTCCATAATGACAAGGCTACCATCCATTGGAGTATTAAAAATATCGACAACAAACTACCTTCCATAATTACAAGGATACCATCCATTGGAGTAACAAAAACTCGACAACAGACTACCTTCCATAATGACAAGGTTACCATCCATTGGAATAACAAAAATCTCGACAACAAACTACCTTCCATAATGACAAGGCTACCATCCAACGAAATAACAAAAATCTCGACCACAGACTACCTTCCATAATGACAAGGCTACCATCCATTTGATTGAAAAAATTCTCGACAACAGACTACCTTCCATAATGACAAGGCTACCATCCATTGGAGTAACAAAAATATCGACAACAGACTACCTTACATAATGACAATGCTACCATCCATTGGAGTAACAAAAATATCGACACAACACTATGTTCCATAATGACAAGGCTACCATCCATTGGAGTAACAAAAATCTCGACAACAGACTACCTTTCATAATGAGAAGGCTACCATCCAATGGAGAAACAAAAATCTCGACAACAGACTATCTTCCATAATTACAAGGCTACCATCCATTAGAGTAACAAATATCTCGACAACAGACTACCTTCCATAATGATAAGGCTACCATCCATTGGACTATCAAAATCGTCGACAACAGACTACCTTCCATAATAACAAGGCTACCATCCAATGGAATACCAAAAATCTCAACAACAGACTACTTCCATAATGAGAAGGATACCATCCATTGGAGTAACAAAAATCTGAACTACAGACTACCTTCCAAAATGACAAGGCTACCGTCCATTGGAGTAACAAAAATCTCGACAACAGACTAACTTCCCTAATTATAAGGCTACCATCCATTGGAGTAACAAATATCTCGACAAAAGACTACCTTCCATAATAACAAGGCTACCATCCATTGGAGTAACCAAAATATCGACAATAGAATACCTTCTATAATGACAAGGCTATCATCCATTAGAGTAACAAAAATCTCGACAACAAACTACCTTCCATAATGAAAAGGGTACCATCCATTGGAGTAACAAAAATATCGACAACAAACTACCTTCCATAATGACAAGGCTACCATCCATTGGAGTATTAAAAATATCGACAACAAACTACCTTCCATAATTACAAGGATACCATCCATTGGAGTAACAAAAACTCGACAACAGACTACCTTCCATAATGACAAGGTTACCATCCATTGGAATAACAAAAATCTCGACAACAGACTACCTTCCATAATGACAAGGCTACCATCCAACGAAATAACAAAAATCTCAACAACAGACTACCTTCCATAATGAGAAGGCTACCATCCATTGGAGTATCCAAATTCTTCACAACAGACTACCTTCCATAATGACAAGGCTACCATCCATTGGACTAATAAAAATCTGGACATCAGACTACCTTACATAATGACAATGCTACCATCCATTGGAGTAACAAAAATATCGACAACAAACTACGTTCCGTAATGATAAGGCTACCATCCATTGGAGTAACAAAAATCTCGACAACAGACTACCTTCCATAATGACAAGAATACCATCCATTAGACCATCAAAAATCTCGACAGCAGACTACCTTTCATAATGACAAGGCTACCATCCATTGGAGTAACAAATATCTCGACAATAGACTAACTTCCATAATGATAAGGCTACCATCCATTGGACTATCAAAATCCTTGACAACAGACTACCTTCCATAATGACAAGGCTACCATCCAATGGAATACCAAAAACCTCAACAACAGATTACCTTCCATAATGACAAGGCTACCATCCATTGGAGTAACCAAAATATCGATAATAGACTACCTTCTATAATGTCAAGGCTATCATCCATTGGAGTAACAAAAATCTCGACAACAAACTACCTTCCATAATGACACGGCTACCATCCATTAGACTATCAAAAATATCGACAGTAGACTACCATTCATAATGACAAGGCTACCATCCATTGGAGTAACAAAAATCTCGACAACAGACTAACTTCCATAATTACAAGGCTACCATCCATTAGAGTAACAAATATCTGGACAACAGACTACCTTCCATAATGATAAGGCTACCATCCATTGGAATATCAAAATCCTCAACAACAGACTACCTTCCATAATGACAAGGCTACCATCCAATGGAATACCAAAAATCTCAACAACAGACTACTTCCATAATGACAAGGCTACCATCCATTGGAGTAACAAAAATATGAACTACAAACTACCTTCCATAATGACAAGTATACCATCCATTGGAGTAACAAAAATCTCGACAACAGACTAACTTCCATAATTACAAGGCTACCATCCATTAGAGTAACAAATATCTCGACAAAAGTCTACCTTCCATAATGACAAGGACACCATCCATTGGAGTAACCAAAATATCGAATATAAACTACCTTCTATAATGACAAGGCTAGCATCCATTGGAGTAACAAAAATCTCGACAACAGACTAACTTCCATAATTACAAGGCTACCATCCATTGGAGTAACAAATATCTCGACAACAGACTAGATTCCATAATGATAAGGCTACCATCCATTGGACTATCAAAATCCTCGACAACAGACTACCTTCCATAATGACAAGGCTACCATCCATTGGAGTAACAAAAATCTGAACTACAGACTACCTTCCATAATGACAACGCTACCATCCATTGGATTGACAAAAATCTCAACGAAAGACTACCTTCCAAAAGTACAAGGCTACCATCCATTGGAGTAAAAAAAATCTCGACAACAGACTAACTTCCATAATTACAAGGCTATCATCCATTGGAGTAACAAATATCTCGACAAAAGACTACCTTCCATATTGACAAGGCTACCATCTATCGGAGTAACCAAAATATCGACAATAGACAACCTTCTATAATGACAAGGCTACCATCCATTGGAGTAACAAAAATCTCGACAACAAACTACCTTCCATAATGAAAAGGGTACCATTCATTGGAGTAACCAAAATATCGACAGTAGACTACCTTCTATAATGACAAGGCTAGCATCCATTGAGTAACAAAAATCGCGACAACAGACTAACTTCGATAATTACAAGGCTACCATCCATTGGAGTAACAAAAACTAGACAACAGACTAACTTCCAAAATGACAAGGCTACCATCCAACGAAATAAAAAAATCTCGACAACAAACTACCTTCCATAATGAGAAGGCTACCATCCATTGGAGTGAAAAAATTCTCGACAACAGACTACTTTACATAATGACAATGCTACCATCCATTAGACTAACAAAAATATCGACAACATACTATGTTCCATAATGAAAAGGCTACCATCCATTGGAGTAACAAAAATCTCGACAACAGACTACCTTCCATAATGACAAGGCTACCATCCATTAGACTATCAAAAATCTCGACAGCAGACTATCTTTCATAATGACAAGGCTACCATCCATTGGAGTAACAAAAATCTCGGCAACAAACTATCTTCCATAATTACAAGGCTACCATCCATTAGAGTAACAAATATCTCGACAACAGACTACCTTCCATAATGATAAGGCTACCATCCATTGGACTATCAAAATCCTCGACAACAGACTACCTTCCATAATGACAAGGCTACCATCCAATGGAATACCAAAAATCTCAACAACAGACTACTTCCATAATGACAAGGCTACCATCCATTGGCGTAACAAAAATCTTAACTACAGACTACCTTCCATAATGACAAGGCTACCATCCATTGGAGTAACAAAAATCTCGACAACAGACTAACTTCCATAATTTCAAGGCTACCATCCATTGGAGTAACAAATATCTCGACAAAAGACTACCTTCCATAATAACAAGGCTACCATCCATTGGAGTAACCAAAATATTTACAATAGAATACCTTCTATAATGACAAGGCTATCATCCATTAGAGTAACAAAAATCTCGACAACAAACTACCTTCCATAATGAAAAGGGTACCATCCATGGGCGTAACAAAAATATCGACAACAGACTACCTTCCATAATGAGAAGGCTACCATCCATTGGAGTACTAAAAATATCGACAACAGACTACCTTACATAATGACAATGCTACCATCCATTGAAGTAACAAAAATATCGACAACAAACTACGTTCTATAATGATAAGGCTACCATCCATTGGAGTAACAAAAATCTCGACAACAAACTACCTTCCATAATGACAAGGATACCATCCATTAGACCATCAAAAATCTCGACAGCAGACTACCTTTCATAATGACAAGGCTACCATCCATTGGAGTAACAAATAACTTGACAACATACTAACTTCCATAATGATAAGGCTACCATCCATTGGACTAACAAAATCCTCGACAACAGACTACCTTCCATAATGACATGGCTACCATCCAATGGAATACCAAAAATCTCAACAACAGACTACCTTCCATAATGAGAAGGATACCATCCATTGGAGTGAAAAAATTCTCGACAACAGACTACCTACCATAATGACTTGGCTACCATCCATTACACTATCAAAAATCTCGACAGCAGACTACCTTCCATAATGACAAGGCTACCATCCATTGGAGTAACCAAAATATCGACAGTAGACTACCTTCTATAATGACAAGGCTAGCATCCATTGGAATAACAAAAATCTCTACAACAGACTAACTTCCATAATTACAAGGCTACCATCCATTGGAGTAACAAAAACTCGACAACAGACTACCTTCCATAATGACAAGGTTACCATCCATTGGAATAACAAAAATCTCGACAACAGACTACCTTCCATAATGACAAGGCTACCATCCAACAAATAAAAAAAATCTCGACAACAGACTACCTTCCATAATGAGAAGGCTACCATCCATTGGAGTGAAAAAATTCTCGACAACAGACTACCTACCATAATGGCATGGCTACCATCCATTGGAGTAACAAAAATCTGAACTACAGACTAACTTCCATAATGACAAGGCTACCATCCCTTGGAGTAACCAAAATATCGACAATAGACAACCTTCTATAATGACAAGGCTACCATCCATTGGAGTAACAAAAATATCGACAACAAACTACCTTCCATAATGAAAAGGGTACCATCCATTGGAGTAACCAAAATATTGACAGTAGACTACCTTCTATAATGACAAGGATAGCATCCATTGGAGTAACAAAAATCTCTACAACAGTCTAACTTACATAATTACAAGGCTACCATCCATTGGAGTAACAAAAACTCGACAACAGACTACCTTCCATAAGTACAAGGTTATCATCCATTGGAATAACAAAAATATCGACAACAGACTACCTTCCATAATGGGAAGGCTACCATCCAACGAAATAAAAAAATTCTCGACAATAGACTACCTTCCATAATGAGAAGGCTACCATCCATTGGAGTGAAAAAAATCTCGACAACAGACTTCCTACCATAATGACATGGCTACCATCCATTACACTATCAAAAATCTGGACAGCAGACTACCTTCCATAATGACAAGGCTACCATCCATTGGAGTAACCAAAATCTCGACAATAGATAACCTTCTATAATGAAAAGGCTACCATCCATTGGAGTAACAAAAATCTCGACAACAGACTACCTTCCATAATGACAAGGCTACCATCCATTAGACTATCAAAAATCTCGAAATCAGAATACCTTTCATAATGACAAGGCTACCATCCATTGGAGTAACAAAAATCTCGACAACAGACTAACTTCCATAATTACAAGGCTATCATCCATTGGAGTAACAAAAACTCGACAACAGACTACCTTCCATAATGACAAGGTTACCATCCATTGGAATAATAAAAATCTCCACAACAGACTACCTTCCATAATGACAAGGCTACCATCCAACAAAATAAAAAAAATCTCGACAATAGACTACCTTCCATAATGAGAAGGCTACCATCCATTGGAGTGAAAAAATTCTTGACAACAGACTAAATACCATAATGACAAGGCTACCTTCCATTGGACTAACAAAAATATCGACAACATACTACCTTACATAATGACAATGCTACCATCCATTGGAGTAACAAAAATATCGACAACACACTATGTTCCATAATGACAAGGCTAGCATCCATTGGAGTAAAAAAAATCTCGACAATAGACTACCTTCCATAATTACAAGGCTACCATCCATTAGACTATCAAAAATCTCGACAGCAGACTACCTTTCATAATGACAAGGCTACCATCCATTGGAGTAACAAAAATCTCGACAACAGACAATCTTCCATTATTACAAGGCTACCATCCATTAGAGTAACAAATATCTCGACAACAAACTACCTTCCATAATGATAAGGCTACCATCCATTGGACTATCAAAATCCTTGACAACGAACTACCTTCCATAATGACAAGTCTACCATCCAATGGAATACCAAAAATCTCAACAACAGACTACTTCCATAATGACAAGGCTACCATCCATTTGAGTAACAAAAATCTCGACAACAAACTAACTTCCATAACTACAAGGCTATCATCCATTGGAGTAACAAAAACTCGACAACAGACTACCTTCCATAATGACAAGGTTACCATCCATTGGAATAACAAAAATCTCGACAACAGACTACCTTCCATAATGACAAGGCTACCATCCAACGAAATAAAAAAAATCTCGACAACAGACTACCTTCCATAATGAGAAGGCTACCATCCATTGGAGTGAAAAAATTCTCGACAACAGACTACCTACCATAATGACAAGGCTACCATCCATTGGAGTAACAAAAATCTCGACAACAGACTACCTTACATAATGACAATGCTACCATCCATTGGAGTAACAAAAATATCGACAACACACTATGTTCCATAATGACAAGGCTACCATCCATTGGAGTAACAAAAATCTCGACAACAGACTACCTTCCATAATGACAAGGCTACCATCCATTAGACTATCAAAAATCTGGACAGCAGACTACCTTTCATAATGACAAGGCTACCATCCATTGGAGTAACAAAAATCTCGACAACAGACTATCTTCCATAATTACAAGGCTACCATCCATTAGAGTAACAAATATCTCGACAACAGACTACCTTCCATAATGATAAGGCTACCATCCATTGGACTATCAAAATCCTCGACAACAGACTACCTTCCATAATGACATGGCTACCATCCAATGGAATACCAAAAATTTCAACAACAGACTACCTTCCATAATGACAAGGCTACCATGCATTGGAGTAACAAAGATATCGACAACTTACTACCTTCCATAATGACAAGGCTACCATCCATTGGAGTAACCAAAATATCTACAATAGACTACCTTCTATAATGTCAAGGCTAGGATCCATTGGAGTAACAAAAATCTCGACAACATACTACCTTCCATAATGAAAAGGGTACCATATATTGGAGTAACAAAAATATTGACAATAAACTACCTTCCATAATTACAAGGCTACCATCCATTAGACTATTAAAAATCTCGACAGAAGACTACCTTTCATAATGACAAGGCTACAATCCATTGGAGTAACAAAAATGTCGACGACAGATTAAATTCCATAATTACAAGGATACCATCCATTGGAGTAACAAATATCTCGACAATAGACTACCTTCCATAATGATAAGGCTACCATCCATTAGACTATCAAAATCCTCGACAACAGACTATTTCCATAATGACAAGGCTACCATCCATTGGAGTAACAAAAATCTGAACTATAGACTACCTTTCATAATGACAAGGCTACCATCCATTGGAGTAACCAAAATATCGACAATAGACAACCTTCTATAATGACAAGGCTACCATCCATTGGAGTAACAAAAATATCGACAACAAACTACCTTCCATAATGAAAAGGGTACCATCCATTGGAGTAACCAAAATATCGACAGTAGACTACCTTCTATAATGACAAGGCTAGCATCCATTGGAGTAACAAAAATCTCTACAACAGACTAACTTCCATAATTAAAAGGCTACCATCCATTGGAGTAACAAAAACTCGACAACAGACTGCCTTCCATAATGACAAGGTTATCATCCATTGGAATAACAAAAATCTCGACAATAGACTACCTTCCATAATGACAAGGCTACCATCCAACGAAATAAAAAAAATCTCAACAACAGACTACCTTCCATAATGAGAAGGCTACCATACATTGGAGTGAAAAAATTCTCGACAACAGAATACCTACCATAATGACATGGCTACCATCCATTACACTATCAAAAATCTGGACAACAGACTACCTTCCATAATGACAAGGCCACCATCCATTGGAGTAACCAAAATCTCGACAATAGAAAACCTTCTATAATGAAAAGGCTACCATGCATTGGAGTAACAAAAATCTCGACAACAGACTACCTTCCATAATGACAAGGCTACCATCCATTAGACTATCAAAAATCTCGACATCAGACTACCTTTCATAATGACAAGACTACCATCCATTGGAGTAACAAAAATCTCGACAACAGACTAACTTCCATAATTACAAGGCTATCATCCATTGGAGTAACAAAAACTCGACAACAGACTACCTTCCATAATGACAAGGTTACCATCCATTGGAATAACAAAAATCTTGACAACAGACTATCTTCCATAATAACAAGGCTACCATCCAACGAAATAAATAAAATCTCGACAACAAACTACCTTCCATAATGAGAAGGCTACCATCCATTGGAGTGAAAAAATTCTCGACAACAGACTACCTACCATAATGACAAGGCTACCATCCATTAGAGTAACAAAAATCTCGACAACAAACTTCCTTACATAATGACAATGCTACCATCCATTGAAGTAACAAAAATATGGACAACACACTATGTTCCATAATGACAAGGCTACCATCCATTGGAGTAACAAAAATCTCGACAACAGACTACCTTCCATAATGACAAGGCTACCATCCATTAGACTATCAAAAATCTCGACAGCAGACTACCTTTAATAATGACAAGGCTACCATCCATTGGAGTAATAAAAATCTCGACAACAGACTATCTTCCATAATTACAAGGCTACAATCCATTAGAGTAACAAATATCTCGACAACAGACTACCTTCCATAATGATAAGGCTACCATCCATTGGACTATCAAAATCCTCGACAACAGACTACCTTCCATAATGACAAGGCTACCACCCAATGGAATACCAAAAATCTCAACAACAGACTACTTCCATAATGACAAGGCTACCATCCATTGGAGTAACAAAAATCTGAACTACAGACTACCTTCCTTAATGACAAGGTTACCATCCATTGGAGTAACAAAAATCTCGACAACAGACTAACTTCCATAATTACAAGGCTACCATCCATTGGAGTAACAAATATGTCGACAAAAGACTACCTTCCATAATAACAAGGTTTCCATCCATTGGAGTAACCAAAATATCGACAATATAATACCTTTCATAATGACAAGGCTACCATCCATTGGAGTAACAAAAATCTCGACAACAGATTAAATTCCATAATTACAAGGATACCATCCATTGGAGTAACAAATATCTCGACAATAGACTACCTTCCATAATGATAAGGCTACCATCCATTGGACTATCAAAATCCTCGACAACAGACTATTTCCATAATGACAAGGCTACCATCCATTGGAGTAACAAAAATCTGAACTATAGACTACCTTTGATAATGACAAGGCTACCATCCATTGGAGTAACCAAGATATCGACAATAGACAACCTTCTATAATGACAAGGCTACCATCCATTGGAGTAACAAAAATATCGACAACAAACTACCTTCCATAATGAAAAGGGTACCATCCATTGGACTAACCAAAATATCGACAGTAGACTACCTTCTATAATGACAAGGCTAGCATCCATTGGAGTAACAAAAATCTCTACAACAGACTAACTTCCATAATTAAAAGGCTACCATCCATTGGAGTAACAAAAACTCGACAACAGACTGCCTTCCATAATGACAAGGTTATCATCCATTGGAATAACAAAAATCTCGACAATAGACTACCTTCCATAATGACAAGGCTACCATCCAACGAAATAAAAAAAATCTTAACAACAGACTACCTTCCATAATGAGAAGGCTACCATCCATTGGAGTGAAAAAATTCTCGACAACATACTACCTACCATAATGACATGGCTACCATCCATTACACTATCAAAAATCTGGACAGCAGACTACCTTCCATAATGACAAGGCTACCATCCATTGGAGTAACCAAAATCTCGACAATAGAAAACCTTCTATAATGAAAAGACTACCATGCATTGGAGTAACAAAAATCTCGACAACAAACTACCTACCATAATGACAAGGCTACCATCCATTAGACTATCAAAAATCTCGACATCAGACTACCTTTCATAATGACAAGACTACCATCCATTGGAGTAACAAAAATCTCGACAACAGACTAACTTCCATAATTACAAGGCTATCATCCATTGGAGTAACAAAAACTCGACAACAGACTGCCTTCCATAATGACAAGGTTACCATCTATTGGAATAACAAAAATCTTGACAACAGACTATCTTCCATAATAACAAGGCTACCATCCAACGAAATAAATAAAATCTCGACAACAAACTACCTTCCATAATGAGAAGGCTACCATCCATTGGAGTAAAAAAATTCTCGACAACAGACTACCTACCATAATGACAAGGCTACCATCCATTAGAGTAACAAAAATCTCGACAACAGACTTCCTTACATAATGACAATGCTACCATCCATTGAAGTAACAAAAATATGGACAACACACTATGTTCCATAATGACAAGGCTACCATCCATTGGAGTAACAAAAACTCGACAACAGACTACCTTCCATAATGACAAGGCTACCATCCATTAGACTATCAAAAATCTCGACAGCAGACTACCTTTCATAATGACAAGGCTACCATCCATTGGAGTAATAAAAATCTCGACAACAGACTATCTTCCATAATTACAAGGCTACAATCCATTAGAGTAACAAATATCTCGACAACAGACTACCTTCCATAATGATAAGGCTACCATCCATTGGACATTCAAAATCCTCGACAACAGACTACCTTCCATAATGACAAGGCTACCATCCAATGGAATACCAAAAATCTCAACAACAGACTACTTCCATAATGACAAGGCTACCATCCATTGGAGTAACAAAAATCTGAACTACAGACTACCTTCCTTAATGACAAGGTTACCATCCATTGGAGTAACAAAAATCTCGACAACAGACTAACTTCCATAATTTCAAGGCTACCATCCATTGGAGTAAGAAATATGTCGACAAAAGACTACCTTCCATAATAACAAGGCTTCCATCCATTGGAGTAACCAAAATATCGACAATATAATACCTTCTATAATGACAAGGCTACCATCCATTGGAGTAACAAAAATCTCGACAACAGACTACCTTCCATAATGAAAAGGGTACCATCCATTGGAGTAACAAAAATATCGACAACAAACTACCTTCCATAATGACAAGGCTACCATCCATTGGAGTATTAAAAATATCGACAACAAACTACCTTCCATAATTACAAGGATACCATCCATTGGAGTAACAAAAACTCGACAACAGACTACCTTCCATAATGACAAGGTTACCATCCATTGGAATAACAAAAATCTCGACAACAGACTACCTTCCATAATGACAAGGATACCATCCAACGAAATAACAAAAATCTCGACAACAGACTACCTTCCATAATGACAAGGATACCATCCAACGAAATAACAAAATTCTTGACAACAAACTACCTTCCATAATGAGAAGGCTACCATCCATTGGAGTAACAAAAATCTTGACATCAGACTACCTTACATAATGACAATGCTACCATGCATTGGAGTAACAAAAATGTCGACAACAAACTACGTTCCGTAATGATAAGGCTACCATCCATTGGAGTAACAAAAATCTCGACAACAGACTACCTTCCATAATGACAAGGATACCATCCATTAGACCATCAAAAATCTCGACAACAGACTACCTTTCATAATGACAAGGCTACCATCCATTGGAGTAAAAAAAATCTCGACAACAGACTAACTTCCATAATTACAAGGCTACCATCCATTGGAGTAATAAATATCTCGACAACAGACTAACTTCCATAATGATAAGGCTACCATCCATAGGACTATCAAAATCCTCAACAACAGACTACCTTTCATAATGACATGGCTACCATCCAATGGAATAGCAAAAATCTCAACAACAAACTACCTTCCATAATGACAAGGCTACCATGCATTGGAGTAACAAAGATATCGACAACTTACTACCTTCCATAATGACAAGGCTACCATCCATTGGAGTAACCAAAATATCTACAATAGACTACCTTCTATAATGTCAAGGCTAGCATCCATTGGAGTAACAAAAATCTCGACAACAAACTACCTTCCATAATGAAAAGGGTACCATCCATTGGAGTAATAAAAATATTGACAATAAACTACCTTCCATAATGACAAGGCTACCATCCATTAGACTATTAAAAATCTCGACAGAAGACTACCTTTCATAATGACAAGGCTACCATCCATTGGAGTAACAAAAATCTCGACAACAGACTAAATTCCATAATTACAAGGCTACCATCCATTGGAGTAACAAATATCTCGACAATAGACTACCTTCCATAATTATAAGGCTACCATCCATTGGACTATCAAAATCCTCGATAACAGACTATTTCCATAATTACAAGGCTACCATCCATTGGAGTAACAAAAATCTGAACTACAGACTACCTTCCATAATGACAAGGCTACCATCCATTGGAGTAACAAAAATCTTGACAACAGATTAACTTCAATAATTACAAGGCTACCATCCATTGGAGTAACAAATATCTCGACAAAAGACTACCTTCCATAATGACAAGGCTACCATCCATTGGAGTAACCAAAATATCGAAAATAGACTACCTTCTATAATGACAAGGCTAGCATCCATTAGAGTAACAAAAATCTCGACAATAGACTACCTTCCATAATGAGAAGGCTACCATCCATTGGAGTGAAAAAATTCTCGACAACAGACTACCTACCATAATGACAAAGCTACCATCCATTGGAGTAACAAAAATCTCGACAACAGACTACCTTACATAATGACAATGCTACCATCCATTGGAGTAACAAAAATATCGACAACTCACTATGTTCCATAATGACAAGGCTACCATCCATTGGAGTAATAAAAATCTCGAAAACAGACTACCTTCCATAATGACAAGGCTACCATCCATTAGACTATCAAAAATCTCGACAGAAGACTACCTTTCATAATTACAAGGCTACCATCCATTGGAGTAACAAAAATCTCGACAACAGACTATCTTCCATAATTATAAGGCTACCATCCATTAGAGTAACAAATATCTCGACAACAGACTACCTTCCATAATGATAAGGCTACCATCCATTGGACTATTAAAATCCTCGACAACAGACTACCTTCCTTAATGACAAGGCTACCATCCAATGGAATACCAAAAATCTCAACAATAGACTACTTCCATAATGACAAGGCTACCATCCATTGGAGTAACAAAAATCTGAACTACAGACTACCTTCCGGAATGACAAGGCTACCATCCATTGGAGTAACAAAAATCTCGACAACAGACTAACTTCCATAATTACAAGGCTACCATCCATTGGAGTAACAAAAACTCGACAACAGACTACCTTTCATAATGACAAGGTTATCATCCATTGGAATAACAAAAATATCGACAATAGACTACCTTCCATAATAACAAGGCTATCATCCATTAGAGTAACAAAAATCTCGACAACAAACTACCTTCCATAATGAAAAGGGTACCATCCATTGGAGTAACAAAAATATCGACAACAAACTACCTTCCATAATGACAAGGCTACCATCCATTGGAGTATTAAAAATATCGACAACAAACTACCTTCCATAATTACAAGTATACCATCCATTGGAGTAACAAAAACTCGACAACAGACTACCTTCCATAATGACAAGGTTACCATCCATTGGAATAACAAAAATCTCGACAACAGACTACCTTCCATAATGACAAGGCTACCATCCAACGAAATAAAAAAAATCTCGACAACAGTCTACCTTCCATAATGAGAAGGCTACCATCCATTGGAGTGAAAAAATTCTCGACAATAGACTACCTACCATAATGACAAGGCTACCATCTATTGGAGTAACAAAAATCTCGACAACCGACTACCTTACATAATGACAATGCTACCATCCATTGAAGTAACAAAAATATCGACAACACACTATGTTCCATAATGACAAGGCTACCATCCATTGGAGTAACAAAAATCTCGACAACAGACTACCTTCCATAATGACAAGGCTACCATCCATTAGACTATCAAAAATCTCGACAGCAGACTACCTTTCATAATGACAAGGCTACCATCCATTGGAGTAACAAAAATCTCGACAACAGACTATCTTCCATAATTACAAGGCTACCATCCATTAGAGTAACAAATATCTCGGCAACAGACTACCTTCCATAATGATAAGGCTACCATCCATTGGACTATCAAAATCCTGGACAACAGACTACCTTCCATAATGACATGGCTACCATCCAATGGAATACCAAAAATTTCAACAACAGACTACCTTCCATAATGACAAGGCTACCATGCATTGGAGTAACAAAGATATCGACAACTTACTACCTTCCATAATGACAAGGCTTCCATCCATTGGAGTAACCAAAATATCTACAATAGACTACCTTCTATAATGTCAAGGCTAGCATCTATTGGAGTAACAAAAATCTCGACAAAAAACTACCTTCCATAATGAAAAGGGTACCATCCATTGGAGTAACAAAAATATTGACAATAAACTACCTTCCATAATGACAAGGCTACCATCCATTAGACTATTAAAAATCTCGACAGAAGACTACCTTTCATAATGACAAGGCTACCATCCATTGGAGTAACAAAAATCTCGACAACAGACTAAATTCCATAATTACAAGGATACCATCCATTGGAGTAACAAATATCTCGAAAATAGACTACCTTCCATAATGATAAGGCTACCATCCATTGGACTATCAAAATCCTCGATAACAGACTATTTCCATAATGACAAGGCTACCATCCATTGGAGTAACAAAAATCTGAACTACAGACTACCTTCCATAATGACAAGGCTACCATCCATTGGAGTAACAAAAATCTTGACAACAGATTAACTTCAATAATTACAAGGCTACCATCCATTGGAGTAACAAATATCTCGACAAAAGACTACCTTCCATAATGACAAGGCTACCATCCATTGGAGTAACCAAAATATCGAAAATAGACTACCTTCTATAATGACAAGGCTAGCATCCATTAGAGTAACAAAAATCTCGACAATAGACTACCTTCCATAATGAGAAGGCTACCATCCATTGGAGTGAAAAAATTCTCGACAACAGACTACCTACCATAATGACAAAGCTACCATCCATTGGAGTAACAAAAATCTCGACAACAGACTACCTTACATAATGACAATGCTACCATCCATTGGAGTAACAAAAATATCGACAACTCACTATGTTCCATAATGACAAGGCTACCATCCATTGGAGTAATAAAAATCTCGAAAACAGACTACCTTCCATAATGACAAGGCTACCATCCATTAGACTATCAAAAATCTCGACAGAAGACTACCTTTCATAATGACAAGGCTACCATCCATTGGAGTAACAAAAATCTCGACAACAGACTATCTTCCATAATTATAAGGCTACCATCCATTAGAGTAACAAATATCTCGACAACAGACTACCTTCCATAATGATAAGGCTACCATCCATTGGACTATTAAAATCCTCGACAACAGACTACCTTCCATAATGACAAGGCTACCATCCAATGGAATACCAAAAATCTCAACAACAGACTACTTCCATAATGACAAGGCTACCATCCATTGGAGTAACAAAAATCTGAACTACAGACTACCTTCCGTAATGACAAGGCTACCATCCATTGGAGTAACAAAAATCTCGACAACAGACTAACTTCCATAATGACAAGGCTACCATCCATTGGAGTAACAAATATCTCGACAAAAGTCTACCTTCCATAATAACAAGGCTACAATCCATTGGAGTAACCAAAATATCGACAATAGAATACCTTCTATAATGACATGGCTATCATCCATTAGAGTAACAAAAATCTCGACAACAAACTACCTTCCATAATGAAAAGGGTACCATCCATTGGAGTAACAAAAATATCGACAACAAACTACCTTCCATAATGACAAGGCTACCATCCATTGGAGTAACCAAAATATCGACAACTTACTACCTTCCATAATGACAAGGCTACCATCCATTGGAGTAACCAAAATATCTACAACAGACTACCTTTTATAATGTCAAGGCTAGCATCCATTGGAGTAATAAAAATCTCGACAAAAAACTACCTTCCATAATGAAAAGGGTACCATCCATTGGAGTAACAAAAATATTGACAATAAACTACCTTCCATAATAACAAGGCTACCATCCATTAGACTATTAAAAATCTCGACAGAAGACTACCTTTCATAATGACAAGGCTACCATCCATTGGAGTAACAAAAATCTCGACAACAGACTAAATTCCATAATTACAAGGATACCATCCATTGGAGTAACAAATATCTCGACAATAGACTACCTTCCATAATGATAAGGCTACCATCCATTGGACTATCAAAATCCTCGATAACAGACTATTTCCATAATGACAAGGCTACCATCCATTGGAGTAACAAAAATCTGAACTACAGACTACCTTCCATAATGACAAGGCTACCATCCATTGGAGTAACAAAAATCTTGACAACAGATTAACTTCAATAATTACAAGGCTACCATCCATTGGAGTAACAAATATCTCGACAAAAGACTACCTTCCATAATGACAAGGCTACCATCCATTGGAGTAACCAAAATATCGACAATAGACTACCTTCTATAATGACAAGGCTAGCATCCATTAGAGTAACAAAAATCTAGACAATAGACTACCTTCCATAATGAGAAGGCTACCATCCATTGGAGTGAAAAAATTCTCGACAACAGACTACCTACCATAATGACAAGGCTACCATCCATTGGAGTAACAAAAATCTCGACAACAGACTACCTTACATAATGACAATGCTACCATCCATTGGAGTAACAAAAATATCGACAACTCACTATGTTCCATAATGACAAGGCTACCATCCATTGGAGTAACAAAAATCTCGACAACAGACTACCTTCCATAATGACAAGGCTACCATCCATTAGACTATCAAAAATCTCGACAGAAGACTACCTTTCATAATGAGAAGGCTACCATCCATTGGAGTAACAAAAATCTCGACAACAGACTATCTTCCATAATTACAAGGCTACCATCCATTAGAGTAACAAATATCTCGACAACAGACTACCTTCCATAATGAAAAGGCTACCATCCATTGGACTATCAAAATCCTCGACAACAGACTACCTTCCATAATGACAAGGCTACCATCCAATGGAATACCAAAAATCTCAACAACAGACTACTTCCATAATGACAAGGCTACCATCCATTGGAGTAACAAAAATCTGAGCTACAGACTACCTTCCATAATGACAAGGCTACCATCCATTAGAGTAACAAAAACCTCGACAACAGACTAACTTCCATAATTACAAGGCTACCATCCATTGGAGTAACAAATATCTCGACAAAAGACTACCTTCCATAATAACAAGGCTACCATCCATTGGAGTAAACAAAATATCGACAATAG
Source organism: Vicia faba (assembly GCA_948472305.1). Classification (NCBI taxonomy): domain Eukaryota; kingdom Viridiplantae; phylum Streptophyta; class Magnoliopsida; order Fabales; family Fabaceae; genus Vicia; species Vicia faba. The sequence goes on from OX451738.1 coordinate 755,779,767, forward strand.
AATACCTTCTATAATGACAAGGCTATCATCCATTAGAGTAACAAAAATCTCGACAACAAACTACCTTCCATAATGAAAAGGGTACCATCCATTGGAGTAACAAAAATATCGACAACAAACTACCTTCCATAATGACAAGGCTACCATCAATTGGAGTATTAAAAATATCGACAACAAACTACCTTCCATAATTACAAGTATACCATCCATTGGAGTAACAAAAACTCGACAACAGACTACCTTCCATAATGACAAGGTTACCATCCATTGGAATAACAAAAATCTCGACAACAGACTACCTTCCATAATGACAAGGATACCATCCAACGAAATAACAAAAATCTCGACAATAGACTACCTTCCATAATGACAAGGCTACCATCCATTGGAGTAAAAAAAATCGCGACAACAGACTAACTTCCATAATTACAAGGCTACCATCCATTGGAGTAACAAATATCTCGACAACAGACTAACTTCCATAATGATAAGGCTACCATCCATTGGACTATCAAAATCCTCGACAACAGACTACCTTCCATAATGACAAGGCTATCATGCATTGGAATAACAAAGATATCGACATCTTACTACCTTCCATAATGACAAGGCTACCATCCATTGGAGTAACCAAAATATCTACAATAGACTACCTTCTATAATGTCAAGGCTAGCATCCATTGGAGTAACAAAAATCTATACAACAAACTACCTTCCATAATGAAAAGGGTACCCTCCATTGGAGTAACAAAAATATGTACAACAGACTACCTTCCATAATGACAAGGCTACCATCCATTAGACTATCGAAAATCTCGACAGAAGACTACCTTTCATAATGACAAGGATACCATCCATTGGAGTAACAAAAATCTCGACAACAGACTACCTTCCATAATGTCAAGGCTACCATCCATTAGACTATCAAAAATCTCGACAGAAGACTACCTTTCATAATGACAAGGCTACCATCCATTGGAGTAACAAAAATCTCGACAACAGACTATCTTCCATAATTACAAGGCTACCATCCATTAGAGTAACAAATATCTCGACAACAAACTACCTTCCATAATGATAAGGCTACAATCCATTGGACTATCAAAATCCTCGACAACAGACTACCTTCCATAATGACAAGGTTACCATCCATTGGAATAACAAAAATCTCGACAACAGACTACCTTCCATAATGACAAGGATACCATCCAAAGAAATAACAAAAATCTCGACAACAAACTACCTTCCATAATGAGAAGGCTACCATCCATTGGAGTAAAAAAAATCGCGACAACAGACTAACTTCCATAATTACAAGGCTACCATCCATTGGAGTAACAAATATCTCGACAACAGACTAACTTCCATAATGATAAGGCTACCATCCATTGGACTATCAAAATCCTCAACAACAGACTACCTTCCATAATGACATGGCTACCATCCAATGGAGTACCAAAAATCTCAACAATAGACTACCTTCCATAATGACAAGGCTATCATGCATTGGAATAACAAAGATATCGACATCTTACTACCTTCCATAATGACAAGGCTACCATCCATTGGAGTAACCAAAATATCTACAATAGACTACCTTCTATAATGTCAAGGCTAGCATCCATTGGAGTAACAAAAATCTATACAACAAACTACCTTCCATAATGAAAAGGGTACCCTCCATTGGAGTAACAAAAATATGTACAACAGACTACCTTCCATAATGACAAGGCTACCATCCATTAGACTATCGAAAATCTCGACAGAAGACTACCTTTCATAATGACAAGGCTACCATCCATTGGAGTAACAAAAATCTCGACAACAGACTACCTTCCATAATGTCAAGGCTACCATCCATTAGACTATCAAAAATCTCGACAGAAGACTACCTTTCATAATGACAAGGCTACCATCCATTGGAGTAACAAAAATCTCGACAACAGACTATCTTCCATAATTACAAGGCTACCATCCATTAGAGTAACAAATATCTCGACAACAAACTACCTTCCATAATGATAAGGCTACAATCCATTGGACTATCAAAATCCTCGACAACAGACTACCTTCCATAATGACAAGGCTACCATCCAATGGAATACCAAAAATCTCAACAACAGACTACTTCCATAATGACAAGGCTACCATCCATTGGAGTAACAAAAATCTGAACTACAAACTACCTTCCATAATGATAAGGCTACCATCCATTGGAGTAACAAAAATCTCGACAACAGACTAACTTCCATAATTACAAGGCTACCATCCATTGGAGTAACAAATATCTCGACAAAAGACTACCTTCCCTAATAACAAGGCTACCATCCATTGCAGTAACCAAAATATCGACAATAGAATAACTTCTATAATGACAAGGCTATCATCCATTAGAGTAACAAAAATCTCGACAACAAACTACCTTCCATAATGAAAAGGGTACCATCCATTGGAGTAACAAAAATATCGACAACAAACTACCTTCCATAATGACAAGGCTACCACCCATTGGAGTATTAAAAATATCGACAACAAACTACCCTCCATAATTACAAGTATACCATCCATTAGAGTAACAAAAACTCGACAACAGACTACCTTCCATAATGACAAGGTTACCATCCATTGGAATAACAAAAATCTCGACAACGGACTACATTCCATAATGACAAGGCTACCATCCATTGGAGTAAAAAAAATCTCGACAACAGACTACCTTTCATAATGACAAGGATACCATCCATTAGACCATCAAAAATCTTGACAACAGAGTGCCTTTCATAATGGCAAAGCTACCATCCATTGGAGTAAAAAAAATCTCGACAACAGACTAACTTCCATAATTACAAGGCTACCATCCATTGGAGTAACAAATATCTCGACAACATACTAACTTCCATAATGATAAGGCTACCATCCATTGGACTATCAAAATCCTCGACAACAGACTACCTTCCATAATGACATGGCTACCATCCAATGGAGTACCAAAAATCTCAACAACAGACTACCTTCCATAATGACAAGGCTACCATGCATTGGAGTAACAAAGATATCGACAACTTACTACCTTCCATAATTACAAGGCTACCATCCACTGGAGTAACTAAAATATCTACAATAGACTACCTTCTATAATGTAAAGGCTAGCATCCATTGGAGTAACAAAAATCTCGACAACAAACTACCTTCCATAATGAAAAGGGTACCATCCATTGGAGTAACAAAAATATTGACAATAAACTACCTTCCATAATGACAAGGCTACCATCCATTAGACTATTAAAAATCTCGACAGAAGACTACCTTTCATAATGACAAGGCTACCATCCATTGGAGTAACAAAAATCTCGACAACAGACTAAATTCCATAATTACAAGGCTACCATCCATTGGAGTAACAAATATCTCGATAAATAGACTACCTTCCATAATGATAAGGCTACCATCCATTGGACTATCAAAATCCTCGACAACAGACTATTTCCATAATGACAAGGCTACCATCCATTGGAGTAACATAAAACTGAACTACAGACAACCTTCCATAATGACAAGGCTACCATCCATTGGAGTAACAAAAATCTTGACAACAGATTAACTTCCATAATTACAAGGCTACCATCCATTGGAGTAACAAATATCTCGACAACATACTAACTTCCATAATGATAAGGCTACCATCCATTGGACTATCAAAATCCTCGACAACAGACTACCTTCCATAATGACATGGCTACCATCCAATGGAGTACCAAAAATCTCAACAACAGACTACCTTCCATAATGACAAGGCTACCATGCATTGGAGTAACAAAGATATCGACAACTTACTACCTTCCATAATTACAAGGCTACCATCCACTGGAGTAACTAAAATATCTACAATAGACTACCTTCTATAATGTAAAGGCTAGCATCCATTGGAGTAACAAAAATCTCGACAACAAACTACCTTCCATAATGAAAAGGGTACCATCCATTGGAGTAACAAAAATATTGACAATAAACTACCTTCCATAATGACAAGGCTACCATCCATTAGACTATTAAAAATCTCGACATAAGACTACCTTTCATAATGACAAGGCTACCATCCATTGGAGTAACAAAAATCTCGACAACAGACTAAATTCCATAATTACAAGGCTACCATCCATTGGAGTAACAAATATCTCGATAAATAGACTACCTTCCACAATGATAAGGCTACCATCCATTGGACTATCAAAATCCTCGACAACAGACTATTTCCATAATGACAAGGCTACCATCCATTGGAGTAACATAAAACTGAACTACAGACAACCTTCCATAATGACAAGGCTACCATCCATTGGAGTAACAAAAATCTTGACAACAGATTAACTTCCATAATTACAAGGCTACCATCCATTGGAGTAACAAATATCTCGACAACATACTAACTTCCATAATGATAAGGCTACCATCCATTGGACTATCAAAATCCTCGACAACAGACTACCTTCCATAATGACATGGCTACCATCCAATGGAGTACCAAAAATCTCAACAACAGACTACCTTCCATAATGACAAGGCTACCATGCATTGGAGTAACAAAGATATCGACAACTTACTACCTTCCATAATTACAAGGCTACCATCCACTGGAGTAACTAAAATATCTACAATAGACTACCTTCTATAATGTAAAGGCTAGCATCCATTGGAGTAACAAAAATCTCGACAACAAACTACCTTCCATAATGAAAAGGGTACCATCCATTGGAGTAACAAAAATATTGACAATAAACTACCTTCCATAATGACAAGGCTACCATCCATTAGACTATTAAAAATCTCGACATAAGACTACCTTTCATAATGACAAGGCTACCATCCATTGGAGTAACAAAAATCTCGACAACAGACTAAATTCCATAATTACAAGGCTACCATCCATTGGAGTAACAAATATCTCGATAAATAGACTACCTTCCATAATGATAAGGCTACCATCCATTGGACTATCAAAATCCTCGACAACAGACTATTTCCATAATGACAAGGCTACCATCCATTGGAGTAACATAAAACTGAACTACAGACAACCTTCCATAATGACAAGGCTACCATCCATTGGAGTAACAAAAATCTTGACAACAGATTAACTTCCATAATTACAAGGCTACCATCCATTGGAGTAACAAATATCTCGACAAAAGACTACCTTCCATAATGGCAAGGCTATCATCCATTGGAGTAACCAAAATATCGAGAATAGACTACCTTCTATAATGACAAGGCTAGCATCCATTAGAGTAACAAAAATCTCGACAACAAACTACATTCCATAATGAAAAGGGTACCATCCATTGGAGTAACAAAAATATCGACAACAAACTACCTTCCGTGATGACAAGGCTACCATCCATTGGAGTATTAAAAATATCGACAACAAACTACCTTCCATAATTACAAGGCTACCATCCATTGGAGTAACAAAAACTCGACAACAGACTACCTTCAATAATGACAAGGTTACCATCCATTGGAATAACAAAAATCTCGACAACAGACTACCTTCCATAATGACAAGGCTACCATCCAACGAAATAACAAAAATCTCGACAACAGACTACCTTCCATAATGAGAAGGCTACCATCCATTGGAGTAACAAAAATCTCGACAACAGACTACCTTTCATAATGACAAGGATACCATCCATTAGACCATAAAAAATCTTGACAACAGACTACCTTTCATAATGACAAAGCTACCATCCATTGGAGTAAAAAAAATCTCGACAACAGACTAACTTCCATAATTACAAGGCTACCATCCATTGGAGTAACAAATATCTCGACAACAGACTAACTTCCATAATGATAAGGCTACCATCCATTGGACTATCAAAATCCTCGACAACAGACTACCTTCCATAATGACAAGGCTACCATCCAATGGAATACCAAAAATCTCAACAACAGACTACTTCCATAATGACAAGGCCACCATCCATTGGAGTAACAAAAATCTGAACTACAGACTACCTTCCATAATGACAAGGCTACCATCCATTGGAGTAACAAAAATCTCGACAACAGACTAACTTCCATAATTACAAGGCTACCATCCATTGGAGTAACAAATATCTCGACAAAAGACTACCTTCCATAATAACAAGGCTACCATCCATTGGAGTAACCAAAATATCTACAATAGAATACCTTCTATAATGACAAGGCTATCATCCATTAGAGTAACAAAAATCTCGACAACAAACTACCTTCCATAATGAAAAGGGTACCATCCATTAGAGTAACAAAAATATCGACAAAAAACTACCATCCATAATGATAAGGCTACCATCTATTGGAGTATTAAAAATATAGACAACAAACTACCTTCCATAATTACAAGGATACCATCCATTGGAGTAACAAAAACTCGACAACAGACTACCTTCCATAATGACAAGGCTACCATCCAACGAAATAACAAAAATCTCGACAACAGACTACCTTCCATAATGAGAAGGCTACCATCCATTGGAGTAGCAAAATTCTCGACAACAGACTACATTTCTCGACAACAGACTACATTCCATAATGACAAGGCTACCATCCATTGGAGTAACAAAAATCTCGACAACAAACAACCTTACATAATGACAATGCTACCATCCATTGGAATAACAAAAATCTCGACAACAGACTACCTTCCATAATGACAAGTCTACCATCCAACGAAATAACAAAAATCTCGACAACAGACTACCTTCCATAATGAGAAGGCTACCATCCATTGGAGTAACAAATATCTCGACAACATACTACCTTCTATAATGATAAGGCTACCATCCATTGGACTATCAAAATCCTCGACAATAGACTACCTTCCGTAATGACAAGGATACCATCCAATGGAATACCAAAAATCTCAACAAAAGACTACTTCCATAATGACAAGGCTACCATCCATTGGAATAACAAAAATCTGAACTACAAACAACCTTCCATCGACAACAGACTAACTTCCATAATTACAAGGCTACCATCCATTGGAGTAACAAATATCTCGACAAAAGACTACCTTCCATAATGACAAGGCTACCATCCATTGTAGTAACCAAAATATCGACAATAGACTACCTTCTATAATGACAAGGCTAGCATCCATTGGAGTAACAAAAATCTCGACAACAAACTACCTTCCATAATGATAAGGCTACCATCCATTGGAGTATTAAAAATATCGACAACAAACTACATTCCATAATTACAAGGATACCATCCATTGGAGTAACAAAAACTCGACAACAGACTACCTTCCATAATGACAAGGTTACCATCCATTGGAATAACAAAAATCTCGACAACAGACTATCTTCCATAATGACAAGGCTAACATCCAACGAAATAACAAAAATATCGACAACAAACTACCTTCCATAATGACAAGGCTACCATCCATTGGAGTAACAAAAATATCGACAACACACTATGTTCCATAATGACAAGGCTACCATCCATTGGAGTAACAAAAATCTCGACAACAGACTACCTTCCATAATGACAAGGCTACCATCCATTAGACTATCAAAAATCTCGGCAGCAGACTACCTTTCATAATGACAAGGCTACCATCCATTGGAGTAACAAAAATCTCGACAACAGACTAATTTCCATAATTACAAGGCTACCATCCATTAGAGTAACAAATATCTCGACATTAGAATACCTTCCATAATGATAAGGCTACCATCCATTGGACTCTTAAAATCCTTGACAATAGACTACCTTCCGTAATGACAAGGCTACCATCCAATGGAATACCAAAAATCTCAACAACAGACTACTTCCATAATGACAAGGCTACCATCCATTGGAGTAACAAAAATCTAAACTACAGACTACCTTCCATAATGACAAGGCTACCATCCATTGGAGTAACAAATATCTCGACAAAAGACTACCTTCCATAATAACAAGGCTACCATCCATTGGAGTAACCAAAATATCTACAATAGAATACCTTTTATAATGACAAGGCTATCATCCATTAGAGTAAAAAAAATCTCGACAACAAACTACCTTCCATAATGAAAAGGGTACCATCCATTGGAGTAACAAAAATATCGACAACAAAGTACCTTCCATAATGACAAGGCTACCATCTATTGGAGTATTAAAAATATCGACAACAAACTACCTTCCATAATTACAAGGATACCATCCATAGGAGTAACAAAAACTCGACAACAGACTACCTTCCATAATGACAAGGTTACCATCCATTGGAATAACAAAAATCTCGACAACATACTACCTTCCATAATGACAAGGCTACCATCCAACGAAATAACAAAAATCTCAACAACAGACTACCTTCCATAATGAGAAGGCTACCATCCATTGGAGTAGCAACATTCTCGACAACAGACTACATTCCATAATGACAAGGCTACCATCCATTGGAGTAACAAAAATCTCGACAACAAACTACCTTACATAATGACAATGCTACCATCCATTGGAATAACAAAAATCTCGACAACAGACTACCTTCAATAATGACAAGTCTACCATCCAACGAAATAACAAAAATCTCGACAACAGACTACCTTCCATAATGAGAAGGCTACCATCCATTGGAGTAACAAATATCTCGACAACATACTACCTTCCATAATGATTAGGCTACCATCCATTGGACTATCAAAATCCTCGACAATAGACTACCTTCCGTAATGACAAGGATACCATCCAATGGAATACCAAAAATCTCAACAAAAGACTACTTCCATAATGACAAGGCTACCATCCATTGGAATAACAAAAATCTGAACTACAGACTACCTTCCATAATGACAAGGCTAACATCTATTGGAGTTACAAAAATCTCAACAACAGACTAACTTCCATAATTACAAGGCTACCATCCATTGGAGTAACAAATATATCGACAAAAGACTACCTTCCATAATGACAAGGCTACCATCCATTGGAGTAACCAAAATATCGACAATAGACTACCTTCTATAATGCCAAGGCTAGCATCCATTGGAGTAACAAAAATCTCGACAACAAACTACCTTCCATAATGAAAAGGGTACCATCCATTGGAGTAACAAAAATATCAACAACAAATTACCTTCCATAATGACAAGGCTACCATCCATTGGAGTATTAAAAATATCGACAACAAACTACCTTCCATAATTACAAGGATACCATCCATTGGAGTAACAAAAACTCGACAATAGACTACCTTCCCTAATGACAAGGTTACCATCCATTGGAATAACAAAAATCTCGACAACAGACTATCTTCCATAATGACAAGGCTAACATCCAACGAAATAACAAAAATATCGACAACAAACTACCTTCCATAATGACAAGGCTACCATCCATTGGAGTAACAAAAATATCGATAACACACTATGTTCCATAATGACAAGGCTACCATCCATTGGAGTAACAAAAATATCGACAACAGACTACCTTCCATAATGACAAGGCTAACCTCCATTAGACTATCAAAAATCTCGGCAGCAGACTACCTTTCATAATGACAAGGCTACCATCCATTGGAGTAACAAAAATCTCGACAACAAACTAACTTCCATAATTACAAGGCTACCATCCATTAGAGTAATAAATATCTCGACATTAGACTACCTTCCATAATGATAAGGCTACCATCCATTGGACTCTTAAAATCCTCGACAACAGACTACCTTCCATAATGACAAGGCTACCATCCAATGGAATACCAAAAATCTCAACAACAGACTACTTCCATAATGACAAGGCTACCATCCATTGGAGTAACAAAAATCTAAACTACAGACTACCTTCCATAATGACAAGGCTACCATCCATTGGAGTAACAAAAATCTCGACAACAGACTAACTTCCATAATTACAAGGCTACCATCCATTGTAGTAACAAATATCTCGACAAAAGACTACCTTCCATAATAACAAGGCTACCATCCATTGGAGTAACCAAAATATTGTCAATAGAATACCTTCTATAATGACAAGGCTATCATCCATTAGAGTAACAAAAATCTCGACAACAAACTACCTTCCATAATGAAAAGGGCACCATCTATTGGAGTAACAAAAATATCGACAACAAACTACCTTCAATAATGACAAGGCTACTATCCATTGGAGTATTAAAAATATCGACAACAAACTACCTTCCATAATTACAAGGATACCATCCATTGGAGTAACAAAAACTCGACAACAGACTACCTTCAATAATGACAAGGTTACCATCCATTGGAATAACAAAAATCTCGACAACAGACTACCTTCCATAATGACAAGGCTACCATCCAACGAAATAACAAAAATCTCGACAACAGACTACCTTCCATAATGAGAAGGCTACCATCCATTGGAGTAACAAAAATCTCGACAACAGACTACCTTTCATAATGACAAGGATACCATCCATTAGACCATAAAAAATCTTGACAACAGACTACCTTTCAAAATGACAAAGCTACCATCCATTGGAGTAAAAAAAATCTCGACAACAGACTAACTTCCATAATTACAAGGCTACCATCCATTGGAGTAACAAATATCTCGACAACAGACTAACTTCCATAATGATAAGGCTACCATCCATTGGACTATCAAAATCCTCGACAACAGACTACCTTCCATAATGACAAGGCTACCATCCAATGGAATACCAAAAATCTCAACAACAGACTACTTCCATAATGACAAGGCCACCATCCATTGGAGTAACAAAAATCTGAACTACAGACTACCTTCCATAATGACAAGGCTACCATCCATTGGAGTAACAAAAATCTCGACAACAGACTAACTTCCATAATTACAAGGCTACCATCCATTGGAGTAACAAATATCTCGACAAAAGACTACCTTCCATAATAACAAGGCTACCATCCATTGGAGTAACCAAAATATCTACAATAGAATACCTTCTATAATGACAAGGCTATCATCCATTAGAGTAACAAAAATCTCGACAACAAACTACCTTCCATAATGAAAAGGGTACCATCCATTGGAGTAACAAAAATATCCACAAAAAACTACCATCCATAATGATAAGGCTACCATCTATTGGAGTATTAAAAATATAGACAACAAACTACCTTCCATAATTACAAGGATACCATCCATTGGAGTAACAAAAACTCGACAACAAACTACCTTCCATAATGACAAGGCTACCATCCAACGAAATAACAAAAATCTCGACAACAGACTACCTTCCATAATGACAAGGCTACCATCCATTGGAGTAACAAAAATCTCGACAACAAACAACCTTACATAATGACAATGCTACCATCCATTGGAATAACAAAAATCTCGACAACAGACTACCTTCCATAATGACAAGTCTACCATCCAACGAAATAACAAAAATCTCGACAACAGACTACCTTCCATAATGAGAAGGCTACCATCCATTGGAGTAACAAATATCTCGACAACATACTACCTTCTATAATGATAAGGCTACCATCCATTGGACTATCAAAATCCTCGACAATAGACTACCTTCCGTAATGACAAGGATACCATCCAATGGAATACCAAAAATCTCAACAAAAGACTACTTCCATAATGACAAGGCTACCATCCATTGGAATAACAAAAATCTGAACTACAAACAACCTTCCATCGACAACAGACTAACTTCCATAATTACAAGGCTACCATCCATTGGAGTAACAAATATCTCGACAAAAGACTACCTTCCATAATGACAAGGCTACCATCCATTGTAGTAACCAAAATATCGACAATAAACTACCTTCTATAATGACAAGGCTAGCATCCATTGGAGTAACAAAAATCTCGACAACAAACTACCTTACATAATGATAAGGCTACCATCCATTGGAGTATTAAAAATATCGACAACAAACTACATTCCATAATTACAAGGATACCATTCATTGGAGTAACAAAAACTCGACAACAGACTACCTTCCATAATGACAAGGTTACCATCCATTGGAATAACAAAAATCTCGACAACAGACTATCTTCCATAATGACAAGGCTAACATCCAACGAAATAACAAAAATATCGACAACAAACTACCTTCCATAATGACAAGGCTACCATCCATTGGAGTAACAAAAATATCGACAACACACTATGTTCCATAATGACAAGGCTACCATCCATTGGAGTAACAAAAATCTCGACAACAGACTACCTTCCATAATGACAAGGCTACCATCCATTAGACTATCAAAAATCTCGGCAGCAGACTACCTTTCATAATGACAAGGCTACCATCCATTGGAGTAACAAAAATCTCGACAACAGACTAATTTCCATAATTACAAGGCTACCATCCATTAGAGTAACAAATATCTTGACATTAGAATACCTTCCATAATGATAAGGCTACCATCCATTGGACTCTTAAAATCCTTGACAATAGACTACCTTCCGTAATGACAAGGCTACCATCCAATGGAATACCAAAAATCTCAACAACAGACTACTTCCATAATGACAAGGCTACCATCCATTGGAGTAACAAAAATCTAAACTACAGACTACCTTCCATAATGACAAGGCTACCATCCATTGGAGTAACAAATATCTCGACAAAAGACTACCTTCCATAATAACAAGGCTACCATCCATTGGAGTAACCAAAATATCTACAATAGAATACCTTTTATAATGACAAGGCTATCATCCATTAGAGTAAAAAAAATCTCGACAACAAACTACCTTCCATAATGAAAAGGGTACCATCCATTGGAGTAACAAAAATATCGACAACAAAGTACCTTCCATAATGACAAGGCTACCATCTATTGGAGTATTAAAAATATCGACAACAAACTACCTTCCATAATTACAAGGATACCATCCATAGGAGTAACAAAAACTCGACAACAGACTACCTTCCATAATGACAAGGTTACCATCCATTGGAATAACAAAAATCTCGACAACATACTACCTTCCATAATGACAAGGCTACCATCCAACGAAATAACAAAAATCTCAACAACAGACTACCTTCCATAATGAGAAGGCTACCATCCATTGGAGTAGCAACATTCTCGACAACAGACTACATTCCATAATGACAAGGCTACCATCCATTGGAGTAACAAAAATCTCGACAACAAACTACCTTACATAATCACAATGCTACCATCCATTGGAATAACAAAAATCTCGACAACAGACTACCTTCCATAATGACAAGTCTACCATCCAACGAAATAACAAAAATCTCGACAACAGACTACCTTCCATAATGAGAAGGCTACCATCCATTGGAGTAACAAATATCTCGACAACATACTACCTTCCATAATGATTAGGCTACCATCCATTGGACTATCAAAATCCTCGACAATAGACTACCTTCCGTAATGACAAGGATACCATCCAATGGAATACCAAAAATCTCAACAAAAGACTACTTCCATAATGACAAGGCTACCATCCATTGGAATAACAAAAATCTGAACTACAGACTACCTTCCATAATGACAAGGCTAACATCTATTGGAGTTACAAAAATCTCAACAACAGACTAACTTCCATAATTACAAGGCTACCATCCATTGGAGTAACAAATATATCGACAAAAGACTACCTTCCATAATGACAAGGCTACCATCCATTGGAGTAACCAAAATATCGACAATAGACTACCTTCTATAATGCCAAGGCTAGCATCCATTGGAGTAACAAAAATCTCGACAACAAACTACCTTCCATAATGAAAAGGGTACCATCCATTGGAGTAACAAAAATATCAACAACAAATTACCTTCCATAATGACAAGGCTACCATCCATTGGAGTATTAAAAATATCGACAACAAACTACCTTCCATAATTACAAGGATACCATCCATTGGAGTAACAAAAACTCGACAATAGACTACCTTCCCTAATGACAAGGTTACCATCCATTGGAATAACAAAAATCTCGACAACAGACTATCTTCCATAATGACAAGGCTAACATCCAACGAAATAACAAAAATATCGACAACAAACTACCTTCCATAATGACAAGGCTACCATCCATTGGAGTAACAAAAATATCGATAACACACTATGTTCCATAATGACAAGGCTACCATCCATTGGAGTAACAAAAATATCGACAACAGACTACCTTCCATAATGACAAGGCTAACCTCCATTAGACTATCAAAAATCTCGGCAGCAGACTACCTTTCATAATGACAAGGCTACCATCCATTGGAGTAACAAAAATCTCGACAACAAACTAACTTCCATAATTACAAGGCTACCATCCATTAGAGTAACAAATATCTCGACATTAGACTACCTTCCATAATGATAAGGCTACCATCCATTGGACTCTTAAAATCCTCGACAACAGACTACCTTCCATAATGACAAGGCTACCATCCAATGGAATACCAAAAATCTCAACAACAGACTACTTCCATAATGACAAGGCTACCATCCATTGGAGTAACAAAAATCTAAACTACAGACTACCTTCCATAATGACAAGGCTACCATCCATTGGAGTAACAAAAATCTCGACAACAGACTAACTTCCATAATTACAAGGCTACCATCCATTGTAGTAACAAATATCTCGACAAAAGACTACCTTCCATAATAACAAGGCTACCATCCATTGGAGTAACCAAAATATTGACAATAGAATACCTTCTATAATGACAAGGCTATCATCCATTAGAGTAACAAAAATCTCGACAACAAACTACCTTCCATAATGAAAAGGGCACCATCTATTGGAGTAACAAAAATATCGACAACAAACTACCTTCAATAATGACAAGGCTACTATCCATTGGAGTATTAAAAATATCGACAACAAACTACCTTCCATAATTACAAGGATACCATCCATTGGAGTAACAAAAAATCGACAACAGACTACCTTCCATAATGACAAGGTTACCATCCATTAGAATAACAAAAATCTCGACAACAGACTACCTTCAATAATGACAAGGCTACCATCCAACGAAATAACAAAAATCTCGACAACAGATTTCCTTCCATAATGAGAAGGCTACAATCCATTGGAGTAGCAAAATTCTCGACAAGAGACTACCTTCCATAATGACAAGTCTACCATCCATTGGAGTAACAAAAATCTCGACCTCAGAATACCTTACATAAGGACAATGCTACCATCCATTGGAGTAACAAAAATAACACCAACAAACTACGTTCCGTAATGATAAGGCTACCATCCATTGAAGTAACAAAAATCTCGACAACAGACTACCTTCCATAATGACAAGGATACCATCCATTAGACCATCAAAAATCTCGATAGCAGACTACCTTTCATAATGACAAGTCTACCATACATTGGAGTAACAAAAATCTCGACAACAGACTAACTTCCATAATGATAAGGCTACCATCCATTGGACTATCAAAATCCTCGACAACAAACTACCTTCCATAATGACAAGGCTGCCATTCATTGGAGTTTTAAAAATATCGACAACAGAATACCTTCCATAATGACAAGGCTACCATCCATTGGAGTAACCAAAATATTGACAATAGTCTACCTTCTATAATGACAAGGCTAGCATCCATTGGAGTAACAAAAATCTCGACAACAAACTACCTTCCATAATAACAAGGCTACCATTCATTGGAGTAACCAAAATATCGACAATAGAATACCTTCAATAATGACAAGGCTATCATCCATTAGAGTAACAAAAATCTCAAAAACAAACTACCTTCCAAAATGAAAAGGGTACCATCCATTGGAGTAACAGAAATATCGACAACAAACTACCTTCCATAATGACAAGGCTACCATTCATTGGAGTATTAAAAATATCGACAACAAACTACCTTCCATAATTACAAGGATACCATCCATTGGAGTAACAAAAACTCGACAACAGAATACCTTCCATAATGACAAGGTTACCATCCATTGGAATAACTAAAATCTCGACAACAGACTACCTTCCATAATGACAAGGCTACCATCCAACGAAATAACAAAAATCTCGACAACAGACTACCTTCTATAATGAGAAGGCTACCATCCATTGGAGTAGCAAAATTCTCGACAACAGACTACCTTCCATAATGACAAGGCTACTATCCATTGGAGTAACAAAAATCTCGACATCAGACTACGTTCCGTAATGACAAGGCTACCATCCATTGGAGTAACAAAAATCTCGACAACAGACTACCTTCCATAATGACAAGGATACCATCCAATGGAATACCAAAAATCTCAACAACAGACTACTTCCATAATGACAAGGCTACCATCCATTGGAGTAACAAAAATCAGAACTACAAACTACCTTCCATAATGACAAGGCTACCATCCATAGGAGTAACAAAAATCTCGACAACAGACTAACTTCCATAATTACAAGGCTACCATCCATTGGAGTAACAAATATCTCGACAAAAGACTACCTTCCACAATAACAAGGCTAGCATCCATTGTAGTAACCAAATATCTTGACAAAAGACTACCTTCCATAATAATAAGGCTACCATCCATTGGAGTAACCAAAATATCGACAGTAGACTACCTTCTATAATGACAAGGCTAGCAACCATTGGAGTAACAAAAATCTCGACAACAAACTACCTTCCATAATGAAAAGGGTACCATCGATTAGAGTAGCAAAAATATCGACAACAAACTAACTTCCATAATGACAAGGCTACCATCCATTGGAGTAACAAAAATCTCGACATCAGACTACGTTCCGTAATGACAAGGCTACCATCCATTGGAGTAACAAAAATCTCGACAACAGACAACCTTCCATAATGACAAGGATACCATCCATTAGACCATCAAAAATCTCGACAGCAGACTACCTTTTATAATGACAAGGCACTTATTCATTGGAGTAACAAAAATCTCGACAATAGACAACCTTTCATAATGACAAGGCTACCATCCATTGGAGTAACAAAAATCTTGACAATAGACTAACTTCCATAATTACAAGGCTACCATCCATTGGAGTAACAAATATCTCGACAACAGACTACCTTACATAATGACAATGCTACCATCCATTGGAGTAACAAAAATATCGACAACACACTATGTTCCATAATGACAAGGCTACCATCCATTGGAGTAACAAAAATCTCGATAACAGACTACCTTCCATAATGACAAGGCTACCATCCATTATACTATCAAAAATCTCGACAGCAGAGTACCTTTCATAATGACAAGGCTACCATCCATTGGAGTAACAAAAATATCGACAACAGACTAACTTCCATAATTACAAGGCTACCATCCATTAGAGTAACAAATATCTCGACATTAGACTACCTTCCATAATGATAAGGCTACCATCCATTGGACTCTTAAAATCCTCGACAACAGACTACCTTCCATAATGACAAGGCTACCATCCAATGGAATACCAAAAATCTCAACAACAGACTAATTCCTTAATGACAAGGATACCATCCATTGGAGTAACAAAAATCTAAACTACAAACTACCTTCCATAATGACAAGGCTACCATCCATTGGAGTAACAAAAATCTCGACAACAGACTAACTTCCATAATTACAAGGCTACCATCCATTGTAGTAACAAATATCTCGACAAAAGACTACCTTCCATAATAACAAGGCTACCATCCATTGGAGTAACCAAAATATTGACAATAGAATACCTTCTATAATGACAAGGCTATCATCCATTAGAGTAACAAAAATCTCGACAACAAACTACCTTCCATAATGAAAAGGGCACCATCTATTGGAGTAACAAAAATATCGACAACAAACTACCTTCAATAATGACAAGGCTACTATCCATTGGAGTATTAAAAATATCGACAACAAACTACCTTCCATAATTATAAGGATACCATCCATTGGAGTAACAAAAACTCGACAACAGACTACCTTCCATAATGACAAGGTTACCATCCATTAGAATAACAAAAATCTCGACAACAGACTACCTTCCATAATGACAAGACTACCATCCAACGAAATAACAAAAATCTCGACAACAGACTACCTTCCATAATGAGAAGGCTACAATCCATTGGAGTAGCAAAATTCTCGATAAGATACTACCTTCCATAATGACAAGTCTACCATCCATTGGAGTAACAAAAATCTCGACATCAGAATACCTTACATAATGACAATGCTACCATCCATTGGAGTAACAAAAATATCAACAACAAACTATGTTCCGTAATGATAAGGCTACCATCCATTGAAGTAACAAAAATCTCGACAACAGACTACCTTCCATAATGACAAGGATACCATCCATTAGACCATCAAAAATCTCGATAGCAGACTACCTTTCATAATGACAAGTCTACCATACATTGGAGTAACAAAAATCTCGACAACAGACTAACTTCCATAATGATAAGGCTACCATCCACTGGACTATCAAAATCCTCGACAACAGACTACCTTCGATAATGACAAGGCTACCATCCAATGGAATACCAAAAATCTCAACAACAGAATACCTTCCATAATGACAAGGCTACCATCCATTGGAGTAACCAAAATATTGACAATATACTACCTTCTATAATGACAAGGCTAGCATCCATTGGAGTAACAAAAATCTCGACAACAAACTACCTTCCATAATAACAAGGCTACCATTCATTGGAGTAACCAAAATATTGACAATAGAATACCTTCAATAATGACAAGGCTATCATCCATTAGAGTAACAAAAATCTCAAAAACAAACTACCTTCCATAATGAAAAGGGTACCATCCATTGGAGTAACAGAAATATCGACAACAAACTACCTTCCATAATGACAAGGCTACCATTCATTGGAGTATTAAAAATATCGACAACAAACTACCTTCCATAATTACAAGGATACCATCCATTAGAGTAACAAAAACTCGACAACAGAATACCTTCCATAATGACAAGGTTACCATCCATTGGAATAACTAAAATCTCGACAACAGACTACCTTCCATAATGACAAGGCTACCATCCAACGAAATAACAAAAATCTCGACAACAGACTACCTTCTATAATGAGAAGGCTACCATCCATTGGAGTAGCAAAATTCTCGACAACAGACTACCTTCCATAATGACAAGGCTACTATCCATTGGAGTAACAAAAATCTCGACATCAGACTACGTTCCGTAATGACAAGGCTACCATCCATTGGAGTAACAAAAATCTCGACAACAGACTACCTTCCATAATGACAAGGATACCATCCATTAGACCATCAAAAATCTCGACAGCAGACTACCTTTTATAATGACAAGGCACTTATTCATTGGAGTAACAAAAATCTCGACAATAGACAACCTTTCATAATGACAAGGCTACCATCCATTGGAGTAACAAAAATCTCGACAATAGACTAACTTCCATAATTACAAGGCTACCATCCATTGGAGTAACAAATATCTCGACAACAGACTACCTTACATAATGACAATGCTACCATCCATTGGAGTAACAAAAATACCGACAACACACTATGTTCCATAATGACAAGGCTACCATCCATTAGAGAAACAAATATCTCGACAACAGACTACCTTCCATAATGATTAGGCTACCATCCATTGGACTATCAAAATCCTCGACAATAGACTACCTTCCATAATGACAAGGCTACCATCCAATGGAATACCAAAAATCTCAACAACAGACTACTTCCATAATGACAAGGCTGCCATCCATTGGAGTAACAAAAATCAGAACTACAAACTACCTTCCATAATGACAAGGCTACCATCCATAGGAGTAACAAAAATCTCGACAACAGACTAACTTCCATAATTACAAGGCTACCATCCATTGGAGTAACAAATATCTCGACAAAAGACTACCTTCCACAATAACAAGGCTAGCATCCATTGTAGTAACCAAATATCTTGACAAAAGACTACCTTCCATAATAATAAGGCTACCATCCATTGGAGTAACCAAAATATCGACAGTAGACTACCTTCTATAATGACAAGGCTAGCAACCATTGGAGTAACAAAAATCTCGACAACAAACTACCTTCCATAATGAAAAGGGTACCATCCATTAGAGTAGCAAAAATATCGACAACAAACTAACTTCCATAATGACAAGGCTACCATCCATTGGAGTAACAAAAATCTCGACATCAGACTACGTTCCGTAATGACAAGGCTACCATCCATTGGAGTAACAAAAATCTCGACAACAGACAACCTTCCATAATGACAAGGATACCATCCATTAGACCATCAAAAATCTCGACAGCAGACTACCTTTTATAATGACAAGGCACTTATTCATTGGAGTAACAAAAATCTCGACAATAGACAACCTTTCATAATGACAAGGCTACCATCCATTGGAGTAACAAAAATCTTGACAATAGACTAACTTCCATAATTACAAGGCTACCATCCATTGGAGTAACAAATATCTCGACAACAGACTACCTTACATAATGACAATGCTACCATCCATTGGATTAACAAAAAGATCGACAACACACTATGTTCCATAATGACAAGGCTACCATCCATTGGAGTAACAAAAATCTCGATAACAGACTACCTTCCATAATGACAAGGCTACCATCCATTAGACTATCAAAAATCTCGACAGCAGAGTACCTTTCATAATGACAAGGCTACCATCCATTGGAGTAAAAAAAATCTTGACAACAGACTAACTTCCATAATTACAAGGCTACCATCCATTAGAGAAACAAATATCTCGACAACAAACTACCTTCCATAATGATTAGGCTACCATCCATTGGACTATCAAAATCCTCGACAATAGACTACCTTCCATAATGACAAGGCTACCATCCAATGGAATACCAAAAATCTCAACAATAGACTACTTCCATAATGACAAGGCTACCATCCATTGGAGTAACAAAAATCAGAACTACAAACTACTATCCATAATGACAAGGCTAACATCCATAGGAGTAACAAAAATCTCGACAACAGACTAACTTCCATAATTACAAGGCTACCATCCATTGGAGTAACAAATATCTCGACAAAAGACTACCTTCCATAATAACAAGGCTAGCATCCATTGTAGTAACCAAATATCTTGACAAAAGACTACCTTCCATAATAATAAGGCTACCATCCATTGGAGTAACCAAAATATCGACAGTAGACTACCTTCTATAATGACAAGGCTAGCAACCATTGGAGTAACAAAAATCTCGACAACAAACTACCTTCCATAATGAAAAGGGTACCATCCATTAGAGTAGCAAAAATATCGACAACAAACTAACTTCCATAATGACAAGGCTACCATCCATTAGAGTAACAAAAATCTCGACATCAGACTACGTTCCGTAATGACAAGGCTACCATCCATTGGAGTAACAAAAATCTCGACAACAGACAACCTTCCATAATGACAAGGATACCATCCATTAGACCATCAAAAATCTCGACAGCAGACTACCTTTTATAATGACAAGGCACTTATTCATTGGAGTAACAAAAATCTCGACAATAGACAACCTTTCATAATGACAAGGCTACCATCCATTGGAGTAACAAAAATCTTGACAATAGACTAACTTCCATAATTACAAGGCTACCATCCATTGGAGTAACAAATATCTCGACAACAGACTACCTTACATAATGACAATGCTACCATCCATTGGAGTAACAAAAATATCGACAACACACTATGTTCCATAATGACAAGGCTACCATCCATTGGAGTAACAAAAATCTCGATAACAGACTACCTTCCATAATGACAAGGCTACCATCCATTAGACTATCAAAAATATCGACAGCAGAGTACCTTTCATAATGACAAGGCTACCATCCATTGGAGTAACAAAAATCTCGACAACAGACTAACTTCCATAATTACAAGGCTACCATCCATTAGAGTAACAAATATCTCGACATTAGACTACCTTCCATAATGATAAGGCTACCATCCATTGGACTCTTAAAATCCTCGACAACAGACTACCTTCCATAATGACAAGGCTACCATCCAATGGAATACCAAAAATCTCAACAATAGACTACTTCCATAATGACAAGGCTACCATCCATTGGAGTAACAAAAATCAGAACTACAAACTACTATCCATAATGACAAGGCTAACATCCATAGGAGTAACAAAAATCTCGACAACAGACTAACTTCCATAATTACAAGGCTACCATCCATTGGAGTAACAAATATCTCGACAAAAGACTACCTTCCATAATAACAAGGCTAGCATCCATTGTAGTAACCAAATATCTTGACAAAAGACTACCTTCCATAATAATAAGGCTACCATCCATTGGAGTAACCAAAATATCGACAGTAGACTACCTTCTATAATGACAAGGCTAGCAACCATTGGAGTAACAAAAATCTCGACAACAAACTACCTTCCATAATGAAAAGGGTACCATCCATTAGAGTAGTAAAAATATCGACAACAAACTAACTTCCATAATGACAAGGCTACCATCCATTGGAGTAACAAAAATCTCGACATCAGACTACGTTCCGTAATGACAAGGCTACCATCCATTGGAGTAACAAAAATCTCGACAACAGACAACCTTCCATAATGACAAGGATACCATCCATTAGACCATCAAAAATCTCGACAGCAGACTACCTTTTATAATGACAAGGCCCTTATTCATTGGAGTAACAAAAATCTCGACAATAGACAACCTTTCATAATGACAAGGCTACCATCCATTGGAGTAACAAAAATCTTGACAATAGACTAACTTCCATAATTACAAGGCTACCATCCATTGGAGTAACAAATATCTCGACAACAGACTACCTTACATAATGACAATGCTACCATCCATTGGAGTAACAAAAATATCGACAACACACTATGTTCCATAATGACAAGGCTACCATCCATTGGAGTATCAAAAATCTCGATAACAGACTACCTTCCATAATGACAAGGCTACCATCCATTAGACTATCAAAAATCTCGACAGCAGAGTACCTTTCATAATGACAAGGCTACCATCCATTGGAGTAACAAAAATCTCGACAACAGACTAACTTCCATAATTACAAGGCTACCATCCATTAGAGTAACAAATATCTCGACATTAGACTACCTTCCATAATGATAAGGCTACCATCCATTGGACTCTTAAAATCCTCGACAACAGACTACCTTCCATAATGACAAGGCTACCATCCAATGGAATACCAAAAATCTCAACAACAGACTAATTCCTTAATGACAAGGATACCATCCATTGGAGTAACAAAAATCTAAACTACAAACTACCTTCCATAATGACAAGGCTACCATCCATTGGAGTAACAAAAATCTCGACAACAGACTAACTTCCATAATTACAAGGCTACCATCCATTGTAGTAACAAATATCTCGACAAAAGACTACCTTCCATAATAACAAGGCTACCATCCATTGGAGTAACCAAAATATTGACAATAGAATACCTTCTATAATGACAAGGCTATCATCCATTAGAGTAACAAAAATCTCGACAACAAACTACCTTCCATAATGAAAAGGGCACCATCTATTGGAGTAACAAAAATATCGACAACAAACTACCTTCAATAATGACAAGGCTACTATCTATTGGAGTATTAAAAATATCGACAACAAACTACCTTCCATAATTACAAGGATACCATCCATTGGAGTAACAAAAACTCGACAACAGACTACCTTCCATAATGACAAGGTTACCATCCATTAGAATAACAAAAATCTCGACAACAGACTACCTTCCATAATGACAAGACTACCATCCAACGAAATAACAAAAATCTCGACAACAGACTACCTTCCATAATGAGAAGGCTACAATCCATTGGAGTAGCAAAATTCTCGACAACATACTACCTTCCATAATGACAAGTCTACCATCCATTGGAGTAACAAAAATCTCGACATCAGAATACCTTACATAATGACAATGCTACCATCCATTGGAGTAACAAAAATATCAACAACAAACTATGTTCCGTAATGATAAGGCTACCATCCATTGAAGTAACAAAAATCTCGACAACAGACTACCTTCCATAATGACAAGGATACCATCCATTAGACCATCAAAAATCTCGATAGCAGACTACCTTTCATAATGACAAGTCTACCATACATTGGAGTAACAAAAATCTCGACAACAGACTAACTTCCATAATGATAAGGCTACCATCCACTGGACTATCAAAATCCTCGACAACAGACTACCTTCGATAATGACAAGGCTACCATCCAATGGAATACCAAAAATCTCAACAACAGAATACCTTCCATAATGACAAGGCTACAATCCATTGGAGTAACCAAAATATTGACAATAGACTACCTTCTATAATGACAAGGCTAGCATCCATTGGAGTAACAAAAATCTCGACAACAAACTACCTTCCATAATAACAAGGCTACCATTCATTGGAGTAACCAAAATATTGACAATAGAATACCTTCAATAATGACAAGGCTATCATCCATTAGAGTAACAAAAATCTCAAAAACAAACTACCTTCCATAATGAAAAGGGTACCATCCATTGGAGTAACAGAAATATCGACAACAAACTACCTTCCATAATGACAAGGCTACCATTCATTGGAGTATTAAAAATATCGACAACAAACTACCTTCCATAATTACAAGGATACCATCCATTGGAGTAACAAAAACTCGACAACAGAATACCTTCCATAATGACAAGGTTACCATCCATTGGAATAACTAAAATCTCGACAACAGACTACCTTCCATAATGACAAGGCTACCATCCAACGAAATAACAAAAATCTCGACAACAGACTACCTTCTATAATGAGAAGGCTACCATCCATTGGAGTAGCAAAATTCTCGACAACAGACTACCTTCCATAATGACAAGGCTACTATGCATTGGAGTAACAAAAATCTCGACATCAGACTACGTTCCGTAATGACGAGGCTACCATCCATTGGAGTAACAAAAATCTCGACAACAGACTACCTTCCATAATGACTAGGATACCATCCATTAGACCATCAAAAATCTCGACAGCAGACTACCTTTTATAATGACAAGGCACTTATTCATTGGAGTAACAAAAATCTCGACAATAGACAACCTTTCATAATGACAAGGCTACCATCCATTGGAGTAACAAAAATCTTGACAATAGACTAACTTCCATAATTACAAGGCTACCATCCATTGGAGTAACAAATATCTCGACAACAGACTACCTTACATAATGACAATGCTACCATCCATTGGAGTATCAAAAATATCGACAACACACTATGTTCCATAATGACAAGGCTACCATCCATTGGAGTAACAAAAATCTCGATAACAGACTACCTTCCATAATGACAAGGCTACCATCCATTAGACTATCAAAAATCTCGACAGCAGAGTACCTTTCATAATGACAAGGCTACCATCCATTGGAGTAACAAAAATCTCGACAACAGACTAACTTCCATAATTACAAGGCTACCATCCATTAGAGTAACAAATATCTCGACATTAGACTACCTTCCATAATGATAAGGCTACCATCCATTGGACTCTTAAAATCCTCGACAACAGACTACCTTCCATAATGTCAAGGCTACCATCCAATGGAATACCAAAAATCTCAACAACAGACTAATTCCTTAATGACAAGGATACCATCCATTGGAGTAACAAAAATCTAAACTACAAACTACCTTCCATAATGACAAGGCTACCATCCATTGGAGTAACAAAAATCTCGACAACAGACTAACTTCCATAATTACAAGGCTACCATCCATTGTAGTAACAAATATCTCGACAAAAGACTACCTTCCATAATAACAAGGCTACCATCCATTGGAGTAACCAAAATATTGACAATAGAATACCTTCTATAATGACAAGGCTATCATCCATTAGAGTAACAAAAATCTCGACAACAAACTACCTTCCATAATGAAAAGGGCACCATCTATTGGAGTAACAAAAATATCGACAACAAACTACCTTCAATAATGACAAGGCTACTATCCATTGAAGTATTAAAAATATCGACAACAAACTACCTTCCATAATTACAAGGATACCATCCATTGGAGTAACAAAAACACGACAACAGACTACCTTCCATAATGACAAGGTTACCATCCATTAGAATAACAAAAATCTCGACAACAAACTACCTTCCATAATGACAAGACTACCATCCAACGAAATAACAAAAATCTCGACAACAGACTACCTTCCATAATGAGAAGGCTACAATCCATTGGAGTAGCAAAATTCTCGACAACATACTACCTTCCATAATGACAAGTCTACCATCCATTGGAGTAACAAAAATCTCGACATCAGAATACCTTACATAATGACAATGCTACCATCCATTGGAGTAACAAAAATATCAACAACAAACTATGTTCCGTAATGATAAGGCTACCATCCATTGAAGTAACAAAAATCTCGACAACAGACTACCTTCCATAATGACAAGGATACCATCCATTAGACCATCAAAAATCTCGATAGCAGACTACCTTTCATAATGACAAGTCTACCATACATTGGAGTAACAAAAATCTCGACAACAGACTAACTTCCATAATGAAAAGGCTACCATCCACTGGACTATCAAAATCCTCGACAACAGACTACCTTCGATAATGACAAGGCTACCATCCAATGGAATACCAAAAATATCAACAACAGAATACCTTCCATAATGACAAGGCTACCATCCATTGGAGTAACCAAAATATTGACAATAGACTACCTTCTATAATGACAAGGCTAGCATCCATTGGAGTAACAAAAATCTCGACAACAAACTACCTTCCATAATAACAAGGCTACCATTCATTGGAGTAACCAAAATATTGACAATAGAATACCTTCAATAATGACAAGGCTATCATCCATTAGAGTAACAAAAATCTCAAAAACAAACTACCTTCCATAATGAAAAGGGTACCATCCATTGGAGTAACAGAAATATCGACAACAAACTACCTTCCATAATGACAAGGCTACCATTCATTGGAGTATTAAAAATATCGACAACAAACTACCTTCCATAATTACAAGGATACCATCCATTGGAGTAACAAAAACTCGACAACAGAATACCTTCCATAATGACAAGGTTACCATCCATTGGAATAACTAAAATCTCGACAACAGACTACCTTCCATAATGACAAGGCTACCATCCAACGAAATAACAAAAATCTCGACAACAGACTACCTTCTATAATGAGAAGGCTACCATCCATTGGAGTAGCAAAATTCTCGACAACAGACTACCTTCCATAATGACAAGGCTACTATCCATTGGAGTAACAAAAATCTCGACATCAGACTACGTTCCGTAATGACAAGGCTACCATCCATTGGAGTAACAAAAATCTCGACAACAGACTACCTTCCATAATGACAAGGATACCATCCATTAGACCATCAAAAATCTCGACAGCAGACTACCTTTTATAATGACAAGGCACTTATTCATTGGAGTAACAAAAATCTCGACAATAGACAACCTTTCATAATGACAAGGCTACCATCCATTGGAGTAACAAAAATCTTGACAATAGACTAACTTCCATAATTACAAGGCTACCATCCATTGGAGTAACAAATATCTCGACAACAGACTACCTTACATAATGACAATGCTACCATCCATTGGAGTAACAAAAATATCGACAACACACTATGTTCCATAATGACAAGGCTACCATCCATTGGAGTAACAAAAATCTCGATAACAGACTACCTTCCATAATGACAAGGCTACCATCCATTAGACTATCAAAAATCTCGACAGCAGAGTACCTTTCATAATGACAAGGCTACCATCCATTGGAGTAACAAAAATCTCGACAACAGACTAACTTCCATAATTACAAGGCTACCATCCATTAGAGTAACAAATATCTCGACATTAGACTACCTTCCATAATGATAAGGCTACCATCCATTGGACTCTTAAAATCCTCGACAACAGACTACCTTCCATAATGACAAGGCTACCATCCAATGGAATACCAAAAATCTCAACAACAGACTAATTCCTTAATGACAAGGATACCATCCATTGGAGTAACAAAAATCTAAACTACAAACTACCTTCCATAATGACAAGGCTACCATCCATTGGAGTAACAAAAATCTCGACAACAGACTAACTTCCATAATTACAAGGCTACCATCCATTGTAGTAACAAATATCTCGACAAAAGACTACCTTCCATAATAACAAGGCTACCATCCATTGGAGTAACCAAAATATTGACAATAGAATACCTTCTATAATGACAAGGCTATCATCCATTAGAGTAACAAAAATCTCGACAACAAACTACCTTCCATAATGAAAAGGGCACCATCTATTGGAGTAACAAAAATATCGACAACAAACTACCTTCAATAATGACAAGGCTACTATCCATTGGAGTATTAAAAATATCGACAACAAACTACCTTCCATAATTACAAGGATACCATCCATTGGAGTAACAAAAACTCGACAACAGACTACCTTCCATAATGACAAGGTTACCATCCATTAGAATAACAAAAATCTCGACAACAGACTACCTTCCATAATGACAAGACTACCATCCAACGAAATAACAAAAATCTCGACAACAGACTACCTTCCATAATGAGAAGGCTACAATCCATTGGAGTAGCAAAATTCTCGACAACATACTACCTTCCATAATGACAAGTCTACCATCCATTGGAGTAACAAAAATCACGACATCAGAATACCTTACATAATGACAATGCTACCATCCATTGGAGTAACAAAAATATCAACAACAAACTATGTTCCGTAATGATAAGGCTACCATCCATTGAAGTAACAAAAATCTCGACAACAGACTACCTTCCATAATGATAAGGATACCATCCATTAGACCATCAAAAATCTCGATAGCAGACTACCTTTCATAATGACAAGTCTACCATACATTGGAGTAACAAAAATCTCGACAACAGACTAACTTCCATAATGATAAGGCTACCATCCACTGGACTATCAAAATCCTCGACAACAGACTACCTTCGATAATGACAAGGCTACCATCCAATGGAATACCATAAATCTCAACAACAAAATACCTTCCATAATGACAAGGCTACCATCCATTGGAGTAACCAAAATATTGACAATAGACTACCTTCTATAATGACAAGGCTAGCATCCATTGGAGTAACAAAAATCTCGACAACAAACTACCTTCCATAATAACAAGGCTACCATTCATTGGAGTAACCAAAATATTGACAATAGAATACCTTCAATAATGACAAGGCTATCATCCATTAGAGTAACAAAAATCTCAAAAACAAACTACCTTCCATAATAAAAAGGGTACCATCCATTGGAGTAACAGAAATATCGACAACAAACTACCTTCCATAATGACAAGGCTACCATTCATTGGAGTATTAAAAATATCGACAACAAACTACCTTCCATAATTACAAGGATACCATCCATTGGAGTAACAAAAACTCGACAACAGAATACCTTCCATAATGACAAGGTTACCATCCATTGGAATAACTAAAATCTCGACAACAGACTACCTTCCATAATGACAAGGCTACCATCCAACGAAATAACAAAAATCTCGACAACAGACTACCTTCTATAATGAGAAGGCTACCATCCATTGGAGTAGCAAAATTCTCGACAACAGACTACCTTCCATAATGACAAGGCTACTATCCATTGGAGTAACAAAAATCTCGACATCAGACTACGTTCCGTAATGACAAGGCTACCATCCATTGGAGTAACAAAAATCTCGACAACAGACTACCTTCCATAATGACAAGGATACCATCCATTAGACCATCAAAAATCTCGACAGCAGACTACCTTTTATAATGACAAGGCACTTATTCATTGGAGTAACAAATATCTCGACAACAGACTACCTTACATAATGACAATGCTACCATCCATTGGATTAACAAAAAGATCGACAACACACTATGTTCCATAATGACAAGGCTACCATCCATTGGAGTAACAAAAATCTCGATAACAGACTACCTTCCATAATGACAAGGCTACCATCCATTAGACTATCAAAAATCTCGACAGCAGAGTACCTTTCATAATGACAAGGCTACCATCCATTGGAGTAAAAAAAATCTTGACAACAGACTAACTTCCATAATTACAAGGCTACCATCCATTAGAGAAACAAATATCTCGACAACAAACTACCTTCCATAATGATTAGGCTACCATCCATTGGACTATCAAAATCCTCGACAATAGACTACCTTCCATAATGACAAGGCTACCATCCAATGGAATACCAAAAATCTCAACAATAGACTACTTCCATAATGACAAGGCTACCATCCATTGGAGTAACAAAAATCAGAACTACAAACTACTATCCATAATGACAAGGCTAACATCCATAGGAGTAACAAAAATCTCGACAACAGACTAACTTCCATAATTACAAGGCTACCATCCATTGGAGTAACAAATATCTCGACAAAAGACTACCTTCCATAATAACAAGGCTAGCATCCATTGTAGTAACCAAATATCTTGACAAAAGACTACCTTCCATAATAATAAGGCTACCATCCATTGGAGTAACCAAAATATCGACAGTAGACTACCTTCTATAATGACAAGGCTAGCAACCATTGGAGTAACAAAAATCTCGACAACAAACTACCTTCCATAATGAAAAGGGTACCATCCATTAGAGTAGCAAAAATATCGACAACAAACTAACTTCCATAATGACAAGGCTACCATCCATTGGAGTAACAAAAATCTCGACATCAGACTACGTTCCGTAATGACAAGGCTACCATCCATTGGAGTAACAAAAATCTCGACAACAGACAACCTTCCATAATGACAAGGATACCATCCATTAGACCATCAAAAATCTCGACAGCAGACTACCTTTTATAATGACAAGGCACTTATTCATTGGAGTAACAAAAATCTCGACAATAGACAACCTTTCATAATGACAAGGCTACCATCCATTGGAGTAACAAAAATCTTGACAATAGACTAACTTCCATAATTACAAGGCTACCATCCATTGGAGTAACAAATATCTCGACAACAGACTACCTTACATAATGACAATGCTACCATCCATTGGAGTAACAAAAATATCGACAACACACTATGTTCCATAATGACAAGGCTACCATCCATTGGAGTAACAAAAATCACGATAACAGACTACCTTCCATAATGACAAGGCTACCATCCATTAGACTATCAAAAATCTCGACAGCAGAGTACCTTTCATAATGACAAGGCTACCATCCATTGGAGTAACAAAAATCTCGACAACAGACTAACTTCCATAATTACAAGGCTACCATCCATTAGAGTAACAAATATCTCGACATTAGACTACCTTCCATAATGATAAGGCTACCATCCATTGGACTCTTAAAATCCTCGACAACAGACTACCTTCCATAATGACAAGGCTACCATCCAATGGAATACCAAAAATCTCAACAACAGACTAATTCCTTAATGACAAGGATACCATCCATTGGAGTAACAAAAATCTAAACTACAAACTACCTTCCATAATGACAAGGCTACCATCCATTGGAGTAACAAAAATCTCGACAACAGACTAACTTCCATAATTACAAGGCTACCATCCATTGTAGTAACAAATATCTCGACAAAAGACTACCTTCCATAATAACAAGGCTACCATCCATTGGAGTAACCAAAATATTGACAATAGAATACCTTCTATAATGACAAGGCTATCATCCATTAGAGTAACAAAAATCTCGACAACAAACTACCTTCCATAATGAAAAGGGCACCATCTATTGGAGTAACAAAAATATCGACAACAAACTACCTTCAATAATGACAAGGCTACTATCCATTGGAGTATTAAAAATATCGACAACAAACTACCTTCCATAATTACAAGGATACCATCCATTGGAGTAACAAAAACTCGACAACAGACTACCTTCCATAATGACAAGGCTACCATCCAACGAAATAACAAAAATCTCGACAACAGACTACCTTCTATAATGAGAAGGCTACCATCCATTGGAGTAGCAAAATTCTCGACAACAGACTACCTTCCATAATGACAAGGCTACTATCCATTGGAGTAACAAAAATCTCGACATCAGACTACGTTCCGTAATGACAAGGCTACCATCCATTGGAGTAACAAAAATCTCGACAACATACTACCTTCCATAATGACAAGGATACCATCCATTAGACCATCAAAAATCTCGACAGCAGACTACCTTTTATAATGACAAGGCACTTATTCATTGGAGTAACAAATATCTCGACAACAGACTACCTTACATAATGAAAATGCTACCATCCATTGGAGTAACAAAAATATCGACAACACACTATGTTCCATAATGACAAGGCTACCATCCATTGGAGTAACAAAAATCTCGATAACAGACTACCTTCCATAATGACAAGGCTACCATTCATTAGACTATCAAAAATCTCGACAGCAGAGTACCTTTCATAATGACAAGGCTACCATCCGTTGGAGTAACAAAAATCTCGACAACAGACTAACTTCCATAATTACAAGGCTACCATCCATTAGAGTAACAAATATCTCGACATTAGACTACCTTCCATAATGATAAGGCTACCATCCATTGGACTCTTAAAATCCTCGACAACAGACTTCCTTCCATAATGACAAGGCTACCATCCAATGGAATACCAAAAATCTCAACAATAGACTACTTCCATAATGACAAGGCTACCATCCATTGGAGTAACAAAAATCAGAACTACAAACTACTATCCATAATGACAAGGCTAACATCCAGATGAGTAACAAAAATCTCGACAACAGACTAACTTCCATAATTACAAGGCTACCATCCATTGGAGTAACAAATATCTCGACAAAAGACTACCTTCCATAATAACAAGGCTAGCATCCATTGTAGTAACCAAATATATTGACAAAAGACTACCTTCCATAATAATAAGGCTACCATCCATTGGAGTAACCAAAATATCGACAGTAGACTACCTTCTATAATGACAAGGCTAGCAACCATTGGAGTAACAAAAATCTCGACAACAAACTACCTTCCATAATGAAAAGGGTACCATCCATTAGAGTAGCAAAAATATCGACAAAAAACTAACTTCCATAATGACAAGGCTACCATCCATTGGAGTAACAAAAATCTCGACATCAGACTACGTTCCGTAATGACAAGGCTACCATCCATTGGAGTAACAAAAATCTCGACAACAGACAACCTTCCATAATGACAAGGATACCATCCATTAGACCATCAAAAATCTCGACAGCAGACTACCTTTTATAATGACAAGGCACTTATTCATTGGAGTAACAAAAATCTCGACAATAGACAACCTTTCATAATGACAAGGCTACCATCCATTGGAGTAACAAAAATCTTGACAATAGACTAACTTCCATAATTACAAGGCTACCATCCATTGGAGTAACAAATATCTCGACAATAGACTACCTTACATAATGACAATGCTACCATCCATTGGAGTAACAAAAATATCGACAACACACTATGTTCCATAATGACAAGGCTACCATCCATTGGAGTAACAAAAATCACGATAACAGACTACCTTCCATAATGACAAGGCTACCATCCATTAGACTATCAAAAATCTCGACAGCAGAGTACCTTTCATAATGACAAGGCTACCATCCATTGGAGTAACAAAAATCTCGACAACAGACTAACTTCCATAATTACAAGGCTACCATCCATTAGAGTAACAAATATCTCGACATTAGACTACCTTCCATAATGATAAGGCTACCATCCATTGGACTCTTAAAATCCTCGACAACAGACTACCTTCCATAATGACAAGGCTACCATCCAATGGAATACCAAAAATCTCAACAACAGACTAATTCCTTAATGACAAGGATACCATCCATTGGAGTAACAAAAATCTAAACTACAAACTACCTTCCATAATGACAAGGCTACCATCCATTGGAGTAACAAAAATATCGACAACAGACTAACTTCCATAATTACAAGGCTACCATCCATTGTAGTAACAAATATCTCGACAAAAGACTACCTTCCATAATAACAAGGCTACCATCCATTGGAGTAACCAAAATATTGACAATAGAATACCTTCTATAATGACAAGGCTATCATCCATTAGAGTAACAAAAATCTCGACAACAAACTACCTTCCATAATGAAAAGGGCACCATCTATTGGAGTAACAAAAATATCGACAACAAACTACCTTCAATAATGACAAGGCTCCTATCCATTGGAGTATTAAAAATATCGACAACAAACTACCTTCCATAATTACAAGGATACCATCCATTGGAGTAACAAAAACTCGACAACAGACTACCTTCCATAATGACAAGGTAACCATCCATTAGAATAACAAAAATCTCGACAACGGACTACCTTCCATAATGACAAGACTACCATCCAACGAAATAACAAAAATCTCGACAACAGACTACCTTCCATAATGAGAAGGCTACAATCCATTGGAGTAGCAAAATTCTCGACAACATACTACCTTCCATAATGACAAGTCTACCATCCATTGGAGTAACAAAAATCTCGACATCAGAATACCTTACATAATGACAATGCTACCATCCATTGGAGTAACAAAAATATCAACAACAAACTATGTTCCGTAATGATAAGGCTACCATCCATTGAAGTAACAAAAATCTCGACAACAGACTACCTTCCATAATGACAAGGATACCATCCATTAGACCATCAAAAATCTCGATAGCAGACTACCTTTCATAATGACAAGTCTACCATACATTGGAGTAACAGAAATCTCGACAACAGACTAACTTCCATAATGATAAGGCTACCATCCACTGGACTATCAAAATCCTCGACAACAGACTACCTTCGATAATGACAAGGCTACCATCCAATGGAATACCAAAAATCTCAACAACAGAATACCTTCCATAATGACAAGGCTACCATCCATTGGAGTAACCAAAATATTGACAATAGACTACCTTCTATAATGACAAGGCTAGCATCCATTGGAGTAACAAAAATCTCGACAACAAACTACCTTCCATAATAACAAGGCTACCATTCATTGGAGTAACCAAAATATTGACAATAGAATACCTTCAATAATGACAAGGCTATCATCCATTAGAGTAACAAAAATCTCAAAAACAAACTACCTTCCATAATGAAAAGGGTACCATCCATTGGAGTAACAGAAATATCGACAACAAACTACCTTCCATAATGACAAGGCTACCATTCATTGGAGTATTAAAAATATCGACAACAAACTACCTTCCATAATTACAAGGATACCATCCATTGGAGTAACAAAAACTCGACAACAGAATACCTTCCATAATGACAAGGTTACCATCCATTGGAATAACTAAAATCTCGACAACAGACTACCTTCCATAATGACAAGGCTACCATCCAACGAAATAACAAAAATCTCGACAACAGACTACCTTCTATAATGAGAAGGCTACCATCCATTGGAGTAGCAAAATTCTCGACAACAGACTACCTTCCATAATGACAAGGCTACTATCCATTGGAGTAACAAAAATCTCGACATCAGACTACGTTCCGTAATGACAAGGCTACCATCCATTGGAGTAACAAAAATCTCGACAACAGACTACCTTCCATAATGACAAGGATACCATCCATTAGACCATCAAAAATCTCGACAGCAGACTACCTTTTATAATGACAAGGCACTTATTCATTGGAGTAACAAAAATCTCGACAATAGACAACCTTTCATAATGACAAGGCTACCATCCATTGGAGTAACAAAAATCTCGACAATAGACTAACTTCCATAATTACAAGGCTACCATCCATTGGAGTAACAAATATCTCGACAACAGACTACCTTACATAATGACAATGCTACCATCCATTGGAGTAACAAAAATACCGACAACACACTATGTTCCATAATGACAAGGCTACCATCCATTAGAGAAACAAATATCTCGACAACAGACTACCTTCCATAATGATTAGGCTACCATCCATTGGACTATCAAAATCCTCGACAATAGACTACCTTCCATAATGATAAGGCTACCATCCAATGGAATACCAAAAATCTCAACAACAGACTACTTCCATAATGACAAGGCTACCATCCATTGGAGTAACAAAAATCAGAACTACAAACTACCTTCCATAATGACAAGGCTACCATCCATAGGAGTAACAAAAATCTCGACAACAGACTAACTTCCATAATTACAAGGCTACCATCCATTGGAGTAACAAATATCTCGACAAAAGACTACCTTCCACAATAACAAGGCTAGCATCCATTGTAGTAACCAAATATCTTGACAAAAGACTACCTTCCATAATAATAAGGCTACCATCCATTGGAGTAACCAAAATATCGACAGTAGACTACCTTCTATAATGACAAGGCTAGCAACCATTGGAGTAACAAAAATCTCAACAACAAACTACCTTCCATAATGAAAAGGGTACCATCCATTAGAGTAGCAAAAATATCGACAACAAACTAACTTCCATAATGACAAGGCTACCATCCATTGGAGTAACAAAAATCTCGACATCAGACTACGTTCCGTAATGACAAGGCTACCATCCATTGGAGTAACAAAAATCTCGACAACAGACAACCTTCCATAATGACAAGGATACCATCCATTAGACCATCAAAAATCTCGACAGCAGACTACCTTTTATAATGACAAGGCACTTATTCATTGGAGTAACAAAAATCTCGACAATAGACAACCTTTCATAATGACAAGGCTACCATCCATTGGAGTAACAAAAATCTTGACAATAGACTAACTTCCATAATTACAAGGCTACCATCCATTGGAGTAATAAATATCTCGACAACAGACTACCTTACATAATGACAATGCTACCATCCATTGGATTAACAAAAATATCGACAACACACTATGTTCCATAATGACAAGGCTACCATCCATTGGAGTAACAAAAATCTCGATAACAGACTACCTTCCATAATGACAAGGCTACCATCCATTAGACTATCAAAAATCTCGACAGCAGAGTACCTTTCATAATGACATGGCTACCATCAATTGGAGTAAAAAAAATCTTGACAACAGACTAACTTCCATAATTACAAGGCTACCAACCATTAGAGAAACAAATATCTCGACAACAAACTACCTTCCATAATGATTAGGCTACCATCCATTGGACTATCAAAATCCTCGACAATAGACTACCTTCCATAATGACAAGGCTACCATCCAATGGAATACCAAAAATCTCAACAATAGACTACTTCCATAATGACAAGGCTACCATCCATTGGAGTAACAAAAATCAGAACTACAAACTACTATCCATAATGACAAGGCTAACATCCATAGGAGTAACAAAAATCTCGACAACAGACTAACTTCCATAATTACAAGGCTACCATCCTTTGGAGTAACAAATATCTCGACAAAAGACTACCTTCCATAATAACAAGGCTAGCATCCATTGTAGTAACCAAATATCTTGACAAAAGACTACCTTCCATAATAATAAGGCTACCATCCATTGGAGTAACCAAAATATCGACAGTAGACTACCTTCTATAATGACAAGGCTAGCAACCATTGGAGTAACAAAAATCTCGACAACAAACTACCTTCCATAATGAAAAGGGTTCCATCCATTAGAGTAGCAAAAATATCGACAACAAACTACCTTCCATAATGACAAGGCTACCATCCATTGGAGTATCAAAAATATCAACAACTAACTACCTTCCATAATGACAAGGATACCTTCCATTAGAGTTACAAAAATATCGACAACAGACTAGCTTCCACAATGACAAGGCTACCATCCATTGGAGTAACAAAGATAACAACAACAGACTACTTTCCATAATGAAAAGGCTTCCATCCATTGGAGTAACATTAATCTCGACAACAGACTAGCTTCCATAATGACAAGGCTACCATCCATTGGAGTAACATAAATCTCAATGAAAGACAACCTTACATAATGACAAGTCTACCATCCATTGGAGTAACATAAATCTCAATGAAAGACTACCTTCCATATTGACAAGTCTACCATCCATTGGAGTAACATAAATCTCAATGAAAGACTACCTTCCATAATGACAAGGCTATCATCCATTGGAGTAACAAAAATATCGAAAACATACTACATTCCATAATGACAAGGCTAGCATCCTTTGGAGTAAAAAAAATATCGATAATAGACTACCTTCCATAATGACAAGGCTACCATCCATTAGAGTAACAAAAATATTGACAATAAACTACCTTCCATAATTACAAGGCTACCATCCATTGGACTAAAAAAAATCTCAACGAAAGACTACCTTCCATAATGACAAGAATACCATCAAGTGGAGTAACAAAAATCTCAAAAGCAGACTAGCTTCCATAATTAAAAGGCTACCATCCATTGTAGTAACAAATATCTCGACAAAAGGCTACCTTCCATAATGACAAGGCTACCATCCATTGGAGTAACCAAAATATCGACAACAAACTACCTTCTATAATAACAAGGCTAGCATCCATTGGAGTAACAAAAATCTCGACAACAAACTACCTTCCATAATGAAAAGGATACCATCCATTGGAGTAACAAAAATATCGACAACAAACTACCTTCCATAATGACAATTCTACCATCCATTAGAGTATCAAAAATATTGACAACAAACTAACTTCCATAATGACAATGATACCATCCATTGGAATAACAAAAATATCGACTACAAACTACCTTCCATAATGACAAGGCTACCATCAAACGAAATAACAAAAATCTCGATAATAGACTACCTTCCATAAATACTCGGTTACCATCCATTGGAATAACAAAAATCTTGACAACAGATTACCTTCCATAATGACAAGGCTACCATCCAACGAAATAACAAAAATTTCGACAACATACAACCTTCCATAATGACAAGGTTACCATCAATTGGAATAAAAAAACACGACAACAAACTACCTTCCATAATGTCAAGGTTAACATACATTAGAGTATCCAAAATATCGATAATAGACTACCTTCAATTATTACAAGGCTACTATCCATTAGAGTAACAAAAACTCGACAACAGACTACCTTCCATAATGACAAGGTTACCATCCATTGAAATAAGAAAAATCTCGACAACAAACTACCTTCCATAATGATAAGGTTACCATCCATTGGAATAAAAAAAATCTCCCCAACAGACTACTTTCCATAATGACAAGGCTAACATCCAAAGAAATAACAAAAATCTCGACAACAAACTACCTTCCATAATGACAAGGTTACCATCCATTGGAATAACAACAAACTCGACAACAGACTACCTTCCATAATAACAAGGTTACCATCCATTGGAGTAACAAAAATCTCGACAACAGACTACCTTCCATAATTACAAGGCTACCATATATTGAAGTAACAAATATCTCGACAACAGACTACCTTCTATAATGACAACGCTATCATCCATTGGAGTAACAAAAATCACGACAACAACCTACCTTCCATAATGAAAAGGATACCATCCATTGGAGTAACAAAAATATCGACAACAAACTACCTTCCATAATGACGAGGCTACCATCCAATGGAATACCAAAAATCTCAACAATAGACTACTTCCATAATGACAAGGCTACCATCCATTGGAGTAACAAAAATCAGAACTACAAACTACTATCCATAATGACAAGGCTAACATCCTTAGGAGTAACAAAAATCTCGACAACAGACTAACTTCCATAATTACAAGGCTACCATCCTTTGGAGTAACAAATATCTCGACAAAAGACTACCTTCCATAATAACAAGGCTAGCATCCATTGTAGTAACCAAATATCTTGACAAAAGACTACCTTCCATAATAATAAGGCTACCATCCATTGGAGTAACCAAAATATCGACAGTAGACTACCTTCTATAATGACAAGGCTAGCAACCATTGGAGTAACAAAAATCTCGACAACAAACTACCTTCCATAATGAAAAGGGTTCCATCCATTAGAGTAGCAAAAATATCGACAACAAACTACCTTCCATAATGACAAGGCTACCATCCATTGGAGTATCAAAAATATCAACAACTAACTACCTTCCATAATGACAAGGATACCTTCCATTAGAGTAACAAAAATATCGACAACAGACTAGCTTCCACAATGACAAGGCTACCATCCATTGGAGTAACAAAGATAACAACAACAGACTACTTTCCATAATGAAAAGGCTTCCATCCATTGGAGTAACATTAATCTCGACAACAGACTAGCTTCCATAATGACAAGGCTACCATCCATTGGAGTAACATAAATCTCAATGAAAGACAACCTTACATAATGACAAGTCTACCATCCATTGGAGTAACATAAATCTCAATGAAAGACTACCTTCCATATTGACAAGTCTACCATCCATTGGAGTAACATAAATCTCAATGAAAGACTACCTTCCATAATGACAAGGCTATCATCCATTGGAGTAACAAAAATATCGAAAACATACTACATTCCATAATGACAAGGCTAGCATCCTTTGGAGTAAAAAAAATATCGATAATAGACTACCTTCCATAATGACAAGGCTACCATCCATTAGAGTAACAAAAATATTGACAATAAACTACCTTCCATAATTACAAGGCTACCATCCATTGGACTAAAAAAAATCTCAACGAAAGACTACCTTCCATAATGACAAGAATACCATCAAGTGGAGTAACAAAAATCTCGAAAGCAGACTAGCTTCCATAATTAAAAGGCTACCATCCATTGTAGTAACAAATATCTCGACAAAAGGCTACCTTCCATAATGACAAGGCTACCATCCATTGGAGTAACCAAAATATCGACAACAAACTACCTTCTATAATAACAAGGCTAGCATCCATTGGAGTAACAAAAATCTCGACAACAAACTACTTTCCATAATGAAAAGGATACCATCCATTGGAGTAACAAAAATATCGACAACAAACTACCTTCCATAATGACAATTCTACCATCCATTAGAGTATCAAAAATATTGACAACAAACTAACTTCCATAATGACAATGATACCATCCATTGGAATAACAAAAATATCGACTACAAACTACCTTCCATAATGACAAGGCTACCATCAAACGAAATAACAAAAATCTCGATAATAGACTACCTTCCATAAATACTCGGTTACCATCCATTGGAATAACAAAAATCTTGACAACAGATTACCTTCCATAATGACAAGGCTACCATCCAACGAAATAACAAAAATTTCGACAACATACAACCTTCCATAATGACAAGGTTACCATCAATTGGAATAAAAAAACACGACAACAAACTACCTTCCATAATGTCAAGGTTAACATACATTAGAGTATCCAAAATATCGATAATAGACTACCTTCAATTATTACAAGGCTACTATCCATTAGAGTAACAAAAACTCGACAACAGACTACCTTCCATAATGACAAGGTTACCATCCATTGAAATAAGAAAAATCTCGACAACAAACTACCTTCCATAATGATAAGGTTACCATCCATTGGAATAAAAAAAATCTCCCCAACAGACTACTTTCCATAATGACAAGGCTAACATCCAAAGAAATAACAAAAATCTCGACAACAAACTACCTTCCATAATGACAAGGTTACCATCCATTGGAATAACAACAAACTCGACAACAGACTACCTTCCATAATAACAAGGTTACCATCCATTGGAGTAACAAAAATCTCGACAACAGACTACCTTCCATAATTACAAGGCTACCATATATTGAAGTAACAAATATCTCGACAACAGACTACCTTCTATAATGACAACGCTATCATCCATTGGAGTAACAAAAATCACGACAACAACCTACCTTCCATAATGAAAAGGATACCATCCATTGGAGTAACAAAAATATCGACAACAAACTACCTTCCATAATGACGAGGCTACCATCCAATGGAATACCAAAAATCTCAACAATAGACTACTTCCATAATGACAAGGCTACCATCCATTGGAGTAACAAAAATCAGAACTACAAACTACTATCCATAATGACAAGGCTAACATCCTTAGGAGTAACAAAAATCTCGACAACAGACTAACTTCCATAATTACAAGGCTACCATCCTTTGGAGTAACAAATATCTCGACAAAAGACTACCTTCCATAATAACAAGGCTAGCATCCATTGTAGTAACCAAATATCTTGACAAAAGACTACCTTCCATAATAATAAGGCTACCATCCATTGGAGTAACCAAAATATCGACAGTAGACTACCTTCTATAATGACAAGGCTAGCAACCATTGGAGTAACAAAAATCTCGACAACAAACTACCTTCCATAATGAAAAGGGTACCATCCATTAGAGTAGAAAAAATATCGACAACAAACTACCTTCCATAATGACAAGGCTACCATCCATTGGAGTATCAAAAATATCAACAACTAACTACCTTCCATAATGACAAGGATACCTTCCATTAGAGTAACAAAAATATCGACAACAGACTAGCTTCCACAATGACAAGGCTACCATCCATTGGAGTAACAAAGATAACAACAACAGACTACTTTCCATAATGAAAAGGCTTCCATCCATTGGAGTAACATTAATCTCGACAACAGACTAGCTTCCATAATGACAAGGCTACCATCCATTGGAGTAACATAAATCTCAATGAAAGACAACCTTACATAATGACAAGTCTACCATCCATTGGAGTAACATAAATCTCAATGAAAGACTACCTTCCATATTGATAAGTCTACCATCCAATGGAGTAACATAAATCTCAATGAAAGACTACCTTCTATAATGACAAGGCTATCATCCATTGGAGTAACAAAAATATCGAAAACATACTACATTCCATAATGACAAGGCTACCATCCTTTGGAGTAACAAAAATATCGATAATAGACTACCTTCCATAATGACAAGGCTACCATCCATTAGAGTAACAAAAATATTGACAATAAACTACCTTCCATAATTACAAGGCTACCATCCATTGGAGTAACAAAAAACTCGACAAGAGACTACCTTCCATAATGACAAGGTTACCATCCATCGGAATAAGAAAAATCTCGACAACAGACTACGTTCCATAATGACAACGTTACCATCCATTGGAGTAACAAAAATATCGACAACAAACTACCTTTCATAATGACAAGGCTACCATCCATTGGACTATCAAAAATCTCGACAACAAACTACCTTCCATAATAACAAGGCTAGCATCCAGTGGAATAACAAAAATCTCAACAACAGACTACCTTCCATAATGACAAGGCTATCATCCATTGGTGTACCAAAAATCTGAACAATAGACTACCTTCCATAATGACAACACTACCATCCATTGGACTAAAAAAAATCTCAACGAAAGACTACCTTCCATAATGACAAGAATACCATCCAGTGGAGTAACAAAAATCTCGAAAACAGACTAACTTCCATAATTAAAAGGCTACCATCCATTGTAGTAACAAATATCTCGACAAAAGGCTACCTTCCATAATGACAAGGCTACCATCCATTGGAGTAACCAAAATATCAACAACAAACTACCTTCTATAATAACAAGGCTAGCATCCATTGGAGTAACAAATAACTCGACAACAAACTACCTTCCATAATGAAAAGGATACCATCCATTGGAGTAACAAAAATATCGACAACAAACTACCTTCCATAATGACAATTCTACCATCCATTAGAGTATCAAAAATATTGACAACAAACTAACTTCCATAATGACAATGATACCATCCATTGGAATAACAAAAATATCGACTACAAACTACCTTCCATAATGACAAGGCTACCATCAAACGAAATAACAAAAATCTCGATAATAGACTACCTTCCATAAATACTCGGTTACCATCCATTGGAATAACAAAAATCTTGACAACAGAAATAACAAAAATTTCGACAACATACAACCTTCCATAATGACAAGGTTACCATCAATTG
Organism: Vicia faba; assembly: GCA_948472305.1. NCBI lineage: Eukaryota > Viridiplantae > Streptophyta > Magnoliopsida > Fabales > Fabaceae > Vicia > Vicia faba. The sequence continues at coordinate 755,823,854 of OX451738.1, forward strand.
GAATATAAAAAACACGACAACAAACTACCTTCCATAATGTCAAGGTTAACATACATTAGAGTATCCAAAATATCGATAATAGACTACCTTCAATTATTACAAGGCTACTATCCATTGGAGTAACAAAAACTCGACAACAGACTACCTTCCATAATGACAAGGTTACCATCCATTGAAATAAGAAAAATCTCGACAACAAACTACCTTCCATAATGATAAGGTTACCATCCATTGGAATAAAAAAAATCTCCCCAACAGACTACTTTCCATAATGACAAGGCTAACATCCAAAGAAATAACAAAAATCTCGACAACAAACTACCTTCCATAATGACAAGGTTACCATCCATTGGAATAACAAAAAACTCGACAACAGACTACCTTCCATAATAACAAGGTTACCATCCATTGGAGTAACAAAAATCTCGACAACAGACTACCTTCCATAATTACAAGGCTACCATATATTGAAGTAACAAATATCTCGACAACAGACTACCTTCTATAATGACAACGCTATCATCCATTGGAGTAATAAAAATCACGACAACAAACTACCTTCCATAATGAAAAGGATACCATCCATTGGAGTAACAAAAATATCGACAACAAACTACCTTCCATAATGACAAGGCTACCATCCATTGGATTATCAAAAATATCGACAATAATCTACCTTCCATAATGACAAGGATACTTTCCGATAGAGTACTAAAAATTTCGACAACATACTAGCTTCCACAATGACAAGGCTACCATCCATTGAAGTAACAAAGATTTCGACAACAGACTACCTTCCATAATGAAAAGGCTACCATCCATTGGAGTAACATTAATGTCGACAACAGACTAGCTTCGATAATGACAAGGCTACCATCCATTGGAGTAACATAAATCTCAATGAAAGACTACCTTCCATAATGACAACTCTACCATCCATTGGAGTAACATAAATCTCAATGAAAGACTACCTTCTATAATGACAAGTCTACCATCCATTGGAGTAACATAAATCTCAACGAAAGACTACCTTCCATAATGACAAGGCTACCATCCATTGGAGTAACAAAATATCGACAACAGACTACATTCCATAATGACAACGCTACCATCCATTGAAGTAACAAAAATATCGAGAATTGACTACCTTCCATAATGAAAAGGTTACAATCCATTGGAATAAAAAAAACTCGACAACAAACTACCTTCCATAATGACAAGGTTACCATCCATTAGAGTATCAAAAGTTTGGACAACAGACTACCTTCCATAATTATAAGGGTACCATCCATTGGAATAACAAAAATCTTGACAACAAACTACCTTCCATAATGACAAGGCTACCATCCATTGGAATTACAAAAATCTCGACAAAAGACTACCTTCCATAATGACAAGGCTACCATCCAACGAAATAACAAAAATTTCGACAACCGACTACCTTCCATAATGACAAGGTTACCATCCATCGAAATAAAAAAAAACTCGACAAAAAACTACCTTCCATAATGACAAGGTTACCATCCATTGGAGTAACAAAAATATCGACAACAAACTACCTTCCATAATTACAAGGGTACCATCCATTGGAATAACAAAAATCTTGACAACAGACTTCCTTCCATAATGACAAGGTTACCATCCATTGGAATAACAAAAATCTCGACAACAGACTACCTTCCATAATGACATGGCTACCATCGATTAGACTATCAAAAATGTCGACAATAGACTACCTTCCATAATGACAAGGCTACCATCCATTGGAGTAACAAAAATCTCGGCAATTGACTAACTTCCATAATTACAAGGCTACCATCCATTGGAGTAACAAATATCTCGACAACAGACTACCTTCCATAATGACAAGGCTACCATCCATTGGACTATCAAAAATCTCGACAACAGACTAACTTCCATAATGACAAGGCTAGCATCCAGTGGAATAACAAAAATCTCAACAACAGACTACCTTCCATAATGACAAGGCTATCATCCATTGGAGTACCAAAAATCTGAACAATAGACTACCTTCCAAAATGACAACACTACCATCCATTAGACTAAAAAAAATCTCAACGAAAGACTACCTTCCATAATGACAAGGATACCATCCATTGGAGTAACAAAAATCTCGAAAACAGACTAACTTCCTTAATTACAAGGCTACCATCCATTGGAGTAACAAATATCTCGACAAAAGACTACCTTCCATAATGACAAGGCTACCATCCATTGGAGTAACCAAAATATCGACAACAGGCTACCTTCTATAATAACAAGGCTAGCATCCATTGGAGTAACAAAAATATCGACAACAAACTACCTTCCATAATGACAAGGCTACCATCAAATGGAATAACAAAAATCTCGACAATAGACTACCTTCCATAATTACCAGGTTACCATCCATTGGAATAACAAAAATCTCGACAACAGACTACCTTCTATAGAGACAAGGCTACCATCCAACGAAATAACAAAAATTTCGACAACAGACTACCTTCCATAATGACAAGGTTACCATTAATTGGAATAAAAAAAACTCGACAACAAACTACCTTCCATAATATCAAGGTTAACATACATTAGAGTAACAAAAATATCGATAATAGACTACCTTCAATTATTACAAGGCTGCTATCCATTGGAGTAACAAAAACTCGACAACAGACTACGTTCCATAATGACAAGGTTATCATCCATTAGAATAACAAAAATCTCGACAATAGACTACCTTCCATAATGATAAGGTTACCATCCATTGGAATAAAAAAAATCTCGCCAACAGACTACTTTCCATAATGACAAGGCTAACATCAAAAGAAATAACAAAAATCTCGACAACAAACTACCTTCCATAATGACAAGGTTACCATCCATTGGAGTAACAAAATACTCGACAACAGACTACCTTCCATAATTATAAGGCTACCATATATTGAAGTAACAAATATCTTGACAAAAGACTACCTTCCTTAATGACAAGGCTACTATCCATTGGAGTAACCAAAATATCGACAATATACTACCTTCTATAATGACAAGGCTATCATCCATTGGAGTAACAGAAATCACGACAACAAACTACCTTCCAGAATGAAAAGGATACCATCCATTGGAGTACAAATATTTCGACAACAAACTACCTTCCATAAAGAAAAGGCTACCATCCATTGGAGTAACATTAATGTCGACAACAGACTAGCTTCCATAATGACAAGGCTACCATCCATTGGAGAAACATAAATCTCAATGAAAGACTACCTTCCATAATGACAACTCTACCATCCATTGGAGTAACATAAATCTCAATGAAAGACTACCTTCCATAATGACAAGTCTACCATCCATTGGAGTAACATAAATCTCAACGAAAGACTACCTTCCATAATGATAAGGCTACCATCCATTGGAGTAACAAAATATCGACAACAGAATACATTTCATAATGACAAGGCTACCATCCATTGGAGTAACAAAAATATCGACAATAGACTACCTTCCATAATGACAGGGCTACCATTCATTGGAGTAACAAAAATATTGACAATAAACTACCTTCCATAATTACAAGGCTACCATCCATTAGAGTAACAAAAAACTCGACAACAGACTACCTTCCATAATGACAAGGTTACCATCCATTGGAATAAGAAAATTCTCGACAACAGACTACCTTACATAATGAAAAGGATACCATCCATTGGAGTAACAAAAATATCGACAACAAACTACCTTCCATAATCACAAGGCTACCATCCATTGGAGTATCAAAAATATCGACAACAAACTACCTTCCATAAGGACAAGGATACCTTCCATTAGAGTAACAAAAATCTCGACAACATACTAGCTTCCACAATGACAAGGCTACCATCCATTGAAGTAACAAAGATTTCGACAACAGACTACCTTCCACAATGAAAAGGCTACCATCCATTGGAGTAACATTAATGTCGACAACATACAAGCTTCCATAATGACAAGTCTACCATCCATTGGAGTAACATAAATCTAAATCAAAGACTACCTTCCATAATGACAAGTCTACCATCCATTGGAGTAACATAAATCTCAATGAAAGACTACCTTCCATAATGACAAGTCTACCATCGATTGGAGTAACAATATCTCAACGAAAGACTATCTTCCATAATGACTAGGCTACCATTCATTGGAGTAACAAAATATCGACAACAGACTACATTCCATTATGACAAGGCTACCATCCATTGTAGTAACAAAAATATTGACAATAGACTACCTTCCATAATGACAAGGCTACCATCCATTGGAGTCACAAAAATATTGACAATGAACTACCTTCCATAATTACAAGTCTACCATCCGTTGGAGTAACAAAAAAATCGACAACAGACTACCTTCCATAATGACAAGGTTACCATCCATTGGAATAAGAAAATTATCGACAACAGACTACCTTCCATAATGACAAGGCTACCATCAAACAAAATAACAAAAATCTCGACAACAGACTACCTTCCATAATGACAAGGCTACCATCCATTGGAGTAACAAAAATATTGACAACAAACTACCTTCCATAATTACAAGGCTACCATCCATTGGAGTAACAAAAAACTCGACAAGAGACTACCTTCCATAATGACAAGGTTACCATCCATCGGAATAAGAAAAATCTCGACAACAGACTACATTCTATAATGACAATGTTACCATCCATTGGAGTAACAAAAATATCGACAACAAACTACCTTCCATAATGACAAGGCTACCATCCATTGGACTATCAAAAATCTCGACAACAGACTACCTTCCATAATAACAAGGTTACCATCCAGTGGAATAACAAAAATCTCAACAACAGACTACCTTCCATAATGACAAGCATATCATCCATTGGAATAAATAAAAACTCGACAACAAACTACCTTCCATAATGACAAGGCTACCATCCAACGAAATAACAAAAATATAGACAACAGACTACCTTCCATAATTACAAGATTACCATCCATTGGAATAACATAAATCTTGAAAACAAACTACCTTCCATAATGACAAGGTTACCATTCATTAGAATAACAAAAAACTCGACAACAGACTACCTTCCATAATGACAAGGTTACAATCCATTGGAGTAACAAAAATATCGACAACAGACTACCTTCCATAATTACAAGGCTACCATCCACTTGAGTAAAAAAAACTCGACAACATACTACCTTCCGTAATGACAAGGTTACCATCCATTGGAATAACAAAAATCTCGACAACAGACTACCTTCCATAATGACAAGGCTACCATCCAACGAAATAACAAAAATCTCGACAACTGACTACCTTCCATAATTACAAGGTTACCATTCATTGGAATAACAAAAAACTAGACAACAGACTACCTTCCATAATAACAAGGTTACAATCCATTGGAATAACAAAAATATTGACAACAAACTACCTTCCATAATTACAAGGCTACCATCCATTGGAGTAACAAAAATATTGATAACAAACTACCTTCCATAATTACAAGACTATCATCCATTGGAGTAACAAAAAACTCGACAAGAGACTACCTTCCATAATGACAAGGTTACCATCCATCGGAATAAGAAAAAGCTCGACAACAGACTACATTCCATAATGACAACGTTACCACCCATTGGAGTAACAAAAATATCGACAACAAACTACCTTCCATAATGACAAGGCTACCATCCATTGGACTATCAAAAATCTCGACAACAGACTACCTTCCATAATAACAAGGCTAGTATCCAGTGGAATAACAAAAATCTCAACAACAGACTACCTTCCATAATTACAAGGCTATCATCCATTGGTGTACCAAAAATCTGAACAATAGACTACCTTCTATAATGACAACACTACCATCCATTGGACTAAAAAAAATCTCAACGAAAGACTACCTTCCATAATGACAAGGATACGATCCATTGGAGTAACAAAAATCTCGAAAACAGACTAACTTCCATAATTACAAGGCTACCATCCATTGGAGTAACAAATATCTCGACAAAAGACTACCTTCCATAATGACAAGGCTACCATCCATTGGAGTGACCAAAATATCGACAACAGACTACTTTCTATAATAACAAGGCTAGCATCCATTGGAGTAACAAAAATATCGACAACAAACTACCTTCCATAATGACAATTCTACCATCCATTAGAGTATCAAAAATATTGGCAACAAACTAACTTCCATAAAGACAATGATACCATCCATTGGAATAACAAAAATCTCGACTACAAACTACCTTCCATAATGACAAGGCTACCATCAAACGAAATAACAAAAATCTCGACTATAGACTACCTTCCATAATTACCAGGTTACCATCCATTGGAATAAAAAAAATCTCGACAACAAACTACCTTCTATAAAGACAAGGCTACCATCCAACGAAATAACAAAAATTTCGACAACAGACTACCTTCCATAATGACAAGGTTACCGTTAATTGGAATAAAAAAAACTCGACAACAAACTACCTTCCATAATATCAAGGTTAACATACATTAGAGTAACAAAAATATCGATAATAGACTACCTTCAGTTATTACAAGGCTGCTATCCATTGGAGTAACAAAAACTCGACAACAGACTACCTTCCATAATGACAAAGTTACCATCCATTGGAATAACAAAAATCTTGACAACAGACTACCTTCCATAATGACAAGGTTACCATCCATTGGAATAACAAAAATCTCGACAACAGACTACCTTCCATAATGACATGGCTACCATCCATTAGACTATCAAAAATGTCGACAATAGACTACCTTCCATAATGACAAGGCTACCATCCATTGGAGTAACAAAAATCTCGGCAATTGACTAACTTCCATAATTACAAGGCTACCATCCATTGGAGTAACAAATATCTCAACAACAGACTACCTTCCATAATGACAAGGCTACCATCCATTGGACTATCAAAAATCTCGACAACAGACTACCTTCCATAATGATAAGGCTAGCATCCAGTGGAATAACAAAAATCTCAACAACAGACTACCTTCCATAATAACAAGGCTATCATCCATTGGAGTACCAAAAATCTGAACAATAGACTACCTTTCATAATGACAACACTACCATCCATTAGACTAAAAAAAATCTCAACGAAAGACTACCTTCCATAATTAATAAGGCTAGCATCCATTGGAGTAACAAAAATCTCGACAACAAACTACCTTCCATAATGAAAAGGATACCATCCATTGGAGTAACAAAAATATCGACAACAAACTACCTTCCATAATGACAAGGCTACCATCCATTGGAGTATCAAAAATATCGACAACAATCTACCTTCCATAATGACAAGGATACTCTCCATTAGAGTACTAAAAATTTCAAGAACATACTAGCTTCCACAATGACAAGACTACCATCCATTGAAGTAACAAAGATTTCGACAACAGACTACCTTCCATAATGAAAAGGCTACCATCCATTGGAGTAACATTAATGTCGACAACAGACTAGCTTCGATAATGACAAGGCTACCATCCATTGGAGTAACATAAATCCTAATGAAAGACTACCTTCCATAATGACAACTCTACCATCCATTGGTGTAACATAAATCTCAATGAAAGACTACCTTCCATAATGACAAGTCTACCATCCATTGGAGTAACATAAATCTCAACGAAAGACTACCTTCCATAATGACAAGGCTACCATCCATTGGAGTAACAAAATATCGACAATAGACTACATTCCATAATGACAAGGCTACCATCCATTGAAGTAACAAAAATATCGAGAATTGACTACCTTCTATAATGACAAGGTTACAATCCATTGGAATAAAAAAAACTCGACAACAAACTACCTTCCATAATGACAAGGTTACCATCCATTAGAGTATCAAAAGTTTGGACAACAGACTACCTTCCATAATTATAAGGGTACCATCCATTGGAATAACAAAAATCTTGACAACAAACTACCTTCCATAATGACAAGGCTACCATCCATTGGAATAACAAAAATCTCGACAAAAGACTACCTTCCATAATGACAAGGCTACCATCCAACGAAATAACAAAAATTTCGACAATAGACTACCTTCAATAATGACAAGGTTACCATCCATCGGAATAAAAAAAAACTCGACAAAAAACTACCTTCCATAATGACAAGGTTACCATCCATTGGAGTAACAAAAATATCGACAACAAACTACCTTCCATAATTACAAGGGTACCATCCATTGGAATAACAAAAATCTTGACAACAGACTACCTTCCATAATGACAAGGTTACCATCCATTGGAATAACAAAAATCTCGACAACAGACAACCTTCCATAATGACATGGCTACCATCCATTAGAATATCAAAAATGTCGACAATAGACTACCTTCCATAATGACAAGGCTACCATCCATTGGAGTAACAAAAATCTCGGCAATTGACTAACTTCCATAATTACAAGGCTACCATCCATTGGAGTAACAAATATCTCGACAACAGACTACCTTCCATAATGACAAGGCTACCATCCATTGGACTATCAAAAATCTTGACAACAGACTACCTTCCATAATGACAAGGCTAGCATCCAGTGGAATAACAAAAATCTCAACAACAGACTACCTTCCATAATGACAAGGCTATCATCCATTGGAGTACCAAAAATCTGAACAATAGACTACCTTCCATAATGACAACACTACCATCCATTAGACTAAAAAAAATCTCAACGAAAGACTACCTTCCATAATGACAAGGATACCATCCATTGGAGTAACAAAAATCTCGAAAACAGACTAACTTCCATAATTACAAGGCTACCATCCATTGGAGTAACAAATATCTCGACAAAAGACTACCTTCCATAATAACAAGGCTAGCATCCATTGGAGTAACAAAAATCTCGACAACAAACTACCTTCCATAATGAAAAGGATACCATCCATTGGAGTAACAAAAATATCGACAACAAACTACCTTCCATAATGACAATTCTATCATCCATTAGAGTATCAAAAATATTGGCAACAAACTAACTTCCATAAAGACAATGATACCATCCATTGGAATAACAAAAATCTCGACTACAAACTACCTTCCATAATGACAAGGCTACCATCAAACAAAATAACAAAAATCTCGACAATAGACTACCTTCCATAATGTCAAGGTTAACATACATTAGAGTAACAAAAATATCGATAATAGACTACCTTCAATTATTACAAGGCTGCTATCCATTGGAGTAACAAAAACTCGACAACAGACTACCTTCCATAATGACAAGGTTACCATCCATTGGAATAACAAAAATCTCGACAATAGACTACCTTCCAAAACGATAAGGTTACCATCCATTGGAATACAAAAAATCTCGCCAACAGACTACTTTCCATAATGACAAGGCTAACATCCAAAGAAATAACAAAAATCTCGACAGCAAACTACCTTCCATAATGACAAGGTTACCATCCATTGGAGTAACAAAATACTCTACAACAGACTACCTTCCATAATTATAAGGCTACCATATATTGAAGTAACAAATATCTCGACAAAAGACTACCTTCCTTAATGACAAGGCTACCATCCATTGGAGTAACCAAAATATCGACAATATACTACCTTCTATAATGACAAGGCTATCATCCATTGGAGTAACAAAAATCACGACAACAAACTACCTTCCATAATGAAAAGGATACCATCCATTGGAGTAACAAAAATATCGACAACAAACTACCTTCCATAATGACAAGGCTACCATCCATTGGAGTATCAAAAATATCGACAACAAACTACCTTCCATAAAGAAAAGGCTACCATCCATTGGGGTAACATTAATAAAGACAACAGACTAGCTTCCATAATGACAAGGCTACCATCCATAGGAGAAACATAAATCTCAATGAAAGACTACCTTCCATAATGACAACTCTACCATACATTGGAGTAACATAAATCTCAATGAAAGACTACCTTCCATAATGACAAGTCTACCATCCATTGGAGTAACATAAATCTCAACGAAAGACTACCTTCCATAATGATAAGGCTACCATCCATTGGAGTAACAAAATATCGACAACAGACTACATTTCATAATGACAAGGCTACCATCCATTGGAGTAACAAAAATATCGATAATAGACTACCTTCCATAATGACAAGGCTACCATTCATTGGAGTAAAAAAAATAATGACAATAAACTACCTTCCATAATTACAAGGCTACCCTCCATTAGAGTAACAAAAAACTCGACAACAGACTACCTTCCATAATGTAAAGGTTACCATCCATTGGAATAAGAAAATTCTCGACAACAGACTACCTTACATAATGAAAAGGATACCATCCATTGGAGTAACAAAAATATCGACAACAAACTACCTTCCATAATGACAAGGCTACCATCCATTGGAGTATGAAAAATATCGACAACAAACTACCTTCCATAATGACAAGGATACCTTCCATTAGAGTAACAAAAATCTCGACAACATACTAGCTTCCACAATGACAAGGCTACCATCCATTGAAGTAACAAAGATTTCGACTACAGACTACCTTCCACAATGAAAAGGCTACCATCCATTGGAGTAACATTAATGTCGACAACATACAAGCTTCCATAATGACAAGTCTACCATCCATTGGAGTAACATAAATCTAAATGAAAGACTACCTTCCATAATGACAAGTCTACCATCCATTGGAGTAACATAAATCTCAATGAAAGACTACCTTCCATAATGACAAGTCTACCATCGATTGGAGTAACAATATCTCAACGAAAGACTATCTTCCATAATGACTAGGCTACCATTCATTGGAGTAACAAAATATCGACAACAGACTACATTCCATAATGACAAGGCTACCATCCATTGTAGTAACAAAAATATTGACAATAGACTACCTTCCATAATGACAAGGCTACCATCCATTGGAGTCACAAAAATATTGACAATGAACTACCTTCCATAATTACAAGTCTACCATCCATTGGAGTAACAAAAAAATCGACAACAGACTACCTTCCATAATGACAAGGTTACCATCCATTGGAATAAGAAAATTATCGACAACAGACTACCTTCCATAATGACAAGGCTACCATCAAACAAAATAACAAAAATCTCGACAACAGACTACCTTCCATAATGACAAGGCTACCATCCATTGGAGTAACAAAAATATTGACAACAAACTACCTTCCATAATTACAAGGCTACCATCTTTTGGAGTAACAAAAAACTCGACAAGAGACTACCTTCCATAATGACAAGGTTACCATCCATCGGAATAAGAAAAATCTCGACAACAGACTACATTCCATAATGACAACGTTACCATCCATTGGAGTAACAAAAATATCGACAACAAACTACCTTCCATAATGACAAGGCTACCATCCATTGGACTATCAAAAATCTCGACAACATACTACCTTCCATAATAACAAGGTTACCATCTAGTGCAATAACAAAAATCTCAACAACAGACTACCTTCCATAATGACAAGGCTATCATCCATTGGAATAAATAAAAACTCGACAACAAACTACCTTCCATAATGACAAGGCTACCATCCAACGAAATAACAAAAATATCGACAACAGACTACCTTCCATAATTACAAGATTACCATCCATTGGAATAACAAAAATCTTGAAAACAAACTACCTTCCATAATGACAAGGTTACCATCCATTGGAATAACAAAAATCTCGACAACAGACTACCTTCCATAATGACAAGGCTACCATCCAACGAAATAACAAAAATCTTAACAACAAACTACCTTCCATAATGACAAGGTTACCATTCATTAGAATAACAAAAAACTCGACAACAGACTACCTTCCATAATGACAAGGTTACAATCCTTTGGAGTAACAAAAATATCGACAACAGACTACCTTCCATAATTACAAGGCTACCATCCATTTGAGTAAAAAAAACTCTACAACATACTACCTTCCGTAATGACGAGGTTACCATCCATTGGAATAACAAAAATCTCGACAACAGACTACCTTCCATAATGACAAGGCTACCATCCAACGAAATAACAAAAATCTCGACAACTGACTATCTTCCATAATTACAAGGTTACCATTCATTGGAATAACAAAAAACTAGACAACAGACTACCTTCCATAATGACAAGGTTACAATCCATTGGAATAACAAAAATATTGACAACAAACTACCTTCCATAATTACAAGGCTACCATCCATTGGAGTAAAAAAAATATTGACAACAAACTACCTTCCATAATTACAAGGATACCATCCATTGGAGTAACAAAAAACTCGACAAGAGACTACCTTCCATAATGACAAGGTTACCATCCATCGGAATAAGAAAAAGCTCGACAACAGACTACATTCCATAATGACAACGTTACCACCCATTGGAGTAACAAAAATATCGACAACAGACTACCTTCCATAATAACAAGGCTAGCATCCAGTGGAATAACAAAAATCTCAACAACAGACTACCTTCCATAATTACAAGGCTATCATCCATTGGTGTACCAAAAATCTGAACAATAGACTACCTTCTATAATGACAACACTACCATCCATTGGACTAAAAAAAATCTCAACGAAAGACTACCTTCCATAATGACAAGGATACCATCCATTGGAGTAACAAAAATCTCGAAAACAGACTAACTTCCATAATTACAAGGCTACCATCCATTGGAGTAACAAATATCTCGACAAAAGACTACCTTCCATAATGACAAGGCTACCATCCATTGGAGTGACCAAAATATCGACAACAGACTACCTTCTATAATAACAAGGCTAGCATCCACTGGAGTAACAAAAATATCGACAACAAACTACCTTCCATAATGACAATTCTACCATCCATTAGAGTATCAAAAATATTGGCAACAAACTAACTTCCTTAAAGACAATGATACCATCCATTGGAATAACAAAAATCTCGACTACAAACTACCTTCCATAATGACAAGGCTACCATCAAACGAAATAACAAAAATCTCGACAATAGACTACCTTCCATAATTACCAGGTTACCATCCATTGGAATAACAAAAATCTCGACAACAGACTACCTTCTATAAAGACAAGGCTACCATCCAACGAAATAACAAAAATTTCGACAACAAACTACCTTCCATAATGACAAGGTTACCGTTAATTGGAATAAAAAAAACTCGACAACAAACTACCTTCCATAATATCAAGGTTAACATACATTAGAGTAAAAAAAATATCGATAATAGACTACCTTCAATTATTACAAGGCTGATATCCATTGGAGTAACAAAAACTCGACAACAGACTACCTTCCATATTGACAAAGTTACCATCCATTGGAATAACAAAAATCTTGACAACAGACTACCTTCCATAATGACAAGGTTACCATCCATTGGAATAACAAAAATCTCGACAACAGACTACCTTCCATAATGACATGGCTACCATCCATTAGACTATCAAAAATGTCGATAATAGACTACCTTCCATAATGACAAGGCTACCATCCATTGGAGTAACAAAAATCTCGGCAATTGACTAACTTCCATAATTACAAGGCTACCATCCATTGGAGTAACAAATATCTCGACAACAGACTACCTTCCATAATGACAAGGATACCATCCATTGGACTATCAAAAATCTCGACAACAGACTACCTTCCATAATGACAAGGCTAGCATCCAGTGGAATAACAAAAATCTCAACAACAGACTACCTTCCATAATGACAAGGCTATCATCCATTGGAGTACCAAAAATCTGAACAATAGACTACCTTCCATAATGACAACACTACAATCCATTAGACTAAAAAAAATCTCAACGAAAGACTACCTTCCATAATTAACAAGGCTAGCATCCATTGGAGTAACAAAAATCTCGACAACAAACTACCTTCCATAATGAAAAGGATACCATCCATTGGAGTAACAAAAATATCGACAACAAACTACCTTCCATAATGACAAGGCTACCATCCATTGGAGTATCAAAAATATCGACAACAATCTACCTTCCATAATGACAAGGTTACCATTCATTGGAGTAACAAAAAAACTCGACAATAGATTACCTTCCATAATGACAAGGTTACAATCCATTGGAGTAATAAAAATATCGACAACAATCTACCTTCCATAATGACAAGGTTACCATCCATTGGAATAACAAAAACTCGACAACAGACTACCTTCCATAATGAGAAGGCTACCATCCATTGGAGTAACAAAATTCTCGACAACAGACTACCTTCCATAATGGCAAGGCTACCATCCATTGGAGTTACAAAAATCTCGACAACAGACTACCTTACATAATGACAATGCTACCATCCATTGGATTAAGAAAAATATCGACAACACACTACGTTCCATAATGACCAGGCTACCATCCATTGGAGTAACAAAAATATCGACAATAAACTACCTTCCATAATGACAAGGCTACCATCCATTGGACTCTTAAAAATCTCGACAGCAGACTACCTTCCATAATGACAAGGATACCATCGATTGGAGTAAAAAAAATATCGACAACAAACTACCTTCCATAATGACAAGGCTACCATCCATTGGAGTATCAAAAATATCGGCAACAACCTGCCTTCCATAATCACAAGGATACCTTCCATTAGAGTAACAAACATCTCGACGACATACTAGCTTCCACAATGACAAGGCTACCATCCATTGGAGTAACAAAGATTTCGACAACAGACTACCTTCCATAATGAAAAGGCTACCATCCATTGGAGTAACATTAATGTCGACAACAGACTAGCTTCCATAATGACAAGGCTAACATCCATTGGAGTAACATAAATCCCAATGAAAGACTACCTTCCATAATGACAACTCTACCATCCATTGGTGTAACATAAATCTCAATGAAATACTACCTTCCATAATGACAAGTCTACCATACATTGGAGTAACATAAATCTCAACGAAAGACTACCTTCCATAATGACAAGGCTACCATCTATTGGAGTAACAAAAATATCGACAATAGACTACCTTCCATAATGACAAGGCTACCATCCATTGGAGTAACAAAAATATTGACAATAAATTACCTTCCATAATGACAAGGTTACCATCCATTGGAATAACAAAAATCTCGACAATAGACTACCTTCCATAATTACAAAGTTACCATCCATTGGAATAACAAAAATCTTAACAACAAACTACCTTCCATAATGACAAGGTTACCATCCATTGGAATAACAAAAATCTCGACAACAGACTACCTTCCATAATGACAAGGCTACCATCCAACGAAATAACAAAAATCTTAACAACAAACTACCTTCCATAATGACAAGGTTACCATTCATTAGAATAACAAAAAACTCGACAACAGACTACCTTCCATAATGACAAGGTTACAATCCATTGGAGTAACAAAAATATCGACAACAGACTACCTTCCATAATTACAAGGCTACCATCCATTTGAGTAAAAAAAACTCGACAACATACTACCTTCCGTAATGACAAGGTTACCATCCATTGGAATAACAAAAATCTCGACAACAGACTACCTTCCATAATTACAAGGCTACCATCCAACGAAATAACAAAAATCTCGACAACTGACTACCTTCCATAATTACAAGGTTACCATTCATTGGAATAACAAAAAACTCGACAACAGACTACCTTCCATAATGACAAGGTTACCATCCATTGGATTAAAAAAAACTCGACAACAGACTACCTTCCATAATGAGAAGGATACCATCCATTGGAGTAACAAAATTCTCGACAATAGACTACCTTCTGTAATGGCAAGGCTACCATCCATTGGAGTTACAAAAATCTGGACAACAAAGTACCTTACATAATGACAATGCTACCATCCATTGGAGTAACAAAAATATCGACAACACACTATGTTCCATAATGACCAGGCTACCATCCATTGGAGTAACAAAAATATCGACTACAAACTACCTTCCAAAATGACAAGGCTACCATCCATTGGACTCTCAAAAATCTCGACAGCAGACTACCTTCCATAATGACAAGGCTACCATCCATTGGAGTAAAAAAAAACTTGACAACTGACTAACTTCTATAATTACAAGGCTACCATCCATTAGAGTAACAAATATCTCGACAACAGACTACCTTCCATAATGACAAGGCTACCATCCATTGGACTATCAAAAATCACGACAACAGACTACCTTCCATAATGACAAGGCTAGCATCCAGTGGAATAACAAAAATCTCAACAATAGACTACCTTCCATAATGACAAGGCTATCATCCATTGGAGTACCAAAAATCTGAACAATAGACTACCTTCAATAATTACAAGGCTACCATCCATTGGAGTAACAAAAATCTCAAAAATAGACTAACTTTCATAATTACAAGGCTACCATCCATTGGAGTAACAAATATCTTGACAAAAGACTACCTTCCATAATGACAAGGCTACCATCCATTGGAGTAACCAAAATATCGACAATAGACTACCGTCTATAATGACAAGGCTAGCATCCATTGGAGTAACAAAAATCTCGACAACAAACTACCTTCCATAATGACAAGGCTACCATCCATTGGACTATCAAAAATCACGACAACAGACTACCTTCCATAATGACAAGGCTAGCATCCAGTGGAATAACAAAAATCTCAACAATAGACTACCTTCCATAATGACAAGGCTATCATCCATTAGAGTACCAAAAATCTGAACAATAGACTACCTTCAATAATGACAAGGCTACCATCCATTGGAGTAACAAAAATCTCAAAAATAGACTAACTTTCATAATTACAAGGCTACCATCCATTGGAGTAACAAATATCTTGACAAAAGACTACCTTCCATAATGACAAGGCTACCATCCATTGGAGTAACCAAAATATCGACAACAGACTACCGTCTATAATGACAAGGCTAGCATCCATTGGAGTAACAAAAATCTCGACAACAAACTACCTTCCATAATGACAAGGCTACCATCCATTGGAGTATCAAAAGTATCGACAACAAACTTCCTTCCGTAATCACAAGGATACCTTCAATTAGAGTAACAAAAATCTCGACAACATACTAGCTTCCACAATGACAAGGCTACCATCCATTGGAGTAACAAAGATTTCGACAACAGACTACCTTCCATAATGAAAAGGCTACCATCCATTGGAGTAACATTAATGTCGACAACAGACTAGCTTCCATAATGACAAGGCTACCATCCATTAGAGTAACATAAATCCCAATGAAAGACTACCTTCCATAATGACAACTCTACCATCCATTGGTGTAACATAAATCTCAATGAAATAATACTACCTTCCATAATGACAAGTCTACCATACATTGGAGTAACATAAATCTCAACGAAAGACTACCTTCCATAATGACAAGGCTACCATCTATTGGAGTAACAAAAATATCGACAATAGACTACCTTCCATAATGACAAGGCTACAATCCATTGGAGTTACAAAAATATTGACAATAAATTACCTTCCATAATGACAAGGTTACCATCCATTGGAATAACAAAAATCTCGACAACAGACTACCTTCCATAATTACAAAGTTACCATCCATTGGAATAACAAAAATCTTGACAACAAACTACCTTCCATAATGACAAGGTTACCATCCATTGGAATAACAAAAATCTCGACAACAGACTACCTTCCATAATGACAAGGCTACCATCCAACGAAATAACAAAAATCTTAACAACAAACTACCTTCCATAATGACAAGGTTACCATTCATTAGAATAACAAAAAACTCGACAACAGACTACCTTCCATAATGACAAGGTTACAATCCATTGGAGTAACAAAAATATCGACAACAGACTACCTTCCATAATTACAAGGCTACCATCCATTTGAGTAAAAAAAACTCGACAACATACTACCTTCCATAATGACAAGGTTACCATCCATTGGAATAACAAAAATCTCGACAACAGACTACCTTCCATAATTACAAGGCTACCATCCAATGAAATAACAAAAATCTCGACAACTGACTACCTTCCATAATTACAAGGTTACCATTCATTGGAATAACAAAAAACTCGACAACAGACTACCTTCCATAATGACAAGGTTACCATCCATTGGATTAAAAAAAACTCGACAACAGACTACCTTCCATAATGAGAAGGATACCATCCATTGGAGTAACAAAATTCTCGACAATAGACTACCTTCTGTAATGGCAAGGCTACCATCCATTGGAGTTACAAAAATCTGGACAACAAAGTACCTTACATAATGACAATGCTACCATCCATTGGAGTAACAAAAATATCGACAACACACTATGTTCCATAATGACCAGGCTACCATCCATTGGAGTAACAAAAATATCGACAACAAACTACCTTCCAAAATGACAAGGCTACCATCCATTGGACTCTCAAAAATCTCGACAGCAGACTACCTTCCATAATGACAAGGCTACCATCCATTGGAGTAAAAAAAAACTTGACAATTGACTAACTTCTATAATTACAAGGCTACCATCCATTAGAGTAACAAATATCTCGACAACAGACTACCTTCGATAATGACAAGGCTACCATCCATTGGACTATCAAAAATCACGACAACAGACTACCTTCCATAATGACAAGGCTAGCATCCAGTGGAATAACAAAAATCTCAACAATAGACTACCTTCCATAATGACAAGGCTATCATCCATTGGAGTACCAAAAATCTGAACAATAGACTACCTTCAATAATTACAAGGCTACCATCCATTGGAGTAACAAAAATCTCAAAAATAGACTAACTTTCATAATTACAAGGCTACCATCCATTGGAGTAACAAATATCTTGACAAAAGACTACCTTCCATAATGACAAGGCTACCATCCATTGGAGTAACCAAAATATCGACAATAGACTACCGTCTATAATGACAAGGCTAGCATCCATTGGAGTAACAAAAATCTCGACAACAAACTACCTTCCATAATGACAAGGCTACCATCCATTGGACTATCAAAAATCACGACAACAGACTACCTTCCATAATGACAAGGCTAGCATCCAGTGGAATAACAAAAATCTCAACAATAGACTACCTTCCATAATGACAAGGCTATCATCCATTAGAGTACCAAAAATCTGAACAATAGACTACCTTCAATAATGACAAGGCTACCATCCATTGGAGTAACAAAAATCTCAAAAATAGACTAACTTTCATAATTACAAGGCTACCATCCATTGGAGTAACAAATATCTTGACAAAAGACTACCTTCCATAATGACAAGGCTACCATCCATTGGAGTAACCAAAATATCGACAACAGACTACCGTCTATAATGACAAGGCTAGCATCCATTGGAGTAACAAAAATCTCGACAACAAACTACCTTCCATAATGACAAGGCTACCATCCATTGGAGTATCAAAAGTATCGACAACAAACTTCCTTCCGTAATCACAAGGATACCTTCAATTAGAGTAACAAAAATCTCGACAACATACTAGCTTCCACAATGACAAGGCTACCATCCATTGGAGTAACAAAGATTTCGACAACAGACTACCTTCCATAATGAAAAGGCTACCATCCATTGGAGTAACATTAATGTCGACAACAGACTAGCTTCCATAATGACAAGGCTACCATCCATTTGAGTAACATAAATCCCAATGAAAGACTACCTTCCATAATGACAACTCTACCATCCATTGGTGTAACATAAATCTCAATGAAATAATACTACCTTCCATAATGACAAGTCTACCATACATTGGAGTAACATAAATCTCAACGAAAGACTACCTTCCATAATGACAAGGCTACCATCTATTGGAGTAACAAAAATATCGACAATAGACTACCTTCCATAATGACAAGGCTACAATCCATTGGAGTTACAAAAATATTGACAATAAATTACCTTCCATAATGACAAGGTTACCATCCATTGGAATAACAAAAATCTCGACAACAGACTATGTTCCATAATTACAAAGTTACCATCCATTGGAATAACAAAAATCTTGACAACAAACTACCTTCCATAATGACAAGGTTACCATCCATTGGAATAACAAAAATCTCGACAACAGACTACCTTCCATAATGACAAGGCTACCATCCAACGAAATAACAAAAATCTTAACAACAAACTACCTTCCATAATGACAAGGTTACCATTCATTAGAATAACAAAAAACTCGACAACAGACTACCTTCCATAATGACAAGGTTACAATCCATTGGAGTAACAAAAATATCGACAACAGACTACCTTCCATAATTACAAGGCTACCATCCATTTGAGTAAAAAAAACTCGACAACATACTACCTTCCATAATGACAAGGTTACCATCCATTGGAATAACAAAAATCTCGACAACAGACTACCTTCCATAATTACAAGGCTACCATCCAACGAAATAACAAAAATCTCGACAACTGACTAGCTTCCATAATTACAAGGTTACCATTCATTGGAGTAACAAAAAACTCGACAACAGACTACCTTCCATAATGACAAGGTTACAATCCATTGGAGTAACAAAAATATCGACAATAGACTACCTTCCATAATTACAAGGCTACCATCCATTTGAGTAAAAAAAACTCGACAACATACTACCTTCCGTAATGACAAGGTTACCATCCATTGGAATAACAAAAATCTCGACAACAGACTACCTTCCATAATTACAAGGCTACCATCCATTGGAGTAACAAAAATATCGACAACACACTATGTTCCATAATGACCAGGCTACCATCCATTGGAATAACAAAAATATCGACAACAAACTACCTTCCAAAATGACAAGGCTACCATCCATTGGACTCTCAAAAATCTCGACAGCAGACTACCTTCCATAATGACAAGGCTACCATCCATTGGAGTAACAAAAAACTTGACAACTGACTAACTTCTATAATTACAAGGCTACCATCCATTAGAGTAACAAATATCTCGACAACAGACTACCTTCCATAATGACAAGGCTACCATCCATTGGACTATCAAAAATCACGACAACAGACTACCTTCCATAATGACAAGGCTAGCATCTAGTGGAATAACAAAAATCTCAACAATAGACTACCTTCCATAATGACAAGGCTATCATCCATTGGAGTACCAAAAATCTGAACAATAGACTACCTTCAATAATGACAAGGCTACCATCCATTGGAGTAACAAAAATCTCAAAAATAGACTAACTTTCATAATTACAAGGCTACCATCCATTGGAGTAACAAATATCTTGACAAAAGACTACCTTCCATAATGACAAGGCTACCATCCATTTGAGTAACCAAAATATCGACAATAGACTACCGTCTATAATGACAAGGCTAGCATCCATTGGAGTAACAAAAATCTCGACAACAAACTACCTTCCATAATGACAAGGCTACCATCCATTGGAGTATCAAAAGTATCGACAACAAACTTCCTTCCGTAATCACAAGGATACCTTCCATTAGAGTAACAAAAATCTCGACAACATACTAGCTTCCACAATGACAAGGCTGAAGGAAAATAGCGATAAAAACGCGGCGGAATATAAAATTTTCCTTTAGCGATCCTTACGAATGAGCATGGTCAGTGATAGAAATTTTTACCTCTTGTGGCGATTCAGAACTTTGATGTTGTGATCACGAGCGTTGACGAAGAACAACGCCTCTTCTCAGTCCACACGAACAGATCGCTTCCTGTCACAGTGCTAGCTGATCACGAACGGAAACCTTGAGTGAGATAGAGAGTCAAAAACGAAAATGCATTGAGTGAAATTGCTTCATCACAAGGGATCTATTTATAGAATCACTCGTGTGGGCTACAAGCTAAAAGCCCAATTAAGGCTATAAGCTAAAAGCCCAATTAAGCTTATGGACATCATACCTTATGATGTACCATATAACACTTATCCACGTGGTACCTTACCACTTTCCATATTACACTTAAGTGCACCGTACCTTACGGTGTTCCTTATTTATTATATCTCTCATCAACCAGTCCTTATTAGTGTGACCCTGTAGGTTTTCGCGACGTTGGCAATAATATTAAATCACACATTTAATATAATAAACAGTGAGCGGTATCTAGCAACACATCACTGTTACCCAAGTCACGAAAATGTCATGTGATCTGACCAAACCTTTTCCGTGATAATATTTGTGTTGTACAATTACCCTTTTGCCCTCATGTCTATATTGAACACAAGGCATACACTGTGTCACCCTTGTCCAGTTCAATATTGGGCCCTTAGACATTTATCCTGTTATGCAGGATGAGCAAATTCCATCTAGGTCACTCATGTCCCATAGCATGCTTTGTGAAGTACCCATCAACCGTCTTTACAGTCATCCAGTTACGGATGACGTTTGATCAGCAATAAAGTACTTGACTCTACATCTAGGGTCCATAGTGGTTTCAGGTCGAAGGGTGGTATACACCATTATCATCATGAGAATAACTTATGACACTTTGCATAACATTCTATGTAGTATTCTCATAGCGGGTTAATCCAGTATAAATATTATTCCTAATATTCATACCTATGTCAAGACTTGATAACTCCTTATCTATGATCCATGAGATGCGATCATCAATCTATCTTCATAATAATCTTAATGCTTTAATGCTATCCCACTTCACATTAAAGCTTGACTACGGATACTTTAAGAATAGTGTCTTATGTTTAATGGGATCTCATGATTAAGTCACACTTAACATTTCATTAAACAAATAAACCATTCTAAGGACATTATTATTTTGGAAAGCAAACATAATAAAGAAATGCCTTTTATTATTAATAAATAATTCGATACAAGTACCATAAGTTTTGGCCTCTAGGGCTTACACCAACAAAGGCTACCATCCATTGGAGTAACAAAGATTTCGACAATAGACTACCTTCCATAATGAAAAGGCTACCATCCATTGGAGTAACATTAATGTCGACAATAGACTAGCTTCCATAATGACAAGGCTACCATCCATTGGAGTAACATAAATCCCAATGAATGACTACCTTCCATAATGACAACTCTACCATCCATTGGTGTAACATAAATCTCAATGAAATACTACCTTCCATAATGACAAGTCTACCATACATTGGAGTAACATAAATCTCAACGAAAGACTACCTTCTATAATGACAAGGCTACCATACATTGGAGTATCAAAAATATCGACAATAGGATACCTTCCATAATGACAAGGCTACCATCCATTGGAGTAACAAAAATATTGACAATAAACTACCTTCCATAATTACAAGGCTACCATCCATTGTAGTAACAAAAAACTCGACAACAGATTACCTTCCATAATGACAAGGTTACCATCCATTGGAATAAGAAAATTCTCGACAACAGTCTACCTTCCATAATGACAAGGCTACCATCAAACGGAATAACAAAAATCTCGACAACAGACTACCTTCCATAATGACAAGGCTACCATCCATTGGAGTAACAAAAATATTGACAACAAACTACCTTCCATAATTACAAGGCTACCATCCATTGGAGTTACAAAAAACTCGACAAGAGACTACCTTCCATAATGACAAGGTTACCATCCATTGAATAAGAAAAATCTCAACAACATACTACCTTCCATAATGACAAGGCTACCATTAAACGAAATAACAAAAATATCGACAACATACTACCTTCCATATTTACAAGGTTACCATCCATTGGAATAACAAAAATCTCGACTACAGACTACCTTCCATAATGACAAGGTTACCATCCATTGGAATAACAAAAATCTTGAAAACATACTACCTTCCATAATGACAAGGTTACCATCTATTGGAATAAATAAAAACTCGACAACAAACTACCTTCCATAATGACAAGGCTACCATCCAACGAAATAACAAAAATATCGACAATAGACTACCTTCCATAATTACAAGGTTACCATCCATTTGAATAACAAAAATCTTGACAACAGATTACCTTCCTTAATGACAAGGTTACCATCCATTGGAATAACAAAAATCTCGACAACAGACTACCTTCCATAATGACAAGGCTACCATCCAACGAAATAACAAAAATCTCGACAACAAACTACCTTCCATAATGACAAGGTTACCATTCATTGGAATAACAAAAAACTCGACAACAGACTACCTTCCATAATGACAAGGTTACAATCCATTGGAGTAACAAAAATATTGACAATAGACTACCTTCCATAATTACAAGGCTACCATCCATTTGAGTAACAAAAACTCAACAACAGACTACCTTCCGTAATGACAAGGTTACCATCTATTGGAATAACAAAAATCTCGACAACAGACTACATTCCATAATGATAAGGCTACCATCCAACGAAATAACAAAAATCTCTACAACAGACTACCTTCCATAATGACAAGGTTACCATTCATTGGAATAACAAAAAAACTCGACAATAGATTACCATCCATAATGACAAGGTTACAATCCATTGGAGTAATAAAAATATCGACAACAGTCTACCTTCCATAATGACAAGGTTACCATCCATTGGAATAACAAAAGCTCGACAACAAACTACCTTCCATAATGAGAAGGCTACCATCCATTGGAGTAACAAAATTCTCGACAACAGACTACCTTCCATAATGGCAAGGCTACCATCCATTGGAGTTACAAAAATCTTGACAACAGACTACCTTACATAATGACAATGCTACCATCCATTGGATTAAGAAAAATATCGACAACACACTACGTTCCATAATGACCAGGCTACCATCCATTGGAGTAACAAAAATATCGACAATAAACTACCTTCCATAATGACAAGGCTACCATCCATTGGACTCTCAAAAATCTCGACAGCAGACTACCTTCCATAATGACAAGGATACCATCCATTGGAGTAACAAAAATATCGACAACAAACTACCTTCCATAATGACAAGGCTACCATCCATTGGAGTATCAAAAATATCGACAACAACCTGCCTTCCATAATCACAAGGATACCTTCCATTAGAGTAACAAACATCTCGACGACATACTAGCTTCCACAATGACAAGACTACCATCCATTGGAGTAACAAAGATTTCGACAATAGACTACCTTCCATAATGAAAAGGCTACCATCCATTGGAGTAACATTAATGTCGACAACAGACTAGCTTCCATAATGACAAGGCTACCATCCATTGGAGTAACATAAATCCCAATGAATGACTACCTTCCATAATGACAACTCTACCATCCATTGGTGTAACATAAATCTCAATGAAATACTACCTTCCATAATGACAAGTCTACCATACATTGGAGTAACATAAATCTCAACGAAAGACTACCTTCTATAATGACAAGGCTACCATACATTGGAGTATCAAAAATATCGACAATAGGATACCTTCCATAATGACAAGGCTACCATCCATTGGAGTAACAAAAATATTGACAATAAACTACCTTCCATAATTACAAGGCTACCATCCATTGTAGTAACAAAAAACTCGACAACAGATTACCTTCCATAATGACAAGGTTACCATCCATTGGAATAAGAAAATTCTCGACAACAGTCTACCTTCCATAATGACAAGGCTACCATCAAACGGAATAACAAAAATCTCGACAACAGACTACCTTCCATAATGACAAGGCTACCATCCATTGGAGTAACAAAAATATTGACAACAAACTACCTTCCATAATTACAAGGCTACCATCCATTGGAGTTACAAAAAACTCGACAAGAGACTACCTTCCATAATGACAAGGTTACCATCCATTGAATAAGAAAAATCTCAACAACATACTACCTTCCATAATGACAAGGCTACCATTAAACGAAATAACAAAAATATCGACAACAGACTACCTTCCATATTTACAAGGTTACCATCCATTGGAATAACAAAAATCTCGACTACAGACTACCTTCCATAATGACAAGGTTACCATCCATTGGAATAACAAAAATCTTGAAAACATACTACCTTCCATAATGACAAGGTTACCATCTATTGGAATAAATAAAAACTCGACAACAAACTACCTTCCATAATGACAAGGCTACCATCCAACGAAATAACAAAAATATCGACAATAGACTACCTTCCATAATTACAAGGTTACCATCCATTTGAATAACAAAAATCTTGACAACAGATTACCTTCCTTAATGACAAGGTTACCATCCATTGGAATAACAAAAATCTCGACAACAGACTACCTTCCATAATGACAAGGCTACCATCCAACGAAATAACAAAAATCTCGACAACAAACTACCTTCCATAATGACAAGGTTACCATTCATTGGAATAACAAAAAACTCGACAACAGACTACCTTCCATAATGACAAGGTTACAATCCATTGGAGTAACAAAAATATTGACAATAGACTACCTTCCATAATTACAAGGCTACCATCCATTTGAGTAACAAAAACTCAACAACAGACTACCTTCCGTAATGACAAGGTTACCATCTATTGGAATAACAAAAATCTCGACAACAGACTACATTCCATAATGATAAGGCTACCATCCAACGAAATAACAAAAATCTCTACAACAGACTACCTTCCATAATGACAAGGTTACCATTCATTGGAATAACAAAAAAACTCGACAATAGATTACCATCCATAATGACAAGGTTACAATCCATTGGAGTAATAAAAATATCGACAACAGTCTACCTTCCATAATGACAAGGTTACCATCCATTGGAATAACAAAAGCTCGACAACAAACTACCTTCCATAATGAGAAGGCTACCATCCATTGGAGTAACAAAATTCTCGACAACAGACTACCTTCCATAATGGCAAGGCTACCATCCATTGGAGTTACAAAAATCTTGACAACAGACTACCTTACATAATGACAATGCTACCATCCATTGGATTAAGAAAAATATCGACAACACACTACGTTCCATAATGACCAGGCTACCATCCATTGGAGTAACAAAAATATCGACAATAAACTACCTTCCATAATGACAAGGCTACCATCCATTGGACTCTCAAAAATCTCGACAGCAGACTACCTTCCATAATGACAAGGATACCATCCATTGGAGTAACAAAAATATCGACAACAAACTACCTTCCATAATGACAAGGCTACCATCCATTGGAGTATCAAAAATATCGACAACAACCTGCCTTCCATAATCACAAGGATACCTTCCATTAGAGTAACAAACATCTCGACGACATACTAGCTTCCACAATGACAAGACTACCATCCATTGGAGTAACAAAGATTTCGACAATAGACTACCTTCCATAATGAAAAGGCTACCATCCATTGGAGTAACATTAATGTCGACAACAGACTAGCTTCCATAATGACAAGGCTACCATCCATTGGAGTAACATAAATCCCAATGAATGACTACCTTCCATAATGACAACTCTACCATCCATTGGTGTAACATAAATCTCAATGAAATACTACCTTCCATAATGACAAGTCTACCATACATTGGAGTAACATAAATCTCAACGAAAGACTACCTTCCATAATGACAAGGCTACCATCCATTGGAGTAACAAAAATATCGACAATAGACTACCTTCCATAATGACAAGGCTACCATCCATTGGAGTAACAAAAATATTGACAATAAATTACCTTCCATAATGACAAGGTTACCATCCATTGGAATAACAAAAATCTCGACAACAAACTACCTTCCTTAATTACAAGGTTACCATCCATTGGAATAACAAAAATCTTGACAACAAACTACCTTCCATGATGACAAGGTTACCATCCATTGGAATAACAAAAATCTCGACAACAGACTACCTTCCATAATGACAAGGCTACCATCCAACGAAATAACAAAAATCTTAACAACAAACTACCTTCCATAATGACAAGGTTACCATTCATTAGAATAACAAAAAACTCGACAACAGACTACCTTCCATAATGACAAGGTTACAATCCATTGGAGTAACAAAAATATCGACAACAGACTACCTTCCATAATTACAAGGCTACCATCCATTTGAGTAAAAAAAACTCGACAACATACTACCTTCCGTAATGACAAGGTTACCATCCATTGGAATAACAAAAATCTCGACAACAGACTACCTTCCATAATGACAAGGCTACCATCCAACGAAATAACAAAAATCTCGACAACTGACTACCTTCCATAATTACAAGGATACCATTCATTGGAATAACAAAAAACTCGACAACAGACTACCTTCCATAATGACAAGGTTACAATCCATTGGAGTAAGAAAAATATCGACAACAGACTACCTTCCATAATGACAAGGTTACCATCCATTGGATTAAAAAAAACTCGACAACAAACTACCTTCCATAATGAGAAGGATACCATCCATTGGAGTAAGAAAATTCTCGACAACAGACTACCTTCTGTAATGGCAAGGCTACCATCCATTGGAGTTACAAAAATCTGGACAACAAAGTACCTTACATAATGACAATGCTACCATCCATTGGAGTAACAAAAATATCGACAACACACTACGTTCCATAATGACCAGGCTACCATCCATTGGAGTAACAAAAATATCGACAACAAACTACCTTCCAAAATGACAAGGCTACCATCCATTGGACTCTCAAAAATCTCGACAGCAGACTACCTTCCATAATGACAAGGCTACCATCCATTGGAGTAACAAAAAACTTGACAACTGACTAACTTCTATAATTACAAGGCTACCATCCATTAGAGTAACAAATATCTCGACAACAGACTACCTTCCATAATGACAAGGCTACCATCCATTGGACTATCAAAAATCACGACAACAGACTACCTTCCATAATGACAAGGCTAGCATCCAGTGGAATAACAAAAATCTCAACAACAGACTACCTTCCATAATGACAAGGCTATCATCCATTGGAGTACCAAAAATCTGAACAATAGACTACCTTTAATAATGACAAGGCTACCATCCATTGGAGTCACAAAAATATCAAAAACAGACTAACTTTCATAATTACAAGGTTACCATCCATTGGAGTAACAAATATCTCGACAAAAGACTACCTTCCATAATGACAAGGCTACCATCCATTGGAGTAACCAAAATATCGACAATAGACTACCGTCTATAATGACAAGGCTAGCATCCATTGGAGTAACAAAAATTTCGACAACAAACTACCTTCCATAATGAAAAGGATACCATCCATTGGAGTAACAAAAATATCGACAACAAACTACCTTCCATAATGACAAGGCTACCGTCCATTGGAGTATCAAAAGTATCGACAACAAACTTCCTTCCGTAATCACAAGGATACCTTCCATTAGAGTAACAAAAATCTCGACAACATACTAGCTTCCACAATGACAAGGCTGAAGGAAAATAGCGATAAAAACGCAGCGGAATATAAAATTTTCCTTTAGCAATCCTTACGAATGAGCATGGTCAGTGATAGAAATTTTTACCTCTTGTGGCGATTCAGAACTTTGATGTTGTGATCACGAGCGTTGATGAAGAACAACGCCTCTTCTCAGTCCACACGAACAGATCGCTTCCGGTCACAATGCTAGCTGATCACGAACGGAAACCTTGAGTGAGAGAGAGAGTCAAAAACGAAAATGCATCGAGTGAAATTGCTTCATCACAAGGGATCTATTTATAGAATCACTCGTGTGGGCTACAAGCTAAAAGCCCAATTAAGGCTATAAGCTAAAAGCCCAATTAAGCTTATGGACATCATACCTTATGATGTACCATATAACACTTATCCACGTGGTACCTTACCACTTTCCGTATTACACTTAAGTTCACCGTACCTTACGGTGTTCCTTATTTATTATATCTCTCATCAACCAGTCCTTATTAGTGTGACCCTGTAGGTTTTCGCGACGTTGGCAATAATATTAAATCACACATTTAATATAATAAACAGTGAGCGGTATCTAGCAACACATCACTGTTACCCAAGTCACGAAAATGTCATGTGATGTGACCAAACCTTTTCCGTGATAATATTTGTGTTGTACAATTACCCTTTTGCCCTCATGTCTATATTGAACACAAGGCATACACTGTGTCACCCTTGTCCAGTTCAATATTGGGCCCTTAGACATTTATCCTGTTATGCAGGATGAGCAAATTCCATCTAGGTCACTCATGTCCCTTAGCATGCTTTGTGAAGTACCCATCAACCGTCTTTACAGTCATCCAGTTACGGATGACGTTTGATCAGCAATAAAGTACTTGACTCTACATCTAGGGTCGATAGTGGTTTCAGGTCGAAGGGTGGTATACACCATTATCATCATGAGAATAAATTATGACACTTTGCATAACATTCTATGTAGTATTCTCATTGCGGGTCAATCCAGTATAAATATTACTCCTAATATTCATACCTATGTCAAGACTTGATAACTCCTTATCTATGATCCATGAGATGCGATCATCAATCTATCTTCATAATAATATTAATGCTTTAAAGCTATCCCACTTTACATTAAAGCTTGACTACGGATACTTTAAGAATAGTGTCTTATGTTTAATGGGATCTCATGATTAAGTCACACTTAACATTTCATTAAACAAATAAACCATTCTAGGGACTTTATTATTTTGGAAAGCAAACATAATAAAGAAATGCCTTTTATTATTAATAAATAATTCGATACAAGTACCATAAGTTTTGGCCTCTAGGGCTTACACCAACAAAGGCTACCATCCATTGGAGTAACAAAGATTTCGACAACAGACTACCTTCCATAATGTAAAGGCTACCATCCATTGGAGTAACATTAATGTCGACAACAGACTAGCTTCCATAATGATAAGGCTACCATCCATTGGAGTAACATAAATCTCAATGAAAGACTACCTTCCATAATGACAACTCTACCATCCATTGGAGTAACATAAATCTCAATGAAATACTACCTTCCATAATGACAAGTATACCATCCATTGGAGTAACATAAATCTCAACGAAAGACTACCTTCCATAATGACAAGGCTACCATCCATTGGAGTAACAAAAATATCGACAATAGGCTACCTTCCATAATGACAAGGCTACCATCCATTGGAGTAACAAAAATATTGACAATAAACTACCTTCCATAATTACAAGGCTACCATCCATTGGAGTAACAAAAAACTCGACAACAGATTACCTTCCATAATGACAAGGTTACCATCCATTGGAATAAGAAAATTCTCGACAACAGACTACCTTCCATAATGACAAGGCTACCATCAAACGAAATAACAAAAATATCGACAACTGACTACCTTCCATAATGACAAGGCTACCATCCATTGGAGTAACAAAAATATTGACAACAAACTACCTTCCATAATTACAAGGCTACCATCCATTGGAGTTACAAAAAAACTCGACAAGAGACTACCTTCCATAATGACAAGGTTACCATCCATTGGAATAAGAAAAATCTCAACAACAGACTACCTTCCATAATGACAAGGCTACCATTAAACGAAATAACAAAAATATCGACAACAGACTACCTTCCATATTTACAAGGTTACCATCCATTGGAATAACAAAAATCTCGACAACAGACTACCTTCCATAATGACAAGGTTACCATCCATTGGAATAACAAAAATCTTGACAACATACTACCTTCCATAATGACAAGGTTACCATCCATTGGAATAAATAAAAACTCGAAAACAAACTACCTTCCATAATGACAAGGCTACCATCTAACGAAATAACAAAAATATCGACAATAGACTACCTTCCATAATTACAAGGTTACCATCCATTTGAATAACAAAAATCTTGACAACAGACTACCTTCCTTAATGACAAGGTTACCATCCATTGGAATAACAAAAATCTCGACAACAGACTACCTTCCATAATGACAAGGCTACCATCCAACGAAATAACAAAAATCTCGATAACAAACTACCTTCCATAATGACAAGGTTACCATTCATTGGAATAACAAAAAACTCGACAAGAGACTACCTTCCAAAATGACAAGGTTACAATCCATTGGAGTAACAAAAATATTGACAATAGACTACCTTCAATAATTACAAGGCTACCATCCATTTGAGTAACAAAAACTCGACAACAGACTACCTTCCGTAATGACAAGGTTACCATCTATTGGAATAACAAAAATCTCGACAACAGACTACATTCCATAATGATAAGGCTACCATCCAACGAAATAACAAAAATCTCGACAACAAACTACCTTCCATAATGACAAGGTTACCATTCATTGGAATAACAAAAAACTCGACAATAGATTACCTTCCATAATGACAAGGTTACAATCCATTGGAGTAATAAAAATATCGACAACAGTCTACCTTCCATAATGACAAGGTTACCATCCATTGGAATAACAAAAACTCGACAACAGACTACCTTCCATAATGAGAAGGCTACCATCCATTGGAGTAACAAAATTCTCGACAACAGACTACCTTCCATAATGGCAAGGCTACCATCCATTGGAGTTGCAAAAAACTCGACAACAGACTACCTTACATAATGACAATGCTACCATCCATTGGATTAAGAAAAATATCCACATCACACTACATTCCATAATGACCAGGCTACCATCCATTGGAGTAACAAAAATATCGACAATAAACTACCTTCCATAATGACAATGCTACCATCCATTGGACTCTCAAAAATCTCGACAGCAGACTACCTTCCATAATGACAAGGATACCATCCATTGGAGTAACAAAAATATCAACAACAAACTACCTTCCATAATCACAAGGATACCTTCCATTAGAGTAACAAACATCTCGACGACATACTAGCTTCCACAATGACAAGGCTACCATCCATTGGAGTAACAAAGATTTCGACAACAGACTACCTTCCATAATGAAAAGGCTACCATCCATTGGAGTAACATTAATGTCGACAACAGACTAGCTTCCATAATGACAAGGCTACCATCCATTGGAGTAACATAAATCTCAATGAAAGACTACCTTCCATAATGACAACTCTACCATCCATTGGAGTAACATAAATCTCAATGAAATACTACCTTCCATAATGACAAGTCTACCATACATTGGAGTAACATAAATCTAAACGAAAGACTACCTTCCATAATGACAAGGCTACCATCCATTGGAGTAACAAAAATATCGACAATAGACTATCTTCCATAATGACAAGGCTACCATCCATTGGAGTAACAAAAATATTGACAATAAATTACCTTCCATAATGACAAGGTTACCATCCATTGGAATAACAAAAATCTCGAAAACAGACTACCTTCCATAATTACAAGGTTACCATCCATTGGAATAACAAGAATCTTGACAACAAACTACCTTCCATAATGACAAGGTTACCATCCATTGGAATAACAAAAATCTCGACAACAGACTACCTTCCATAATGACAAGGCTACCATCCAACAAAATAACAAAAATCTTGACAACAAACTACCTTCCATAATGACAAGGATACCATTCATTAGAATAACAAAAAACTCGACAACAGACTACCTTCCATAATGACAAGGTTACAATCCATTGGAGTAACAAAAATATCGACAACAGACTACCTTCCATAATTACAAGGCTACCATCCATTTGAGTAAAAAAAACTCGACAACATACTACCTTCCGTAATGACAAGGTTACCATCCATTGGAATAACAAAAATCTCGACAACAGACTACCTTCCATAATGACAAGGCTACCATCCAATGAAATAACAAAAATCTCGACAACTGACTACCTTCCATAATTACAAGGTTACCATTCATTGGAATAACAAAAAACTCGACAACAGACTACCTTCCATAATGACTAGGTTACAATCCATTGGAGTAATAAAAATATCGACAACAGACTACCTTCCATAATGACAAGGTTACCATCCATTGGATTAACAAAAATATTGACAATAAACTACCTTCCATAATTACAAGGCTACCATCCATTGGAGTAACAAAAAACTCGACAACAGATTACCTTCCATAATGAAAAGGTTACCATCCATTGGAATAAGAAAATTCTCGACAACAGACTACCTTCCATAATGACAAGGCTACAATCAAACGAAATAACAAAAATATCGACAACTGACTACCTTCCATAATGACAAGGCTACCATCCATTGGAGTAACAAAAATATTGACAACAAACTACCTTCCATAATTACAAGGCTACCATCCATTGGAGTTACAAAAAAACTCGACAAGAGACTACCTTCCATAATGACAAGGTTACCATCCATTGGAATAAGAAAAATCTCAACAACAGACTACCTTCCATAATGACAAGGCTACCATTAAACGAAATAACAAAAATATCGACAACAGACTACCATCCATATTTACAAGGTTACCATCCATTGGAATAACAAAAATCTCGACAACAGACTACCTTCCATAATGACAAGGTTACCATCCATTGGAATAACAAAAATCTTGACAACAGACTACCTTCCATAATGACAAGGTTACCATCCATTGGAATAAATAAAAACTCGAAAACAAACTACCTTCCATAATGACAAGGCTACCATCTAACGAAATAACAAAAATATCGACAACAGACTACCTTCCATAATTACAAGGTTACCATCCATTTGAATAACAAAAATCTTGACAACAGACTACCTTCCTTAATGACAAGGTTACCATCCATTGGAATAACAAAAATCTCGACAACAGACTACCTTCCATAATGACAAGGCTACCATCCAAAGAAATAACAAAAATCTCGATAACAAACTACCTTCCATAATGACAAGGTTACCATTCATTGGAATAACAAAAAACTCGACAACAGACTGCCTTCCAAAATGACAAGGTTACAATCCATTGGAGTAACAAAAATATTGATAATAGACTACCTTCCATAATTACAAGGCTACCATCCATTTGAGTAACAAAAACTCGACAACAGACTACCTTCCGTAATGACAAGGTTACCATCTATTGGAATAACAAAAATCTCGACAACAGACTACATTCCATAATGATAAGGCTACCATCCAACGAAATAACAAAAATCTCGACAACAAACTACCTTCCATAATGACAAGGTTACCATTCATTGGAATAACAAAAAACTCGACAATAGATTACCTTCCATAATGACAAGGTTACAATCCATTGGAGTAATAAAAATATCGACAACAGTCTACCTTCCATAATGACAAGGTTACCATCCATTGGAATAACAAAAACTCGACAACAGACTACCTTCCATAATGAGAAGGCTACCATCCATTGGAGTAACAAAATTCTCGACAACAGACTACCTTCCATAATGGCAAGGCTACCATCCATTGGAGTTGCAAAAAACTCGACAACAGACTACCTTACATAATGACAATGCTACCATCCATTGGATTAAGAAAAATATCCACATCACACTACATTCCATAATGACCAGGCTACCATCCATTGGAGTAACAAAAATATCGACAATAAACTACCTTCCATAATGACAATGCTACCATCCATTGGACTCTCAAAAATCTCGACAGCAGACTACCTTCCATAATGACAAGGATACCATCCATTGGAGTAACAAAAATATCGACAACAAACTGCCTTCCATAATCACAAGGATACCTTCCATTAGAGTAACAAACATCTCGACGACATACTAGCTTCCACAATGACAAGGCTACCATCCATTGGAGTAACAAAGATTTCGACAACAGACTACCTTCCATAATGAAAAGGCTACCATCCATTGGAGTAACATTAATGTCGACAACAGACTAGCTTCCATATTGACAAGGCTACCATCCATTGGAGTAACATAAATCTCAATGAAAGACTACCTTCCATAATGACAACTCTACCATCCATTGAAGTAACATAAATCTCAATGAAATACTACCTTCAATAATGACAAGTCTACCATACATTGGAGTAACATAAATCTCAACGAAAGACTACCTTCCATAATGACAAGGATACCATCCATTGGAGTAACAAAAATATCGACAATAGACTACCTTCCATAATGACAAGGCTACCATCCATTGGAGTAACAAAAATATTGACAATAAATTACCTTCCATAATGACAAGGTTACCATCCATTGGAATAACAAAAATATCGAAAACAGACTACCTTCCATAATTACAAGGTTACCATCCATTGGAATAACAAGAATCTTGACAACAAACTACCTTCCATAATGATAAGGTTACCATCCATTGGAATAACAAAAATCTCGACAACAGACTACCTTACATAATGACAATGCTACCATCCATTGGATTAAGAAAAATATCGACAACACACTACGTTCCATAATGACCAGGCTACCATCCATTGGAGTAACAAAGATATCGACAATAAACTACCTTCCATAATGACAAGGCTACCATCCATTGGAGTATCAAAAATATCGACAACAAACTGCCTTCCATAATCACAAGGATACCTTCCATTATAGTAACAAACATCTCGACGACATACTAGCTTCCATAATGACAAGGCTACCATCCATTGGAGTAACAAAGATTTCGACAACAGACTACCTTCCATAATGACAAGGCTACCATCAAACGAAATAACAAAAATATCGACAACTGATTACCTTCCATAATGACAAGGCTACCATCCATTGGAGTAACAAAAATATTGACAACAAACTACCTTCCATAATTACAAGGCTACCATCCATTGGAGTTACAAAAAAACTCGACAAGAGACTACCTTCCATAATGACAAGGTTACCATCCATTGGAATAAATAAAAACTCGACAACAAACTACCTTCCATAATGACAAGGCTACCATCCAACGAAATAACAAAAATATCGACAATAGACTACCTTCCATAATTACAAGGTTACCATCCATTTGAATAACAAAAATCTTGACAACAGACTACCTTCCATAATGACAAGGTTACCATCCATTGGAGTAACAAAAATATTGACAACTGACTAACTTCTATAATTACAAGGCTACCATCCATTGGAGTAACAAATATATCGACAACAAACTACCTTCCATAATGACAAGGCTACCATCCATTGTACTATCAAAAATCTCGACAACAGACTACCTTCCATAATGACAAGGCTACCATCCAGTGGAATAACAAAAATCTCAACAACAGACTACCTTCCATAATGACAAGGCTATCATCCATTGGAGTACCAAAAATCTGAGTAATAGACTACGTTCCATAATGACAAGGCTACCATCCATTGGAGTATCAAAAATCTCGAAAACAGACTAACTTCCATAATTACAAGGCTACCATCCATTGGATTAACAAATATCTCGACAAAAGACTACCTTCCATAATGACAAGGCTACCATCCATTGGAGTAACCAAAATATCGATAATAGACTACCTTCTATAATGACAAGGCTAGCATCCATTGGAGTAACAGAAATCTCGACAACAAACTACCTTCCATAATGACAAGACTACCATCTATGGGAGTATCAAAAATATCGACAACAAACTACCTTCCATAATGACAAGGATACCATCCATTGGAATAACAAAAATCTCGACAACAAACTACCTTCCATAATGACAATGCTACCATGAAAAGAAATAACAAAAATCTTGACAACAGACTACCTTCCATAATTACCAGGTTACCATCCATTGGAATAACAAAAATCTCGACAATAGACTACCTTGTATAATGACAAGGCTACCATACAATGAAATAACAAAAGTTTCGACAACAGACTACCTTCCATAATGACAAGGTTTCCATCCATTGGAATAAAAAAAACTCGACAACAAACTACCTTCCATAATGTAAAGGTTAACATCCACTGGAGTAACAAAAATATCGACAACAGACTACCTTCCATAATTACAACGCTACTATCCATTGGAGTAACAAAAACTCGACAACAAACTACCTTCCATAATGAAAAGGTTACCATTCATTGGAATAACAAAAATATCGACAACAGACTACCTTCCATAATGACAATACTACCATCCATTGGAGTAACAAAAATATCGACAACAGACTACATTCCATAATGACAAGCCTACCATCCATTGGAGTAACAAAAATATCGACAATATACTACCTTCCATAATGACAAGGCTACCATCCATTGGAGTAAGAAAAATATTAACAACAAACGACTTTCCATAATTACAAGGCTACCATCCATTGGAGTAACAAAAAACTCAACAACAGACTACCTTCCATAATGAAAAGGTTACCATCCATTGGAATAAAAAAAATCTCGACAACAGACTACCTTCCATAATGACAAGTATACCATCAAACAAAATAACAAAAATCTCGACAACAGACTACCTTCCATAATGACAAGGCTACCATCCATTGGAGTAACAAAAATATTGACAACTGACTAACTTCTATAATTACAAGGTTACCATCCATTGGAGTAACAAATATATCAACAACAGACTACCTTCCATAATGACAAGGCTACCATCCATTGTACTATCAAAAATCTCGGCAACAGACTACCTTCCATAATGACAAGGCTACCATCCAGTGGAATAACAAAAATCTCAACAACAGACTACCTTCCATAATGATAAGGCTATCATCCATTGGAGTACCAAAAATCTGAGTAATAGACTACGTTCCATAATGACAAGGCTACCATCCATTGGAGTATCAAAAATCTCGAAAACAGACTAACTTCCATAATTACAAGGCTACCATCCATTGGAGTAACAAATATCTCGACAAAAGACTACCTTCCATAATGACAAGGCTACCATCCATTGGAGTAACCAAAATATCGATAATAGACTACCTTCTATAATGACAAGGCTAGCATCCGTTGGAGTAACAGAAATCTCGACAACAAACTACCTTCCATAATGAAAAGGATACCATCCATTGGAGTAATAGAAATATCGACAACAAACTACCTTCCATAATGACAAGACTACCGTCCATGGGAGTATCAAAAATATCGACAACAAACTACCTTCCATAATGACAAGGATACCATCCATTGGAATAACAAAAATCTCGACAATAAACTACCTTCCATAATGACAATGCTACCATGAAAAGAAATAACAAAAATCTTGACAACAGACTACCTTCCATAATTACCAGGTTACCATCCATTGGAATATCAAAAATCTCGACAATAGACTAGCTTGCATAATGACAAGGCTACCATACAATGAAATAACAAAAGTTTCGACAACAGACTACCTTCCATAATGACAAGGTTTCCATCCATTGGAATATAAAAAACTCGACAACAAACTACCTTCCATAATGTAAAGGTTAACATCCACTGGAGTAACAAAAATATCGACAACAGACTACCTTCCATAGTTACAACACTACTATCCATTGGAGTAACAAAAACTCGACAACAAACTACCTTCCATAATGGCAAGGTTACCATTCATTGGAATAACAAAAATATCGACAACACACTACCTTCCATAATGGCAATGCTACCATCCATTGGAGTAACAAAAATATCGACAACAGACTACATTCCATAATGACAAGCCTACCATCCATTGGAGTAACAAAAATATCGACAATAGACTACCTTCCATAATGACAAGGCTACCATCCATTGGAGTAAGAAAAATATTAACAACAAACGACTTTCCATAATTACAAGGCTACCATCCATTGGAGTAACAAAAAACTCGACAACAGACTACCTTCCATAATGACAAGGTTACCATCCATTGGAATAAGAAAAATCTCGACAACAGAGTACCTTCCATAATGACAAGTATACCATCAAACAAAATAACAAAAATCTCGACAAAAGAGTACCTTCCATAATGACAAGGCTACCATCCATTGGAGTAACCAAAATATCGATAATAGACTACCTTCTATAATAACAAGGCTAGCATCCATTGGAGTAACAGAAATCTCGTCAACAAACTACCTTCCATAATGAAAAGGATACCATCCATTGGAGTAATAGAAATATCGACAACAAACTACCTTCCATAATGACAAGACTACTCTCCATGGGAGTATCAAAAATATCGACAACAAACTACCTTCCATAATGACAAGGATACCAACCATTGGAATAACAATAATCTCGACAACAAACTACCTTCCATAATGACAATGCTACCATGAAACGAAATAACAAAAATCTTGACAACAGACTACCTTCCATAATTACAAGGTTACCATCCATTGGAATAACAAAAATCTCGACAATAGACTACCTTGCGTATGACAAGGATACCATCCAATGAAATAACAAAAATTTCGACAACAGACTACCTTCAATAATGACAAGGTTTCCATCCATTGGAAAAAAAAAACTCGACAACAAACTACCTTCCATAATGTAAAGGTTAACATCCATTGGAGTAACAAAAATATCGACAACAAACTACCTTCCATAATTACAACGCTACTATCCATTGGAGTAACAAAAACTCGACAACAGACTAGATTCCATAATGACAAGGTTACCATTCATTGGAATAACAAAAATATCGACAACAGACTACCTTCCATAATGACAATACTACCATCCATTGGAGTAACAAAAATATCGACAATAGACTACATTCCATAATGACAAGCCTACCATCCATTGGAGTAATAAAAATATCGAAAATATACTACCTTCCATAATGACAAGGCTACCATCCATTGGAGTAAGAAAAATATTAACAACAAACGAATTTCCATAATTACAAGGCTACCATCCATTGGAGTAACAAAAAACTCGACAACAAACTACCTTCCATAATGACAAGGTTACCATCCATTGGAATAAAAAAAATCTCGACAACAAACTACCTTCCATAATGTAAAGGTTAACATCCACTGGAGTAACAAAAATATCGACAACAGACTACCTTCCATAATTACAACGCTACTATCCATTGGAGTAACAAAAAATCAACAACAAACTACCTTCCATAATGACAAGGTTACCATTCATTGGAATAACAAAAATATCGACAACAGACTACCTTCCATAATGACAATACTACCATCCATTGGAGTAACAAAAATCTCGACAACAGACTACCTTCCATAATGACAAGGCTACCATCCATTGGAGTAACAAAAATATTGACAACTGACTAACTTCTATAATTACAAGGCTACCATCCATTGGAGTAACAAATATATCGACAACAGACTACCTTCCATAATGACAAGGCTACCATCCATTGTACTATCAAAAATCTCGACAACAGACTACCTTCCATAATGACAAGGCTACCATCCAGTGGAATAACAAAAATCTCAACAACAGACTACCTTCCATAATGACAAGGCTATCATCCATTGGAGTACCAGAAATCTGAGTAATAGACTACGTTCCATAATGACAAGGCTACCATCCATTGGAGTATCAAAAATCTCGAAAACAGACTAACTTCCATAATTACAAGGCTACCATCCATTGGAGTAACAAATATCTCGACAAAAGACTACCTTCCATAATGACAAGGCTACGATCCATTGGAGTAACCAAAATATCGATAATAGACTACCTTCTATAATGACAAGGCTAGCATCCATTGGAGTAACAGAAATCTCGACAACAAACTACCTTCCATAATGAAAAGGATACTATCCATTAGAGTAATAGAAATATCGACAACAAACTACCTTCCATAATGACAAGACTACCATCTATGGGAGTATCAAAAATATCGACAACAAACTACCTTCCATAATGACAAGGATACCATCCATTGGAATAACAAAAATCTCGACAACAAACTACCTTCCATAATGACAATGCTACCATGAAAAGAAATAACAAAAATCTTGACAACAGACTACCTTCCATAATTACCAGGTTACCATCCATTGGAATATCAAAAATCTCGACAATAGACTACCTTGCATAATGACAAGGCTACCATACAATGAAATAACAAAAGTTTCGACAACAGACTACCTTCCATAATGACAAGGTTTCCATCCATTGGAATATAAAAAACTCGACAACAAACTACCTTCCATAATGTAAAGGTTAACATCCACTGGAGTAACAAAAATATCGACAACAGACTACCTTCCATAATTACAACGCTACTATCCATTGGAGTAACAAAAAATCAACAACAAACTACCTTCCATAATGACAAGGTTACCATTCATTGGAATAACAAAAATATCGAC
This sequence comes from Vicia faba, assembly GCA_948472305.1. Lineage (NCBI taxonomy): Eukaryota > Viridiplantae > Streptophyta > Magnoliopsida > Fabales > Fabaceae > Vicia > Vicia faba. Next base: position 755,865,989 of record OX451738.1, read on the forward strand.
AACAGACTACCTTCCATAATGACAATACTACCATCCATTGGAGTAACAAAAATATCGACAACAAACTACATTCCATAATGACAAGCCTACCATCCATTGGAGTAACAAAAATATCGACAATATACTACCTTCCATAATGACAAGGCTACCATCCATTGGAGTAAGAAAAATATTAACAACAAACGACTTTCCATAATTACAAGGCTACCATCCATTGGAGTAACAAAAAACTCGACAACAGACTACCTTCCATAATGACAAGGTTACCATCCATTGGAATATAAAAAATCTCGACAACAGACTACCTTCCATAATGACAAGTATACCATCAAACAAAATAACAAAAATCTCGACAACAGACTACCTTCCATAATGACAAGGCTACCATCCATTGGAGTAACAAAAATATTGACAACTGACTAACTTCTATAATTACAAGGTTACCATCCATTGGAGTAACAAATATATCAACAACAGACTACCTTCCATAATGACAAGGCTACCATCCATTGTACTATCAAAAATCTCGGCAACAGACTACCTTCCATAATGACAAGGCTACCATCCAAAGGAATAACAAAAATCTCAACAACAGACTACCTTCCATAATGACAAGGCTACCATCCATTGGAGTAACAAAAATATTGACAACTGACTAACTTCTATAATTACAAGGCTACCATCCATTGGAGTAACAAATATATCGACAACAGACTACCTTCCATAATGACAAGGCTACCGTCCATTGTACTATCAAAAATCTCGACAACAGACTACCTTCCATAATGACAAGGCTACCATCCAGTGGAATAACAAAAATCTCAACAACAGACTACCTTCCATAATGACAAGGCTATCATCCATTGGAGTACCAAAAATCTGAGTAATAGACTACGTTCCATAATGACAAGGCTACCATCCATTGGAGTATCAAAAATCTCGAAAACAGACTAACTTCCATAATTACAAGGCTACCATCCATTGGAGTAACAAATATCTCGACAAAAGACTACCTTCCATAATGACAAGGCTACCATCCATTGGAGTAACCAAAATATCGATAATAGACTACCTTCTATATTGACAAGGCTAGCATCCATTGGAGTAACAGGAGTAATAGAAATATCGACAACAAACTACCTTCCATAATGACAAGACTACCATCTATGGGAGTATCAAAAATATCGACAACAAACTACCTTCCATAATGACAAGGATACCATCCATTGGAATAACAAAAATCTCGACAACAAACTACCTTCCATAATGACAATGCTACCATGAAAAGAAATAACAAAAATCTTGACAACAGACTACCTTCCATAATTACCAGGTTACCATCCATTGGAATAACAAAAATCTCGACAATAGACTACCTTGTATAATGACAAGGCTACCATACAATGAAATAACAAAAGTTTCGACAACAGACTACCTTCCATAATGACAAGGTTTCCATCCATTGGAATAAAAAAAACTCGACAACAAACTACCTTCCATAATGTAAAGGTTAACATCCACTGGAGTAACAAAAATATCGACAACAGACTACCCTCCATAGTTACAACGCTACTATCCATTGGAGTAACAAAAACTCGACAACAAACTACCTTCCATAATGAAAAGGTTACCATTCATTGGAATAACAAAAATATCGACAACAGACTACCTTCCATAATGACAATACTACCATCCATTGGAGTAACAAAAATATCGACAACAGACTACATTCCATAATGACAAGCCTACCATCCATTGGAGTAACAAAAATATCGACAATATACTACCTTCCATAATGACAAGGCTACCATCCATTAGAGTAAGAAAAATATTAACAACAAACGACTTTCCATAATTACAAGGCTACCATCCATTGGAGTAACAAAAAACTCGACAACAGACTACCTTCCATAATGATAAGGTTACCATCCATTGGAATAAAAAAAATCTAGACAACAGACTACCTTCCATAATGACAAGTATACCATCAAACAAAATAACAAAAATCTCGTCAACAGACTACCTTCCATAATGACAAGGCTACCATCCATTGGAGTAACAAAAATATTGACAACTGACTAACTTCTATAATTACAAGGCTACCATCCATTGGAGTAACAAATATATCGACAACAGACTACCTTCCATAATGACAGGGCTACCATCTATTGTACTATCAAAAATCTCGACAACAAACTACCTTCCATAATGACAAGGCTACCATCCATTGTACTATCAAAAATCTCGGCAACAGACTACCTTCCATAATGACAAGGCTACCATCCAAAGGAATAACAAAAATCTCAACAACAGACTACCTTCCATAATGACAAGGCTACCATCCATTGGAGTAACAAAAATATTGACAACTGACTAACTTCTATAATTACAAGGCTACCATCCATTGGAGTAACAAATATATCGACAACAGACTACCTTCCATAATGACAAGGCTACCGTCCATTGTACTATCAAAAATCTCGACAACAGACTACCTTCCATAATGACAAGGCTACCATCCAGTGGAATAACAAAAATCTCAACAACAGACTACCTTCCATAATGACAAGGCTATCATCCATTGGAGTACCAAAAATCTGAGTAATAGACTACGTTCCATAATGACAAGGCTACCATCCATTGGAGTATCAAAAATCTCGAAAACAGACTAACTTCCATAATTACAAGGCTACCATCCATTGGAGTAACAAATATCTCGACAAAAGACTACCTTCCATAATGACAAGGCTACCATCCATTGGAGTAACCAAAATATCGATAATAGACTACCTTCTATATTGACAAGGCTAGCATCCATTGGAGTAACAGGAGTAATAGAAATATCGACAACAAACTACCTTCCATAATGACAAGACTACCATCTATGGGAGTATCAAAAATATCGACAACAAACTACCTTCCATAATGACAAGGATACCATCCATTGGAATAACAAAAATCTCGACAACAAACTACCTTCCATAATGACAATGCTACCATGAAAAGAAATAACAAAAATCTTGACAACAGACTACCTTCCATAATTACCAGGTTACCATCCATTGGAATAACAAAAATCTCGACAATAGACTACCTTGTATAATGACAAGGCTACCATACAATGAAATAACAAAAGTTTCGACAACAGACTACCTTCCATAATGACAAGGTTTCCATCCATTGGAATAAAAAAAACTCGACAACAAACTACCTTCCATAATGTAAAGGTTAACATCCACTGGAGTAACAAAAATATCGACAACAGACTACCCTCCATAGTTACAACGCTACTATCCATTGGAGTAACAAAAACTCGACAACAAACTACCTTCCATAATGAAAAGGTTACCATTCATTGGAATAACAAAAATATCGACAACAGACTACCTTCCATAATGACAATACTACCATCCATTGGAGTAACAAAAATATCGACAACAGACTACATTCCATAATGACAAGCCTACCATCCATTGGAGTAACAAAAATATCGACAATATACTACCTTCCATAATGACAAGGCTACCATCCATTAGAGTAAGAAAAATATTAACAACAAACGACTTTCCATAATTACAAGGCTACCATCCATTGGAGTAACAAAAAACTCGACAACAGACTACCTTCCATAATGATAAGGTTACCATCCATTGGAATAAAAAAAATCTAGACAACAGACTACCTTCCATAATGACAAGTATACCATCAAACAAAATAACAAAAATCTCGTCAACAGACTACCTTCCATAATGACAAGGCTACCATCCATTGGAGTAACAAAAATATTGACAACTGACTAACTTCTATAATTACAAGGCTACCATCCATTGGAGTAACAAATATATCGACAACAGACTACCTTCCATAATGACAGGGCTACCATCTATTGTACTATCAAAAATCTCGACAACAAACTACCTTCCATAATGACAAGGCTACCATCCAGGGGAATAACAAAAATCTCAACAACAGACTACCTTCCATAATAACAAGGCTATCATCCATTGGAGTACCAAAAATCTAAGTAATAGACTATGTTCCATAATGACAAGGCTACCATCCATTGGAGTATCAAAAATCTCGAAAACAGACTAACTTCCATAATTACTAGGCTACCATCCATTGGAGTAACAAATATCTCGACAAAAGACTACCTTCCATAATGACAAGGCTACCATCCATTTGAGTAACCAAAATATCGATAATAGACTACCTTCTATAATGACTAGGCTAGCATCCATTGGAGTAACAGAAATCTCGACAACAAACTACATTCCATAATGAAAAGGATACCATCCATTGGAGTAATAGAAATATCGACAACAAACTACCTTCCATAATGACAAGACGACCATCTATGGGAGTATCAAAAATATCGACAACAAACTACCTTCCATAATGACAAGGATACCATCCATTGGAATAACAAAAATCTCGACAATAAACTACCTTCCATAATGACAATACTACCATCCATTGGAGTAACAAAAATATCGACAACAGACTACATTCCATAATGACAAGCCTACCATCCATTGGAGTAACAAAAATATCGACAATATACTACCTTCCATAATGACAAGGCTACCATCCATTGGAGTAAGAAAAATATTAACAACAAACGACTTTCCATAATTACAAGGCTACCATCCATTGGAGTAACAAAAAACTCGACAACAGACTACCTTCAATAATGACAAGGCTACCATCCATTGGAGTAACAAAAATATTGACAACTGACTAACTTCTATAATTACAAGGTTACCATCCATTGGAGTAACAACTATATCAACAACAAACTACCTTCCATAATGACAAGGCTACCATCCATTGTACTATCAAAAATCTCGGCAACAGACTACCTTCCATAATGACAAGGCTACCATCCAGTGGAGTAACAAAAATCTCAACAACAGACTACCTTCCATAATGACAAGGCTATCATCCATTGGAGTACCAAAAATCTGAGTAATAGACTACGTTCCATAATGACAAGGCTACCATCCATTGGAGTATCAAAAATCTCGAAAACAGACTAACTTCCATAATTACAAGGCTACCATCCATTGGAGTAACAAATATCCCGACAAAAGACTACCTTCCATAATGACAAGGCTACCATCCATTGGAGTAACCAAAATATCGATAATAGACTACCTTCTATAATGACAAGGCTAGCATCCATTGGAGTAACAGAAATCTTGACAACAAACTACCTTCCATAATGAAAAGGATACCATCCATTGGAGTAATAGAAATATCGACAACAAACTACCTTTCATAATGACAAGACTACCGTCCATGGGAGTATCAAAAATATCGACAACAAACTACCTTCCATAATGATAAGGATACCATCCATTGGAATAACAAAAATCTCGACAATAAACTACCTTCCATAATGACAATGCTACCATGAAAAGAAATAACAAAAATCTTGACAACAGACTACCTTCCATAATTACCAGGTTACCATCCATTGGAATAACAAAAATCTCGACAATAGACTACCTTGCATAATGACAAGGCTACCATCCAATGAAATAACAAAAATTTCGACAACAGACTTCCTTCCATAATGACAAGGTTTCCATCCATTGGAATAAAAAAAACATGACAACAAACTACCTTCCATAATGTAAAGGTTAACATCCATTGGAGTAACAAAAATATCGACAACAGACTACCTTCCATAATTACAACGCTACTATCCATTGGAGTAACAAAAACTCGACAACAGACTACCTTCCATAATGACAAGGTTACCATTCATTGGAATAACAAAAATATCGACAACAGACTACCTTCCATAATGACAATACTACCATCATTGGAGTAACAAAAATATCGACAACAGACTACATTCCATAATGACAAGCCTACCATCCATTGGAGTAACAAAAATATCGACAATATACTACCTTCCATAATGACAAGGCTACCATCCATTGGAGTAAGAAAAATATTAACAACAAACGACTTTCCATAATTACAAGGCTACCATCCATTGGAGTAACAAAAAACTCGACAACAGACTACCTTCCATAATGATAAGGTTACCATCCATTGGAATAAAAAAAATCTCGACAACAGACTACCTTCCATAATGACAAGTATACCATCAAACAAAATAACAAAAATCTCGACAACAGACTACCTTCCATAATGACAAGGCTACCATCCATTGGAGTAACAAAAATATTGACAACTGACTAACTTCTATAATTACAAGGCTACCATCCATTGGAGTAACAAATATATCGACAACAGACTACCTTCCATAATGACAAGGCTACCATCCATTGTACTATCAAAAATCTCGACAACAGACTACCTTCCATAATGACAAGGCTACCATCCAGTGGAATAACAAAAATCTCAACAACAGACTACCTTACATAATGACAAGGCTATCATCCATTGGAGTACCAAAAATCTGAGTAATAGACTACGTTCCATAATGACAAGGCTACCATCCATTGGAGTATCAAAAATCTCGAAAACAGACTAACTTCCATAATTACAAGGCTACCATCCATTGGAGTAACAAATATCTCGACAAAAGACTACCTTCCATAATGACAAGGCTACCATCCATTGGAGTAACCAAAATATCGATAATAGACTACCTTCTATAATGACAAGGCTAGCATCCATTGGAGTAACAGAAATCTCGACAACAAACTACCTTCCATAATGAAAAGGATACCATCCATTGGAGTAATAGAAATATCGACAACAAACTACCTTCCATAATGACAAGACTACCATCTATGGGAGTATCAAAAATATCGACAACAAACTACCTTCCATAATGACAAGGATACCATCCATTGGAATAACAAAAATCTCGTCAATAAACTACCTTCCATAATGACAATTCTACCATGAAAAGAAATAACAAAAATCTTTACAACAGACTACCTTCCATTATTACCAGGTTACCATCCATTGGAATAACAAAAATCTCGACAATAGACTACCTTGCATAATGACAAGGCTATCATCCAATGAAATAACAAAAACTTCGACAACAGACTTCCTTCCATAATGACAAGGTTTCCATCCATTGGAATAAAAAAAACTCGACAACAAACTACCTTCCATAATGTAAAGGTTAACATCCATTGGAGTAACAAAAATATCGACAACAGACTACCTTCCATAATTACAACGCTACTATCCATTGGAGTAACAAAAACTCGACAACAGACTACCTTCCATAATGACAAGGTTACCATTCATTGGAATAACAAAAATATCGACAACAGACTACCTTCCATAATGACAATACTACCATCATTGGAGTAACAAAAATATCGACAACAGACTACATTCCATAATGACAAGCCTACCATCCATTGGAGTAACAAAAATATCGACAATATACTACCTTCCATAATGACAAGGCTACCATCCATTGGAGTAAGAAAAATATTAACAACAAACGACTTTCCATAATTACAAGGCTACCATCCATTGGAGTAACAAAAAACTCGACAACAGACTACCTTCCATAATGATAAGGTTACCATCCATTGGAATAAAAAAAATCTCGACAACAGACTACCTTCCATAATGACAAGTATACCATCAAACAAAATAACAAAAATCTCGACAACAGACTACCTTCCATAATGACAAGGCTACCATCCTTTGGAGTAACAAAAATATTTACAACTGACTAACTTCTATAATTACAAGGCTACCATCCATTGGAGTAACAAATATATCGACAACAGACTACCTTCCATAATGACAAGGCTACCATCCATTGTACTATCAAAAATCTCGACAACATACTACCTTCCATAATGACAAGGCTACCATCCAGTGGAATAACAAAAATCTCAACAACAAACTACCTTCCATAATGACAAGGCTATCATCCATTGGAGTACCAAAAATCTGAGTAATAGACTACGTTCCATAATGACAAGGCTACCATCCATTGGAGTATCAAAAATCTCGAAAATAGACTAACTTCCATAATTACAAGGCTACCATCCATTGGAGTAACAAATATCTCGACAAAAGACTACCTTCCATAATGACAAGGCTACCATCCATTGGAGTAACCAAAATATCGATAATAGACTACCTTCTATAATGACAAGGCTAGCATCCATTGGAGTAACAGAAATATCGACAACAAACTACCTTCCATAATGAAAAGGATACCATCCATTGGAGTAATAGAAATATCGACAACAAACTACCTTCCATAATGACAAGACTACCATCTATGGGAGTATCAAAAATATCGACAACAAACTACCTTCCATAATGACAAGGATACCATCCATTGGAATAACAAAAATCTTGACAACAAACTACCTTCCATAATGACAATGCTACCATGAAAAGAAATAACAAAAATCTTGACAACAGACTACCTTCCATAATTACCAGGTTACCATCCATTGGAATAACAAAAATATCGACAATAGACTACCTTGCATAATGACAAGGCTACCATCCAATGAAATAACAAAAATTTCGACAACAGACTACCTTCCATAATGACAAGGTTTCCATCCATTGGAATAAAAAAAACTCGACAACAAACTACCTTCCATAATGTAAAGGTTAACATCCATTGGAGTAACAAAAATATCGACAACAGACTACCTTCCATAATTACAACGCTACTATCCATTGGAGTAACAAAAACTCGACAACATACTACCCTCCATAATGACAAGGTTACCATTCATTGGAATAACAAAAATATCGACAACAGACTACCTTCCATAATGACAATACTACCATCCATTGGAGTAACAAAAATATCGACAACATACTACATTCCATAATGACAAGCCTACCATCCATTGGAGTAAGAAAAATATTAACAACAAACAACTTTCCATAATTACAAGGCTACCATCCATTGGAGTAACAAAAAACTCGACAACAGACTACCTTCCATAATGACAAGGTTACCATCCATTGGAATAACAAAAATCTCGACAGCAAACTACTTTCCATAATGACAACGCTACCATAAAAAAAATAACAAAAATCTCGACAACAAACTACCTTCCATAATTACCAGGTTACCATCCATTGGAGTAACAGAAATCTTGACAACTGACTAACTTACATAATTACAAGGCTACCATCCATTGGAGTAACAAGTATCTCGACAACAGACTACATTCCAAAATGACAAGGATACCATCCATTGATGTAACAAAAATATCTTCAATAGACTACCTTCCATAATGACAAGGCTACCATCCATTGGAGTAAGAAAAATATTAACAACAAACTACCTTCCATAATTACAAGGCTACCATCCATTGGAGTAACAAAAAACTCGACAATAGACTACCTTCCATAATGACAAGGTTACCATCCATTGGAATAAGAAAAACCTCAACAATAGACTACCTTCCATAATGACAAGGCTACCATCAAATGAAATAACAAAAAGCTCGACAACAGACTACCTTCTATAATGACAAGGCTACCATCCATTGGAGTAACAAAAATATTGACAACTGACTAACTTCTATAATTACAAGGCAACCATCCATTGGAGTAACAAATATCTCGACAACAGACTACCTTCCATAATGAAAAGGCTACCATCCATTAGACTATCAAAAATCTCGACAACAGACTACCTTCCATAATGATAAGGCTACCATCCAGTGGAATAACAAAAATATCAACAACAGACTACCTTCCATAATGACACGGTTACCATTCATTGGAGTAACAAAACCTCGAAAACAGACTACCTTCCATAATGAAAAGGATACCATCCATTGGAGTAATAGAAATATCGACAACAAACTACCTTCCATAATGACAAGACTACCGTCCATGGGAGTATCAAAAATATCGACAACAAACTACCTTCCATAATGACAAGGATACCATCCATTAGAATAACAAAAATCTCGACAATAAACTACCTTCCATAATGACAATGCTACCATGAAAAGAAATAACAAAAATCTTGACAACAGACTACCTTCCATAATTACCAGGTTACCATCCATTGGAATAACAAAAATCTCGACAATAGACTACCTTGCATAATGACAAGGCTACCATCCAATGAAATAACAAAAATTTCGACAACAGACTTCCTTCCATAATGACAAGGTTTCCATCCATTGGAATAAAAAAAACTCGACAACAAACTACCTTCCATAATGTAAAGTTAACATCCATTGGAGTAACAAAAATATCGACAACAGACTAATTTCCATAATTACAACGCTACTATCCATTGGAGTAACAAAAACTCGACAACAGACTACCTTCCATAATGACAATACTACCATCATTGGAGTAACAAAAATATCGACAACAGACTACATTCCATAATGACAAGCCAACCATCCATTGGAGTAACAAAAATATCGATAATATACTACCTTCCATAATGACAAGGCTACCATCCATTGGAGTAAGAAAAATATTAACAACAAACGACTTTCCATAATTACAAGGCTACCATCCATTGGAGTAACAAAAAACTCGACAACAGACTACCTTCCATAATGATAAGGTTACCATCCATTGGAATAAAAAAAATCTCGACAACAGACTACCTTCCATAATGACAAGGCTACCATCCATTGGAGTAACAAAAATCTTGACAACTGACTAACTTCTATAATTACAAGGCTACCATCCATTGGAGTAACAAAAAACTCGACAACAGACTACCTTCCATAATGACAAGGTTACCATCCATTGGAATAACAAAAATCTCGACAGCAAACTACTTTCCATAATGACAACGCTACCATAAAAAAAATAACAAAAATCTCGACAACAAACTACCTTCCATAATTACCAGGTTACCATCCATTGGAGTAACAGAAATCTTGACAACTGACTAACTTACATAATTACAAGGCTACCATCCATTGGAGTAACAAGTATCTCGACAACAGACTACATTCCAAAATGACAAGGATACCATCCATTGATGTAACAAAAATATCTACAATAGACTACCTTCCATAATGACAAGGCTACCATCCATTGGAGTAAGAAAAATATTAACAACAAACTACCTTCCATAATTACAAGGCTACCATCCATTGGAGTAACAAAAAACTCGACAACAGACTACCTTCCCTAATGACAAGGTTACCATCCATTGGAATAAGAAAAACCTCAACAATAGACTACCTTCCATAATGACAAGGCTACCATCAAATGAAATAACAAAAAGCTCGACAACAGAGTACCTTCTATAATGACAAGGCTACCATCCATTGGAGTAACAAAAATATTGACAACTGACTAACTTCTATAATTACAAGGCTACCATCCATTGGAGTAACAAATATCTCGACAACAGACTACCTTCCATAATGAAAAGGCTACCATCCATTAGACTATCAAAAATCTCGACAACAGACTACCTTCCATAATGATAAGGCTACCATCCAGTGGAATAACAAAAATATCAACAACAGACTACCTTCCATAATGACACGGTTACCATTCATTGGAGTAACAAAACCTCGAAAACAGACTACCTTCCATAATGAAAAGGATACCACCGATTGGAGTAATAGAAATATCGACAACAAACTACCTTCCATAATGACAAGACTACCGTCCATGGGAGTATCAAAAATATCGACAACAAACTACCTTCCATAATGACAAGGATACCATCCATTGGAATAACAAAAATCTCGACAATAAACTACCTTCCATAATGACAATGCTACCATGAAAAGAAATAACAAAAATCTTGACAACAGACTACCTTCCATAATTACCAGGTTACCATCCAATGAAATAACAAAAATTTCGACAACAGACTTCCTTCCATAATGACAAGGTTTCCATCCATTGGAATAAAAAAAACTCGACAACAAACTACCTTCCATAATGTAAAGTTAACATCCATTGGAGTAACAAAAATATCGACAACAGACTACCTTCCATAATTACAACGCTACTATCCATTGGAGTAACAAAAACTCGACAACAGACTACCTTCCATAATGACAAGGTTACCATTCATTGGAATAACAAAAATATCGACAACAGACTACCTTCCATAATGACAATACTACCATCATTGGAGTAACAAAAATATCGACAACAGACTACATTCCATAATGACAAGCCTACCATCCATTGGAGTAACAAAAATATCGATAATATACTACCTTCCATAATGACAAGGCTACCATCCATTGGAGTAAGAAAAATATTAACAACAAACGACTTTCCATAATTACAAGGCTACCATCCATTGGAGTAACAAAAAACTCGACAACAGACTACCTTCCATAATGATAAGGTTACCATCCATTGGAATAAAAAAAATCTCGACAACAGACTACCTTCCATAATGACAAGTATACAATCAAACAAAATAACAAAAATCTCGACAACAGACTACCTTCCATAATGACAAGGCTACCATCCATTGGAGTAACAAAAATCTTGACAACTGACTAACTTCTATAATTACAAGGCTACCATCCATTGGAGTAACAAATATATCGACAACAGACTACCTTCCATAATGACAAGGCTACCATCCATTGTACTATCAAAAATCTCGACAACAGACTACCTTCCATAATGACAAGGCTACCATCCAGTGGAATAACAAAAATCTCAACAACAGACTACCTTCCATAATGACAAGGCTATCATCCATTGGAGTACCAAAAATCTAAGTAATAGACTATGTTCCATAATGACAAGGCTACCATCCATTGGAGTATCAAAAATCTCGAAAACAGACTAACTTCCATAATTACAAGGCTACCATCCATTGGAGTAACAAATATCTCGACAAAAGACTACCTTCCATAATGACAAGGCTACCATCCATTGGAGTAACCAAAATATCGATAATAGACTACCTTCTATAATGACTAGGCTAGCATCCATTGGAGTAACAGAAATCTCGACAACAAACTACCTTCCATAATGAAAAGGATACCATCCATTGGAGTAATAGAAATATCGACAACAAACTACCTTCCATAATGACAAGACTACCATCTATGGGAGTATCAAAAATATGGACAACAAACTACCTTCCATAATGACAAGGATACCATCCATTGGAATAACAAAAATCTCGACAACAAACTACCTTCCATAATGACAATACTACCATCCATTGGAGTAACAAAAATATCGACAACAGACTACATTCCATAATGACAAGCCTACCATCCATTGGAGTAACAAAAATATCGACAATATACTACCTTCCATAATGACAAGGCTACCATCCATTGGAGTAAGAAAAATATTAACAACAAACGACTTTCCATAATTACAAGGCTACCATCCATTGGAGTAACAAAAAACTCGACAACAGACTACCTTCCATAATGACAAGGTTACCATCCATTGGAATAAAAAAAATCTCGACAACAGACTACCTTCCATAATGACAAGTATACCATCAAACAAAATAACAAAAATTTCGACAACAGACTACCTTCCATAATGACAAGGCTACCATCCTTTGGAGTAACAAAAATATTGACAACTGACTAACTTCTATAATTACAAGGTTACCATCCATTGGAGTAACAAATATATCAACAACAGACTACCTTCCATAATGACAAGGCTACCATCCATTGTACTATCAAAAATCTCGGCAACAGACTACCTTCCATAATGACAAGGCTACCATCCAGTGGAATAACAAAAATCTCAACAATAGACTACCTTCCATAATGACAAGGCTATCATCCATTGGAGTACCAAAAATCTGAGTAATAGACTACGTTCCATAATGACAAGGCTACCATCCATCGGAGTATCAAAAATGTCGAAAACAGACTAACTTCCATAATTACAAGGCTACCATCCACTGGAGTAACAAATATCTCGACAAAAGACTACCTTCCATAATGACAAGGCTACCATCCATTGGAGTAACCAAAATATCGATAATAGACTACCTTCTATAATGACAAGGCTAGCATCCATTGGAGTAACAGAAATCTCGACAACAAACTACCTTCCATAATGAAAAGGATACCATCCATTGGAGTAATAGAAATATCGACAACAAACTACCTTCCATAATGACAAGACTACCGTCCATGGGAGTATCAAAAATATCGACAACAAACTACCTTCCATAATGACAAGGATACCATCCATTGGAATAACAAAAATCTCGACAATAAACTACCTTCCATAATGACAATGCTACCATGAAAAGAAATAACAAAAATCTTGACAACAGACTACCTTCCATAATTACCAGGTTACCATCCATTGGAATAACAAAAATCTCGACAATAGACTACCTTGCATAATGACAAGGCTACCATCCAATGAAATAACAAAAATTTCGACAACAAACTTCCTTCCATAATGACAAGGTTTCCATCCATTGGAATAAAAAAAACTCGACAACAAACTACCTTCCATAATGTAAAGGTTAACATCCATTGGAGTAACAAAAATATCGACAACAGACTACCTTCCATAATTACAACGCTACTATCCATTGGAGTAACAAAAACTCGACAACAGACTACCTTCCATAATGACAAGGTTACCATTCATTGGAATAACAAAAATATCGACAACAGACTACCTTCCATAATGACAATACTACCATCATTGGAGTAACAAAAATATCGACAACAGACTACATTCCATAATGACAAGCCTACCATCCATTGGAGTAACAAAAATATCGACAATATACTACCTTCCATAATGACAAGGCTACCATCCATTGGAGTAAGAAAAATATTAACAACAAACGACTTTCCATAATTACAAGGCTACCATCCATTGGAGTAACAAAAAACTCGACAACAGACTACCTTCCATAATGACAAGGTTACCATCCATTGGAATAAAAAAAATCTCGACAACAGACTACCTTCCATAATGACAAGTATACCATCAAACAAAATAACAAAAATCTCGACAACAGACTACCTTCCATAATGACAAGGCTACCATCCTTTGGAGTAACAAAAATATTGACAACTGACTAACTTCTATAATTACAAGGTTACCATCCATTGGAGTAACAAATATATCAACAACAGACTACCTTCCATAATGACAAGGCTACCATCCATTGTACTATCAAAAATCTCGGCAACAGACTACCTTCCATAATGACAAGGCTACCATCCAGTGGAATAACAAAAATCTCAACAATAGACTACCTTCCATAATGACAAGGCTATCATCCATTGGAGTACCAAAAATCTGAGTAATAGACTACGTTCCATAATGACAAGGCTACCATCCATCGGAGTATCAAAAATGTCGAAAACAGACTAACTTCCATAATTACAAGGCTACCATCCATTGGAGTAACAAATATCTCGACAAAAGACTACCTTCCATAATGACAAGGCTACCATCCATTGGAGTAACCAAAATATCGATAATAGACTACCTTCTATAATGACAAGGCTAGCATCCATTGGAGTAACAGAAATCTCGACAACCAACTACCTTCCATAATGAAAAGGATACCATCCATTGGAGTAATAGAAATATCGACAACAAACTACCTTCCATAATGACAAGACTACCGTCCATGGGAGTATCAAAAATATCGACAACAAACTACCTTCCATAATGACAAGGATACCATCCATTGGAATAACAAAAATCTCGACAATAAACTACCTTCCATAATGACAATGCTACCATGAAAAGAAATAACAAAAATCTTGACAACAGACTACCTTCCATAATTACCAGGTTACCATCCATTGGAATAACAAAAATCTCGACAATAGACTACCTTGCATAATGACAAGGCTACCATCCAATGAAATAACAAAAATTTCGACAACAAACTTCCTTCCATAATGACAAGGTTTCCATCCATTGGAATAAAAAAAACTCGACAACAAACTACCTTCCATAATGTAAAGGTTAACATCCATTGGAGTAACAAAAATATCGACAACAGACTACCTTCCATAATTACAACGCTACTATCCATTGGAGTAACAAAAACTCGACAACAGACTACCTTCCATAATGACAAGGTTACCATTCATTGGAATAACAAAAATATCGACAACAGACTACCTTCCATAATGACAATACTACCATCATTGGAGTAACAAAAATATCGACAACAGACTACATTCCATAATGACAAGCCTACCATCCATTGGAGTAACAAAAATATCGACAATATACTACCTTCCATAATGACAAGGCTACCATCCATTGGAGTAAGAAAAATATTAACAACAAACGACTTTCCATAATTACAAGGCTACCATCCATTGGAGTAACAAAAAACTCGACAACAGACTACCTTCCATAATGATAAGGTTACCATCCATTGGAATAAAAAAAATCTCGACAACAGACTACCTTCCATAATGACAAGTATACCATCAAACAAAATAACAAAAATCTCGACAAAAGACTACCTTCCATAATGACAAGGCTACCATCCATTGGAGTAACAAAAATATTGACAACCGACTAACTTCTATAATTACAAGGCTACCATCCATTGGAGTAACAAATATATCGACAACAGACTACCTTCCATAATGACAAGGCTACCATCCATTGTACTATCAAAAATATCGACAACAGACTACCTTCCATAATGACAAGGCTACCATCCAGTGGAATAACAAAAATCTCAAAAACAGACTACCTTCCATAATGACAAGGCTATCATCCATTGGAGTATCAAAAATCTGAGTAATAGACTACGTTCCATAATGACAAGGCTACCATCCATTGGAGTATCAAAAATCTCAAAAACAGACTAACTTCCATAATTACAAGGCTACCATCCATTGGAGTAACAAATATCTCGACAAAAGACTACCTTTCATAATGACAAGGCTACCATCCATTGGAGTAACCAAAATATCGATAATAGACTACCTTCTATAATGACAAGGCTAGCATCCATTCGAGTAACAGAAATCTCGACAACAAACTACCTTCCATAATGAAAAGGATACCATCCATTGGAGTAATAGAAATATCGACAACAAACGAACTTCCATAATGACAAGACTACCATCTATGGGAGTATCAAAAATATTGACAACAAACTACCTTCCATAATGACAAGGATACCATCCATTGGAATAACAAAAATCTCGACAACAAACTACCTTCCATAATGACAATGCTACCATGAAAAGAAATAACAAAAATCTTGACAACAGACTACCTTCCATAATTACCAGGTTACCATCCATTGGAATAACAAAAATCTCGACAATAGACTACCTTGCATAATGACAAGGCTACCATCCAATGAAATAACAAAAATTTCGACAACAGACTACCTTCCATAATGACAAGGTTTCCATCCATTGGAATAAAAAAAACTCGACAACAAACTACCTTCCATAATGTAAAGGTTAACATCCATTGGAGTAACAAAAATATCGACAATAGACTACCTTCCATAATTACAACGCTACTATCCATTGGAGTAACAAAAACTCGACAACATACTACCTTCCATAATGACAAGGTTACCATTCATTGGAATAACAAAAATATCGACAACAAACTACCTTCCATAATGACAATACTACCATCCATTGGAGTAACAAAAATATCGACAACATACTACATTCCATAATGACAAGCCTACCATCCATTGGAGTAACAAAAATATCGACAATAGACTACCTTCCATAATGACAAGGATACCATCCATTGAAGTAAGAAAAATATTAACAACAAACAACTTTCCATAATTACAAGGCTACCATCCATTGGAGTAACAAAAAACTCGACAACAGACTACCTTCCATAATGACAAGGTTACCATCCATTGGAATAACAAAAATCTCGACAGCAAACTACATTCCATAATGACAACGCTACCATAAAAAAAATAACAAAAATCTCGACAACAAACTACCTTCCATAATTACCAGGTTACCATCCATTGGAGTAACAGAAATCTTGACAACTGACTAACTTACATAATTACAAGGCTACCATCCATTGGAGTAACAAGTATCTCGACAACAGACTACATTCCAAAATGACAAGGATACCATCCATTGATGTAACAAAAATATCGACAATAGACTACCTTCCATAATGACAAGGCTACCATCCATTGGAGTAAGAAAAATATTAACAACAAACTACCTTCCATAATTACAAGGCTACCATCCATTGGAGTAACAAAAAACTCGACAATAGACTACCTTCCATAATGACAAGGCTACCATCAAATGAAATAACAAAAAGCTCGACAACAGACTACCTTCTATAATGACAAGGCTACCATCCATTGGAGTAACAAAAATATTGACAACTGACTAACTTCTATAATTACAAGGCTACCATCCATTGGAGTAACAAATATCTCGACAACAGACTACCTTCCATAATGAAAAGGCTACCATCCATTAGACTATCAAAAATCTCGACAACAGACTACCTTCCATAATGATAAGGCTACCATCCAGTGGAATAAGAAAAATATCAACAACAGACTACCTTCCATAATGACAAGGTTACCATTCATTGGAGTAACAAAACCTCGAAAACAGACTACCTTCCATAATGACAAGGTTACCATCCATTGGAATAACAAAAATCTCGACAACATACTACCTTCCATAATGACAAGGATACCATCCAACGAAATAACAAAAATCTCGACAACAGACTACCTTCCATAATGAGAAGGCTACCATCCATTGGAGTAACAAAATTCTCGACAACAAACTACCTTCCATAATGACAAGGATACAATAAATTGGATTAACAAAAATCTCGACAACAACCTACTTTCAATAATTACAACGCTACCGTAAAAAGAAATAACCAAAATCTGGACAACAAACTACCTTCCATAATTACCAGGTTACCATCCATTGGAATAACAAAAATCTCGACAACAGACTACCTTGCATAATGACAAGGCTACCATCCAAGGAAATAACAAAAATCTCGACAGCAGACTACCTTCCATAATGACAAGGATACCATCCATTGGAGTAAAAAAGATGTCAACAACAAACTACCTTCCATAATCACAAGGCTACCATCCATTGGAGTAACAAATATCTCGACAACTGAATACCTTCCATAATGACAAGGCTACCATCCACTGGACTATCAAAAATCTCGACAGCAAACTACCTTCCATAATGACAAGACTACCATACATTGGAGTAACAAAAATCTTGACAACTGACTAACTTCCATAATTACAAGGCTACCATCCATTGGAGTAACAAGTATCTCGACAACAGGCTACATTCCATAATGACAAGGATACCATCCATTGGAGTAACAAAAATATCGACAATAGACTACCTTCCATAATGACAAGGCTACCATCCATTGGAGTAAGAAAAATATTAACAACAAACTACCTTCCATAATTACAAGGCTACCATCCTTTGGAGTAACAAAAAACTCGACAATAGACTACCTTCCATAATGACAAGGTTACCATCCATTGGAATAAGAATAATCTCGACAATAGACTAACTTCCATAATGACAAGGCTACCATCAAACGAAATAACAAAAAGCTCGACAACAGACTACATTCCATAATGACAAGCCTACCATCCATTGGAGTAACAAAAATATCGACAATAGACTACTTTCCATAATGACAAGGCTACCATCCATTGGAGTAAGAAAAATATTAACAACAAACTACCTTCCATAATTACAAGGCTACCATCCATTGGAGTAACAAAAAACTCGACAATAGACTACCTTCCATAATGACAAGGTTACCATCCATTGGAATAAGAATAATCTCGACAATAGACTACCTTCCATAATGACAAGGCTACCATCAAACGAAATAACAAAAAGCTCGACAACAGACTACCTTCCATAATGACAAGGCTACCATCCATTGGAGTAACAAAAATATTGACAACTGACTAACTTCTATAATTACAAGGCTACCATCCATTGGAGTAACAAATATCTCGACAACAGACCTCCTTCCATAATGACAAGGCTACCATCCATTGGACTATCAAAAATCTTGACAACAGACTACCTTCCATAATGACAAGGCTACCATCCAGTGGAATAAAAAAAATCTCAACAACAGACTACCTTCCATAGTGAAAAGGCTATCATCCATTGGAGTACCAAAAATCTGAACAATAGACTACCTTCCATAATGACAAGGCTACCATCCATTGGAGTAAGAAAAATCTCGAAAACAAACTAACTTCTATAATTACAAGTCTAAAATCCATTGGAGTAACAAATATCTCGACAAAAGACTACCTTCCATAATGACAAGGCTACCATCCATTGGAGTAACCAAAATATCGACAATAGACTACCATCTATAATGACAAGGATACCATCCATTGGAATAACAAAAATCTCGACAACAAACTACCTTCCATAATTACAATGCTACCATTAAAATAAATAACAAAATCTCGACAACAAACTACCTTTCATAATTACTTGGTTAGCATCCATTGGAATAACACAAATCTCGACAACAGACTACCTTGCATAATGACAAGGCTACCATCCAACGAAATAACAAAACTTTCGACAACAGACTACCTTCCATAATGACAAGGTTACCATCCATTGGAATAAAAAAAAACTTGACAACAAACTACCTTCCATAATATCAAGGTTAACATCCATTGGAGTAACAAAAATCTCGACAACTGACTACCTTCCATAATTACAATGCTTCCATCCATTGGAGTAACAAAAATATCGACAACAGACTACATTCCATAATGACAAGGCTACCATCCATTGGAGTAACAAAAATGTCGACAATAGACTACATTCCATAATGACAAGGCTATCATCCATTGGAGTAACAAATATATCGACAATAGACTACCTTCCATAATGAAAAGGCTACCATCCATTGGAGTAAGAAAAATATTAACGACAAACTACCTTCCATAATTACAAGGCTACCATCCATTGGAGTAACAAAAAACTCGATAACAGACTACCTTCAATAATGACAAGGTTACCATCCATTGGAATAAGAAAAATCTCGACAACATACTACCTTGCATAATGACAAGGCTACCATCCAACGAAATAACAAAAATCTTGACAGTAGACTACCTTCCACAATGACAAGGATACCATCAATTGGAGTAAAAAAGATATCAACAACAGACTACCTTCCATAATTAGAGGCTACCATCCATTGGAGTAACAAAAAACTCGACAAGAGACTACCTTCCATAATGACAAAGTTACCATCCATTGGAATAATAAAAATCTCGACAACAGACTGCCTTCCATAATGACTAGGCTACCATTAAAGAAAATAACAAAAATATCGACAACAGACTACCTTCCATAATTACAAGGTTACCATCCATTGGAATAACAAAAATCTCGACAACAGACTACCTTCTATAATGACAAGCCTACCATCCAACGAAATAACAAAAATTTCAACAACAAACTACCTTCCATAATGACAAGGTTACCATCCATTGGAATAAAAAAAAACTCGACAAAAAACTACCTTCCATAATGACAAGGTTACCATCCATTGGAGTAACAAAAATATCGACAACAGACTACCTTCAATAATTACAAGGTTACCCTCCATTGGAATAACAAAAATATTGACAACAGACTACCTTCCATAATGACAAGGTTACCATCCATTGGAGTAAGAAAAATATCGACAATAGACTACCTTCCATATTGACAAGGCTACCATCCAACGAAATAAGAAAAATATCGACAATTGACTACCTTCCATAATGACAAGTTTACCATTCATTGGAATAACAAAAAACTCGACAATAGACTACCTTCAATAATGACAAGGTTACAATCCATTGGACTAACAAAAATATCAACAACAGACTACCTTCCATAATTACAAGGCTACCATCCATTGGAGTAACAAAAACTCGACAATAGACTACCTTACGTAATGACAAGGTTTCCATCCATTGGAATAACAAAAATCTCGACAACATACTACCTTCCATAATGACAAGGCTACCATCCAACGAAATAACAAAAATCTCGACAATAGACTACCTTCCATAATGAGAAGGCTACCATCCATTGGAGTAACAAAATTCTCGACAACAGACTACCTTTCATAATGGCAAGGCTACCATCCATTAGAGTAAAAAAAATCTCGACAACAGACTACTTTACATAATGACAAGGCTATCATCCATTAGAGTAACAAAAATATCGACAACACACTACGTTCCATAATGACAAGGCTACCATCCAGTGGAGTAACAAAAATCTCGAAAACAAACTACATTCCATAATGACAAGGCTACCATCCATTGGAATATCAAAAATCTCGACAAGAGACTACCTTCCATAATGACAAGGCTACCATCCAGTGGAATAACAAAAATCTCAACAATAGACTACCTTCCATAATGACATGGCTATCATCCATTGGAGTACCAAAAAACTGAACAATAGACTACCTTCCATAATGACAACGCTACCATCCATTGGACTAACAAAAATCTCATTGAAAGACTACTTTCCATAATGACAAGGCTACCATCCATTGGAGTAACAAAAATCTCGAAAACAGACTAACTTCCATAATTACAAGGCTACCATCCATTGGAGTAAGAAATATCTCCACAAAAGACTACCTTCCATAATGACAAGGCTACCATCCATTCGAGTAACAAAAATATCGATAACAAACTACCTTCTATAATGACAAGGCTAGCATCCATTGGAGTAACAAAAATCTCGACAACAAACTACCTACCATAATGAAAATGTTACCATCCATTGGAATAACAAATATCTCGACAAAAGACTACCTTCCATAATGACAAGGCTACCATCCATTGGAGTAACCAAAATATCGACAATAGACTACCTTCTATAATGACAAGGCTAGCATCCATTAGAGTAACAAAAATCTAGACAACAAACTACCTTCCATAATGAAATGGATACCATCCATTGGAGTAACAAAAATATCGACAACAAACTACCTTCCATAATGACAAGGCTACCATCCATTGGAGTATCAAAAATATCGACAAAAAACTACTTTCAATAATGACAAGGATACCTTCCATTAGAGTAACAAAATTTTTGACAACATACTAGTTTCCACAATGATAAGGCTACCATCCATTGGAGTAATAAAGATATCGAGAACAGACTTCCTTCCATAATGAAAAGGCTACCATCCATTGGAGTAACATTTATGTCGACAATAGACTAGCTTCCATAATGACAAGGCCACCATCCATTGGAGTAACATAATTCTCAATGAAAGACTACCTTCCATAATGACAAGTCTACCATCCATTGGAGTAACATAAATCTCAACGAAAGACTACCTTCCATAATGACAAGGCTACCATCCATTGGAGTAACAAATATCTTGACAACAGACTACCTTCCATAATGACAAGGCTACCATCCATTAGACTATAAAAAATCTCGACAACAGACTACCTTCCATAATGACAAGGCTATCATCCATTGGAGTACCAAAAATCCGAACAATAGACTACCTTCCATAATGACAACGCTACCATCCATTGCACTAACAAAAATCTCAATGAAAGACTACCTTCCATAATGACAAGGCTACCATCCATTTGAGTAACAAATATCTCGACAAAAGACTACCTTCCATTATGACAAGGCTACCATCCATTGGAGTAACCAAAATATCGACAATAGACAACCTTCTATAATGACAAGGCTAGCATCCATTGGAGTAACAAAAATCTCGACAACAAACTACCTTCCATAATGAAAAGGATACCATCCATTGGAGTAACAAAAATATCGACAACAAACTACCTACCATAATGACAAGGCTACCATCCATTGGAGTATATAAAATATCGACAAAAAACTACCTTCCATAATGACAAGGATACCTTCCATTAAAGTAACAAAAATCTCGACAACATACTAGCTTCCACAATGACAAGGCTACCATCCATTGGAGTAACCAAAATATTGACAACAGACTACCTTCCATAATGAAAAGGTTAACATCCATTGGAGTAACAAAAATATCGACAACAGACTACCTTCCATAATGACAAGGTTACCATCCATTGGAGTAACAAAAATCTCGACAAAAAAACTAACTTCCATAATTAAAAGGCTAGCATATATTGAAGTAACAAATATCTCGACAAAAGACTACCTTCCATAATGACAAGGCTACCATCCATTGGAGTAACCAAAATATCGACAATAGACTACCTTCTATAATGACAAGGCTAGCATCCATTGGAGTAACCAAAATCCCGACAACAAACTACCTTCCATAATGAAAAGGATACCATCCATTGGAGTACCCAAAATATCGACAACAAACTACCATCCATAATGACAAGGCTACCATCCATTGGAGTATCAAAAATATGGACAAAAAACTACCTTCCATAATGACAAGGATACCTTCCATTAGAGTAACAAAAATCTTGACAACATACTAGTTTCCATAATGATAAGGCTACCATCCATTGGAGTAATAAAGATATCGAGAACAGACTTCATTCCATAATGAAAAGGCTACCATCCATTGGAGTAACATTAATGTCGACAATAGACTAACTTCCATAATGACAAGGCCACCATCCATTGGAGTAACATAATTCTCAATGAAAGACTACCTTCCATAATGACATGTCTACCATCCATTGGAGTAACATAAATCTCAACAAAAGACTACCTTCTATAATGACAAGGCTACCATCCATTGGAGTAACAAATATCTTGACAACGGACTACCTTCCATAATGACAAGGCTACCATCCATTAGACTATAAAAAATCTCGACAACAGACTACCTTCCATAATGACAAGGCTATCATCCATTGGAGTACCAAAAATCCGAACAATAGACTACCTTCCATAATGACAACGCTACCATCCATTGCACTAACAAAAATCTCAATGAAAGACTACCTTCCATAATGACAAGGCTACCATCCATTGGAGTAACAAAAATACCGAAAATAGACTAACTTCCATAATTACCAGGCTACCATCCATTTGAGTAACAAATATCTCGACAAAAGACTACCTTCCATAATGACAAGGCTACCATCCATTGGAGTAACCAAAATATCGACAATAGACAACCTTCTATAATGACAAGGCTAGCATCCATTGGAGTAACAATAATCTCGACAACAAACTACCTTCCATAATGAAAAGGATACCATCCATTGGAGTAACAAAAATATCGACAACAAACTACCTACCATAATGACAAGGCTACCATCCACTGGATTATATAAAATATCGACAAAAAACTACCTTCCATAATGACAAGGATATCTTCCATTAGAGTAACAAAAATCTCGACAACATACTAGCTTCCACAATGACAAGGCTACCATCCATTGGAGTAACCAAAATATTGACAACAGACTACCTTCCATAATGAAAAGGTTTACATCCATTGGAGTAACAAAAATATCGACAACAGACTACCTTCCATAATGACAAGGTTACCATCCATTGGAGTAACAAAAATCTCGACAACAAACTAACTTCCATAATTAAAAGGCTAGCATATATTGAAGTAACAAATATCTCGACAATAGACTACCTTCCATAATGACAAGGCTACCATCCATTGGAGTAACCAAAATATCGTCAATAGACTACCTTCTATAATGACAAGGCTAGCATCCATTGGAGTAACAAAAATCCCGACAACAAACTACCTTCCATAATGAAAAGGATACCATCCATTGGAGTACCAAAAATATCGACAACAAACTACCATCCATAATGACAAGGCTACCATCCATTACAGTATCAAAAATATTGACAAAAAACTACCTTCCATAATGACAAGGATACCTTCCATTAGAGTAACAAAAATCTCGACCACATACTAGTTTCCACAATGACAAGGCTACCATCCATTGGAGTAACAAAGATATCGAGAACAAACTTCCTTCCATAATGAAAAGGCTTCCATCCATTGGAGTAACATTAATGTCGACAACAGACTAGCTTCCATAATGATAAGGCTACCATCCATTGGAGTAACATAAGTCTCAATGAAAGACTACCTTCCATAATGACAAGTCTACCATCCATTGGAGTAACATAAATCTCAACGAAAGACTACCTTCCATAATGACAAGGCTACCATCCATTGGAGTAACAAAATATCGACAACAGACTATATTCCATAATGACAAGGCTACCATCCATTGGAGTAACAAAAATATGGACAATATGACTACCTTCCATAATGACAAGGTTACCATCCATTGGAGTAACAAAAATCTCGACAACAAACTAACTTCCATAATTAAAAGGCTAGCATATATTGAAGTAACAAATATCTCGACAATAGACTACCTTCCATAATGACAAGGCTACCATCCATTGGAGTAACCAAAATATCGACAATAGACAACCTTCTATAATGACAAGGCTAGCATCCATTGGAGTAACAAAAATCCCGACAACAAACTACCTTCCATAATGAAAAGGATACCATCCATTGGAGTAACAAAAATATCGACAACAAACTACCATCCATAATGACAAGGCTACTATCCATTGGAGTATCAAAAATATTGACAAAAAACTACCTTCCATAATGACAAGGATGCCTTCCATTAGAGTAACAAAAATCTCGACCACATACTAGTTTCCACAATGACAAGGCTACCATCCATTGGAGTAACAAAGATATCGAGAACAAACTTCCTTCCATAATGAAAAGGCTTCCATCCATTGGAGTAACATTAATGTCGACAACAGACTAGCTTCCATACTGATAAGGCTACCATCCATTGGAGTAACATAAGTCTCAATGAAAGACTACATTCCATAATGACAAGTCTACCATCCATTGGAGTAACATAAATCTCAACGAAAGACTACCTTCCATAATGACAAGGCTACCATCCATTGGAGTAACAAAATATCGACAACAGACTATATTCCATAATGACAAGGCTACCATCTATTGGAGTAACAAAAATATGGACAATATGACTACCTTTCATAATGACAAGGCTACCATCCATTGGAGTAACAAAAATATTGACAATAAACTACCTTCCATAATTACAAAGCTACCATCCATTGGAGTAACAAAAAACTCCACAACAAACTACCTTCCATAATGACAAAGTTACCATCCATTGGAATATGAAAATTCTCGACAACAGACTACCTTCCATAATGACAAGGCTACCATCAAACGAAATAACAAAAATCTTGACAACTGACTAATTTCCATAATTACAAGGCTACCATCCATTGGAGTAACAAATTTCTCGACAACAAACTACCTTCCATAATGACAAGGCTACCATCCATTGGACTATGAAAAACCTCGACAACAGACTACCTTCCATAATGACAAGGCTATCATCCATTGGAGTACCAAAAATCTGAATAATAGACTACCTTCCATAATGACAACGCTACCATCCA
Organism: Vicia faba; assembly: GCA_948472305.1. Taxonomy (NCBI): domain Eukaryota; kingdom Viridiplantae; phylum Streptophyta; class Magnoliopsida; order Fabales; family Fabaceae; genus Vicia; species Vicia faba. Next base: position 755,893,384 of record OX451738.1, read on the forward strand.
TTGCACTAACAAAAATCTCAATGAAAGACTACCTTCCATAATGACAAGGCTACCATCCATTGGAGTAACAAAAATATCGAAAATAGACTAACTTCCATAATTACAAGGCTACCATCCATTGGAGTAACAAATATCTCGACAAAAGACTACCTTCCATAATGACAAGGCTACCATCCATTGGAGTAACCAAAATATCGACAATAGACTAACTTCCATAATTACAAGGCTACCATCCATTTGAGTAATAAATATCTCGACAAAAGACTACCTTCCATAATGACAAGGCTACCATCCATTGGAGTAACCAAAATATCGACAATAGACAACCTTCTATAATGACAAGGCTAGCATCCATTGGAGTAACAATAATCTCGACAACAAACTACCTTCCATAATGAAAAGGATACCATCCATTAGAGTAACAAAAATATCGACAACAAACTACCTACCATAATGACAAGGCTACCATCCATTGGAGTAACAAAAATCTCGACAACATACTAGCTTCCACAATGACAAGGCTACCATCCATTGGAGTAACCAAAATATTGACAACAGACAACCTTCCATAATGAAAAGGTTAACATCCATTGGAGTAACAAAAATATCGACAACAGAATACCTTCCATAATGACAAGGTTACCATCCATTGGAGTAACAAAAATCTCGACAACAAACTAACTTCCATAATTAAAAGGCTAGCATATATTGAAGTAACAAATATCTCGACAAAAGACTACCTTCCATAATGACAAGGCTACCATCCATTGGAGTAACCAAAATATCGACAATAGACTACCTTCTATAATGACAAGGCTAGCATCCATTGGAGTAACAAAAATCCCGACAACAAACTACCTTCCATAATGAAAAGGATACCATCCATTGGAGTACCAAAAATATCGACAACAAACTACCATCCATAATGACAAGGCTACCATCCATTGGAGTATCAAAAATATTGACAAAAAACTACCTTCCATAATGACAAGGATACCTTCCATTAGAGTAACAAAAATCTCGACCACATACTAGTTTCCAAAATGACAAGGCTACCATCCATTGGAGTAACAAAGATATCGAGAACAAACTTCCTTCCATAATGAAAAGGCTTCCATCCATTGGAGTAACATTAATGTCGACAACAGACTAGCTTCCATAATGATAAGGCTACCATCCATTGGAGTAACATAAGTCTCAATGAAAGACTACCTTCCATAATGACAAGTCTACCATCCATTGGAGTAACATAAATCTCAACGAAAGACTACCTTCCATAATGACAAGGCTACCATCCATTGGAGTAACAAAATATCGACAACAGACTATATTCCATAATGACAAGGCTACCATCCATTGGAGTAACAAAAATATGGACAATATGACTACCTTCCATAATGACAAGGTTACCATCCATTGGAGTAACAAAAATCTCGACAACAAACTAACTTCCATAATTAAAAGGCTAGCATATATTGAAGTAACAAATATCTCGACAATAGACTACCTTCCATAATGACAAGGCTACCATCCATTGGAGTAACCAAAATATCGACAATAGACTACCTTCTATAATGACAAGGCTAGCATCCATTGGAGTAACAAAAATCCCGACAACAAACTACCTTCCATAATGAAAAGGATACCATCCATTGGAGTACCAAAAATATCGACAACAAACTACCATCCATAATGACAAGGCTACTATCCATTGGAGTATCAAAAATATTGACAAAAAACTACCTTCCATAATGACAAGGATGCCTTCCATTAGAGTAACAAAAATCTCGACCACATACTAGTTTCCACAATGACAAGGCTACCATCCATTGGAGTAACAAAGATATCGAGAACAAACTTCCTTCCATAATGAAAAGGCTTCCATCCATTGGAGTAACATTAATGTCGACAACAGACTAGCTTCCATACTGATAAGGCTACCATCCATTGGAGTAACATAAGTCTCAATGAAAGACTACATTCCATAATGACAAGTCTACCATCCATTGGAGTAACATAAATCTCAACGAAAGACTACCTTCCATAATGACAAGGCTACCATCCATTGGAGTAACAAAATATCGACAACAGACTATATTCCATAATGACAAGGCTACCATCTATTGGAGTAACAAAAATATGGACAATATGACTACCTTTCATAATGACAAGGCTACCATCCATTGGAGTAACAAAAATATTGACAATAAACTACCTTCCATAATTACAAAGCTACCATCCATTGGAGTAACAAAAAACTCCACAACAAACTACCTTCCATAATGACAAAGTTACCATCCATTGGAATATGAAAATTCTCGACAACAGACTACCTTCCATAATGACAAGGCTACCATCAAACGAAATAACAAAAATCTTGACAACTGACTAATTTCCATAATTACAAGGCTACCATCCATTGGAGTAACAAATTTCTCGACAACAAACTACCTTCCATAATGACAAGGCTACCATCCATTGGACTATGAAAAACCTCGACAACAGACTACCTTCCATAATGACAAGGCTATCATCCATTGGAGTACCAAAAATCTGAACAATAGACTACCTTCCATAATGACAACGCTACCATCCATTGCACTAACAAAAATCTCAATGAAAGACTACCTTCCATAATGACAAGGCTACCATCCATTGGAGTAACAAAAATATCGAAAATAGACTAACTTCCATAATTACAAGGCTACCATCCATTGGAGTAACAAATATCTCGACAAAAGACTACCTTCCATAATGACAAGGCTACCATCCATTGGAGTAACCAAAATATCGACAATAGACTAACTTCCATAATTACAAGGCTACCATCCATTTGAGTAATAAATATCTCGACAAAAGACTACCTTCCATAATGACAAGGCTACCATCCATTGGAGTAACCAAAATATCGACAATAGACAACCTTCTATAATGACAAGGCTAGCATCCATTGGAGTAACAATAATCTCGACAACAAACTACCTTCCATAATGAAAAGGATACCATCCATTAGAGTAACAAAAATATCGACAACAAACTACCTACCATAATGACAAGGCTACCATCCATTGGAGTAACAAAAATCTCGACAACATACTAGCTTCCACAATGACAAGGCTACCATCCATTGGAGTAACCAAAATATTGACAACAGACTACCTTCCATAATGAAAAGGTTAACATCCATTGGAGTAACAAAAATATCGACAACAGAATACCTTCCATAATGACAAGGTTACCATCCATTGGAGTAACAAAAATCTCGACAACAAACTAACTTCCATAATTAAAAGGCTAGCATATATTGAAGTAACAAATATCTCGACAAAAGACTACCTTCCATAATGACAAGGCTACCATCCATTGGAGTAACCAAAATATCGACAATAGACTACCTTCTATAATGACAAGGCTAGCATCCATTGGAGTAACAAAAATCCCGACAACAAACTACCTTCCATAATGAAAAGGATACCATCCATTGGAGTACCAAAAATATCGACAACAAACTACCATCCATAATGACAAGGCTACCATCCATTGGAGTATCAAAAATATTGACAAAAAACTACCTTCCATAATGACAAGGATACCTTCCATTAGAGTAACAAAAATCTCGACCACATACTAGTTTCCAAAATGACAAGGCTACCATCCATTGGAGTAACAAAGATATCGAGAACAAACTTCCTTCCATAATGAAAAGGCTTCCATCCATTGGAGTAACATTAATGTCGACAACAGACTAGCTTCCATAATGATAAGGCTACCATCCATTGGAGTAACATAAGTCTCAATGAAAGACTACCTTCCATAATGACAAGTCTACCATCCATTGGAGTAACATAAATCTCAATGAAAGACTACCTTCCATAATGACAAGGCTACCATCCATTGGAGTAACAAAATATCGACAACAGACTATATTCCATAATGACAAGGCTACCATCCATTGGAGTAACAAAAATATGGACAATATGACTACCTTTCATAATGACAAGGCTACCATCCATTGGAGTAACAAAAATATTGACAATAAACTACCTTCCATAATTACAAGGCTACCATCCATTGGAGTAACAAAAAACTCGACAACAAACTACCTTCCATAATGACAAGGTTACCATCCATTGGAATAAGAAAATTCTCGACAACAGACTACCTTCCATAATGACAAGGCTACCATCAAACGAAATAACAAAAATCTTGACAACTGACTAATTTCCATAATTACAAGGCTACCATCCATTGGAGTAACAAATTTCTCGACAACAAACTACCTTCCATAATGACAAGGCTACCATCCATTGGAATATGAAAAACCTCAACAACAGACTACCTTCCATAATGACAAGGCTATCATCCATTGGAGTACCAAAAATCTGAACAATAGACTACCTTCCATAATGACAACGCTACCATCCATTGCACTAACAAAAATCTCAATGAAAGACTACCTTCCATAATGACAAGGCTACCATCCATTGGAGTAACAAAAATATCGAAAATAGACTAACTTCTATAATTACAAGGCTACCATCCATTGGAGTAACAAATATCTCGACAAAAGACTACCTTCCATAATGACAAGGCTACCATCCATTGGAGTAACCAAAATATCGACAATAGACTAACTTCCATAATTACAAGGCTACCATCCATTTGAGTAACAAATATCTCGACAAAAGACTACCTTCCATAATGACAAGGCTACCATCCATTGGAGTAACCAAAATATCGACAATAGACAACCTTCTATAATGACAAAGCTAGCATCCATTGGAGTAACAATAATCTCGACAACAAACTACCTTCCATAATGAAAAGGATACCATCCATTGGAGTAACAAAAATATCGACAACAAACTACCTACCATAATGACAAGGCTACCATCCATTGGAGTAACAAAAATCTCGACAACATACTAGCTTCCACAATGACAAGGCTACCATCCATTGGAGTAACCAAAATATTGACACCAGACTACCTTCCATAATGAAAAGGTTAACATCCATTGGAGTAACAAAAATATCGACAACAGACTACCTTCCATAATGACAAGGTTACCATCCATTGGAGTAACAAAAATCTCGACAACAAACTAACTTCCATAATTAAAAGGCTAGCATATATTGAAGTAACAAATATCTCGACAGAAGACTACCTTCCATAATAACAAGGCTACCATCCATTGGAGTAACCAAAATATCGATAATAGACTACCTTCTATAATGAAAAGGCTAGCATCCATTGGAGTAAAAAAATTCTCGACAACAAACTACCTTCCATAATGAAAAGGATACCATCCATTGGAGTACCAAAAATATCGACAACAAACTACCATCCATAATGACAAGGCTACCATCCATTGGAGTATCAAAAATATCGACAAAAAACTACCTTCTATAATGACAAGGATACCTTCCATTAGAGTAACAAAAATCTCGACCACATACTAGTTTCCACAATGACAAGGCTACCATCCATTGGAGTAACAAAGATATCGAGAACAGACTTCCTTCCATAATGAAAAGGCTTCCATCCATTGGAGTAACATTAATGTCGACAACAGACTAGCTTCCATAATGATAAGGCTACCATCCATTGGAGTAACATAAGTCTCAATGAAAGACTACCTTCCATAATGACAAGTCTACCATCCATTGGAGTAACTTAAATCTCAACGAAAGACTACCTTCCATAATGACAAGGCTACCATCCATTGGAGTAACAAAATATCGACAACAGACTATATTCCATAATGACAAGGCTACCATCCATTGGAGTAACAAAAATATGGACAATATGACTACCTTTCATAATGACAAGGCTACCATCCATTGGAGTAACAAAAATATTGACAATAAACTACCTTCCATAATTACAAGGCTACCATCCATTGGAGTAACAAAAAACTCGACAACAAACTACCTTCCATAATGACAAGGTTACCATCCATTGGAATAAGAAAATTCTCGACAACAGACTACCTTCCATAATGACAAGGCTACCATCAAACGAAATAACAAAAATCTTGACAACTGACTAATTTCCATAATTACAAGGCTACCATCCATTGGAGTAACAAATTTCTCGACAACAAACTACCTTCCATAATGACAAGGCTACCATCCATTGGACTATGAAAAACCTCGACAACAGACTACCTTCCATAATGACAAGGCTATCATCCATTGAGGTACCAAAAATCTGAACAATAGACTACCTTCCATAATGACAACGCTACCATCCATTCCACTAACAAAAATCTCAATGAAAGACTACCTTCCATAATGACAAGGCTACCATCCATTGGAGTAACAAAAATATCAAAAATAGACTAACTTACATAATTACAAGGCTACCATCCACTGGAGTAACAAATATCTCGACAAAAGACTACCTTCCATAATGATAAGGCTACCATCCATTGGAGTAACCAAAATATTGACAAAAGACTACCTTCTATAATGACAAGGCTAGCATCTATTAGAGTAACAAAAATATCCACAACAAACTACCTTTCATAATGAAAAGGATACCATCCATTGGAGCAACAAAAATATCGACAACAAACTACCTTCAATAATGACAAGGCTACCATCCATTGGAGTATCAAAAATATCGACAGCACACTACCTTCCATAACAAAAAGGATACCATCCATTGGAATAACGAAAATCTCGACAACATACTACCTTCCATAATGAAAAGGCTACCATGAAACGAAATAACAAAAATCTTGACAACTGACTAATTTCCATAATTACAAGGCTACCATCCATTGGAGTAACAAATTTCTCGACAACAAACTACCTTCCATAATGACAAGGCTACCATCCATTGGACTATGAAAAACCTCGACAACAGACTACCTTCCGTAATGACAAGGCTATCATCCATTGGAGTACCAAAAATCTGAACAATAGACTACCTTCCATAATGACAACGCTACCATCCATTGCACTAACAAAAATCTCAATGAAAGACTACCTTCCATAATGACAAGGCTACCATCCATTGGAGTAACAAAAATATCAAAAACAGACTAACTTCCATAATTACAAGGCTACCATCCATTGGAGTAACAAATATCTCGACAAAAGACTACCTTCCATAATGACAAGGCTACCATCCATTGGAGTAACCAAAATATCGACAATAGACAACCTTCTATAATGACAAGGCTAGCATCCATTGGAGTAACAATAATCTCGACAACAAACTACCTTCCATAATGAAAAGCATACCATCCATTGGAGTAACAAAAATATCGACAACAAACTACCTACCATAATGACAAGGCTACCATCCATTGTAGTATATAAAATATCGACAAAAAACTACCTTCCATAATGACAAGGATACCTTCCATTAGAGTAACAAAAATCTCGACAACATACTAGCTTCCACAATGACAAGGCTACCACCCATTGGAGTAACCAAAATATTGAAAACAGACTACCTTCCATAATGAAAAGGTTAACATCCATTGGAGTAACAAAAATATCGACAACAGACTACCTTCCATAATGACAAGGTTACCATCCATTGGAGTAACAAAAATCTCGACAACAAACTAACTTCCATAATTAAAAAGCTAGCATATATTGAAGTAACAAATATCTCGACAGAAGACTACCTTCCATAATGACAAGGCTACCATCCATTGGAGTAACCAAAATATCGACAATAGACTACCTTCTATAATGACAAGGCTAGCATCCATTGGAGTAAGAAAAATCTCGACAACAAATTACCTTCCATAATGAAAAGGATACCATCCATTGGAGTACCAAAAATATCGACAACAAACTACCATCCATAATGACAAGGCTACCATCCATTGGAGTATCAAAAATATCGACAAAAAACTACCTTCCATAATGACAAGGATACCTTCCATTAGAGTAACAAAAATCTCGACCACATACTAGTTTCCACAATGACAAGGCTACCATCCATTGGAGTAACAAAGATATCGAGAACTGACTTCCTTCCATAATTAAAAGGCTTCCATCCATTGGAGTAACATTAATGTCGACAACAGACTAGCTTCCATAATGATAAGGCTACCATCCATTGGAGTAACATAAGTCTCAATGGAAGACTACCTTCCATAATGACAAGTCTACCATCCATTGGAGTAACTTAAATCTCAACGAAAGACTACCTTCCATAATGACAAGGCTACCATCCATTGGAGTAACAAAATATCGACAACAGACTCTATTCCATAATGACAAGGCTACCATCCATTGGAGTAACAAAAATATTGACAATAAACTACCTTCCATAATTACAAGGCTACCATCCATTGGAGTAACAAAAAACTCGACAACAAACTACCTTCCATAATGACAAGGTTACCATCCATTGGAATAAGAAAATTCTCGACAACAGACTACCTTCCATAATGACAAGGCTACCATCAAACGAAATAACAAAAATCTTGACAACTGACTAATTTCCATAATTACAAGGCTACCATCCATTGGAGTAACAAATTTCTCGACAACAAACTACCTTCCATAATGACAAGGCTACCATCCATTGGACTATGAAAAACCTCGACAACAGACTACCTTCCATAATGACAAGGCTATCATCCATTGAGGTACCAAAAATCTGAACAATAGACTACCTTCCATAATGACAACGCTACCATCCATTCCACTAACAAAAATCTCAATGAAAGACTACCTTCCATAATGACAAGGCTACCATCCATTGGAGTAACAAAAATATCAAAAACAGACTAACTTACATAATTACAAGGCTACCATCCACTGGAGTAACAAATATCTCGACAAAAGACTACCTTCCATAATGATAAGGCTACCATCCATTGGAGTAACCAAAATATTGACAAAAGACTACCTTCTATAATGACAAGGCTAGCATCTATTAGAGTAACAAAAATATCCACAACAAACTACCTTTCATAATGAAAAGGATACCATCCATTGGAGCAACAAAAATATCGACAACAAACTACCTTCAATAATGACAAGGCTACCATCCATTGGAGTATCAAAAATATCGACAGCACACTACCTTCCATAACGAAAAGGATACCATCCATTGGAATAACGAAAATCTCGACAACATACTACCTTCCATAATGAAAAGGCTACCATGAAACGAAATAACAAAAATCTTGACAACTGACTAATTTCCATAATTACAAGGCTACCATCCATTGGAGTAACAAATTTCTCGACAACAAACTACCTTCCATAATGACAAGGCTACCATCCATTGGACTATGAAAAACCTCGACAACAGACTACCTTCCGTAATGACAAGGCTATCATCCATTGGAGTACCAAAAATCTGAACAATAGACTACCTTCCATAATGACAACGCTACCATCCATTGCACTAACAAAAATCTCAATGAAAGACTACCTTCCATAATGACAAGGCTACCATCCATTGGAGTAACAAAAATATCAAAAACAGACTAACTTCCATAATTACAAGGCTACCATCCATTGGAGTAACAAATATCTCGACAAAAGACTACCTTCCATAATGACAAGGCTACCATCCATTGGAGTAACCAAAATATCGACAATAGACAACCTTCTATAATGACAAGGCTAGCATCCATTGGAGTAACAATAATCTCGACAACAAACTACCTTCCATAATGAAAAGCATACCATCCATTGGAGTAACAAAAATATCGACAACAAACTACCTACCATAATGACAAGGCTACCATCCATTGGAGTATATAAAATATCGACAAAAAACTACCTTCCATAATGACAAGGATACCTTCCATTAGAGTAACAAAAATCTCGACAACATACTAGCTTCCACAATGACAAGGCTACCACCCATTGGAGTAACCAAAATATTGAAAACAGACTACCTTCCATAATGAAAAGGTTAACATCCATTGGAGTAACAAAAATATCGACAACAGACTACCTTCCATAATGACAAGGTTACCATCCATTGGAGTAACAAAAATCTCGACAACAAACTAACTTCCATAATTAAAAAGCTAGCATATATTGAAGTAACAAATATCTCGACAGAAGACTACCTTCCATAATGACAAGGCTACCATCCATTGGAGTAACCAAAATATCGACAATAGACTACCTTCTATAATGACAAGGCTAGCATCCATTGGAGTAAGAAAAATCTCGACAACAAATTACCTTCCATAATGAAAAGGATACCATCCATTGGAGTACCAAAAATATCGACAACAAACTACCATCCATAATGACAAGGCTACCATCCATTGGAGTATCAAAAATATCGACAAAAAACTACCTTCCATAATGACAAGGATACCTTCCATTAGAGTAACAAAAATCTCGACCACATACTAGTTTCCACAATGACAAGGCTACCATCCATTGGAGTAACAAAGATATCGAGAACTGACTTCCTTCCATAATTAAAAGGCTTCCATCCATTGGAGTAACATTAATGTCGACAACAGACTAGCTTCCATAATGATAAGGCTACCATCCATTGGAGTAACATAAGTCTCAATGGAAGACTACCTTCCATAATGACAAGTCTACCATCCATTGGAGTAACTTAAATCTCAACGAAAGACTACCTTCCATAATGACAAGGCTACCATCCATTGGAGTAACAAAATATCGACAACAGACTCTATTCCATAATGACAAGGCTACCATCCATTGGAGTAACAAAAATATTGACAATAAACTACCTTCAATAATGACAAGGCTACCATCCATTGGAGTATCAAAAATATCGACAGCACACTACCTTCCATAACGAAAAGGATACCATCCATTGGAATAACGAAAATCTCGACAACATACTACCTTCCATAATGAAAAGGCTACCATGAAACGAAATAACAAAAATCTTGACAACTGACTAATTTCCATAATTACAAGGCTACCATCCATTGGAGTAACAAATTTCTCGACAACAAACTACCTTCCATAATGACAAGGCTACCATCCATTGGACTATGAAAAACCTCGACAACAGACTACCTTCCGTAATGACAAGGCTATCATCCATTGGAGTACCAAAAATCTGAACAATAGACTACCTTCCATAATGACAACGCTACCATCCATTGCACTAACAAAAATCTCAATGAAAGACTACCTTCCATAATGACAAGGCTACCATCCATTGGAGTAACAAAAATATCAAAAACAGACTAACTTCCATAATTACAAGGCTACCATCCATTGGAGTAACAAATATCTCGACAAAAGACTACCTTCCATAATGACAAGGCTACCATCCATTGGAGTAACCAAAATATCGACAATAGACAACCTTCTATAATGACAAGGCTAGCATCCATTGGAGTAACAATAATCTCGACAACAAACTACCTTCCATAATGAAAAGCATACCATCCATTGGAGTAACAAAAATATCGACAACAAACTACCTACCATAATGACAAGGCTACCATCCATTGGAGTATATAAAATATCGACAAAAAACTACCTTCCATAATGACAAGGATACCTTCCATTAGAGTAACAAAAATCTCGACAACATACTAGCTTCCACAATGACAAGGCTACCACCCATTGGAGTAACCAAAATATTGAAAACAGACTACCTTCCATAATGAAAAGGTTAACATCCATTGGAGTAACAAAAATATCGAAAACAGACTACCTTCCATAATGACAAGGTTACCATCCATTGGAGTAACAAAAATCTCGACAACAAACTAACTTCCATAATTAAAAAGCTAGCATATATTGAAGTAACAAATATCTCGACAGAAGACTACCTTCCATAATGACAAGGCTACCATCCATTGGAGTAACCAAAATATCGACAATAGACTACCTTCTATAATGACAAGGCTAGCATCCATTGGAGTAAGAAAAATCTCGACAACAAATTACCTTCCATAATGAAAAGGATACCATCCATTGGAGTACCAAAAATATCGACAACAAACTACCATCCATAATGACAAGGCTACCATCCATTGGAGTATCAAAAATATCGACAAAAAACTACCTTCCATAATGACAAGGATACCTTCCATTAGAGTAACAAAAATCTCGACCACATACTAGTTTCCACAATGACAAGGCTACCATCCATTGGAGTAACAAAGATATCGAGAACTGACTTCCTTCCATAATTAAAAGGCTTCCATCCATTGGAGTAACATTAATGTCGACAACAGACTAGCTTCCATAATGATAAGGCTACCATCCATTGGAGTAACATAAGTCTCAATGGAAGACTACCTTCCATAATGACAAGTCTACCATCCATTGGAGTAACGTAAATCTCAACGAAAGACTACCTTCCATAATGACAAGGCTACCATCCATTGGAGTAACAAAATATCGACAACAGACTCTATTCCATAATGACAAGGCTACCATCCATTGGAGTAACAAAAATATGGACAATATGACTACCTTCCATAATGACAAGGCTACCATCCATTGGAGTAACAAAAATATTGACAATAAACTACCTTCCATAATTACAAGGCTACCATCCATTGGAGTAACAAAAAACTCGACAACAAACTACCTTCCATAATGACAAGGTTACCATCCATTGGAATAAGAAAATTCTCGACAACAGACTACCTTCCATAATGACAAGGCTACCATCAAACGAAATAACAAAAATCTTGACAACTGACTAATTTCCATAATTACAAGGCTACCATCCATTGGAGTAACAAATTTCTCGACAACAAACTACCTTCCATAATGACAAGGCTACCATCCATTGGACTATGAAAAACCTCGACAACAGACTACCTTCCATAATGACAAGGCTATCATCCATTGGAGTACCAAAAATCTGAACAATAGACTACCTTCCATAATGACAACGCTACCATCCATTGCACTAACAAAAATATCAATGAAAGACTACCTTCCATAATTACAAGGCTACCATCCATTGGAGTAACAAAAATATCAAAAACATACTAACTTACATAATTACAAGGCTACCATCCACTGGAGTAACAAATATCTCGACAAAAGACTACCTTCCATAATGATAAGGCTACCATCCATTGGAGTAACCAAAATATTGACAATAGACTACCTTCTATAATGACAAGGCTAGCATCCATTAGAGTAACAAAAATCTCCACAACAAACTACCTTTCATAATGAAAAGGATACCATCCATTGGAGCAACAAAAATATCGACAACAAACTACCTTCCATAATGACAAGGCTACCATCCATTGGAGTATCAAAAATATCGACAACACACTACCTTCCATAATGAAAAGGATACCATCCATTGGAATAACGAAAATCTCGACAACAGACTACCTTCCATAATGACAAGGCTACCATCAAACGAAATAACAAAAATCTTGACAACTGACTAATTTCCATAATTACAAGGCTACCATCCATTGGAGTAACAAATTTCTCGACAACAAACTACCTTCCATAATGACAAGGCTACCATCCATTGGACTATGAAAAACCTCGACAACAGACTACCTTCCATAATGACAAGGCTATCATCCATTGGAGTACCAAAAATCTGAACAATAGACTACCTTCCATAATGACAACGCTACCATCCATTGCACTAACAAAAATCTCAATGAAAGACTACCTTCCATAATGACAAGGCTACCATCCATTGGAGTAACAAAAATATCGAAAATAGACTAACTTCCATAATTACAAGGCTACCATCCATTGGAGTAACAAATATCTCGACAAAAGACTACCTTCCATAATGACAAGGCTACCATCCATTGGAGTAACCAAAATATCGACAATAGACTAACTTCCATAATTACAAGGCTACCATCCATTTGAGTAACAAATATCTCGACAAAAGACTACCTTCCATAATGACAAGGCTACCATCCATTGGAGTAACCAAAATATCGACAATAGACAACCTTCTATAATGACAAGGCTAGCATCCATTGGAGTAACAATAATCTCGACAACAAACTACCTTCCATAATGAAAAGGATACCATCCATTAGAGTAACAAAAATATCGACAACAAACTACCTACCATAATGACAAGGCTACCATCCATTGGAGTAACAAAAATCTCGACAACATACTAGCTTCCACAATGACAAGGCTACCATCCATTGGAGTAACCAAAATATTGACAACAGACTACCTTCCATAATGAAAAGGTTAACATCCATTGGAGTAACAAAAATATCGACAACAGAATACCTTCCATAATGACAAGGTTACCATCCATTGGAGTAACAAAAATCTCGACAACAAACTAACTTCCATAATTAAAAGGCTAGCATATATTGAAGTAACAAATATCTCGACAAAAGACTACCTTCCATAATGACAAGGCTACCATCCATTGGAGTAACCAAAATATCGACAATAGACTACCTTCTATAATGACAAGGCTAGCATCCATTGGAGTAACAAAAATCCCGACAACAAACTACCTTCCATAATGAAAAGGATACCATCCATTGGAGTACCAAAAATATCAACAACAAACTACCATCCATAATGACAAGGCTACCATCCATTGGAGTATCAAAAATATTGACAAAAAACTACCTTCCATAATGACAAGGATACCTTCCATTAGAGTAACAAAAATCTCGACCACATACTAGTTTCCAAAATGACAAGGCTACCGTCCATTGGAGTAACAAAGATATCGAGAACAAACTTCCTTCCATAATGAAAAGGCTTCCATCCATTGGAGTAACATTAATGTCGACAACAGACTAGCTTCCATAATGATAAGGCTACCATCCATTGGAGTAACATAAGTCTCAATGAAAGACTACCTTCCATAATGACAAGTCTACCATCCATTGGAGTAACATAAATCTAAACGAAAGACTACCTTCCATAATGACAAGGCTACCATCCAATGGAGTAACAAAATATCGACAACAGACTATATTCCATAATGACAAGGCTACCATCCATTGGAGTAACAAAAATATGGACAATATGACTACCTTTCATAATGACAAGGCTACCATCCATTGGAGTAACAAAAATATTGACAAAAAACTACCTTCCATAATTACAAGGCTACCATCCATTGGAGTAACAAAAAACTCGACAACAAACTACCTTCCATAATGACAAGGTTACCATCCATTGGAATAAGAAAATTCTCGACAACAGACTACCTTCCATAATGACAAGGCTACCATCAAACGAAATAACAAAAATTTTGACAACTGACTAATTTCCATAATTACAAGGCTACCATCCATTGGAGTAACAAATTTCTTGACAACAAACTACCTTCCATAATGACAAGGCTACCATCCATTGGACTATGAAAAACCTCGACAACAGACTACCTTCCATAATGACAAGGCTATCATCCATTGGAGTACCAAAAATCTGAACAATAGACTACCTTCCATAATGACAACGCTACCATCCATTGCACTAACAAAAATCTCAATGAAAGACTACCTTCCATAATGACAAGGCTACCATCCATTGGAGTAACAAAAATATCGAAAATAGACTAACTTCCATAATTACAAGGCTACCATCCATTGGAGTAACAAATATCTCGACAAAAGACTACCTTCCATAATGACAAGGCTACCATCCATTGGAGTAACCAAAATATCGACAATAGACTAACTTCCATAATTACAAGGCTACCATCCATTTGAGTAACAAATATCTCGACAAAAGACTACCTTCCATAATGACAAGGCTACCATCCATTGGAGTAACCAAAATATCGACAATAGACAACCTTCTATAATGACAAGGCTAGCATCCATTGGAGTAACAATAATCTCGACAACAAACTGCCTTCCATAATGAAAAGGATACCATCCATTAGAGTAACAAAAATATCGACAACAAACTACCTACCATAATGACAAGGCTACCATCCATTGGAGTAACAAAAATCTCGACAACATACTAGCTTCCACAATGACAAGGCTACCATCCATTGGAGTAACCAAAATATTGACAACAGACTACCTTCCATAATGAAAAGGTTAACATCCATTGGAGTAACAAAAATATCGACAACAGAATACCTTCCATAATGACAAGGTTACCATCCATTGGAGTAACAAAAATCTCGACAACAAACTAACTTCCATAATTAAAAGGCTAGCATATATTGAAGTAACAAATATCTCGACAAAAGACTACCTTCCATAATGACAAGGCTACCATCCATTGGAGTAACCAAAATATCGACAATAGACTACCTTCTATAATGACAAGGCTAGCATCCATTGGAGTAACAAAAATCCCGACAACAAACTACCTTCCATAATGAAAAGGATACCATCCATTGGAGTACCAAAAATATCGACAACAAACTACCATCCATAATGACAAGGCTACCATCCATTGGAGTATCAAAAATATTGACAAAAAACTACCTTCCATAATGACAAGGATACCTTCCATTAGAGTAACAAAAATCTCGACCACATACTAGTTTCCAAAATGACAAGGCTACCATCCATTGGAGTAACAAAGATATCGAGAACAAACATCCTTCCATAATGAAAAGGCTTCCATCCATTGGAGTAACATTAATGTCGACAACAGACTAGCTTCCATAATGATAAGGCTACCATCCATTGGAGTAACATAAGTCTCAATGAAAGACTACCTTCCATAATGACAAGTCTACCATCCATTGGAGTAACATAAATCTCAACGAAAGACTACCTTCCATAATGACAAGGCTACCATCCATTGGAGTAACAAAATATCGACAACAGACTATATTCCATAATGACAAGGCTACCATCCATTGGAGTAACAAAAATATGGACAATATGACTACCTTTCATAATGACAAGGCTACCATCCATTGGAGTAACAAAAATATTGACAATAAACTACATTCCATAATTACAAGGCTACCATCCATTGGAGTAACAAAAAACTCGACAACAAACTACCTTCCATAATGACAAGGTTACCATCCATTGGAATAAGAAAATTCTCGACAACAGACTACCTTCCATAATGACAAGGCTACCATCAAACGAAATAACAAAAATCTTGACAACTGACTAATTTCCATAATTACAAGGCTACCATCCATTGGAGTAACAAATTTCTCGATAACAAACTACCTTCCATAATGACAAGGCTACCATCCATTGGACTATGAAAAACCTCGACAACAGACTACCTTCCATAATGACAAGGCTATCATCCATTGGAGTACCAAAAATCTGAACAATAGACTACCTTCCATAATGACAACGCTACCATCCATTGCACTAACAAAAATCTCAATGAAAGACTACCTTCCATAATGACAAGGCTACCATCCATTGGAGTAACAAAAATATCGAAAATAGACTAACTTCCATAATTACAAGGCTACCATCCATTGGAGTAACAAATATCTCGACAAAAGACTACCTTCCATAATGACAAGGCTACCATCCATTGGAGTAACCAAAATATCGACAATAGACTAACTTCCATAATTACAAGGCTACCATCCATTTGAGTAACAAATATCTCGACAAAAGACTACCTTCCATAATGACAAGGCTACCATCCATTGGAGTAACCAAAATATCGACAATAGACAACCTTCTATAATGACAAGGCTAGCATCCATTGGAGTAACAATAATCTCGACAACAAACTACCTTCCATAATGAAAAGGATACCATCCATTGGAGTAACAAAAATATCGACAACAAACTACCTACCATAATGACAAGGCTACCATCCATTGGAGTAACAAAAATCTCGACAACATACTAGCTTCCACAATGACAAGGCTACCATCCATTGGAGTAATCAAAATATTGACAACAGACTACCTTCCATAATGAAAAGGTTAACATCCATTGGAGTAACAAAAATATCGACAACAGACTACCTTCCATAATGACAAGGTTACCATCCATTGGAGTAACAAAAATCTCGATAACAAACTAACTTCCATAATTAAAAGGCTAGCATATATTGAAGTAACAAATATCTCGACAAAAGACTACCTTCCATAATAACAAGGCTACCATCCATTGGAGTAACCAAAATATCGACAATAGACTACCTTCTATAATGACAAGGCTAGCATCCATTGGAGTAACAAAAATCCCGACAACAAACTACCTTCCATAATGAAAAGGATACCATCCATTGGAGTACCAAAAATATCGACAACAAACTACCATCCATAATGACAAGGCTACCATCCATTGGAGTATCAAAAATATTGACAAAAAACTACCTTCCATAATGACAAGGATACCTTCCATTAGAGTAACAAAAATCTCGACCACATACTAGTTTCCAAAATGACAAGGCTACCGTCCATTGGAGTAACAAAGATATCGAGAACAAACTTCCTTCCATAATGAAAAGGCTTCCATCCATTGGAGTAACATTAATGTCGACAACAGACTAGCTTCCATAATGATAAGGCTACCATCCATTGGAGTAACATAAGTCTCAATGAAAGACTACCTTCCATAATGACAAGTCTACCATCCATTGGAGTAACATAAATCTAAACGAAAGACTACCTTCCATAATGACAAGGCTACCATCCATTGGAGTAACAAAATATCGACAACAGACTATATTCCATAATGACAAGGCTACCATCCATTGGACTAACAAAAATATGGACAATATGACTACCTTTCATAATGACAAGGCTACCATCCATTGGAGTAACAAAAATATTGACAATAAACTACCTTCCATAATTACAAGGCTACCATCCATTGGAGTAACAAAAAACTCGACAACAAACTACCTTCCATAATGACAAGGTTACCATCCATTGGAATAAGAAAATTCTCGACAACAGACTACCTTCCATAATGACAAGGCTACCATCAAACGAAATAACAAAAATCTTGACAACTGACTAATTTCCATAATTACAAGGCTACCATCCATTGGAGTAACAAATTTCTTGACAACAAACTACCTTCCATAATGACAAGGCTACCATCCATTGGACTATGAAAAACCTCGACAACAGACTACCTTCCATAATGACAAGGCTATCATCCATTGGAGTACCAAAAATCTGAACAATAGACTACCTTCCATAATGACAACGCTACCATCCATTCCACTAACAAAAATCTCAATGAAAGACTACCTTCCATAATGACAAGGCTACCATCCATTGGAGTAAAAAAAATATCGAAAATAGACTAACTTCCATAATTACAAGGCTACCATCCATTGGAGTAACAAATATCTCGACAAAAGACTACCTTCCATAATGACAAGGCTACCATCCATTGGAGTAACCAAAATATCGACAATAGACAACCTTCTATAATGACAAGGCTAGCATCCATTGGAGTAACAATAATCTCGACAACAAACTACCTTCCATAATGAAAAGGATACCATCCATTGGAGTAACAAAAATATCGACAACAAACTACCTACCATAATGACAAGGCTACCATCCATTGGAGTATATAAAATATCGACAAAAAACTACCTTCCATAATGACAAGGATACCTTCCATTAGAGTAACAAAAATCTCGACAACATACTAGCTTCCACAATGACAAGGCTACCATCCATTGGAGTAACCAAAATATTGACAACAGACTACCTTCCATAATGAAAAGGTTAACATCCATTGGAGTAACAAAAATATCGACAACAGACTACCTTCCATAATGACAAGGTTACCATCCATTGGAGTAACAAAAATCTCGACAACAAACTAACTTCCATAATTAAAAGGCTAGCATATATTGAAGTAACAAATATCTCGACAGAAGACTACCTTCCATAATAACAAGGCTACCATCCATTGGAGTAACCAAAATATCGATAATAGACTACCTTCTATAATGAAAAGGCTAGCATCCATTGGAGTAAAAAAAATCTCGACAACAAACATCCTTCCATAATGAAAAGGATACCATCCATTGGAGTACCAAAAATATCGACAACAAACTACCATCCATAATGACAAGGCTACCATCCATTGGAGTATCAAAAATATCGACAAAAAACTACCTTCTATAATGACAAGGATACCTTCCATTAGAGTAACAAAAATCTCGACCACATACTAGTTTCCACAATGACAAGGCTACCATCCATTGGAGTAACAAAGATATCGAGAACAGACTTCCTTCCATAATGAAAAGGCTTCCATCCATTGGAGTAACATTAATGTCGACAACAGACTAGCTTCCATAATGATAAGGCTACCATCCATTGGAGTAACATAAGTCTCAATGAAAGACTACCTTCCATAATGACAAGTCTACCATCCATTGGAGTAACTTAAATCTCAACGAAAGACTACCTTCCATAATGACAAGGCTACCATCCATTGGAGTAACAAAATATCGACAACAGACTATATTCCATAATGACAAGGCTACCATCCATTGGAGTAACAAAAATATGGACAATATGACTACCTTCCATAATGACAAGGCTACCATCCATTGGAGTAACAAAAATATTGACAATAAACTACCTTCCATAATTACAAGGCTACCATCCATTGGAGTAACAAAAAACTCGACAACAAACTACCTTCCATAATGACAAGGTTACCATCCATTGGAATAAGAAAATTCTCGACAACAGACTACCTTCCATAATGACAAGGCTATCATCAAACGAAATAACAAAAATCTTGACAACTGACTAATTTCCATAATTACAAGGCTACCATCCATTGGAGTAACAAATTTCTCGACAACAAACTACCTTCCATAATGACAAGGCTACCATCCATTGGACTATGAAAAACCTCGACAACAGACTACCTTCCATAATGACAAGGCTATCATCCATTGAGGTACCAAAAATATGAACAATAGACTACCTTCCATAATGACAACGCTACCATCCATTGCACTAACAAAAATCTCAATGAAAGACTACCTTCCATAATGACAAGGCTACCATCCATTGGAGTAACAAAAATATCAAAAACAGACTAACTTACATAATTACAAGGCTACCATCCACTGGAGTAACAAATATCTCGACAAAAGACTACCTTCCATAATGATAAGGCTACCATCCATTGGAGTAACCAAAATATTGACAAAAGACTACCTTCTATAATGACAAGGCTAGCATCTATTAGAGTAACAAAAATATCCACAACAAACTACCTTTCATAATGAAAAGGATACCATCCATTGGAGCAACAAAAATATCGACAACAAACTACCTTCAATAATGACAAGGCTACCATCCATTGGAGTATCAAAAATATCGACAGCACACTACCTTCCATAACGAAAAGGATACCATCCATTGGAATAACGAAAATCTCGACAACAGACTACCTTCCATAATGAAAAGGATACCATCAAACGAAATAACAAAAATCTTGACAACTGACTAATTTCCATAATTACAAGGCTACCATCCATTGGAGTAACAAATTTCTCGACAACAAACTACCTTCCATAATGACAAGGCTACCATCCATTGGACTATGAAAAACCTCGACAACAGACTACCTTCCATAATGACAAGGCTATCATCCATTGGAGTACCAAAAATCTGAACAATAGACTACCTTCCATAATGACAACGCTACCATCCATTGCACTAACAAAAATCTCAATGAAAGACTACCTTCCATAATGACAAGGCTACCATCCATTGGAGTAACAAAAATATCAAAAATAGACTAACTTCCATAATTACAAGGCTACCATCCATTGGAGTAACAAATATCTCGACAAAAGACTACCTTCCATAATGACAAGGCTACCATCCATTGGAGTAACCAAAATATCGACAATAGACAACCTTCTATAATGACAAGGCTAGCATCCATTGGAGTAACAATAATCTCGACAACAAACTACCTTCCATAATGAAAAGCATACCATCCATTGGAGTAACAAAAATATCGACAACAAACTACCTACCATAATGACAAGGCTACCATCCATTGGAGTATATAAAATATCGACAAAAAACTACCTTCCATATTGACAAGGATACCTTCCATTAGAGTAACAAAAATCTCGACAACATACTAGCTTCCACAATGACAAGGCTACCACCCATTGGAGTAACCAAAATATTGACAACAGACTACCTTCCATAATGAAAAGGTTAACATCCATTGGAGTAACAAAAATATCGACAACAGACTACCTTCCATAATGACAAGGTTACCATCCATTGGAGTAACAAAAATCTCGACAACAAACTAACTTCCATAATTAAAAGGCTAGCATATATTGAAGTAACAAATATCTCGACAGAAGACTACCTTCCATAATGACAAGGCTACCATCCATTGGAGTAACCAAAATATCGACAATAGACTACCTTCTATAATGACAAGGCTAGCATCCATTGGAGTAAGAAAAATCTCGACAACAAATTACCTTCCATAATGAAAAGGATACCATCCATTGGAGTACCAAAAATATCGACAACAAACTACCATCCATAATGACAAGGCTACCATCCATTGGAGTATCAAAAATACCGACAAAAAACTACCTTCCATAATGACAAGGATACCTTCCATTAGAGTAACAAAAATCTCGACCACATACTAGTTTCCACAATGACAAGGCTACCATCCATTGGAGTAACAAAGATATCGAGAACTGACTTCCTTCCATAATTAAAAGGCTTCCATCCATTGGAGTAACATTAATGTCGACAACAGACTAGCTTCCATAATGATAAGGCTACCATCCATTGGAGTAACATAAGTCTCAATGGAAGACTACCTTCCATAATGACAAGTCTACCATCCATTGGAGTAACTTAAATCTCAACGAAAGACTACCTTCCATAATGACAAGGCTACCATCCATTGGAGTAACAAAATATCGACAACAGACTCTATTCCATAATGACAAGGCTACCATCCATTGGAGTAACAAAAATATGGACAATATGACTACCTTCCATAATGACAAGGCTACCATCCATTGGAGTAACAAAAATATTGACAATAAACTACCTTCCATAATTACAAGGCTACCATCCATTGGAGTAACAAAAAACTCGACAACAAACTACCTTCCATAATGACAAGGTTACCATCCATTGGAATAAGAAAATTCTCGACAACAGACTACCTTCCATAATGACAAGGCTACCATCAAACGAAATAACAAAAATCTTGACAACTGACTAATTTCCATAATTACAAGGCTACCATCCATTGGAGTAACAAATTTCTCGACAACAAACTACCTTCCATAATGACAAGGCTACCATCCATTGGACTATGAAAAACCTCGACAACAGACTACCTTCCATAATGACAAGGCTATCATCCATTGGAGTACCAAAAATCTGAACAATAGACTACCTTCCATAATGACAACGCTACCATCCATTGCACTAACAAAAATCTCAATGAAAGACTACCTTCCATAATGACAAGGCTACCATCCATTGGAGTAACAAAAATATCAAAAACAGACTAACTTACATAATTACAAGGATACCATCCACTGGAGTAACAAATATCTCGACAAAAGACTACCTTCCATAATGATAAGGCTACCATCCATTGGAGTAACCAAAATATTGACAATAGACTACCTTCTATAATGACAAGGCTAGCATCCATTAGAGTAACAAAAATCTCCACAACAAACTACCTTTCATAATGAAAAGGATACCATCCATTGGAGCAACAAAAATATCGACAACAAACTACCTTCCATAATGACAAGGCTACCATCCATTGGAGTATCAAAAATATCGACAGCACACTACCTTCCAAAATGAAAAGGATACCATCCATTGGAATAACGAAAATCTCGACAACAGACTACCTTCCATAATGACAAGGCTACCATCAAACGAAATAACAAAAATCTTGACAACTGACTAATTTCCATAATTACAAGGCTACCATCCATTGGAGTAACAAATTTCTCGACAACAAACTACCTTCCATAATGACAAGGCTACCATCCATTGGACTATGAAAAACCTCGACAACAGACTACCTTCCATAATGACAAGGCTATCATCCATTGGAGTACCAAAAATCTGAACAATAGACTACCTTCCATAATGACAACGCTACCATCCATTGCACTAACAAAAATCTCAATGAAAGACTACCTTCCATAATGACAAGGCTACCATCCATTGGAGTAACAAAAATATCGAAAATAGACTAACTTTCATAATTACAAGGCTACCATCCATTGGAGTAACAAATATCTCGACAAAAGACTACCTTCCATAATGACAAGGCTACCATCCATTGGAGTAACCAAAATATCGACAATAGACTAACTTCCATAATTACAAGGCTACCATCCATTTGAGTAACAAATATCTCGACAAAAGACTACCTTCCATAATGACAAGGCTACCATCCATTGGAGTAACCAAAATATCGACAATAGACAACCTTTTATAATGACAAGGCTAGCATCCATTGGAGTAACAATAATCTCGACAACAAACTACCTTCCATAATGAAAAGGATACCATCCATTGGAGTAACAAAAATATCGACAACAAACTACCTACCATAATGACAAGGCTACCATCCATTGGAGTAACAAAAATCTCGACAACATACTAGCTTCCACAATGACAAGGCTACCATCCATTGGAGTAACCAAAATATTGACAACAGACTACCTTCCATAATGAAAAGGTTAACATCCATTGGAGTAACAAAAATATCGACAACAGACTACCTTCCATAATGACAAGGTTGCCATCCATTGGAGTAACAAAAATCTCGACAACAAACTAACTTCCATAATTAAAAGGCTAGCATATATTGAAGTAACAAATATCTCGACAAAAGACTACCTTCCATAATGACAAGGCTACCATCCATTGGAGTAACCAAAATATCGACAATAGACTACCTTCTATAATGACAAGGCTAGCATCCATTGGAGTAACAAAAATCCCGACAACAAACTACCTTCCATAATGAAAAGGATACCATCCATTGGAGTACCAAAAATATCGACAACAAACTACCATCCATAATGACAAGGCTACCATCCATTGGAGTATCAAAAATATTGACAAAAAACTACCTTCCATAATGACAAGGATACCTTCCATTAGAGTAACAAAAATCTCGACCACATACTAGTTTCCAAAATGACAAGGCTACCATCCATTGGAGTAACAAAGATATCGAGAACAAACTTCCTTCCATAATGAAAAGGCTTCCATCCATTGGAGTAACATTAATGTCGACAACAGACTAGCTTCCATAATGATAAGGCTACCATCCATTGGAGTAACATAAGTCTCAATGAAAGACTACCTTCCATAATGACAAGTCTACCATCCATTGGAGTAACATAAATCTCAACGAAAGACTACCTTCCATAATGACAAGGCTACCATCCATTGGAGTAACAAAATATCGACAACAGACTATATTCCATAATGACAAGGCTACCATCCATTGGAGTAACAAAAATATGGACAATATGACTACCTTTCATAATGACAAGGCTACCATCCATTGGAGTAACAAAAATATGGACAATAAACTACCTTCCATAATTACAAGGCTACCATCCATTGGAGTAACAAAAAACTCGACAACAAACTACCTTCCATAATGACAAGGTTACCATCCATTGGAATAAGAAAATTCTCGACAACAGACTACCTTCCATAATGACAAGGCTACCATCAAACGAAATAACAAAAATCTTGACAACTGACTAATTTCCATAATTACAAGGCTACCATCCATTGGAGTAACAAATTTCTCGACAACAAACTACCTTCCATAATGACAAGGCTACCATCCATTGGACTATGAAAAATCTCGACAACAGACTACCTTCCATAATGACAAGGCTATCATCCATTGGAGTACCAAAAATCTGAACAATAGACTACCTTCCATAATGACAACGCTACCATCCATTCCACTAACAAAAATCTCAATGAAAGACTACCTTCCATAATGACAAGGCTACCATCCATTGGAGTAAAAAAAATATCGAAAATAGACTAACTTCCATAATTACAAGGCTACCATCCATTGGAGTAACAAATATCTCGACAAAAGACTACCTTCCATAATGACAAGGCTACCATCCATTGGAGTAACCAAAATATCGACGATAGACAACCTTCTATAATGACAAGGCTAGCATCCATTGGAGTAACAATAATCTCGACAACAAACTACCTTCCATAATGAAAAGGATACCATCCATTGGAGTAACAAAAATATCGACAACAAACTACCTACCATAATGACAAGGCTACCATCCATTGGAGTATATAAAATATCGACAAAAAACTACCTTCCATAATGACAAGGATACCTTCCATTAGAGTAACAAAAATCTCGACAACATACTAGCTTCCACAATGACAAGGCTACCATCCATTGGAGTAACCAAAATATTGACAACAGACTACCTTCCATAATGAAAAGGTTAACATCCATTGGAGTAACAAAAATATCGACAACAGACTACCTTCCATAATGACAAGGTTACCATCCATTGGAGTAACAAAAATCTCGACAACAAACTAACTTCCATAATTAAAAGGCTAGCATATATTGAAGTAACAAATATCTCGACAGAAGACTACCTTCCATAATAACAAGGCTACCATCCATTGGAGTAACCAAAATATCGACAATAGACTACCTTCTATAATGACAAGGCTAGCATCCATTGGAGTAACAAAAATCTCGACAACAAACTACCTTCCATAATGAAAAGGATACCATCCATTGGAGTACCAAAAATATCGACAACAAACTACCATCCATAATGACAAGGCTACCATCCATTGGAGTATCAAAAATATCGACAAAAAACTACCTTCCATAATGACAAGGATACCTTCCATTAGAGTAACAAAAATCTCGACCACATACTAGTTTCCACAATGACAAGGCTACCATCCATTGGAGTAACAAAGATATCGAGAACAGACTTCCTTCCATAATGAAAAGGCTTCCATCCATTGGAGTAACATTAATGTCGACAACAGACTAGCTTCCATAATGATAAGGCTACCATCCATTGGAGTAACATAAGTCTCAATGAAAGACTACCTTCCATAATGACAAGTCTACCATCCATTGGAGTAACTTAAATCACAACGAAAGACTACCTTCCATAATGACAAGGCTACCATCCATTGGAGTAACAAAATATCGACAACAGACTCTATTCCATAATGACAAGGCTACCATCCATTGGAGTAACAAAAATATGGACAATATGACTACCTTCCATAATGACAAGGCTACCATCCATTGGAGTAACAAAAATATTGACAATAAACTACCTTCCATAATTACAAGGCTACCATCCATTGGAGTAACAAAAAACTCGACAACAAACTACCTTCCATAATGACAAGGTTACCATCCATTGGAATAAGAAAATTCTCGACAACAGACTACCTTCCATAATGACAAGGCTACCATCAAACGAAATAACAAAAATCTTGACAACTGACTAATTTCCATAATTACAAGGCTACCATCCATTGGAGTAACAAATTTCTCGACAACAAACTACCTTCCATAATGACAAGGCTACCATCCATTGGACTATGAAAAACCTCGACAACAGACTACCTTCCATAATGACAAGGCTATCATCCATTGGAGTACCAAAAATCTGAACAATAGACTACCTTCCATAATGACAACGCTACCATCCATTGCACTAACAAAAATCTCAATTAAAGACTACCTTCCATAATGACAAGGCTACCATCCATTGGACTAACAAAAACATCGAAAACAGACTAACTTACATAATTACAAGGCTACCATCCACTGGAGTAACAAATATCTCGACAAAAGACTACCTTCCATAATGATAAGGCTACCATCCATTGGAGTAACCAAAATATTGACAATAGACTACCTTCTATAATGACAAGGCTAGCATCCATTAGAGTAACAAAAATCTCCACAACAAACTACCTTTCATAATGAAAAGGATACCATCCATTGGAGCAACAAAAATATCGACAACAAACTACCTTCCATAATGACAAGGCTACCATCCATTGGAGTATCAAAAATATCGACAGCACACTACCTTCCATAATGAAAAGGATACCATCCATTGGAATAACGAAAATCTCGACAACAGACTACCTTCCATAATGACAAGGCTACCATCAAACGAAATAACAAAAATCTTGACAACTGACTAATTTCCATAATTACAAGGCTACCATCCATTGGAGTAACAAATTTCTCGACAACAAACTACCTTCCATAATGACAAGGCTACCATCCATTGGACTATGAAAAACCTCGACAACAGACTACCTTCCATAATGACAAGGCTATCATCCATTGGAGTACCAAAAATCTGAACAATAGACTACCTTCCATAATGACAACGCTACCATCCATTGCACTAACAAAAATCTCAATGAAAGACTACCTTCCATAATGATAAGGCTACCATCCATTGGAGTAACAAAAATAACGAAAATAGACTAACTTCCATAATTACAAGGCTACCATCCATTGGAGTAACAAATATCTCGACAAAAGACTACCTTCCATAATGACAAGGCTACCATCCATTGGAGTAACCAAAATATCGACAATAGACAACCTTCTATAATGAAAAGGCTAGCATCCATTGGAGTAACAATAATCTCGACAACAAACTACCTTCCATAATGAAAAGCATACCATCCATTGGAGTAACAAAAATATCGACAACAAACTACCTACCATAATGACAAGGCTACCATCCATTGGAGTATATAAAATATCGACAAAAAACTACCTTCCATAATGACAAGGATACCTTCCATTAGAGTAACAAAAATCTCGACAACATACTAGCTTCCACAATGACAAGGCTACCATCCATTGGAGTAACCAAAATATTGACAACAGACTACCTTCCATAATGAAAAGGTTAACATCCATTGGAGTAACAAAAATATCGACAACAGACTACCTTCCATAATGACAAGGTTACCATCCATTGGAGTAACAAAAATCTCGACAACAAAATAACTTCCATAATTAAAAGGCTAGCATATATTGAAGTAACAAATATCTCGACAGAAGACTACCTTCCATAATGACAAGGCTAGCATCCATTGGAGTAAGAAAAATCTCGACAACAAACTACCTTCCATAATGAAAAGGATACCATCCATTGGAGTACCAAAAATATCGACAACAAACTACCATCCATAATGACAAGGCTACCATCCATTGGAGTATCAAAAATATCGACAAAAAACTACCTTCCATAATGACAAGGATACCTTCCATTAGAGTAACAAAAATCTCGACCACATACAAGTTTCCACAATGACAAGGCTACCATCCATTGGAGTAACAAAGATATCGAGAACTGACTTCCTTCCATAATGAAAATGCTTCCATCCATTGGAGTAACATTAATGTCGACAATAGACTAGCTTCCATAATGATAAGGCTACCATCCATTGGAGTAACATAAGTCTCAATGAAAGACTACCTTCCATAATGACAAGTCTACCATCCATTGGAGTAACTTAAATCTCAACGAAAGACTACCTTCCATAATGACAAGGCTACCATCCATTGGAGTAAAAAAATATCGACAACAGACTCTATTCCATAATGACAAGGCTACCATCCATTGGAGTAACAAAAATATGGAAAATATGACTACCTTCCATAATGACAAGGCTACCATCCATTGGAGTAACAAAAATATTGACAATAAACTACCTTCCATAATTACAAGGCTACCATCCATTGGAGTAACAAAAAACTCGACAACAAACTACCTTCCATAATGACAAGGTTACCATCCATTGGAATAAGAAAATTCTCGACAACAGACTACCTTCCATAATGACAAGGCTACCATCAAACGAAATAACAAAAATCTTGACAACTGACTAATTTCCATAATTACAAGGCTACCATCCATTGGAGTAACAAATTTCTCGACAACAAACTACCTTCTATAATGACAAGGCTACCATCCATTGGACTATGAAAAACCTCGACAACAGACTACCTTCCATAATGACAAGGCTATCATCCATTGGAGTACCAAAAATCTGAACAATAGACTACCTTCCATAATGACAACGCTACCATCCATTGCACTAACAAAAATCTCAATGAAAGACTACCTTCCATAATGACAAGGCTACCATCCATTGGAGTAACAAAAATATCAAAAACGGACTAACTTACATAATTACAAGGCTACCATCCACTGGAGTAACAAATATCTCGACAAAAGACTACCTTCCATAATGATAAGGCTACCATCCATTGGAGTAACCAAAATATTGACAATAGACTACCTTCTATAATCACAAGGCTAGCATCCATTAGAGTAACAAAAATCTCCACAACAAACTACCTTTCATAATGAAAAGGATACCATCCATTGGAGCAACAAAATTATCGACAACAAACTACCTTCCATAATGACAAGGCTACCATCCATTGGAGTATCAAAAATATCGACAGCACACTACCTTCCATAATGAAAAGGATACCATCCATTGGAATAACAAAAATCTTGACAACTGTCTAATTTCCATAATTACAAGGCTACCATCCATTGGAGTAACAAATTTCTCGACAACAAACTACCTTCCATAATGACAAGGCTACCATCCATTGGACTATGAAAAACCTCGACAACAGACTACCTTCCATAATGACAAGGCTATCATCCATTGGAGTACCAAAAATCTGAACAATAGACTACCTTCCATAATGACAACGCTACCATCCATTGCACTAACAAAAATCTCAATGAAAGACTACCTTCCATAATGACAAGGCTACCATCCATTGGAGTAACAAAAATATCGAAAATAGACTAACTTCCATAATTACAAGGCTACCATCCATTGGAGTAACAAATATCTCGACAAAAGACTACCTTCCATAATGACAAGGCTACCATCCATTGGAGTAACCAAAATATCGACAATAGACAACCTTCTATAATGACAAGGCTAGCATCCATTGGAGTAACAATAATCTCGACAACAAACTACCTTCCATAATGAAAAGGATACCATCCATTGTAGTAACAAAAATATCGACAACAAACTACCTACCATAATGACAAGGCTACCATCCATTGGAGTATATAAAATATCGACAAAAAAATACCTTCCATAATGACAAGGATACCTTCCATTAGAGTAACAAAAATCTCGACAACATACTAGCTTCCACAATGACAAGGCTACCATCCATTGGAGTAACCAAAATATTGACAACAGACTACCTTCCATAATGAAAAGGTTAACATCCATTGGAGTAACAAAAATATCGACAACAGACTACCTTCCATAATGACAAGGTTACCATCCATTGGAGTAACAAAAATCTCGACAACAAACTAACTTCCATAATTAAAAGGCTAGCATATATTGAAGTAACAAATATCTCGATAAAAGACTACCTTCCATAATGACAAGGCTACCATCCATTGGAGTAACCAAAATATCGACAATAGACTACCTTCTATAATGACAAGGCTAGCATCCATTGGAGTAACAAAAATCTCGACAACAAACTACCTTCCATAATGAAAAGGATACCATCCATTGGAGTACCAAAAATATCGACAACAAACTACCATCCATAATGACAAGGCTACCATCCAATGGAGTATCAAAAATATCGATAAAAAACTACCTTCCATAATGACAAGGATACCTTCCATTAGAGTAACAAAAATCTCGACCACATACTAGTTTCCACAATGACAAGGCTACCATCCATTGGAGTAACAAAGATATCGAGAACAGACTTCCTTCCATAATGAAAAGGCTTCCATCCATTGGAGTAACATTAATGTCGACAACAGACTAGCTTCCATAATGATAAGGCTACCATCCATTGGAGTAACATAAGTCTCAATGAAAGAGTACCTTCCATAATGACAAGTCTACCATCCATTGGAGTCACATAAATCTCAATCAAAGACTACCTTCCATAATGACAAGGCTACCATCCATTGGAGTAACAAAATATCGACAACAGACTATATTCCATAATGACAAGGCTACCATCCATTGGAGTAACAAAAATATGGACAATATGACTACCTTCCATAATGACAAGGCTACCATCCATTGGAGTAACAAAAAACTCGACAACAAACTACCTTCCATAATGACAAGGTTTCCATCCATTGGAATAAGAAAATTCTCGACAACAGACTACCTTCCATAATGACAAGGCTACCATCAAACGAAATAACAAAAATCTTGACAACTGACTAATTTCCATAATTACAAGGCTACCATCCATTGGAGTAACAAATTTCTCGACAACAAACTACCTTCCATAATGACAAGGCTACCATCCATTGGACTATGAAAAACCTCGACAACAGACTACCTTCCATAATGACAAGGCTATCATCCATTGGAGTACCAAAAATCTGAACAATAGACTACCTTCCATAATGACAACGCTACCATCCATTGCACTAACAAAAATCTCAATGAAAGACTACCTTCCATAATGACAAGGCTACCATCCATTGGAGTAACAAAAATATCGAAAATAGACTAACTTCCATAATTACAAGGCTACCATCCATTGGAGTAACAAATATCTCGACAAAAGACTACCTTCCATAATGACAAGGCTACCATCCATTGGAGTAACCAAAATATCGACAATAGACAACCTTCTATAATGACAAGGCTAGCATCCATTGGAGTAACAATAATCTCGACAACAAACTACCTTCCATAATGAAAAGGATACCATCCATTGGAGTAACAAAAATATCGACAACAAACTACCTACCATAATGACAAGGCTACCATCCATTGGAGTATATAAAATATCGACAAAAAAATACCTTCCATAATGACAAGGATACCTTCCATTAGAGTAACAAAAATCTCGACAACATACTAGCTTCCACAATGACAAGGCTACCATCCATTGGAGTAACCAAAATATTGACAACAGACTACCTTCCATAATGAAAAGGTTAACATCCATTGGAGTAACAAAAATATCGACAACAGACTACCTTCCATAATGACAAGGTTACCATCCATTGGAGTAACAAAAATCTCGACAACAAACTAACTTCCATAATTAAAAGGCTAGCATATATTGAAGTAACAAATATCTCGATAAAAGACTACCTTCCATAATGACAAGGCTACCATCCATTGGAGTAACCAAAATATCGACAATAGACTACCTTCTATAATGACAAGTCTAGCATCCATTGGAGTAACAAAAATCTCGACAACAAACTACCTTCCATAATGAAAAGGATACCATCCATTGGAGTACCAAAAATATCGACAACAAACTACCATCCATAATGACAAGGCTACCATCCAATGGAGTATCAAAAATATCGATAAAAAACTACCTTCCATAATGACAAGGATACCTTCCATTAGAGTAACAAAAATCTCGACCACATACTAGTTTCCACAATGACAAGGCTACCATCCATTGGAGTAACAAAGATATCGAGAACAGACTTCCTTCCATAATGAAAAGGCTTCCATCCATTGGAGTAACATTAATGTCGACAACAGACTAGCTTCCATAATGATAAGGCTACCATCCATTGGAGTAACATAAGTCTCAATGAAAGACTACCTTCCATAATGACAAGTCTACCATCCATTGGAGTCACATAAATCTCAATCAAAGACTACCTTCCATAATGACAAGGCTACCATCCATTTGAGTAACAAAATATCGACAACAGACTATATTCCATAATGACAAGGCTACCATCCATTGGAGTAACAAAAATATGGACAATATGACTACCTTCCATAATGACAAGGCTACCATCCATTGGAGTAACAAAAAACTCGACAACAAACTACCTTCCATAATGACAAGGTTACCATCCATTGGAATAAGAAAATTCTCGACAACAGACTACCTTCCATAATGACAAGGCTACCATCAAACGAAATAACAAAAATCTTGACAACTGACTAATTTCCATAATTACAAGGCTACCATCCATTGGAGTAACAAATTTCTCGACAACAAACTACCTTCCATAATGACAAGGCTACCATCCATTGGACTATGAAAAACCTCGACAACAGACTACCTTCCATAATGACAAGGCTATCATCCATTGGAGTACCAAAAATCTGAACAATAGACTACCTTCCATAATGACAACGCTACCATCCATTGCACTAACAAAAATCTCAATGAAAGACTACCTTCCATAATGACAAGGCTACCATCCATTGGAGTAACAAAAATATCGAAAATAGACTAACTTCCATAATTACAAGGCTACCATCCATTGGAGTAACAAATATCTCGACAAAAGACTACCTTCCATAATGACAAGGCTACCATCCATTGGAGTAACCAAAATATCGACAATAGACAACCTTCTATAATGACAAGGCTAGCATCCATTGGAGTAACAATAATCTCGACAACAAACTACCTTCCATAATGAAAAGGATACCATCCATTGGAGTAACAAAAATATCGACAACAAACTACCTACCATAATGACAAGGCTACCATCCATTGGAGTATATAAAATATCGACAAAAAAATACCTTCCATAATGACAAGGATACCTTCCATTAGAGTAACAAAAATCTCGACAACATACTAGCTTCCACAATGACAAGGCTACCATCCATTGGAGTAACCAAAATATTGACAACAGACTACCTTCCATAATGAAAAGGTTAACATCCATTGGAGTAACAAAAATATCGACAACAGACTACCTTCCATAATGACAAGGTTACCATCCATTGGAGTAACAAAAATCTCGACAACAAACTAACTTCCATAATTAAAAGGCTAGCATATATTGAAGTAACAAATATCTCGATAAAAGACTACCTTCCATAATGACAAGGCTACCATCCATTGGAGTAACCAAAATATCGACAATAGACTACCTTCTATAATGACAAGGCTAGCATCCATTGGAGTAACAAAAATCTCGACAACAAACTACCTTCCATAATGAAAAGGATACCATCCATTGGAGTACCAAAAATATCGACAACAAACTACCATCCATAATGACAAGGCTACCATCCAATGGAGTATCAAAAATATCGATAAAAAACTACCTTCCATAATGACAAGGATACCTTCCATTAGAGTAACAAAAATCTCGACCACATACTAGTTTCCACAATGACAAGGCTACCATCCATTGGAGTAACAAAGATATCGAGAACAGACTTCCTTCCATAATGAAAAGGCTTCCATCCATTGGAGTAACATTAATGTCGACAACAGACTAGCTTCCATAATGATAAGGCTACCATCCATTGGAGTAACATAAGTCTCAATGAAAGAGTACCTTCCATAATGACAAGTCTACCATCCATTGGAGTCACATAAATCTCAATCAAAGACTACCTTCCATAATGACAAGGCTACCATCCATTGGAGTAACAAAATATCGACAACAAACTATATTCCATAATGACAAGGCTACCATCCATTGGAGTAACAAAAATATGGACAATATGACTACCTTCCATAATGACAAGGCTACCATCCATTGGAGTAACAAAAAACTCGACAACAAACTACCTTCCATAATGACAAGGTTACCATCCATTGGAATAAGAAAATTCTCGACAACAGACTACCTTCCATAATGACAAGGCTACCATCAAACGAAATAACAAAAATCTTGACAACTGACTAATTTCCATAATTACAAGGCTACCATCCATTGGAGTAACAAATTTCTCGACAACAAACTACCTTCCATAATGACAAGGCTACCATCCATTGGACTATGAAAAACCTCGACAACAGACTACCTTCCATAATGACAAGGCTATCATCCATTGCAGTACCAAAAATCTGAACAATAGACTACCTTCCATAATGACAATGCTACCATCCATTGCACTAACAAAAATCTCAATTAAAGACTACCTTCCATAATGACAAGGCTACCATCCATTGGAGTAACAAAAACATCGAAAACAGACTAACTTACATAATTACAAGGCTACCATCCATTGGAGTAACAAATATCTCGACAAAAGACTACCTTCCATAATGATAAGGCTACCATCCATTGGAGTAACCAAAATATTGACAATAGACTACCTTCTATAATGACAAGGCTAGCATCCATTAGAGTAACAAAAATCTCCACAACAAACTACCTTTCATAATGAAAAGGATACCATCCATTGGAGCAACAAAAATATCGACAACAAACTACCTTCCATAATGACAAGGCTACCATCCATTGGAGTAACAAAAATATCAAAAACAGACTAACTTACATTATTACAAGGCTACCATCCACTGGAGTAACAAATATCTCGCAAAAGACTACCTTCCATAATGTCAAGGTTACCATCCATTGGAGTAAAAAAAATATTGACAACAGACTACCTTCCATAATTACAATGCTACTATCCATTGGAGTAACAAAAACTAGACAACAGACTACCTTCCATAATGACAAGGTTACCATCCATTGGAAGAACAAAAATCTCAACAGCAGACTACCTTCCATAATGACAAGGTTACCATCCATTGGAATAACAAAAAACTCGACAACAGACTACCTTCCATAATGACAAGGCTACCATCCATTGGAGTAACAAAAACTTGACAACATACTACCTTCCATAATGACAACGTTACCATCCATTGGAGTAACAAAAATCATGACAACAAACTAACTTCCATAATTATAAGGCTACCATCCATTGAAGTAACAAATATCTCGACAAAAGACTAACTTCCATAATAACAAGGATACCATCCATTGGAGTAACCAAAATATCGACAACAAACTACCTTTCATAATGACAAGACTATCATCCATTGGAGTAACAAAAATATCCACAACAAACTACCTTCCATAATGACAAGGATACGTTCCATTAGAGTAACAAAAATCTAGACAACATACTAGCTTCCACAATGACAAGGCTACCATCCATTGGAGTAACAAAGATATCGACAACATACTACCTTATATAATGAAAAGGCTACCATCCATTTGAGTAACATTAATCTCGACAACAGACTAGCTTCCATAATGACAAGGCTACCATCCATTGGAGTAACATAAATCTCAATCAAAGACTACCTTCCATAATGACAAGTATACCATCCATTGGAGTAACATAAATCTCAATGAAAGACTACCTTCTATAATGACAAGTCTACCATCCATTGGAGTAACATAATTCTCAATGAAAGACTACCTTCCATAATGACATGGCTACCATCCATTGGAGTAACAAATATATCGACAACAGACTAAATTCTATAATGACAAGGCTACCATCCATTGGATTAACAAAAATATCGACAATAGACTAACTTCCATAATGACAAGGCTACCATCCATTGGAGTAACAAAAATATTGACAACAAACTACCTTCCATAATTACAAGGCTACCATCCATTGGAGTAACAAAAAACTCGACAATAGACTTTGTTCCATAATGACAAGGCTACCATCCATTGGAGTAACAAATATCTCGACAGCAGACTATCTTCCATAATGACAAGGCTACCATCCATTGGACTATCAAAAATATCGACAACAAAATACCTTCCATAATGACAAGGCTACCATCCAATGGAATAACAAAAATATCAACAACAGACTACCTTCCATAAAGACAAGGCTACCATGCATTGGACTAACAAAAATCTCAATGAAAGACTACCTTCCATAATGACAAGGCTAACATCCATTGGAGTAACAAAAATATCACCAACACACTAACTTCTATAATTACAAGGATACCATCCATTGGAGTAACAAATATCTCGACAAAAGACTACCTTCCATAATGACAAGGCTACCATCCATTGGAGTAACCAAAATATCGAAAATAGATTACCTTCTATAATGACAAAGCTAGCATCCATTGGAGTAACAAAAATCTTGACAAAAAACTACCTTCCATAATGAAAAGGATACCATCCATTCGAGTAACAAAAATGTCGACAACAAACAACCTTCCATAATGACAAGGCTACCATCCATTGGAGTATCAAAAATATCGATAACAAACTACCTTCCATAACGACAAGGATACCATCCATTGGAGTAACAAAAATCTCGAAAATAGGCTAGCTTCCACAATGACAAGGCTACCATCCATTGGAGTAACAAAGATATCGTTAACAGACTACCTTCCATAATGAAAAGGCTACCATCCATTAGAGTGAAAAAAATATGGACAATAGACTACCTTCCATAATGACAAGGCTACCATCTATTGGAGTAACAAAAATATCGATAACAGACAACCTTTCATAATGACAAGGCTATCATCCATTGGAGTAACAAAAATATTTACAACAGACTACCTTCCATAATGACAAGGCTACCATCCATTGGAGTAACAAAAAACTCGACAACAGAGTACCTTCCATAATGACAAGGTTACCATCCATTAAAATAATAAAAATCTCGACAACAGACTACCTTCTAAAATGACAAGGCTGCCATCAAACGAAATAACAAAAATCTCGACAACAGACTACCTTCCATAATGACAAGGTTAAGATTAATTAGAATAACAAAAAAATCGACAACATACTACCTTCCATAATGACAAGGTTACAATCCATTGGAGTAACAAAAATATCGATAACAGACTACCTTCCATAACAACAAGGCTACCATCCATTGGAGTAACAAAAACTCGACAACAGACTACCTTCCGTAATGACAAGATTACCATCCATTGGAATAACAAAAATCTCGACAACAAACTATCTTACATAATGACAATGCTACCATCCATTAGAGTAAAAAAAATATCGACAACACACTATGTTCCATAATGACAAGGCTACCATCCATTGGAGTAACAAAAATCTCGACAACAAACTCCCTTCCATAATCACAAGGCTACCATCCATTGGACTATCAAAAATCTCGACAGCAGACTACCTTCCATAATGACAAGGCTACCATCCATTGGAGTAACAACAATCTCAACAATTGACTACCTTCCATAATTACAAGGCTACCATCCATTGGAGTAACAAATATCGCGACAACTGACTACCTTCCATAATTACAAGGCTACCATCCATTGGAGTAACAAAAAACTCGACAACAGAGTACATTCCATAATGACAAGGTTACCATCCATTAGAATAAAAAAAATCTAGACAACAGACTACCTTCCAAAATGACAAGGCTACCATCAAACGAAATAACAAAAATCTCGACAACAGACTACCTTCCATAATGATAAGGTTACTATTCATTGGAATAACAAAAGTCTCGACAACAGACTACCTTTCATAATGACAAGGCTACCATCCATTGGAATATCAAAAATCTCGACAACAGAATACCTTCCATAATGACAAGGCTACCATCCAATGGAATAACAAAAATATCAACAACAGACTACCTTCCATAATGACAAGGCTACAATCCATTGTAGTAACAAAGATATCGACAACAGACTACCTTACATAATTAAAAGGATACCTTCCATTGGAGTAACAAAAATCTCGACCACAAACTACCTTCCATAATGATAAGGCTACCATCCATTGGAGTAACATAAATCTCAATGAAAGACTACCTTCCATAATGAAAAGTCTACCATCCATTGGAGTAATAAAAATATCGACAACAGACTACCTTCCATAATGACAAGACTACCATCAATTGGAGTAACAAAAATATTGACAACAGACTACCTTCCATAATCACAAGGCTACCATCCATTGGAGTAACAAAAAACTCGACAACAGACTACCTTCCATAATGAAAAGGTTACCATCCATTAGAATAAAAAAAATCTCGACAACAGACTACCTTCCAAAATGACAAGGCTACCATCAAACGAAATAACAAAATTCTCGACAAGAGACTACCTTCCATAATTACAAGGTTACCATCCATTGAATAACAAAAATCTCGACAACAGACTACCTTTATTAATGACAAGGCTACCATCAAACGAAATAACAAAAATCTCGACAATAGACAACCTTCCATAATGACAAGGCTACCATCCAATCGAATAACAAAAATCTCGACAATAGACCAAATTCCATAATGACAAGGATACCATCCATTGGAGTAACAAAAATCTTGACACATAATAACTTCCATAATGATAAGGCTACCATCCATTGGAGTAACAAAAATATCGAAAACAAACTACCTACCATAAAGATAAGGCTACCATCCATTGGAGTAACAAAAATCTAGACAACAGACTAACTTTCATAATTACAAGGCTACCATCCATTGGAGTTACAAATATCTCGACAACAGACTATCTTCCATAATGACAAGGCTACCATCCAATGGAATAACATAAATATCAACAACAGACTACCTTCCATAATGACAAGGCTCACATCTATTGGCGTAACAAAAATTGGAACAACAAACTACCTTTCATAATGACAATGCTTCCATAATGACAAGCCTACCATCCATTGGAGTAACAAAAACTCGACAACAGACTACCTTCCATAATGACAAGGTTATCTTCCAACAAAATAACAAAAATCTCGACAACAGACTACCTTCCATAATGAGAAGGCTACCATCCATTGGAGTAAAAAAATTCACGACAATAGACTACCTTCTGTAATGACAAGGCTACCATCCATTGGAGTAACAAAAATCTCGACAATAGACTATCTTACATAATGACAATTCTACCATCCATTGGAGTAACAAAAATGTTGACAACACATTACGATCCATAATGACAAGGCTACCATCCATTGGAGTAACAAAAATGTCGACAACATACTACCTTCCATAATTAGAAGGCTACCATCCATTGGAGTAACAAAAATCTCGAAAACAGACTACATTCTATAATGACAAGGCTACCATCCATTGGAGTAACAAAAATATCGACAATAGACTACCTTCCATAATGACAAGGCTACCATCCATTGGAGTAACAAAAATATTGATAACAAACTACCTTACATAATTACAATGCTACCATCCATTAGTGTAACAAAAATATTGACAACACACTACGTTCCATAATGACAAGGCTACCATCAGTTGGAGTAACAAAAATCTCGACAGTAGACTACCTTCCATAATGACAAGTATACCATCCATTGGACTTTCAAAAATCTCGACCGCATACTACCTTCCATAATGATAAGGCTACCATCCATTGGAGTAACAAAAATCTCGACAACAGTCTAACTTCCATAATTACAAGGCTACCATCCATTTGTGTAACAAATATCTCGACAGCAGACTAACTTCCATAATAACAAGGCTACCATCCATTGGAGTAACAAAAATATCGACAATAAACAACCTTCCATAATGACAAGACTACCATCCATTGGAGTATAAAAAATATCGATAACAAACTACCTTCCATAACGACAAGGATACCATCTATTGGAGTAACAAAAATCTCAAAAATAGACTAGCTTCAACAATGACAAGGCTACCATCCATTGGAGTAACAAAGATATCGATAACAGACAACCTTCCATAATGAAAAGGCTACCATCCATTGAGGAAGAAAGATATCAACAACAAACTACCTTCCATAATGACAATGCTCACATCCATGAGACTAACAAAAATCTCGACAAATGACAATCTTCCATAATGACAAGGCTACCATCCAATTGAATAACAAAAATTTCAGCAATATACCATGTTCCATAATGACAAGGCTACCATCCATTGGAGTAACAAAAATCTCGACAACAGACTACCTTCCATAATGACAAGGCTATTATCCGTTGGAGTAACAAAAATATCGACAACAAAGTACCGTCCATAAAGACAAGGCTACCATCCATTGGAGTAACAAAAATATCGATAAAGACTACCTTCCATAAAGACAAGGCTACCATCCTATGGAATAACAAAAATCTCGACAATAAACAACCTTACATAATGACAAGGCTACCATTCAATGGAATAACAACTATCTCGACAGTAGACTACCTTCCATAATTACAAGGCTACCATCCATTGGAGTAACAAAAATATCTACAACAGACTACCTTCCATAATGACAAGGCTACCGTCCATTTGAGTAACAAAAATATCGACAACAGACTATCTTCCATAATGACAAGGCTACCTTCCATTGAAGTAACAAAAATATCGACAACAGACTACCTTCCATAATGACAAGGTTACCATCCATTGGAATAACAAAAATCTTGACAATAAACTACCTTCCATAATGATAAGGCTACCATCCAATGGAATAACAACAATCTCGATAACAGACTACCTTCCATAATTACAAGGCTACCATCCATTAGCGTAACAAAAATCTCTACAATAGACTACCTTCCATAATGACAAGGCTACCATCCATTGGAGTAACAAAAATATCGACAACAGACTACCTTCCATAATGACAAGGCTACCATCCATTGAGGAACAAAGATATCGACAACAAAATACCTTCCATAATGACAACGCTACCATCCATGAGAGTAATAAAAATCACGACAAATGACAACCTTCCATAATGACAAGGCTACCATCCAATCGAATAACAAAAATCTCGACAATAGACCAAATTCCATAATGACAAGGATACCATCCATTGGAGTAACAAAAATCTTGACACAGAATAACTTCCATAATGATAAGGCTACCATCCATTGGAGTAACAAAAATATCGAAAACAAACTACCTTCCATAAAGACAAGGATAACATCCATTGGAGTAACAAAAATATCGACAAAGACAACCTTCCATAAAGACAAGGCTACCATCCGTTGGAGTAACAAAAATCTCGACAACAGACTACCTTCCATAATGACAAGGATACAATCCATTGGAGTAAAAAAATTATTGACAACAGACTACCTTCCATAATGACAAGGTTACCAACTATTGGAATAACAACAATCTCGACAACAGACTACCTTCCATAATTACAAGGCTACCATCAATTGGAGTAACAAAAATCTCTACAACAGATTACCTTCCATAATGACAAGGCTACCATCCATTGCGTAAAAAAGATCTCGACAACGGACTACCTGCCATATTGACAAGGCTACCATCCATTGGAGTAACAAAAAACTCGATAACAGAGTACCTTCCACAATGACAAGGTTACCATCCATTAGAATAATAAAAATCTCGACAACAGAATACCTTCTAAAATGACAAGGCTACCATCAAACGAAATAACAAAAATCTCGACAACAGACTACCTTCCATAATGACAAGGTTACTATTAATTGGAATAACAAAAAAATCGACAACATACTACCTTCCATAATGACAAGGTTACAATCCATTGGAGTAACAAAAATATCGATAACAGACTACCATCCATAACAACAAGGCTACCATCCATTGGAGTAACAAAAACTCGACAACAGACTACCTTCCGTAATGACAAGGTTACCATCCATTGGATTAACAAAAATCTCGACAACAAACTACCTTCCATAATGAGAAGGCTACAATCCAACTAAATAACAAAAATGTCGACAACAGACTACCTTCCATAATGAGAAGGCTACCATCCATTGGAGTAACAAAATTCTCGACAACAGACTACCTTCCGTAATGACAAGTCTATCATCCATTGGAGTAACAAAAATCTCGACAACAAACTATCTTACATAATGACAATGCTACCATCCATTGGAGTAACAAAAATATCGACAACACACTACGTTCCATAATGACAAGGCTACCATCCATTGGAGTAACAAAAATCTCGACAACAAACTCCCTTCCATAATCACAAGGCTACCATCCATTGGACTATCAAAAATCTCGACAGCAGACTACCTTCCATAATGACAAGGCTACCATCCATTGGAGTAACAAAAATCTCGACAATTGACTACCTTCCATAATTACAAGGCTACCATCCATTGGAGTAACAAATATCGTGACAATTGACTACCTTCCATAATTACAAGGCTACTATCCATTGGAGTAACAATAAACTCGACAACAGAGTACATTCCATAATGACAAGGTTACCATCCATTAGAATAACAAAAATCTAGACAACAGACTACCTTCCAAAATGACAAGGCTACCATCAAATGAAATAACAAAAATCTCGACAACAGACTACCTTCCATAATGACAAGGTTACTATTCATTGGAATAACAAAAATCTCGACAACAGACTACCTTCCATAATTACGAGGCTACCATCCATTGGAGTAACAAAAATCTCTACAACAGACTACCTTCCATAACGACAAGGCTATCATCCATTGGAGTAACAAAAATATCTACAACATACTATCTTCCATAATGACAAGGCTACCTCCCATTGTAGTAACAAAAATATCGACAACAGACTACCTTCCATAATGATAAGGTTACCATCCATTGGAATAACCAAAATCTCGACAATAAACTACCTTCCATAATGATAAGGCTACCATCCAATGGAATAACAACAATCTCGACAGCAGACTACCTTCCATAATTACAAGGCTACCATCCATTGGAGTAATAAAAATCTCTACAACAGACTACCTTCCATAATGACAAGGCTACCATCCATTTGAGTAACAAAAATATCGACAACAGACTATCTTC
Organism: Vicia faba; assembly: GCA_948472305.1. Classification (NCBI taxonomy): domain Eukaryota; kingdom Viridiplantae; phylum Streptophyta; class Magnoliopsida; order Fabales; family Fabaceae; genus Vicia; species Vicia faba. Next base: position 755,937,848 of record OX451738.1, read on the forward strand.
CATAATGACAAGGCTACCTTCCATTGAAGTAACAAAAATATCGACAACAGACTACCTTCCATAATGACAAGGTTACCATCCATTGGAATATCAAAAATCTCGACAGCAGACTACCTTCCATAATGATAAGGCTACCATCCAACGGAATAACAACAATCTCGATAACAGACTACCTTCCATAATTACAAGGCTACCATCCATTAGCGTAACAAAAATCTCTACAATAGACTACCTTCCATAATGACAAGGCTACCATCCATTGGAGTAACAAAAATATCGACAACAGACTACCTTCCATAATGACAAGGTTACGATTAATTGGAATAACAAAAAAATCGACAACATACTACCTTCCATAATGACAAGGTTACAATCCATTGGAGTAACAAAAATATCGATAACAGACTACCATCCATAACAACAAGGCTACCATCCATTGGAGTAACAAAAACTCGACAACAGACTACCTTCCGTAATGACAAGGTTACCATCCATTGGATTAACAAAAATCTCGACAACAAACTACCTTCCATAATGAGAAGGCTACAATCCAACTAAATAACAAAAATGTCGACAACAGACTACCTTCCATAATGAGAAGGCTACCATCCATTGGAGTAACAAAATTCTCGACAACAGACTACCTTCCGTAATGACAAGTCTATCATCCATTGGAGTAACAAAAATCTCGACAACAAACTATCTTACATAATGACAATGCTACCATCCATTGGAGTAACAAAAATATCGACAACACACTACGTTCCATAATGACAAGGCTACCATCCATTGGAGTAACAAAAATCTCGACAACAAACTCCCTTCCATAATCACAAGGCTACCATCCATTGGACTATCAAAAATCTCGACAGCAGACTACCTTCCATAATGACAAGGCTACCATCCATTGGAGTAACAAAAATCTCGACAATTGACTACCTTCCATAATTACAAGGCTACCATCCATTGGAGTAACAAATATCGTGACAATTGACTACCTTCCATAATTACAAGGCTACTATCCATTGGAGTAACAATAAACTCGACAACAGAGTACATTCCATAATGACAAGGTTACCATCCATTAGAATAACAAAAATCTAGACAACAGACTACCTTCCAAAATGACAAGGCTACCATCAAATGAAATAACAAAAATCTCGACAACAGACTACCTTCCATAATGACAAGGTTACTATTCATTGGAATAACAAAAATCTCGACAACAGACTACCTTCCATAATTACGAGGCTACCATCCATTGGAGTAACAAAAATCTCTACAACAGACTACCTTCCATAACGACAAGGCTATCATCCATTGGAGTAACAAAAATATCTACAACATACTATCTTCCATAATGACAAGGCTACCTCCCATTGTAGTAACAAAAATATCGACAACAGACTACCTTCCATAATGATAAGGTTACCATCCATTGGAATAACCAAAATCTCGACAATAAACTACCTTCCATAATGATAAGGCTACCATCCAATGGAATAACAACAATCTCGACAGCAGACTACCTTCCATAATTACAAGGCTACCATCCATTGGAGTAACAAAAATCTCTACAACAGACTACCTTCCATAATGACAAGGCTACCATCCATTTGAGTAACAAAAATATCGACAACAGACTATCTTCCATAATGACAAGGCTACCTTCCATTGAAGTAACAAAAATATCGACAACATACTACCTTCCATAATGACAAGGTTACCATCCATTGGAATATCAAAAATCTCGACAGCAGACTACCTTCCATAATGATAAGGCTACCATCCAACGGAATAACAACAATCTCGATAACAGACTACCTTCCATAATTACAAGGCTACCATCCATTAGCGTAACAAAAATCTCTACAATAGACTACCTTCCATAATGACAAGGCTACCATCCATTGGAGTAACAAAAATATCGACAACAGACTACCTTCCATAATGACAAGGCTACCATCCATTGAGGAACAAAGATATCGACAACAAAATACCTTCCATAATGACAACGCTACCATCCAACGGAATAAAAACAATCTCGACAACAGACTACCTTCCATAATTACTAGGCTACCATCCATTGGAGTAACAAAAATCTCTACAACAGTCTTCCTTCCATAATGAAAAGGCTACCATCCATTGCGTAACAAAGATCTCGACAACAAACTACCGTCCATAATGATAAGGCTACCATCCATTGGAGTAACAAAAATATCGACAACACACTACCTTCCATAAATACAAGGGTACCATCCATTGGAGTAACAAAAATATCGACAACAGACTACCTTTCATAAAGACAAGGCTACTATCCCTTGGAGTAACACAAATCTCGACAACAGACAACCTTCCTTAATGACAAGGCTACAATCCATTGGGTAACAAAGATCTCGACAAAAGACTACCTTCGATAATGACATGGCTACCATGCATTGGAGTAACAAATATATCGACCACACACTACCTTCCATAAAGACAAGGCTACCATCCATTGGAGTAACAAAAATATCGACAAAGAATACCTTCCATATAGACAAGGCTACCATCCCTTGGAGTAACAAAAATCTCGACAACAGACTACCTTCCATAATGACAAGGATACAATCCATTGGAGTAAAAAAAAATATCGAAAATAGACTACCTTTTATAATGACATGGCTACCATCCATTGGAGTAACAAAAATCCCGACAATAAAATACCTTCCATAATGACAAGGCTACCATCCAATGGAGTAACAAAAATATCGACAATAGACTACCTTCCATAATGACAAGGATACAATCCATTGGAGTAAAAAAAATATCTACAACAGAATACCTTCAATAATGACAAGGGTACCATCCATTGGAATAACAACAATTTCGACAACAGACAACCTTCCATAATTACATGGCTACCATCCATTGGAGTAACAAAAATCTCTTCAACTGACTACCTTCCATAATGACAAGGCTACCATCCATTGCGTAACAAAGATCTCGACAACAGTCTACCTTCCATAATGATAAGGCTACAATCCATTGGAGTAACAAAAATATCTACAACAGACTACCTTCCATAATGACAAGGCTACCATCCATTGCGTAACAAAGATCTCGACAACAGACTACCTTCCATAATGTTAAGGCTACCATCCATTGGAGTAACAAAAATATCAACAACACATTACCTTACATAAATACAAGGCTACCATCCATTGGAGTAACAAAAATATTGACAACAGACTACCTTTTATAAAGACAAAGCTACTATCCCTTGGAGTAACAAATATCTCGACAACACACTACCTTCCATAATGACAAGGCTAAAATCCATAGGGTAACAAAGATCCCGACAACAGACCACCTTCCATAATGAAAAGGCTACCATCCATTGGAGTAACAAAAATATCGACAACAAACTACCTTCCATAAAGACAAGGCTACCATCCATTGGTGTAACAAAAATATTGACGAAGACTACCTTACATAAACATAAGGCTACCATCCATTGGAGTAACAAAAATATCGACAAAGACTACCTTCCATAAAGACAAGGCTACCATCCCTTGGAGTAAAAAAAATCTCGACAACAGACTAACTTCCATAATGACAAGGATACAATCCATTGGAGTAAAAAAAATATCGAAGACAGACTACCTTCCATAATGACAAGGTTACCATCCATTGGAATAACAAAAATCTCGACAATAGACTACCTTCCATAATGACAAGGCTACCATCCAATGGAGTAACAAAAATATCAACAATTGACTACCTTCCATAATGACAAGGCTACCATCCATTGGGTAACAAAGATCTCAACAACAGACTACCTTCCATAATGATAGGGCTACCATCCATTGGAGTAACAAAAATATCGACAACACACTATCTTCCATAAAGACAAGGCTACCATCCATTGGAATAACAAAAATATCGACAAAAGACTACCTTTCATAAAGATAAGGCTACCATCCCTTGGAGTAACAAAAATCTCGACAACAACCTACCTTCCATAATGACAAGGCTACAATCCATTGAGTAAAAAAATTCTCGGCAACAGACTACCTTCCATAATGACAAGGTTACCATCCACTGGAATAACAAAAATCTCGATAACAGACTACCTTCCATAATGGCAAGGCTACCATCCATTGGAGTAACAAAAATATCTACAACAGACTACCTTTCATAATGATAAGGCTACCATCCATTGGAGTAACAAAAGTATCGACAACAGACTACCTTCCATAATGACAAGGCTAAAATCCATTGGGTAACAAAGATCCCGACAACAGACCACCTTCCATAATGAAAAGGCTACCATCCATTGGAGTAACAAAAATATCGACAACAAACTACCTTCCATAAAGACAAGGCTACCATCCATTGGAGTAACAAAAATATCGACAAAGACTACCTTCCATAAAGACAAGGCTACCATCCATTGGAGTAACAAAAATATCGACAAAGACTACCTTCCATAAAGACAAGGCTACCATCCCTTGGAGTAAAAAAAATCTCGACAACAGACTACCTTCCATAATGACAAGGATACAATCCATTGCAGTAAAAAAAATATCAAAGACAGACTACCTTCCATAATGACAAGGTTACCATCCATTGGAATAACAAAAATCTCGACAATAGACTACCTTCCATAATGACAAGGCTACTATTGAATGGAATAACAACAATCTCGACAACAGACTACATTCAATAATTACAAGGCTCCCGTCCATCGGAGTAACAAAAATATCAACAATTGACTACCTTCCATAATGATAAGGCTACCATCCATTGGGTAACAAAGATCTCGACAACAGACTACCTTCCATAATGATAGGGCTACCATCCATTGGAGTAACAAAAATATCGACAAAAGACTACCTTTCATAAAGACAAGGCTACCATCCCTTGGAGTAACAAAAATCTCGACAACAACTTACCTTCCATAATGACAAGGCTACAATCCGTTGGAGTAAAAAAAATCTCGGCAACATACTACCTTCCATAATGACAAGGTTACCATCCACTGGAATAACAAAAATCTCGACAACAGACTACCTTCCATAATGGCAAGGCTATCATCCATTGGAGTAACAAAAATATCTACAACAGACTAACTTCGATAATGACAAGGCTATCATCCATTGGAGTAACAAAAATAACTACAACTGATTACCTTCCATAATGACAAGGCTACCATCCTTTGGAGTTACAAAAATCTCAACAATAGACCATGTTCCATAAAGACAAGGCTAGCATCCATTGGGGTAACAACAATATCGACAACAGACTACCTTCCATAATGACAACGCTACCATCCATGAGAGTAACAAAAATATCGACAAATGACAACCTTCCATAATGACAAGGCTACCATCCAATCGAATAACAAAAATCTCGACAATAGACCACATTCCATAATGACAAGGCTACCATCCATTGGAGTAACAAAAATATCGACAACAAACTACCTTCCATAAATAAAAGGCTACCATCCATTGGAGTAACAAAAATATCGACAAAGACTACCTTCCATAAAGACAATGCTACCATCCCTTGGAGTAACAAAAATCTCGACAACAGACTACCATCCATAATGACAAGGATATAATCCATTGGAGTAAAAAAAATATCGACAACAAACTACCTTCCATAATGACAAGGCTACCATCCTTTGGAGTTACAAAAATCTCAACAATAGACCATGTTCCATAAAGACAAGGCTAGCATCCATTGGGGTAACAAAAATATGGACAACAGACTACCTTCTTTAATGACAATGCTACCATCCATTGAGGAACAAAGATATCAACAACAAACTACCTTCCATAATGACAACGCTACCATCGATGAGAGTAACAAAAATATCGACAAATGACAACCTTCCATAATGACAAGGCTACCATCCAATCGAATAACAAAAATATCGACAATAGACCACGTTCCATAATGACAAGGCTACCATCCATTGGAGTAACAAAAATCTCGACAACATACTACCTTCCATAATGACAAGGCTACCATCCATTGGAGTAACAAAAATATCAACAAAAGACTACCTTCCATAAAGATAAGGCTACCATCCATTGGAGTAACAAAAAATCGACAAAGACTACCTTCCATAAAGACAAGGCTACCATCCCTTGGAGTAACAAAAATCTCGACAACAGACTACCTTCCATAATGACAAGGATATAATCCATTGGAGTAAAAAAATATATCGACAGCAAACTACCTTCCATAATGACAAGGTTTCCATCCATTAGAATAACAAAAATATCGACAATAGACTACCTTCCATAATGACAACGCTTCCATCCAATGGAATAACAACAATCTCGACAACAAACTACCTTCCATAATGACAAGGCTACCATCCATTGGAGTAACAAAAATATCGACAACAAACTATCTTCCATAAATAAAAGGCTACCATCCATTGGAGTAACAAAAATATCGACAAAGACTACCTTCCATAAAGACAAGGCTACCATCCCTTGGAGTAACAAAAATCTCGACAACAGACTACCATCCATAATGATAAGGATATAATCCATTGGAGTAAAAAAAATATCGACAACAAACTACCTTCCATAATGACAAGGTTACCATCCATTAGAATAACAAAAATCTCGACAATATACTACCTTCCATAATGAAAAGGCTTCCATCCAATGGAATAACAACAATCTCGACAACAAACTACCTTCCATAATGACAAGGCTACCATCCATTGGAGTAACAAAAATATCGACAACAAACTACCTTCCATAAATAAAAGGCTACCATCCATTGGAGTAACAAAAATATCGACAAAGACTACCTTCCATAAAGACAAGGCTACCATCCCTTGGAGTAACATAAAACTCGACAACAGACTACCTTCCATAATGACAAGGATACAATCCATTGGAGTAAAAAATATCGAAAACAGACTACCTTCCATAATGACAAGGTTACCATCCATTGGAATAACAAAAATCTCGACAATAGACTACCTTCGATAATGACAAGGCTACAATCCAATGGAATAACAACAATCTCGACAACAGACTACCTTCCATAATTACAAGGCTACCATCCATTGGAGTAACAAAAATCTCAACAACAGACTACCTTCCATAATGATAAGGCTACCATCTATTGGAGTAACAAAAATATCGACAACACACCACCTTCCATAAAGACAAGGCTACCATCCATTGGAGTAACAAAAATATCGACAAAAGACTACCTTTCATAAAGACAAGGCTACCATCCCTTGGAGTAACAAAAATCTCGACAACAACCTACCTTCCATAATGACAAGGCTACAATCCGTTGGAGTAAAAAAAATCTCGGCAACAGACTACCTTCCATAATGACAAGGTTACCATCCACTGGAATAACAAAAGTCTCGACAACAGACTACCTTCCATAATGGCAAGGCTACCATCCATTGGAGTAACAAAAATATCTACAATAGACTACATTCCATAATGACAAGGCTACCGTCCATTTGAGTAACAAAAATCTCTACAACAGACTAACTTCGATAATGACATGGCTATCATCCATTGGAGTAACAAAAATAACTACAACTGATTACCTTCCATAATGACAAGGCTACCATCCTTTGGAGTTACAAAAATCTCAACAATAGACCATGTTCCATAAAGACAAGGCTAGCATCCATTGGGGTAACAAAAATATGGACAACAGACTACCTTCTATAATGACAAGGCTACCATCCATTGAGGAACAAAGATATCAACAACAAACTACCTTCCATAATGACAACGCTACCATCAATGAGAGTAACAAAAATATCGACAAATGACAACCTTCCATAATGACAAGGCTACCATCCAATCGAATAACAAAAATATCGACAATAGACCACGTTCCATAATGACAAGGCTACCATCCATTGGAGTATCAAAAATCTCGACAACATACTACCTTCCATAATGACAAGGCTATCATCCATTGGAGTAACAAAAATATCAACAAAAGACTACCTTCCATAAAGATAAGGCTACCATCCATTGGAGTAACAAAAATATCGACAAAGACTACCTTCCATAAAGACAAGGCTACCATCCCTTGGAGTAACAAAAATCTAGACAACAGACTACCTTCCATAATGACAAGGATATAATCCATTGGAGTAAAAAAAATATCGACAACAAACTACCTTCCAAAATACAAGGTTTCCATCCATTAGAATAACAAAAATATCGACAATAGACTACCTTCCATAATGACAACGCTTCCATCCAATGGAATAACAACAATCTCGACAACAAACTACCTTCCATAATGACAAGGCTACCATCCATTGGAGTAACAAAAATATCGACAACAAACTACCTTCCATAAATAAAAGGCTACCATCCATTGGAGTTACAAAAATATCGACAAAGACTACCTTCCATAAAGACAAGGCTACCATCCCTTGGAGTAACATAAAACTCGACAATAGACTACCTTCCATAATGACAAGGATACAGTCCATTGGAGTAAAAAAATATCAAAAATAGACTACCTTCCATAATGACAAGGTTACCATCCATTGGAATAACAAAAATCTCGACAATAGACTACCTTCGATAATGACAAGGCTACAATCCAATGGAATAACAACAATCTCGACAACAGACTACCTTCCATAATTACAAGGCTACCATCCGTTGGAGTAACAGAAATCTCTACAACAGACTACCTTCCATAATGATAAGGCTACCATCTATTGGAGTAACAAAAATATCGACAACACACCACCTTCCATAAAGACAAGGCTACCATCCATTGAAGTAACAAAAATATCGACAAAAGACTACCTTTCATCAAGACAAGGCTACCATCCCTTTGAGTAACAAAAATCAAGACAAACAACCTACCTTCCATAATGACAAGGCTACCAGCCATTGGAGTAAAAAAAATATCAACAACAGACTACCTTCCATAATGACAAGGTTACCATCCATTGGAATAACAAAAATCTCGATAATAGACTACCTTCCAGAATGACAAGGCTACCATCCAATGGAATAACAACAATCTCGACAACAAACAACCTTCCATAATGGTAAGGCTACCATCCATTAGAGTAACAAAAATATCGACAACTGGCTACCTTCCATAATGACAAGGCTACCATCCATTAGAGTAACAAAAATCTCTACAACTGACTACCTTCGATAATGACAAGGCTACCATCCATTGGAGTAACAAAAATAACCACAACTGATTACCTTCCATAATGACAAGGCTACCATCCATTGGAGTAACAAAAATCTCGACAAGAGACCATGTTCCATAAAGACAAGGCTACCATCCATTGGAGTAACAAAAATATCGACAACAGACTACTTTCCATAATGACAAGGCTACCATCCATTGAGGAATAAAGATATCGACAACAAACTACCTTCCAAAATGACAACGCTACCATCTATGAGGGAAACAAAAATCTCGAAAATGACAAGGCTACCATCCAATCGAATAACAAAAATCTCGACAATAGACCATGTTCCATAATGACAAAGCTACCATCCATTGGAGTAACAAAAATCTCGATAACAGACTACCTTCCATAATGACAAGGCTACCATCCATTGGAGAAACAAAAATATCGACAACAAACTACCTTCCATCAAGACAAGGCTACCATCCATTGGAGTATCAAAAATATCGAAAAAGACTAACTTCCATAAAGACAAGGCTACCATCCCTTGGAGTACCTAAAATCTTGACAATAGACTACCTTCCATAATGACAAGGATACAATCCGTTGGAGTAAACAAATATCGACAACAGACTACCTTCCATAATGACAAGGTTACCAACCATTGGAATAACAAAAATCTCGACAGTAGTCTACCTTCCATAATGACAAGGCTACCATCCAATGGAATAACAAAAATATCGACAACAAACTACCTTCCATAATGACAAGGCTACCATCCATTGGAGTAACAAAAATATCGAAAACTGACTACCTTCCATAATGACAAGGTTACCGTCCATTGGAATAACAAAAATATCCACAATAGACTACCTTCCATAATGACAAAGATACCATCCAATGGAATAACAACAATCTCGACAACAGACTACCTTCCATAATTACAAGGCTACCATCCATTGGAGTAACAAAAATCTATATAACAGACTACCTTCCATAATGACAAGGCTACCATCCATTGGGTAACAAAGATCTCGACAACAGACTACCTTCCATAATGATAAGGCTACCATCCATTGGAGTAACAAAAATATCAACAACACACTACCTTCCATAAAGACAAGGCTACCATCCATTGGAGTAACAAAAATATCGACAACAGACTACCTTTCATAAAGACAAGGCTACCATCCCTTGGAGTACCAATTATCTCGACAACAACCTACCTTCCATAATGACAAGGCTACAATCAATTGTGTAAAAAAAATCTCGACAACAGACTACCCTACATAATGACAAGGTTACCATCCACTGGAATAATAAAAATCTTGGCAACAGACTACCTTCCATAATGGCAAGGCTACCATCCATTGGAGTAACAAAAATATCGACAACATACTACTTTCCATAATGACATGGCTACCATCCATTGGAGTAACAAAAAATAACGACAATTGATTACCTTCCATAATGACAAGGCTACCATCCATTGGAGTAACAAAAATCTCGACAATAGACCATGTTCCATAAAGACAAGGCTACCATCCATTGGAGTAGGAAAAATATCGAAACATACTACCTTCCATAATGACAAGGCTACCATCCATTAAGGAACAAAGATATCGACAACATGCTACCTTCCATAATGACAACGCTACCATCCATGAGAGTAACAAAAATCTCGACAAATGCCAACCTTCCATAACGACAAGGCTACCATCCAATCGAACAACAAAAATCTCGACAATAGACCACGTTCCATAATGACAAGGCTACCATCCATTGGAGTAACAAAAATCTCGACACATGACGGGAAGAAGGCATATGTTCCAAAGCCTGGAACTTAAGCCTGGAGGCCACGTTGGCTTTGGAGGCAATCAGAGGGGAAAGATAATTGGCTCTGGAACTGTAGGTAATGGAAATCTTCCCTCTATTAATAATGTTCTGCTAGTAGATGGATTAATCCATAATCTGTTATCCATAAGTCAATTAAGTGATAACGGTTATGATATAATCTTTAATCAAAAATCATGTAAAACTGTTAGTCACAAAGATGGGACTATCCTGTTTAATGGTAAGAGGAAAAACAACATTTACAAAATCAAACTTTCTGAACTAAAGAGTCAGAATGTAAAGTGCCTTCTGTCTGTTAACAACGAGCAGTGGATCTGGCACAGAAGATTGGGGCATGTTAGTATGAGAAGAATATCTCAGATTAACAAACTCAATCTGGTCAGAGGACTTCCTAATTTGAAGTTCAATTCAGATGCTCTGTATGAAGCATGTCAGAAAGGCAAGTTTGCAAAACCTTCTTTTAAATCTAAAAATGTTGTTTCTACCTCTAAGCCATTAGAACTTCTGCACATTGACTTATTTGGACCAGTTAAAACTGCTTCAGTCAGTGGCAAGAAGTATGGGTTAGTAATCGTAGATGACTATAGCAGATGGACATGGGTAAAGTTCTTAAGACACAAGGACGAGTCACACTCTGTGTTTGTTACCTTCTGTAACCAAGTTCAAAATGAAAAGGATCTTAGAATCGTTAAAGTCAGAAGTGATCATGGTGGAGAATTTGAAAACAAAGATTTTGAGTCATTCTTTAATGACAGAGGCATTCTGCATGATTTCTCTTGTCCTAGAACTCCCCAACAAAATGGAGTTGTAGAACGAAAGAACAGAACATTGTAAGAAATGGCCAGAACCATGATCAATGAGACAAATGTTGCTAAGATCTTCTGGGCAGAGGCAATAAACACAGCGTGCTACATTCAGAATAGAATCTCAATAAGACCTATTCTGGAAAAGACTCCATATGAATTGTGGAAGAACAGAAAGCCCAACATTTCATATTTTCATCCATTTGGATGTACTTGCTTTATGTTAAATACAAAGAATTATTTGAACAAGTTTGACTCTAAAGCACTGAAGTGTATTATGTTAGGATACTCTGAACGCTCAAGAGGGTACAGAGTATACAATACAGAAACACAGATTGTGGAAGAATCAATCAGTGTTCGTTTTGATGATAAGCTTGACTCTGAAAAGTCAAAGCATAATGAAGTTTTTGCAGGTATGGAAATTGAATTTACAGGTTCTGAAGACAAGTCATCAGAAGCTCTCAACACAGACACTCCTTCAACGTCTGAAAGGAGCACTGCTAGCAATCCTACTATAGCTGCTGATCAACCTCAGAAGAGATTACCCAGAAGCAGCTTGGATCACCCTGAAGAGACTATCTTAGGAAGAAAGGAAGATCCAATCAGAACAAGAGCAAGCTTCAGAAACTCTGAAGAAACACTCATGGGACTTGTGTCTCTTATTGAACCTTCTTCAATTGATGAAGCACTTCTGGATAATGACTGGATTCTGGCAATGCAAGAAGAGCTGAATCAATTCACCAAAAATGACGTATGGGATCTCGTTCCCAGACCAAAAGGATTCAATGTCATTGGAACAAGATGGGTGTTCAGAAACAAGCTAAATGAACAAGGTGAAGTCATCAGAAACAAGGCACGACTGGTTGCACAAATTTATAGTCAGCAAGAGGGGATAGACTATACAGAAACCTTTGCTCCAGTCGCCAGGTTAGAATCTATCAGACTTTTAATTTCATTTGCTGTTAATAGAGGCATCACTCTGTATCAGATGGATGTCAAAAGTGCATTCTTAAATGGTTATATAGAAGAAGAGGTCTATGTGCACCAACCCCCTGGTTTTGAAAATACAAAACATCCAGAACATGTTTTTAAACTAAAGAAGTCACTATATGGTCTGAAACAAGCTCCTAGAGCTTGGTATGAAAGGCTAAGTAACTTTCTGTTAGAAAATGAATTTACCAGAGGGAAAGTGGACACCACCCTATTCTGTAAATCAGTTAAGAATGACATCTTAGTCTTTCAAATTTATGTTGATGATATTATTTTTGGTTCTACTAATCCTTCTCTTGGAAGAAAATTTGCTAAGTGTATGCAGGCAGAATTTGAGATGAGCCTCATGGGGGAACTGAAATTCTTTTTGGGAATTCAGATCAATCAAACTCCAGAGGGAACTTACATTCATCAGAGCAAATACATCAGAGATCTTCTGAAGAAATTTGACCTCTCAGAATGTAAGCCATCAAAGATTCCAATGCATCCCACGTGCATTTTGGAAAGAGAAGAGGTAAGCAAAAATGTAGAACAGAAAGTCTACAGAGGTATGATTGGTTCTCTCCTCTATCTGACTGCTTCAAGACCTGATATATGATTCAGTGTTTGTATTTGTGCTAGATTCCAATCAGATCCTAGAGAATCTCACTTAACAGTTGTTAAGCGAATTTTCAAGTATCTGAAATGTACTACTAATCTGGGTTTGTTCTAATGAAAATCTAGTGATTACAGTTTAGTAGGCTACTGCGATGCTGATTTTGCTGGAGACAGAGTGGAGCGTAAAAGTACTTCTGGAAGCTGTCAGTTTCTGGGAGAAAATCTGATCTCTTGGTCCAGCAAAAGGCAATCAACAATTGCGCTATCAACAGCAGAAGCTGAGTACATAGTAGCAGCAGGATGTAGCACACAAATGCTCTGGATGAAAAGTCAGCTTGAAGACTTCTAGATTTTTTAGAGTAACATTCCTATACTCTGTGATAATACTTCTGCTATTTGCTTAAGTAAGAATCCCATTTTACATTCTAGAGCTAAGCATATAGAAATAAAACATCATTTCATTAGGGACTATATTCAGAAAGGAATTTTGAATTTGAAATTTATAGATACAGACCATCAATGGGATGATATCTTCACTAAACCCCTTTCTGAAGATAGGTTTAATTTCATTCTGAAACATCTCAGCATGAAAATCTGCCCAGAGTGAAAATGTTTTAATTCCATATATTTATCTTCAGAATGTATTTGTTTTCTGGGAACTTCTGATCAATCTCTTTTCAGAAAGATAGAACATGCAGATTGTATCAGATGCAAGTCTAAAGATCTGAAAGTCTAAGCTCAAAGACAAACGTGTTGATCACTACATCAAACAAGTGTCATCCAATCATCAGCAAATCTCTGAAGCAGAACGCGTGCACGCTTCGGAGAAGGCAAAACGCTGATTGGGTGCATTGAGACACATGTCTGGTAACCGTTTTTAAGTATCTTTCTCAAATCCCCCAAAATCAGTAAGCATTAAATGAAAAGTAATCATGCTTTTAAAACGTAATCATGATTTTATTTCTCTCTCTTAAAAACGTTTACAATTTCAAAATATTCTGAACTCTATTTAAACTCGTTAACCTCTCATTCTAATCCTTTACAGTTTCTCACTTTTTCTCAAGCATTCTCTGCATTTTTCTGTGTTCATCTCTTACAAACTCTCTTTATCAGTTTCTTCTCAAAATCTTTTAGTGTGAACATGGCAACCTCCAGCAGTGCTTCTGCAGGTCCTCAGAAGAAAGCATCATCTGAACAGTATCAAGTGCCATTCAGAACACTCCTCACTCCTGTGAAGAATCTTGAAGTGTTATCTGAATTGATCATCGATTTTGGAAGCTTGAAGGAAAACGGTTTTGACCTAACTGAAGAAGTTAGGGCACAGAAATGGGATAGGTATTTTGACAGGTTGGTTGGACCAACATTCCCTATGTAAGTGAAGGAGTTCTGGATTCATGCGACAACTTCAACGCATCAAGTCACCTCCTACATTATGGGGAAGAAGATTGTGATCACTGAGGATCACATAGCAAAGTTAATAGGTTACAATGGTGGTGGCGTCCGCTGTATTGATATGGCTGAGAGATGTGCTGACGTGGGCGTCATAGCTGAAAAGATTTTCACCCATGGGGTGCCCAGCAGCAAGATCAAAGATCTGAAGGATCATCACAGAGTTTGGGCAAAGATAATTCTGGGGTGCTTCAACCATAGGAAGCCAACTAGTTCCCCTGATTACATAAATGTGGATCAGTAGTTTCTGACCTACTTTATCAATCAGAAGGTAAAAATCAACTTGGCTCATCTTCTGTTCAACCACCTCAGAACAAGCGTGAAGGAAACCAGGTAAGAAGAAAGAACAAAGAGGGATTGGATTCCCTTTGGAAGGTTGATATCAGATATTCTGACAGAGAATAGGCTGATAGAGCATCTGATAGAAGCTCAAGAGTTAAGCACCATTGAACCAACAGTTGGGAAGCCTCTGAACGCTTAGAACTTGAAGAAAATGAAGTTGATAGAGAATATCAAAAAGGAACCCAGCGCTACTCCTATTGCTGATATCACCAGCAGAAGAGTTCCACTGAGTGACTTTCCTTTATTCTCTCAGATAGAATCCAAGCCAGTGGTAGTTCTCAGATATCTGGACGCGTGCAAAGCTGATGGTACAGATCCAAATCTGAACATCAAAGATCTGCATCAACCTCAACCAGAAGTGACTCTGAAGAAGACGAAGAAGAGGAAGGCACCATCAGAAGGATCATCCCAGCAGACACCCAAGAAAAGAGGTAATTTATCAGCTGCTTCTGTTTTAAATTCTTCTACTATTCCAGCATCTATTCCACCTCCAACCTCTCATAGAATCTCAATCCCCATCCCAACAATAGATGAAACTGAACCAGAAGATGACCCTTCTGAAGCATTACAACTCAGAAGACCCAGAACCAAACACCCAAAACCAACAATATCAACAGCATCAGCAATTGACAAAGTGCTGTCTGACATTGATCAACACACTTCTGATCACTCCTCCAATCCAAACTCTGAACCACAAATTATCCCTCCTCCATAACCAGAACAACAGCAATCCGCTGAAGAACCAGAACACCAACAACCACTCTCATCCATTCCAGAAGAACCTCTCATCCCTGAACAACCAGAAATTCCAACAATTTCTCCTCAACCAGCAATTCCGTCTCCCTCTCCTCAACCAGAAATTCCTCCACCATCACCTCAACCTGAGTTTCATCACTCTGAAACTCCTTCTCCTCCACCTTCTGAACCTCATTCACCTCAACCATCACCTCTGGAAATCCAGATGCCATGCGGAACAACAGTCACAATGGCCCAGTTGCCATCCTCACCAGAATCTACACCACCCAATACTCCCAAAACACCACACAGTCCAATCATAATCTCTGATTCTCCCACTCCATCTCCAAAACAAATAGCTGCCAAGCAAACCACCGAAAACCCCAGCAGGATCTTCATAGACTTAACCAGTCTTGACCGTCTTGCTGATCTAAAAAATAAAATAGCCATCCCAAAACCAAAACAACCAGATGTTGGCTCTGGTATTATGAATTTTGAAACCGGTGTGCAGCAGTGGATTGCTACTTTGAATATGGGTACGTGCTGAAGCCCTCAAGTTATAGGATATCAACTATGAGCAGGCACAACAGAACTTCAGCAAGCTGCTGAAGGAAGTTGAAAGTCAGCTGCCTCAGGAAGTTGTGCTCCCTCTGGATAGTCAACCTTGGTCTGAGAAACAGCTAGCTCCAAAGGTGCAACCAGAAGAAGACAAGACCATTCAAGCTGAAGCAAGTCAAGCAGAAGATGTTGCAGAAAGCTCTTAGAAGCTTCCTGCTTCTGATGTTTCTCAAGCTGCCTTGGACAGGCAGACTCTGGAAGAGCTAAAGCTGAATGACATGCGTCTGCAGCAGAGGATGGATGAAAGCGACCAGAAAATGAAAGAAAGGATGGATGTGCAGGATAGCAAGATTGACACTGTTGTCAGCATGGTGCACAAGCAGAATGAGACTGCTGATCAGATCAAAGCCATGCTGGAGAACCTGTTCACACGCTTTCCTCCCCAACCTTAGTTTTTTTTTATTTTTTATTTATGTCATTTTCATGTTTTCCATAAGTATCTGATGTACTGTTTTAATATGTTTTGTTTGATTCTGAACCTTTTAATATGACTAGTTTTTCTGATCTTAATTGTTTTAGCACATCACTTACACTTTTTGATTGCTGACAAAAAGGGGGAGAACAAGAATGATATTTTATAATAATAACGGATTACTAAGACAGAAATTCTCGAACATTCTAACTCTGTTATACTTGAAAATGTTTTATGTTTTGCTTAAGTCTACAGGTACAAGAAAGCACCATGATATTCTGAAGACTAAAGCTCTGATACTCTGATCCGCTCTGATACTCTGACCCAAAGCAAAGCTCTGACAAGAAATGCTCTGATATGCTGATCTAAAGCTTTGCTCTGATATGATGATCCAAAGCTTCTGATAGTCAAAGACTCTGATACTCTGATGTTCAAAGAAAGGCAAAAAGTTCTGATCCTGAAGAACTCTTGAAATCAAAAATGGAAGCAATAAACTCAGGGGGAGTATCTCTCATCTCTTATCCCTTATCTTTGATAACCTCGTACTCTGATACATATCTCTGATACCTTTTCACGTTATTTTCAATTAAAAATATCCAGTTTTTGTCATCATCAAAAAGGGGGAGATTGTTAGAACAATGTTTGAATATACTACCCTATGTTTAAGTTTTGATGATAACAAAGTGAAAAGATATATTATTTATATGATTCATGTATGAACTATTTGCTGCCTAAATTATTACGTTTTGATTTGCAGAAATTCTGATAGGTATAAGCAAGAGCACACTTAATCAGCATCAGAATATTGGTTCTTGACACCAGCATCAGAAGTTGCCATCTCAGAATACCAGATTCAGAAGATCAACTCACGTGTATGCTGAAGCTTGATGAACAGAACTGCACTCAACACTCTGATAAATAAAACAACAGTTCATCAGCAGCTAAGCAGAGTCAGAATGAGCCAAGCCAGAACATGCATTAAGTAAGCAACGGTATTGTGCATTGAAAGCGTATTATTACCAACGGCCTCATTCCAGACAAGATCTGCTCAATAAGGAAAGTTTGTTATTAGCATTGAATCAAGAATATTGCTCCAACGTTCAACAATCTCAGTGCTATATAAACAAGACTATGAAGATTGAATTGGCTAATGCTCTCCAACTCTTTACACGCCTAAAAGCTGATCATAATCTTCGTTCTCTCAGTTTGCTAAACACCTCATATCTCCTTACTCAATTATTGTTTAGCAACCTAGTTTCTAAGCTTAAAGTTGTGTATACATCACAGTTGTGATACAGTTTTGTAGAAAACATTCACACACTTAGATTTAACTTCTTTGTAAGAAAGTGTTCCCTTGACAAACCGGGTTGTGGTTTGCATCAAGAAGGCTTTAGAAGTTGTTAAAGCAGTTTGTAATATTCAGTTGAATATAGTGGATTAAGACCTCGTTGGAGAGAGGCGAAATCACCTTGACGGGTGGACTGGAGTAGTTTGAGATCAAACGAACCAGGATAAAAATATCTTGTTCATTGCATTGAGTTTCAGTTTTACAATTCAACCCCCCCTTCTTCTGTTTTTCACTACTTCACTACCTTCCATAATGACCATGCTACCATCCATGAGAGTAACAAAAATCTAGACAAATGACAACCTTCCATAATGACAAGGCTACCATCCAATCAAATAACAAAAATCTCGACAATAGACCACGTTCCATAATGACAAGGCTACCATCCATTGGAGTAACAAAAATCTCGACAACAAACTACCTTCCATAATGACAAGGCTACCATCCATTGGAGTAACAAAAATATTGACAACAAACTACCTTCCATAAAGACAAGGCTACCATCCATTGGAGTAACAAAAATATCGACAAAGACTACCTTCCATAAAGACAAGGATACCATCCCTTAGAGTAACAAAAATCTCGACAACAGACTACCTTCCATAATGACAACGATACAATCCATTGGAGAAAAAAATATCGACAACAGACTATCTTCCATAATGACAAGGTTACCATCCAACGGAATAACAAAAATCTTGACAATAGACTACCTTCAATAATGACAAGGCTACCATCCAATGGAATAACAACAATCTCGACAACAGACTACCTTCCATAATTACAAGGCTACCATCCATTGGAGTAACAAAAATCTCTACAACAGACTACCTTCCATAATGACAAGGCTACCATCCATTAGGTAACAAAGATCTCGACAAAAGACTACCTTCCATAATGATAAGGCTACCATCCATTGGAGTAACAAAAATATCGACAACAAACTACCTTTCATAAAGACAAGGCTACCATCCCTTGGAGTAACAAAAATCTCGACAACAACCTACCTTCCATAATGACAAGGCTACAATCCATTGGAGTAAAAAAAGTCTCGACAACAGACTACCTTCCATAATGACAAGGTTACCATCCACTGGAATAACAAAAATCTCGACAACAGACTACCTTCCATAATGGAAAGGCTACCATCCATTGGAGTAACAAAAATATCGACAACAGACTACCTTCGATAATGACATGGCTACCATCCATTGGAGTAACAAAAATAATGACAACATATTACCTTCCAAAATGACAAGGCTACCATCCATTGGAGTAACAAAAATCTCGACAATAGACCATGTTCCATAAAGATAAGGCTACCATCCATTGCAGTAATAAAAATATCGACACCAGACTACATTCCATAATGACAAGGCTACCCACCATTGAGGAACAAAGATATCGACAACAAACTACCTTCCATAATGACAATGCTACCATCCATGAGAGTAACAAAAATCTCGACAAATGACAACCTTCCATAATGACAAGGCTACCATCCAATCAAATAACAAAAATCTCGACAAATGACAACCTTCCATAATGACAAGGCTACCATCCAATCGAATAACAAAAATCTCGACAATAGACCACGTTCCATAATGACAAGGCTACCATCCATTGGAGTAACAAAAATCTCGACAACAGACTACCTTCCATAAAGACAAGGTTACCATCCATTGGAATAACAAAAATCTCGACAATAAAATACCTTCCATAATGACAAGGCTACCATCCAATGGAATAACAAATATCTCGACAACAGACTACCTTCCATAATGACAAGGCTACCATCCATTAGAGTAACAAAAATATCGAAAACAGACTACATTCCATAATGACAAGGTTACCGTCCATTGGAATAACAAAAATCTCGACAATAGACTACCTTCCATAATGACAAGGCTACCATCCAATGGAATAACAACAATCTCGACAACAGACTACCTTCCATAATGACAAGGCTACCATCCATTGCAGTAACAAAAATATCGACAACAAACTACCTTCCATAAAGACAAGGCTACCATCCATTGGAGTAACAAAAATATCGAGAAAGACTACATTCTAAAGACAAGGCTACCATCCCTTGGAGTAGAAAAATCTCGACAACAGACTCCCTTCCATAATGACAAGGATACAATCCATTGGAGTAAAAAAAATATCGACAACAGACTACCTTCCATAATGACAAGGTTACCATCCATTGGAATAACAAAAATCTCGACAACAGACTACCTTCCATAATGACAAGGCTACCATCCAATGGAATAACAACAATCTCGACAACAGACTACCTTCCATAATGACAAGGCTACCATCCATTGGAGTAACAAAAATCTCTACAACAGACAACCTTCCATAATGACAAGGCTACCATCCATTAGGTAACAAAGATCTCGACAAAATACTACCTTCCATAATGATAAGGCTACCATCCATTGGAGTAACAAAAATATCGACAACACACTACCTTCCATAAAGACAAGGCTACCATCCATTGGAGTAACAAAAATATCGACAACAAACTACCTTTCATAAAGACAAGGCTACCATCCCTTGGAGTAACAAAAATCTCGACAACAACCTACCTTCCATAATGACAAGGCTACAATCCATTGGAGTAAAAAAAGTCTCGACAACAGACTACCTTCCATAATGACAAGGTTACCATCCACTAGAATAACAAAAATCTCGACAACAGACTACCTTCCATAATGGCAAGGCTACCATCCATTGGAGTAACAAAAATATCGACAACAGACTACCTTCGATAATGACATGGCTACCATCCATTGGAGTAACAAAAATAATGACAACATATTACCTTCCAAAATGACAAGGCTACCATCCATTGGAGTAAGAAAAATCTCGACAATAAACCATGTTCCATAAAGATAAGGCTACCATCCATTGGAGTAACAAAAATATCGACACCAGACTACCTTCCATAATGACAAGTCTACCCACCATTGAGGAACAAAGATATCGACAACAAACTACCTTCCATAATGACAATGCTACCATCCATGAGAGTAACAAAAATGTCGACAAATGACAACCTTCCGTAATGACAAGGCTACCATCCAATCGAATAACAAAAATCTCGACAAATGACAACCTTCCATAATGACAAGGCTACCATCCAATCGAATAACAAAAATCTCGAAAATAGACCACATTCCATAATGACAAGGCTACCATCCATTGGAGTAACAAAAATCTCGACAACAGACTACCTTCCATAAAGACAAGGTTACCATCCATTGGAATAACAAAAATCTCGACAATAAAATACCTTCCATAATGACAAGGCTACCATCCAATGGAATAACAAATATCTCGACAACAAACTACCTTCCATAATGACAAGGCTACCATCCATTGGAGTAACAAAAATATCGAAAACAGACTACCTTCCATAATGACAAGGTTACCGTCCATTGGAATAGCAAAAATCTCGACAATAGACTACCTTCCATAATGAC
Organism: Vicia faba; assembly: GCA_948472305.1. Taxonomy (NCBI): domain Eukaryota; kingdom Viridiplantae; phylum Streptophyta; class Magnoliopsida; order Fabales; family Fabaceae; genus Vicia; species Vicia faba. Next base: position 755,959,653 of record OX451738.1, read on the forward strand.
AAGGCCACCATCCAATGGAATAACAACAATCTCGACAACAGACTACCTTCCATAATGATAAGGCTACCATCCATTGGAGTAACAAAAATATCGACAACACACTACCTTCCTTTAAAGATAAGGATACAATCCATTGGAGTAAAAAAAATAATGACAATAGACTAACTTTCATAAAGACAACTCTACCATCCCTTGGAGGAACAAAGATATCGACAATAAACTACCTCCCATAATGACAAGGCTACAATCCATTGGAGTAAAAATAATCTCGACAACAGACTACCTTCCATAATAACAAGGTTACCATCAACTGCAATAACAAAAATCTCGACCACAGACTACCTTCCATAATGGCAAGGCTACCATCCATTGGAGTAACAAAAATATCGACAACAAACTACCTTCCATAATGACAAGGTTACCATCCATAAGAGTAACACAAATCTCTACAACAGACTACCTTCGATAATGACATGGCTACCATCCATTAGAGTAACAAAAATAACGACAACTGATTACCTTCCATAATGACCAGGCTACCAAGCATTGGAGTAACAAAAATCTCGACAATAAACCATGTTCCATAAATACAAGGCTACCATCCATTGGAGTAACAAAAATATCGACAACAGACTACCTCCCATAATGACAAGGCTACCATCCATTGAGGAACAAAGATATCGACAACAAACTACCTTCCATAATGACAACGCTACCATCCATGAGAGTAACAAAAATCTCGACAAATGACAACCTTCCCAAATGACAAGGCTACCATCCAATTGAATAACAAAAATCTCGACAATAGACCATGTTCCAAAATGACAAGGCTACCATCCATTGGAGTAACAAAAATATGTACAACAGACTACCCTCCATAATGACAAGGCTACCATCCATTGGAGTAACAAAAATATCAACAATAAACTACCTTCCATAAAGACAAGGCAACCATCCATTGGAGTAATAAAAATATCGACAAAGACTACCTTCCATAAAGACAAGGCTACCATCCCTTGGAGTAACAAAAATCTCGACAACAGACTACCTTCAATAATGACAAGGATACAATCCATTGGAGTAAAAAAAATATCGACAACAGACTAGCTTCCATAATGACAAGGTTACCATCCATTGGAATAACAAAAATATCGACAATAGACTACCTTCAATAATGACAAGGATACCATCCAATGGAATAACAACAATCTGGACAACAGACTACCTTCCATAATTACAAGGCTACCATCCATTGGAGTAACAAAAATATCTACAACAGACTACCTTCCATAATGACAAGGCTACCATCCATTGGGTAACAAAGATCTCGACAACAGACTACCTTCAATAATGATAAGGCTACCATCCATTGGAGTAAAATAATGTCGACAACACACTACCTTCCATAAAGACAAGGACACCATCCATTGGAGTAACAAAAATATCGACAACAAACTACCTTTCATAAAGACAAGGCTACCATCCCTTGGAGTAACAAAAATCTCAACAACAACCTACCTTCCTTAATGTCAAGGTTACCATCCACTAGAATAACAAAAATCTCTCAACAGACTACCTTGCATAATGGCAAGGCTACCATCCATTGGAGTAACAAAAATAACGACAACTGATTACCTTCCATAATGACAATGCTACCACCCATTGGAGTAACAAAAATCTCGACAATAAAATACCTTCCATAATGACAAGGCTACCATCCAATGGAATAACAAATATCTCGACAACAAACTACCTTCCATAATGACAAGGCTACCATCCATTGGAGTAACAAAAATATCGAAAACAGACTACCTTCCATAATGACAAGGTTACCGTCCATTGGAATAACAAAAATCTCGACAATAGACTACCTTCCATAATGGCAAGGCTACCATCCATTGGAGTAACAAAAATATCGACAACATACTACCTTCGATAATGACATGGCTACCATCCATTGGAGTAACAAAAATAATGACAACATAATACCTTCCAAATTGACAAGGCTACCATCCATTGGAGTAACAAAAATCTCGACAATAAACCATGTTCCATAAAGATAAGGCTACCATCCATTGGAGTAACAAAAATATCGACACCAGACTACCTTCCATAATGACAAGTCTACCCACCATTGAGGAACAAAGATATCGACAACAAACTACCTTCCATAATGACAATGCTACCATCCATGAGAGTAACAAAAATCTCGACAAATGACAACCTTCCATAATGACAAGGCTACCATCCAATCGAATAACAAAAATCTCGACAAATGAAAACCTTCCATAATGACAAGGCTACCATCCAATCGAATAACAAAAATCTCGAAAATAGACCACGTTCCATAATGACAAGGCTACCATCCATTGGAGTAACAAAAATCTCGACAACAGACTACCTTCCATAAAGAAAAGGTTACCATCCATTGGAATAACAAAAATCTCGACAATAAATTACCTTCCATAATGACAAGGCTACCATCCAATGGAATAACAAATATCTCGACAACAGACTACCTTCCATAATGACAAGGCTACCATCCATTGGAGTAACAAAAATATCGAAAACAGACTACCTTCCATAATGACAAGGTTACCGTCCATTGGAATAGCAAAAATCTCGACAATAGACTACCTTCCATAATGACAAGGCCACCATCCAATGGAATAACAACAATCTCGACAACAGACTACCTTCCATAATGATAAGGCTACCATCCATTGGAGTAACAAAAATATCGACAACACACTACCTTCCTTTAAAGATAAGGATACAATCCATTGGAGTAAAAAAAATAATGACAATAGACTAACTTTCATAAAGACAACTCTACCATCCCTTGGAGGAACAAAGATATCGACAATAAACTACCTCCCATAATGACAAGGCTACAATCCATTGGAGTAAAAATAATCTCGACAACAGACTACCTTCCATAATAACAAGGTTACCATCAACTGCAATAACAAAAATCTCGACCACAGACTACCTTCCATAATGGCAAGGCTACCATCCATTGGAGTAACAAAAATATCGACAACAAACTACCTTCCATAATGACAAGGTTACCATCCATAAGAGTAACACAAATCTCTACAACAGACTACCTTCGATAATGACATGGCTACCATCCATTAGAGTAACAAAAATAACGACAACTGATTACCTTCCATAATGACCAGGCTACCAAGCATTGGAGTAACAAAAATCTCGACAATAAACCATGTTCCATAAATACAAGGCTACCATCCATTGGAGTAACAAAAATATCGACAACAGACTACCTCCCATAATGACAAGGCTACCATCCATTGAGGAACAAAGATATCGACAACAAACTACCTTCCATAATGACAACGCTACCATCCATGAGAGTAACAAAAATCTCGACAAATGACAACCTTCCCAAATGACAAGGCTACCATTCAATTGAATAACAAAAATCTCGACAATAGACCATGTTCCAAAATGACAAGGCTACCATCCATTGGAGTAACAAAAATATGTACAACAGACTACCCTCCATAATGACAAGGCTACCATCCATTGGAGTAACAAAAATATCAACAATAAACTACCTTCCATAAAGACAAGGCAACCATCCATTGGAGTAATAAAAATCTCGACAACAGACTACCTTCAATAATGACAAGGATACAATCCATTGGAGTAAAAAAAATATCGACAACAGACTAGCTTCCATAATGACAAGGTTACCATCCATTGGAATAACAAAAATATCGACAATAGACTACCTTCAATAATGACAAGGATACCATCCAATGGAATAACAACAATCTGGACAACAGACTACCTTCCATAATTACAAGGCTACCATCCATTGGAGTAACAAAAATATCTACAACAGACTACCTTCCATAATGACAAGGCTACCATCCATTGGGTAACAAAGATCTCGACAACAGACTACCTTCAATAATGATAAGGCTACCATCCATTGGAGTAAAATAATGTCGACAACACACTACCTTCCATAAAGACAAGGACACCATCCATTGGAGTAACAAAAATATCGACAACAAACTACCTTTCATAAAGACAAGGCTACCATCCCTTGGAGTAACAAAAATCTCAACAACAACCTACCTTCCTTAATGACAAGGTTACCATCCACTAGAATAACAAAAATCTCTCAACAGACTACCTTGCATAATGGCAAGGCTACCATCCATTGGAGTAACAAAAATAACGACAACTGATTACCTTCCATAATGATAATGCTACCACCCATTGGAGTAACAAAAATCTCGACAATAAACCATGTTCCATAAAGACAAGGCTACCACCCGTTGGAGTAACAAAAATATCGACAACAGACTACCTTCCATAATTACAAGGCTACTTTCCATTGAGGAACAAAGATATCGACAACAAACTACTCTCCATAATGACAACGCTACCATCCATGAGAGTAACAAAAATCTCAACAAATGACAACCTTCCATAATGACAAGGCTACCATCCAATTGAATAACAAAAATCTCGACAATAGACCATGTTCCATAATGACAAGGCTTCCATCCATTGGAGTAACAAAAATATCAACAACAAACTACCTTCCATAATGACAAGGCTACCATCCATAAGAGTAACACAAATCTCTACAACAGACTACCTTCGATAATGACATGGCTACCATCCATTTGAGTAACAAAAATAACGACAACTAATTACCTTCCATAATGACAAGGCTACCAACCATTGGAGTAACAAAAATCTCGACAATAGACCATGTTCCATAAAGACAAGGCTACCATCCATTGGAGTAACAAAAATATCGACAACAGACTACCTTCCATAATGACAAGGCTACCATCCATTGAGGAACAAAGATATCAACAACAAACTACCTTCCATAATGACAACGCTACCATCCATGAGAGTAACAATAATCTCGACAAATGACAACCTTCCCTAATGACAAGGCTACCATCCAATTGAAAAACAAAAATCTCGACAATAGACCACGTTCCATAATGACAAGGCTACCATCCATTGGAGTAACAAAAATCTCGACAACAGACTACCTTCCTTAATGATAAGGCTACCATCTATTGGAGTAAGAAAAATATCAACATCAAACTACCTTCCATAAAGACAAGGCTACCATCCATTGGAGTAACAAAAATATCGACAAAGACTACCTTCTATAAAGACAAGGCTACCATCCCTTGGAGTAACAAAAATCTCGACAACAGACTACCTTCCATAATGACATGGATACAATACATTGGAGTAAAAAAAATATCGACAACAGACTACCTTCCATAATGACAAGGTTACCATCCATTGGAATAACATAAATATCGACAATAAACTACCTTCCATAATGACAAGGCTACCATCCAATGGTATAATAACAATCTCGACAACAGACCAACTTCCAAAATTACAAGGCTACCATCCATTGGAGTAACAAAAATCTCTACAACACACTACCTTCCATAATGACAAGGCTACCATCCATTGGAGTAACAAAAATATCGACAATAGACTATCTTCTATAATGGCAAGGCTACCATCCACTGAGGAACAAAGATATCGACAACAAAACACCTTCCATAATGACCATGCTAACATCCATGAGAGTAACAAAAATCTGGACAAATGACAACCTTCAATAATGACAAGGTTACCATCCACTAGAATAACAAAAATCTCGACAACAAACTACCTTCCATAATGGCAAGGCTACCATCCATTGGAGTAACAAAAATATCGACAACAGACTACCTTCCATAATGACAAGGCTACAACCCATTGGAGTAACAAAAATATTGACAACAAACTACCTTCCATAATGACAAGGGTACCTTCCATTGGAGTAAGAAAAATATCGACAAAGACTACCTTCCATAAAGACAAGGCTACCATCCCTTGGAGTAACAAAAATCTCGACAACAGACTACCTTCAATAATGACAAGGATACAATCCATTGGAGTAAAAAAAATATCGACAACAAACTACCTTCCATAATGACAAGGTTACCATCCATCGGAATAACAAAAATCTCGACAACAAACTACCTTCCATAATTACAAGGCTACCATCCATTGGAGTAACAAAAATCTCTACAACAGAATACCTTCCATAATGACAAGGCTACCATCCATTGGGTAACAAAGATCTCGACAACAGACTACCTTCAATAATGATAACGCTACCATCCATTGGAGTAACAAAAATGTCGACAACACACTACCTTCCATAAAGACAAGGCTACCATCCATTGGGGTAACAAAAATATCGACAACAAACTACCTTTCATAAAGACAAGGCTACCATCCCTTGGAGTAACAAAAATATCGACAACAACCTACCTTCCATAATGACAAGGCTACAATCCATTGGAGTAAAAAAGGTCTAAACAACATACTACATTCCATAATGACAAGGTTACCATCCACTGGAATAACAAAAATCTCGACAACAGACTACCTTCCATAATGGCAAGGCTACCATCCATTGGAGTAACAAAAATATCGACAACAGACTACCTTCCAAAATGACAAGGCTACCATCCATTGGAGTAATAAAAATCTCGAAAATAGACCATGTTCCATAAAGATAAGGCTACCATCCATTGGAGTAAAAAAAATATCGACAACAAACTACCTTTCATAAAGACAATGCTACCATCCATTGGAGTAACAAAAATATCGACAAAGACTACCTTCCATAAAGACAAGGCTACCATACCTTGGTGTAACAAAAATCTCGACAACAGACCACCTTCCATAATGACAAGGATACAATCCATTAAAAAATATCGACAACATACTACATTCCATATTGACAAGGTTACCATCCATTAGAATAACAAAAATCTCGACAATAGACTACCTTCTATAACGATAAGGCTACCATCAAATGGAATAACAACAATCTCGACAACAAACTACCTTCCATAATGACAAGGCTACCATCCATTGGAGTAACAAAAATATCAATAATAGACTACCTTCCATAACGACAAGGCTACTATCCATTGGGTAACAAAGATCTCGACAACACACTACCTTCCTTAAAGACAAGGATACAATCCATTGGAGTAAAAAAAATATCGACAAAAGACTACCTTTCATAAAGACAAGGCTACCATCCCTTGGAGGAATAAAGATATCGACAACAAACTACCTTCCATAATGACAAGGCAACGATCCATTTGAGTAAAAAAATTCTCGACAACAGACTACCTTCAATAATGACAAGGTTACCATCCACTGGAATAACAAAAATCTCGACAACAGACTACCTTCCATAATGCCAAGGCTACCATCCATTGGAGTAACAAAAATATCGACAACAGACTACTTTCCATAATGACAAGGCTACCATCCATTAGAGGTACACAAATCTCTACAACAGACTACCTTCGATAATGACATGGCTACCATCCATTGGAGTAACAAAAATAACGACAACTGATTACCTTCCATAATGACAAGGCTACCATCCATTGGAGTAAAAAAAATCTTGACAATAGACCATGTTACATAAAGATAAGGCAACCATCCATTGGAGTTACAAAAATATCGACAACAGACTACCTTCCATAATGACAAGGCTACCTTCCATTGAGGAACAAAGATATCGACAACAAACTACCTTCCATAATGACTATGCTACCATCCATGAGAGTAATAAAAATCTCGACAAATGACAACCTTCCATAATGACAAGGCTACCATCCAATCGAATAACCAAAATCTCGACAATAGACCATGTTCTATAATGACAAGGCTACCATCCATTGGAGTAACAAAAATGTCGACAACAAACTACCTTCCATAAAGACAAGGCTACCGTTCATTGGAGTAACAAAAATATCGACAAAGACAACCTTCCATAATTACAAGGCTACCATCCCTTGGAGTAACAAAAATCTCGACAATATACTACCTTCCATAATGACAAGGCTACCATCCATTGGAGTAACAAAAATATCGACAATAGATTACCTTCCATAATGACAAGGCTACCATCCATTGAGGAACAAAGTAATCGACAACAAACTACCTTCCATAATGACAACGCTACCATCCATTGGAGTAACAAAAATATCGACAACAAACCACCTTCCATAAAGACAAGGCTACCATCCAATGGAATAACAACAATCTCGACAAATGACAACCTTCCATAATGACAAGGCTACCATCCAATGGAATAACAAAAATCTCGACAATAGACCATGTTCCATAATGACAAGGCTACCATCCATTGGAGTAACAAAAATCTCCACAACAAAAATGACAACCTTCCATAATGACCAGGCTACCATCCATTGGAGTAACAAAAATATAGATAACAAACTACCTTCCATAATGACAAGGCGACCATCCAATGGAGGAACAAAGATATTGACAAAGACTTCCTTCCATAATTACAAGGCTACCATCCATTGGACTAACAACAATCTCTACAATAGACTACCTTCCATAATGACAAGGATACAATCCATTGGAGTAAAAAAAATATCGACAACATACTACCTTCTATAATGACAAGGCTACCATCCATTGAGGAACAAAGATATCGACGACAAACTACCTTCCATAATGACAACGCTACCATCCATGAGAGTAACAAAAATCTCGACAAATGACAACCTTCCATTATGACATGGCTACCATACAATCGAATAAAAAAATATCGACAACAGACTACCTTCCATAATGACAAGGATACAATCCATTGGAGTAACAAAAATATCGACAATAGACTACCTTCCATAATGACAAGGTTACCATCAATTGGAGTAATAAGAATATCGACAATAAACTACCTTCCATAATGACAAGGCTACCATCCAATGGAATAACAACAATCTCGACAACAGACTACCTTCCATAATTACAAGGCTACCATCCATTGGAGTAACAATAATCTCTACAATAGACTACCTCCCATAATGACAAGGCTACCATCCATTGAGGAACAAAGATATCGACAACAAACTACCTTCCATAATGATAACGCTACCATCCATGAGAGTAGCAAAAATCTCGGCAAATGAAAACCTTCCGTAATGACAAGGCTACCATCCAATCGAATAAGAAAAATCTCGACAATAGACCACGTTCCATAATGACAAGGCTACCATCCATTGAGGAACAAAGATATAGACAACAAACTACCTTCCATAATGACAACGCTAACATCCATGAGAGTAACAAAAATCTCGACAAATGACAACCTTCCATAATGACAAGATTACCAACCAATCGAATAACAAAAATGTCGACAATAGACCATGTTCCATAATGACAAGGCTACAATCCATTGGAGTAACAAAAATCTCGACAACAGACTACCTTCCATAATGACGAGGCTACCATTCATTGGAGTAACAAAAATATCGACAACAAACTACCTTCCATAAAGACAAGGCTACCATCCATTGGAGTAACAAAAATATCGACAAAGACTACCTTCCATAATGATAAGGCAACCATCCATTGGAGTTACAAAAATATCGACAACAGACTACCTTCCATAATGACAAGGCTACCCTCCATTGAGGAACAAAGATATCGACAACAAACAACCTTCCATAATGACTATGCTACCATCCATGAGAGTAACAAAAATCTCGACAAATGACAACCTTCCATAATGACAAGGCTACCATCCAATCGAATAACAAAAATCTCGACAATAGACCACGTTCCATAATGACAAGGCTACCATCCATTGAGGAACAAAGATATAGACAACAAACTAGCTTCCATAATGACAATGCTAACATCCATGAGAGTAACAAAAATCTCGACAAATGACAACCTTCCATAATGACAAGGTTACCAACCAATCGAATAAACAAAATTTCTACAATAGACCATGTTCCATAATGAAAAGGCTACCATCCGTTGGAGTAACAAAAATCTCGACAACAGACTACCTTCCATAATGACGAGGCTACCATTCATTGGAGTAACAAAAATATCGACAACAAACTACCTTCCATAAAGACAAGGCTACCATCCATTGGAGTAACAAAAATATCGACAAAGACTACCTTCCATAAAGACAAGGCTACCATCCCTTGGAGTAACAAAAATCTCGACAACAAACTACCTTCCATAATGACAAGGCTACCATCCATTGAGGAACAAAGATATCGACAACAAACTACCTTCCATAATGACAACGCTACCATCCATGAGAGTAAAAAAAATCTCGACAAATGAAAACCTTCCGTAATGAAAAGGCTACCATCCAATCGAATAAGAAAAATCTCGATAATAGACCACGTTCCATAATGACAAGGCTACCATCCATTGAGGATCAAAGATATCGACAACAAACTACCTTCCATAATGAAAACGCTACCATCCATGAGAGTAACAAAAATCTCGACAAATGACAACCTTCCATAAGGACAAGGCTACCATCCAATCGAATAACAAAAATCTCGACAATAGACCAAGTTCCATAATGACAAGGCTACCATTCATTGGAGTAACAAAAATCTCGACAACACACTACCTTCCATAATGACAAGGTTACCATTCATTGGAGTAACAATAATATCGACAACAAACTACCTTCCATAAAGACAAGGCTACCATCCATTGGAGTAACGAAAATATCGACAAAGACTATCTTCCATAAAGATAAGGCTACCATCCCTCGGAGTAACAAAAATCTCGACAACAGACTACCTTCCATAATGACAAGGATACAATCCATTGGAGTAAATAAAATATCGACAATAGACTACCATCCATAATGACAAGGTTACCATCCATTAGAATAACAAAAATCTCAACTATAGACTACCTTCCATAATGACAAGGCTATTATCCAATGGAATAAAAACAATCTTGAGAAAACACTACCTTCCATAATCACAAGGCTACCATGCATTGGAGTAACAAAAATATCGACAACAAACTACCTTCTATAAAGACAAGGCTACCATCCATTGGAGTAAAAAAATATATCGACAAAGACTACCTTCCATAAAGACAAGGCTACCATCCATTGGAGTAACAAAAATGTCGACAACAAACTACCTTCCATAAAGACAAGGCTACCATCCATTGGAGTAACAAAAATATCGACAAAGACTACCTTCCATAAAGACAAGGCTACCATCCCTTGGAGTAACAAAAATATCGACAACAGACTACATTCCAAAATGACAAGGACACAATCCATTGGAGTAAAAAAAATATCGAAAACATACTACCTTCCATAATGACAAGGTTACCATCCATTAGAATAACAAAAATCTCGACAATGGACTACCTTCCATAATGACAAGGCTACCATCCAATGGAATAACAACAATCTCGACAACAAACTACCTTCCATAATGACAAGGCTACCATCCATTGGAGTAACAAAAATATCAACAATAGACTACCTTCCATAATGACAAGGCTACTATCCATTGGGTAACTAAGATCTCGACAACACACTACCTTCCTTAAAGACAAGGATACAATCCATTGGAGTAAAAAAAATATCGACAAAAGACTACCTTTCATAAAGACAAGGCTACCATCCCTTGGAGGAACAAAGATATCGACAACAAACTACCTTCCATAATGACAAGGCAACGATCCATTTGAGTAAAAAAATTCTCGACAACAGACTACCTTCAATAATGACAAGGTTACCATCCACTGGAATAAAAAAAATCTCGACAACAGACTACCTTCCATAATGCCAAGGCTACCATTCATTGGAGTAACAAAAATATCGACAACAGACTACTTTCCACAATGACAAGGCTACCATCCATTAGAGGTACACAAATCTCTACAACAGACTACCTTCGATAATGACATGGCTACCATCCATTGGAGTAACAAAAATAACGACAACTGATTACCTTCCATAATGACAAGGCTACCATCCATTGGAGTAAAAAAAATCTTTACAATAGACCATGTTACATAAAGATAAGGCAACCATCCATTGGAGTTACAAAAATATCGACAACAGACTACCTTCCATAATGACAAGGCTACCCTCCATTGAGGAACAAAGATATCGACAACAAACTACCTTCCATAATGACTATGCTACCATCCCTGAGAGTAATAAAAATCTCGACAAATGACAACCTTCCATAATGACAAGGCTACCATCCAATCGAATAACCAAAATCTCGACAATAGACCATGTTCTATAATGACAAGGCTAACATCCATTGGAGTAACAAAAATCTCGACAACAGACTACCTTCCATAATGACAAGGCTACCATCCATTGGAGTAACAAAAATGTCGACAACAAACTACCTTCCATAAAGACAAGGCTACCATTCATTGGAGTAACAAAAATATCGACAAAGACAACCTTCCATAATTACAAGGCTACCATCCCTTGGAGTAACAAAAATCTCGACAATATACTACCTTCCATAATGACAAGGCTACCATCCATTGGAGTAACAAAAATATCGACAATAGATTACCTTCCATAATGACAAGGCTACCATCCATTGAGGAACAAAGTAATCGACAACAAACTACCTTCCATAATGACAACGCTACCATCCATGACAGTAACAAAAATATCGATAATAAACTACCTTCCATAATGACAAGGCTACCATCCAATGGAATAACAACAATCTCGACAAATGACAACCTTCCATAATGACAAGGCTACCATCCAATGGAATAACAAAAATCTCGACAATAGACCATGTTCCATAATGACAAGGCTACCATCCATTGGAGTAAAAAAAATCTCCACAACAAAAATGACAACCTTCCATAATGACCAGGCTACCATCCATTGGAGTAACAAAAATATAGATAACAAACTACCTTCCATAAAGACAAGGCTTCCATCCATTAGAGGAACAAAGATATCGACAAAGACTACCTTCCATAAAGACAAGGCTACCATCCCTTGGATTAACAAAAATCTCGACAACATACTACCTTCCATAATGACAAGGATACAATCCATTGGAGTAAAAAAAATATCGACAACATACTACCTTCCATATTGACAAGGTTACCATCCATTAGAATAACAAAAATCTCGACAATAGACTACCTTCTATAACGATAAGGCTACCATCAAATGGAATAACAACAATCTCGACAACAAACTACCTTCCATAATGACAAGGCTACCATCCATTGGAGTAACAAAAATATCAACAATAGACTACCTTCCATAATGACAAGGCTACTATCCATTGGGTAACAAAGATCTCGACAACACACTACCTTCCTTAAAGACAAGGATACAATCCATTGGAGTAAAAAAAATATCGACAAAAGACTACCTTTCATAAAGACAAGGCTACCATCCCTTGGAGGAACAAAGATATCGACAACAAACTACCTTCCATAATGACAAGGCAACGATCCATTTGAGTAAAAAAATTCTCGACAACAGACTACCTTCAATAATGACAAGGTTACCATCCACTGGAATAACAAAAATCTCGACAACAGACTACCTTCCATAATGCCAAGGCTACCATCCATTGGAATAACAAAAATATCGACAATAGACTACTTTCCATAATGACAAGGCTACCATCCATTAGAGGTACACAAATCTCTACAACAGACTACCTTCGATAATGACATGGCTACCATCCATTGGAGTAACAAAAATAACAACAACTGATTACCTTCCATAATGACAAGGCTACCATCCATTGGAGTAAAAAAAATCTTGACAATAGACCATGTTACATAAAGATAAGGCAACCATCCATTGGAGTTACAAAAATATCGACAACAGACTACCTTCCATAATGACAAGGCTACCCTCAATTGAGGAACAAAGATATCGACAACAAACTACCTTCCATAATGACTATGCTACCATCCATGAGAGTAATAAAAATCTCGACAAATGACAACCTTCCATAATGACAAGGCTACCATCCAATCGAATAACCAAAATCTCGACAATAGACCATGTTCTATAATGACAAGGCTAACATCCATTGGAGTAACAAAAATCTCGACAACAGACTACCTTCCATAATGACAAGGCTACCATCCATTGGAGTAAAAAAAATATCGACAACAAACTACCTTCCATAAAGACAAGGCTACCATTCATTGGAGTAACAAAAATATCGACAAAGACAACCTTCCATAATTACAAGGCTACCATCCCTTGGAGTAACAAAAATCTCGACAATATACTACCTTCCATAATGACAAGGCTTCCATCCATTGGAGTAACAAAAATATCGACAATAGATTACCTTCCATAATGACAAGGCTACCATCCATTGAGGAACAAAGTAATCGACAACAAACTACCTTCCATAATGACAACGCTACCATCCATGACGTAACAAAAATATCGATAATAAACTACCTTCCATAATGACAAGGCTACCATCCAATGGAATAACAACAATCTCGACAAATGACAACCTTCCATAATGACAAGGCTACCATCCAATGGAATAACAAAAATCTCGACAATAGACCATGTTCCATAATGACAAGGCTACCATCCATTGGAGTAACAAAAATCTCCACAACAAAAATGACAACCTTCCATAATGACCAGGCTACCATCCATTGGAGTAACAAAAATATAGATAACAAACTACCTTCCATAAAGACAAGGCTTCCATCCATTGGAGGAACAAAGATATCGACAAAGACTACCTTCCATAAAGACAAGGCTACCATCCCTTGGATTAACAAAAATCTCGACAACATACTACCTTCCATAATGACAAGGATACAATCCATTGGAGTAAAAAAAATATCGACAACATACTACCTTCCATAATGACAAGGCTACCATCCATTGAGGAACAAAGATATCAACAACAAACTACATTCCAGAATGACCATGCTACCATCCATGAGAGTAACAAAATTATCGACAAATGACAACCTTCCATTATGACATGGCTACCATACAATCGAATAAAAAAATCTCGACAACAGACTACCTTCCATAATGACAAGGATACAATCCATTGGAGTAACAAAAATATCGACAATAGACTACCTTCCATAATGACAAGGTTACCATCAATTCGAGTAATAAGAATATCGACAATAAACTACCTTCCATAATGACAAGGCTACCATCCAATGGAATAACAACAATCTCGACAACATACTACCTTCCATAATTACAAGGCTACCATCCATTGGAGTAACAATAATCCTTACAATAGACTACCTTCCATAATGACAAGGCTACCATCCATTGAGGAACAAAGATATCGACAACAAACTACCTTCCATAATGATAACGCTACCATCCATGAGAGTAACAAAAATCTCGACAAATGAAAACCTTCCGTAATGACAAGGCTACCATCCAATCGAATAAGAAAAATCTCGACAATAGACCACGTTCCATAATGACAAGGCTACCATCCATTGAGGAACAATGATATAGACAACAAACTACCTTCCATAATGACAACGCTAACATCCATGAGAGTAACAAAAATCTCGACAAATGACAACCTTCCATAATGACAAGGTTACCAACCAATCTAATAACAAAAATCTCGACAATAGACCATGTTCCATAATGACAAGGCTACCATCCATTGAGGAACAAAGTAATCGACAACAAACTACCTTCCATAATGACAACGCTACCATCCATGACGTAACAAAAATATCGATAATAAACTACCTTCCATAATGACAAGGCTACCATCCAATGGAATAACAACAATCTCGACAAATGACAACCTTCCATAATGACAAGGCTACCATCCAATGGAATAACAAAAATCTCGACAATAGACCATGTTCCATAATGACAAGGCTACCATCCATTGGAGTAACAAAAATCTCCACAACAAAAATGACAACCTTCCATAATGACCAGGCTACCATCCATTGGAGTAACAAAAATATAGATAACAAACTACCTTCCATAAAGACAAGGCTTCCATCCATTGGAGGAACAAAGATATCGACAAAGACTACCTTCCATAAAGACAAGGCTACCATCCCTTGGATTAACAAAAATCTCGACAACATACTACCTTCCATAATGACAAGGATACAATCCATTGGAGTAAAAAAAATATCGACAACATACTACCTTCCATAATGACAAGGCTACCATCCATTGAGGAACAAAGATATCAACAACAAACTACATTCCAGAATGACCATGCTACCATCCATGAGAGTAACAAAATTATCGACAAATGACAACCTTCCATTATGACATGGCTACCATACAATCGAATAAAAAAATCTCGACAACAGACTACCTTCCATAATGACAAGGATACAATCCATTGGAGTAACAAAAATATCGACAATAGACTACCTTCCATAATGACAAGGTTACCATCAATTCGAGTAATAAGAATATCGACAATAAACTACCTTCCATAATGACAAGGCTACCATCCAATGGAATAACAACAATCTCGACAACATACTACCTTCCATAATTACAAGGCTACCATCCATTGGAGTAACAATAATCCTTACAATAGACTACCTTCCATAATGACAAGGCTACCATCCATTGAGGAACAAAGATATCGACAACAAACTACCTTCCATAATGATAACGCTACCATCCATGAGAGTAACAAAAATCTCGACAAATGAAAACCTTCCGTAATGACAAGGCTACCATCCAATCGAATAAGAAAAATCTCGACAATAGACCACGTTCCATAATGACAAGGCTACCATCCATTGAGGAACAATGATATAGACAACAAACTACCTTCCATAATGACAACGCTAACATCCATGAGAGTAACAAAAATCTCGACAAATGACAACCTTCCATAATGACAAGGTTACCAACCAATCTAATAACAAAAATCTCGACAATAGACCATGTTCCATAATGACAAGGCTACAATCCATTGGAGTAACAAAAATCTCGACAACAGACTACCTTCCATAATGACGAGGCTACCATTCATTGGAGTAACAAAAATATCGACAACAAACTACCTTCCATAAAGACAAGGCTACCATCCATTGGAGTAACAAAAATATCGACAAAGACTACCTTCCATAATGATAAGGCAACCATCCATTGGAGTTACAAAAATATCGACAACAGACTACCTTCCATAATGACAAGGCTACCCTCCATTGAGGAACAAAGATATCGACAACAAACTACCTTCCATAATGACTATGCTACCATCCATGAGAGTAACAAAAATCTCGACAAATGACAACCTTCCATAATGACAAGGCTACCATCCAATCGAATAACAAAAATCTCGACAATAGACCACGTTCCATAATGACAAGGCTACCATCCATTGAGGAACAAAGATATAGACAACAAACTAGCTTCCATAATGACAATGCTAACATCCATGAGAGTAACAAAAATCTCGACAAATGACAACCTTCCATAATGACAAGGTTACCAACCAATCGAATAAACAAAATATAGACAACAGACTACCTTCCATAATGACAAGGTTACCATCCATTGGAATAACAAAAATCTCGACAATAAACTACCTTCCATAATGACAAGGCTACCATCCAATGGAATAAAAACAATCTCGACAACAGACTACCTTCCATAATGACAAGGCTACCATCCATTGGAGTAACAAAAATATCGACAACAAACCACCTTCCATAAAGACAAGGCTACCATCCATTGGAGTAACAAAAATATCGACGAAGACTACCTTCCATAAAGACAAGGCTACCATCCCTTGGAATAACAAAAATCTCGACAACAGACTACCTTCCATAATGACAAGGCTACCATCCATTGGAGTAACAAAAATATCGACAACAAACCACCTTCCATAAAGACAAGGCTACCATCCATTGGAGTAACAAAAATATCGACAAAGACTACCTTCCATAATGACAAGGCTACCATCCATTGAGGATCAAAGATATCGACAACAAACTTCCTTCCATAATGAAAACGCTACCATCCATGAGAGTAACAAAAATCTCGACAAATGACAACCTTCCATAAGGACAAGGCTACCATCCAATCGAATAACAAAAATCTTGACAATAGACCAAGTTCCATAATGACAAGGCTACCATCCATTGGAGTAAAAAAATATATCGACAAAGACTACCTTCCATAAAGACAAGGCTACCATCCATTGGAGTAACAAAAATGTCGACAACAAACTACCTTCCATAAAGACAAGGCTACCATCCATTGGAGTAACGAAAATATCGACAAAGACTACCTTCCATAAAGACAAGGCTACCATCCCTTGGAGTAACAAAAATCTCGACAACAGACTACATTCCAAAATGACAAGGACACAATCCATTGGAGTAAAAAAAATATCGAAAACATACTACCTTCCATAATGACAAGGTTACCATCCATTAGAATAACAAAAATCTCGACAATGGACTACCTTCCATAATGACAAGGCTACCATCCAATGGAATAACAAAAATCTCGACAACAGACTACCTTCCATAATGACAAGGCTACCATCCATTGGAGTAATAAAAATATCGACAACAAACTACCTTCCATAAAGACAAGGATACCATCCATTGGAGTAACAAAAATATCGACAAATACTACCTTCCATAAAGACAAGGCTACCATCCCTTGGAGTAACAAAAATCTCGACAACAGACTACCTTCCATAATGACAAGGATACAATCCATTGGAGTAAAAAAATATAGACAACAGACTACCTTCCATAATGACAAGGTTACCATCCATTGGAATAACAAAAATCTCGACAATAAACTACCTTCCATAATGACAAGGCTACCATCCAATGGAATAAAAACAATCTCGACAACAGACTACCTTCCATAATGACAAGGCTACCATCCATTGGAGTAACAAAAATATCGACAACAAACCACCTTCCATAAAGACAAGGCTACCATCCATTGGAGTAACAAAAATATCGACGAAGACTACCTTCCATAAAGACAAGGCTACCATCCCTTGGAATAACAAAAATCTCGACAACAGACTACCTTCCATAATGACAAGGCTACCATCCATTGGAGTAACAAAAATATCGACAACAAACCACCTTCCATAAAGACAAGGCTACCATCCATTGGAGTAACAAAAATATCGACAAAGACTACCTTCCATAAAGACAAGGCTACCATCCCTTGGAGTAACAAAAATCTCGACAACAAACTACCTTCCATAATGACAACGCTACCATCCATGAGAGTAACAAAAATCTCGACAACAGACAACCTTCCATAATGAGAAGGCTACCATCTAATTGAATAACAAAAATCTCGACAATAGACTACCTTCCATAATGACAAGGCTACCATCCAATGGAATAACAACAATCTCGACAATAGACTTCCTTCCATAATTACAAGGCTACCATGCATTGGAGTAACAACAATCTCTACAATAGACTACCTTCCATAATGACAAGTCTACCATCCATTGGAGTAACAAAAATATCGACAACAGACTACCTTCCATAATGACAAGGCTACCATCCATTGAGGAACAAAGATATCGACAACAAACTACCTTCCATAATGACAACGCTACCATCCATGAGAGTAACAAAAATTTCGACAAATGACAACCTTCCATAATGACAAGGTTACCATCCAATCGAATAACAAAAATATCGACAATAGACTACCTTCCATGACGACAAGGCTACCTACCATTGGAGTAACAAAAATATCGACAACAAACTACCTTCCATAAAGACAAGGCTACCATCCATTGGAGTAACAAAAATATCGACAAAGACTACCTTCCATAAAGACAAGGCTACCATCCATTGGAGTAACAAAAATATCGACAAAGACTACCTTCCATAAAGACAAGGTTACCATCCCTTGGAGTAAAAAAAATATCGACAACAAACTACCATCCATAATGACAAAGCTACCATCCATGACAGTAACAAAAATATCGATAATAAACTACCTTCCATAATGACAAGGTTACCATCCATTGGAATAACAAAAATCTCGACAATAAACTACCTTCCATAATGACAAGGCTACCATCCAATGGAATAACAACAATCTCGACAACAGACTACCTTCCATAATGACAAGGCTACCATCCATTGGAGTAACAAAAATATCGACAACAAACCACCTTCCATAAAGACAAGGCTACCATCCAATGGAATAACAACAATCTCGACAAATGACAACCTTCCATAATGACAAGGCTACCATCCAATGGAATAACAAAAATCTCGACAATAGACCATGTTCCATAATGACAAGGCTACCATCCATTGGAATAACAAAAATATCAACAATAGACTACCTTCCATAATGACAAGGCTACTATCCATTGGGTAACAAAGATCTCGACAACACACTACCTTCCATAAAGACAAGGATACAATCCATTGGAGTAAAAAAAATATCGACAAAAGACTACCTTTCATAAAGACAAGGCTACCATCCCTTGGAGGAACAAAGATATCGACAACAAACTACCTTCCATAATGACAAGGCAACGATCCATTTGAGTAAAAAAATTCTCGACAACAGACTACCTTCAATAATGACAAGGTTACCATCCACTGGAATAAAAAAAATCTCGACAACAGACTACCTTCCATAATGCCAAGGCTACCATTCATTGGAGTAACAAAAATATCGACAACAGACTACTTTCCACAATGACAAGGCTACCATCCATTAGAGGTACACAAATCTCTACAACAGACTACCTTCGATAATGACATGGCTACCATCCATTGGAGTAACAAAAATAACGACAACTGATTACCTTCCATAATGACAAGGCTACCATCCATTGGAGTAAAAAAAATCTTGACAATAGACCATGTTACATAAAGATAAGGCAACCATCCATTGGAGTTACAAAAATATCGACAACAGACTACCTTCCATAATGACAAGGCTACCCTCCATTGAGGAACAAAAATCTCGACAATAAACTACCTTCCATAATGACAAGGCTACCATCCAATGGAATAACAACAATCTCGACAACAGACTACCTTCCATAATGACAAGGCTACCATCCATTGGAGTAATAAAAATATCGACAACAAACCACCTTCCATAAAGACAAGGCTACCATCCAATGGAATAACAACAATCTCGACAATGGACTACCTTCCATAATGACAAGGCTACCATCCAATGGAATAACAACAATCTCGACAACAAACTACCTTCCATAATGACAAGGCTACCATCCATTGGAGTAACAAAAATATCAACAATAGACTACCTTCCATAATGACAAGGCTACTATCCATTGGGTAACAAAGATATCGACAACACACTACCTTCCTTAAAGAGAAGGATACAATCCATGAGAGTAACAAAAATTTCGACAAATGACAACCTTCCATAATGACAAGGTTACCATCCAATCGAATAACAAAAATATCGACAATAGACTACCTTCCATGACGACAAGGCTACCTACCATTGGAGTAACAAAAATATCGACAACAAACTACCTTCCATAAAGACAAGGCTACCATCCATTAGAGTAACAAAAATATCGACAAAGACTACCTTCCATAAAGACAAGGCTACCATCCATTGGAGTAACAAAAATATCGACAAAGACTACCTTCCATAAAGACAAGGTTACCATCCCTTGGAGTAAAAAAAATATCGACAACAAACTACCATCCATAATGACAAAGCTACCATCCATGACAGTAACAAAAATATCGATAATAAACTACCTTCCATAATGACAAGGTTACCATCCATTGGAATAACAAAAATCTCGACAATAAACTACCTTCCATAATGACAAGGCTACCATCCAATGGAATAACAACAATCTCGACAACAGACTACCTTCCATAATGACAAGGCTACCATCAATTGGAGTAACAAAAATATCGACAACAAACCACCTTCCATAAAGACAAGGCTACCATTCATTGGAGTAACAAAAATATCGACAAAGACTACCTTCCATAAAGACAAGGCTACCATCCCTTGGAGTAACAAAAATCTCGACAACAGACTACCTTCCATAATGACAAGGTTACAATCCATTGGAGTAAAAAAATATAGACAACAGACTACCTTCCATAATGACAAGGTTACGATCCATTGGAATAACAAAAATCTCGGCAATAAACTACCTTCCATAATGACAAGGCGACCATCCAATGGAATAACAACAATCTCGTCAATAGACTTCCTTCCATAATTACAAGGCTACCATCCATTGGACTAACAACAATCTCTACAATAGACTACCTTCCATAATGACAAGGCTACCATCCATTGGAGTAACAAAAATATCGACAACAGACTACCTTCCATAATGACAAGGCTACCATCCATTGAGGAACAAAGATATCGACAACAAACTACCTTCCATAATGACAACGCTACCATCCATGAGAGTAACAAAAATCTCGACAAATGACAACCTTCCATAATAACAAGGCTACCATCCAATCGAAAAACAAAAATATCGACAATAGACTACCTTCCATAATGACAAGGCTACCATCCAATGGAATAACAACAATCTCGACAACAGATTACGTTCCATAATGACAAGGCTACCATCCATTGGAGTAACAAAAATATCGACAACAAACTACCTTCCATAAAGACAAGGCTACCATCCATTGGAGTAACAAAAATATCGACAAAGACTACCTTCCATAAAGACAAGGCTACCATCCCATGGAGTAACAAAAATCTAGATAATATAGTACCTTCCATAATGACAAGGATACAATCCATTGGAGTAAAAAATATCGACAACAGACTACCTTCCATAATGACAAGGTTACCATCCATTGGAATAACAAAAATCTCGACAATAAACTACCTTCCATAATGACAAGGCTACCATCCAATGGAATAACAACAATATCGACAACATACTACCTTCCATAATTACAAGGCTACCATCCATTGGAGTAACAACAATCTCTACAATAGACTACCTTCCATAATGACAAGGCTGCCATCCATCGGAGTAACAAAAATATCGACAACAGACTACCTTCCATAATGACAACCCTACATTCCATTGGAGTAAAAAAAATATCGACAACAAACTACCTTCCATAATGACAAAGCTACCATCCATGAGAGTAACAAAAATATCGATAATAAACTACCTTCCATAATGACAAGGCTACCATCCAATGGAATAACATTAATCTCGACAAATGACAACCTTCCATAATGACAAGGCTGCCATCCAATGGAATAACAAAAATCTCAACAATAGACCATGTTCCATAATGACAAGGCTACCATCCATTGGAGTAACAAAAATCTCGACAACAGACTACCTTCCATAATGACCAGGCTACCATCCATTGGAGTAACAAAAATCTCGATAACAAACTACCTTCCACAAAGACAAGGCTACCATCCATTGGAGGAACAAAGATATCGACAAAGACTACCTTCCATAAAGACAAGGCTACCATCCCTTGGATTAACAAAAATCTCGACAACATACTACCTTCCATAATGACAAGGATACAATCGATTGGAGTAAAAAAAATATCGACAACAGACTACCTTCCATAATGACAAGGCTACCATCCATTGAGGAACAAAGATATCAACAACAAACTACATTCCAGAATGACCATGCTACCATCCATGAGAGTAACAAAAATATCGACAAATGACAACCTTCCATAATGACACGGCTACCATCCAATCAAATAAAAAAATGTCGACAACAGACTACCTTCCATAATGACAAGGATACAATCCATTGGAGTAACAAAAATCTCGACAAATGACAACCTTCCATAATGACAAGGTTACCAACCAATCGAATAAACAAAATTTCTACAATAGACCATGTTCCATAATGAAAAGGCTACCATCCGTTGGAGTAACAAAAATCTCGACAACAGACTACCTTCCATAATGACGAGGCTACCATTCATTGGAGTAACAAAAATATCGACAACAAACTACCTTCCATAAAGACAAGGCTACCATCCATTGGAGTAACAAAAATATCGACAAAGACTACCTTCCATAAAGACAAGGCTACCATCCCTTGGAGTAACAAAAATCTCGACAACAAACTACCTTCCATAATGACAAGGCTACCATCCATTGAGGAACAAAGATATCGACAACAAACTACCTTCCATAATGACAACGCTACCATCCATGAGAGTAAAAAAAATCTCGACAAATGAAAACCTTCCGTAATGAAAAGGCTACCATCCAATCGAATAAGAAAAATCTCGATAATAGACCACGTTCCATAATGACAAGGCTACCATCCATTGAGGATCAAAGATATCGACAACAAACTACCTTCCATAATGAAAACGCTACCATCCATGAGAGTAACAAAAATCTCGACAAATGACAACCTTCCATAAGGACAAGGCTACCATCCAATCGAATAACAAAAATCTTGACAATAGACCAAGTTCCATAATGACAAGGCTACCATTCATTGGAGTAACAAAAATCTCGACAACACACTACCTTCCATAATGACAAGGTTACCATTCATTGGAGTAACAATAATATCGACAACAAACTACCTTCCATAAAGACAAGGCTACCATCCATTGGAGTAACGAAAATATCGACAAAGACTACCTTCCATAAAGACAAGGCTACCATCCCTTGGAGTAACAAAAATCTCGACAACAGACTACCTTCCATAATGACAAGGATACAATCCATTGGAGTAAATAAAATATCGACAATAGACTACCATCCATAATGACAAGGTTACCATCCATTAGAATAACAAAAATCTCAACTATAGACTACCTTCCATAATGACAAGGCTATTATCCAATGGAATAAAAACAATCTTGACAAAACACTACCTTCCATAATGACAAGGCTACCATGCATTGGAGTAACAAAAATATCGACAACAAACTACCTTCTATAAAGACAAGGCTACCATCCATTGGAGTAAAAAAATATATCGACAAAGACTACCTTCCATAAAGACAAGGCTACCATCCATTGGAGTAACAAAAATGTCGACAACAAACTACCTTCCATAAAGACAAGGCTACCATCCATTGGAGTAACAAAAATATCGACAAAGACTACCTTCCATAAAGACAAGGCTACCATCCCTTGGAGTAACAAAAATCTCGACAACAGACTACATTCCAAAATGACAAGGACACAATCCTTTGGAGTAAAAAAAATATCGAAAACATACTACCTTCCATAATGACAAGGTTACCATCCATTAGAATAACAAAAATCTCGACAATGGACTACCTTCCATAATGACAAGGCTACCATCCAATGGAATAACAAAAATCTCGACAACAGACTACCTTCCATAATGACAAGGCTACCATCCATTGGAGTAATAAAAATATCGACAACAAACTACCTTCCATAAAGACAAGGCTACCATCCATTGGAGTAACAAAAATATCGACAAATACTACCTTCCATAAAGACAAGGCTACCATCCCTTGGAGTAACAAAAATCTCGACAACAGACTACCTTCCATAATGACAAGGATACAATCCATTGGAGTAAAAAAATATAGACAACAGACTACCTTCCATAATGACAAGGTTACCATCCATTGGAATAACAAAAATCTCGACAATAAACTACCTTCCATTATGACAAGGCTACCATCCAATGGAATAAAAACAATCTCGACAACAGACTACCTTCCATAATGACAAGGCTACCATCCATTGGAGTAACAAAAATATCGACAACAAACCACCTTCCATAAAGACAAGGCTACCATCCATTGGAGTAACAAAAATATCGACGAAGACTACCTTCCATAAAGACAAGGCTACCATCCCTTGGAATAACAAAAATCTCGACAACAGACTACCTTCCATAATGACAAGGCTACCATCCATTGGAGTAACAAAAATATCGACACCAAACCACCTTCCATAAAGACAAGGCTACCATCCATTGGAGTAACAAAAATATCGACAAAGACTACCTTCCATAAAGACAAGGCTACCATCCCTTGGAGTAACAAAAATATCGACAACAAACTACCTTCCATAATGACAACGCTACCATCCATGAGAGTAACAAAAATCTCGACAACAGACAACCTTCCATAATGAGAAGGCTACCATCCAATTGAATAACAAAAATCTCGACAATAGACTACCTTCCATAATGACAAGGCTACCATCCAATGGAATAACAACAATCTCGACAATAGACTTCCTTCCATAATTACAAGGCTACCATGCATTGGAGTAACAACAATCTCTACAATAGACTACCTTCCATAATGACAAGTCTACCATCCATTGGAGTAACAAAAATATCGACAACAGACTACCTTCCATAATGACAAGGCTACCATCCATTGAGGAACAAAGATATCGACAACAAACTACCTTCCATAATGACAACGCTACCATCCATGAGAGTAACAAAAATTTCGACAAATGACAACCTTCCATAATGACAAGGTTACCATCCAATCGAATAACAAAAATATCGACAATAGACTACCTTCCATGACGACAAGGCTACCTACCATTGGAGTAACAAAAATATCGACAACAAACTACCTTCCATAAAGACAAGGCTACCATCCATTGGAGTAACAAAAATATCGACAAAGACTACCTTCCATAAAGACAAGGCTACCATCCATTGGAGTAACAAAAATATCGACAAAGACTACCTTCCATAAAGACAAGGTTACCATCCCTTGGAGTAAAAAAAATATCGACAACAAACTACCATCCATAATGACAAAGCTACCATCCATGACAGTAACAAAAATATCGATAATAAACTACCTTCCATAATGACAAGGTTACCATCCATTGGAATAACAAAAATCTCGACAATAAACTACCTTCCATAATGACAAGGCTACCATCCAATGGAATAACAACAATCTCGACAACAGACTACCTTCCATAATGACAAGGCTACCATCCATTGGAGTAACAAAAATATCGACAACAAACCACCTTCCATAAAGACAAGGCTACCATCCATTGGAGTAACAAAAATATCGACAAAGACTACCTTCCATAAAGACAAGGCTACCATCCCTTGGAGTAACAAAAATCTCGACAACAGACTACCTTCCATAATGACAAGGTTACAATCCATTGGAGTAAAAAAATAGAGACAACAGACTACCTTCCATAATGACAAGGTTACGATCCATTGGAATAACAAAAATCTCGGCAATAATCTACCTTCCATAATGACAAGGCGACCATCCAATGGAATAACAACAATCTCGACAATAGACTTCCTTCCATAATTACAAGGCTACCATCCATTGGACTAACAACAATCTCTACAATAGACTACCTTCCATAATGACAAGGCTACCATCCATTGGAGTAACAAAAATATCGACAACAGACTACCTTCCATAATGACAAGGCTACCATCCATTGAGGAACAAAGATATCGACAACAAACTACCTTCCATAATGACAACGCTACCATCCATGAGAGTAACAAAAATCTCGACAAATGACAACCTTCCATAATAACAAGGCTACCATCCAATCGAAAAACAAAAATATCGACAATAGACTACCTTCCATAATGACAAGGCTACCATCCAATGGAATAACAACAATCTCGACAACAGATTACGTTCCATAATGACAAGGCTACCATCCATTGGAGTAACAAAAATATCGACAACAAACTACCTTCCATAAATACAAGGCTACCATCCATTGGAGTAACAAAAATATCGACAAAGACTACCTTCCATAAAGACAAGGCTACCATCCCATGGAGTAACAAAAATCTAGATAATATAATACCTTCCATAATGACAAGGATACAATCCATTGGAGTAAAAAATATCGACAACAGACTACCTTCCATAATGACAAGGTTACCATCCATTGGAATAACAAAAATCTCGACAATAAACTACCTTCCATAATGACAAGGCTACCATCCAATGGAATAACAACAATATCGACAACATACTACCTTCCATAATTACAAGGCTACCATCCATTGGAGTAACAACAATCTCTACAATAGACTACCTTCCATAATGACAAGGCTACCATCCATCGGAGTAACAAAAATATCGACAACAGACTACCTTCCATAATGACAACCCTACATTCCATTGGAGTAAAAAAAATATCGACAACAAACTACCTTCCATAATGACAAAGCTACCATCCATGAGAGTAACAAAAATATCGATAATAAACTACCTTCCATAATGACAAGGCTACCATCCAATGGAATAACATTAATCTCGACAAATGACAACCTTCCATAATGACAAGGCTACCATCCAATGGAATAACAAAAATCTCAACAATAGACCATGTTCCATAATGACAAGGCTACCATCCATTGGAGTAACAAAAATCTCGACAACAGACTACCTTCCATAATGACCAGGCTACCATCCATTGGAGTAACAAAAATCTCGATAACAAACTACCTTCCACAAAGACAAGGCTACCTTCCATTGGAGGAACAAAGATATCGACAAAGACTACCTTCCATAAAGACAAGGCTACCATCCCTTGGATTAACAAAAATCTCGACAACATACTACCTTCCATAATGACAAGGATACAATCGATTGGAGTAAAAAAAATATCGACAACATACTACCTTCCATAATGACAAGGCTACCATCCATTGAGGAACAAAGATATCAACAACAAACTACATTCCAGAATGACCATGCTACCATCCATGAGAGTAACAAAAATATCGACAAATGACAACCTTCCATAATGACACGGCTACCATCCAATCGAATAAAAAAATCTCGACAACAGACTACCTTCCATAATGACAAGGATACAATCCATTGGAGTAACAAAAATATCGACAATAGACTACCTTCCATAATGACAAGGTTACCATCCATTGGAGTAATAAAAATATCGACAATAAACTACCTTCCATAATGACAAGGCTACCATCCAATGGAATAACAACAATCTCGACAACAGACTACCTTCCATAATTACAAGGCTACCATCCATTGGAGTAACAATAATCTCTACAACAAACTACCTTCCATAATGACAAGGATACCATCCATTGAGGAACAAAGATATCGACAACAAACTACCTTCCATAATGACAACGCTAGCATCCATGAGAGTAAAAAAAATCTCGACAAATGAAAACCTTTCGTAATGAAAAGGCTACCATCCAATCGAATAAGAAAAATCTCGATAATAGACCATGTTCCATAATGACAAGGCTACCATCCATTGAGGAACAAAGATATCGACAACAAACTACCTTCCATAATGAAAACGCTACCATCCATGAGAGTAACAAAAATCTCGACAAATGACAACCTTCCATAATGACAAGGCTACCATCCAATCGAATCACAAAAATCTCGACAATAAACCACGTTCCATAATGACAACGCTACCATTCATTAGAGTAACAAAAATCTCGACAACAGACTACCTTCCATAATGACAAGGCTACCATTCATTAGAGTAACAATAATATCGACAACAAACTACCTTCCATAAAGACAAGGCTACCATCCATTGGAGTAACGAAAATATCGACAAAGACTACCTTCCATAAAGACAAGGCTACCATCCCTTGGAGTAACAAAAATGTCGACAACAGACTACCTTCCATAATGACAAGGATACAATCCATTGGAATAACAATAATCTCGACAATAGACTACCTTCCATAATGACAAGGCTATTATCCAATGGAATAAAAACAATCTTGACAAAACACTACCTTCCATAATGACAAGGCTACCATGCATTGGAGTAACAAAAATATCGACAACAAACTACCTTCTATAAAGACAAGGCTACCATCCATTGGAGTAAAAAAAATATCGACAAAGACTACCTTCAATAAAGACAAGGCTACCATCCATTGGAGTAACAAAAATGTCGACAACAAACTACCTTCCATAAAGACAAGGCTACCATCCATTGGAGTAACAAAAATATCGACAAAGACTACCTTCCATAAAGACAAGGCTACCATCCCTTGGAGTAACAAAAATCTCAACAATAAACTACCATCCAATGGAGTAACAACAATCTCGATAACAGACTACCTTCCATAATTACAAGGCTACCATCCATTGGAGTAACAATAATCTCTACAATAGACTACCTTCCATAATGACAAGGCTTCCATCCCTTGGAGTAACAAAAATCTCGACAATAGACTACCTTCCATAATGACAAGGATACAATCCAATGGAGTAAAAAAAATACCGACAGTAGACTACCTTCCATAATGACAAGGTTACCATGCATTGGAATAACAAAAATCTCGACAATAAACTACCTTCCATAATGACAAGGCTAGCATCCAATGGAATAACAACAATCTTGACAACAGACTACCTTCCATAATTACAAGCCTACCATCCATTGGAGTAACAAAAATCTCTACAAAAGACTACCTTCCATAATGACAAGGCTACCATCCATTAGAGTAACAAAAATATTGACAACAGACTACCTTCCATAATGACAAGGCTACCATCCATTGAGGAACAAAGATATCGACAACAGACTACCTTCCATAATGACAAGGCTACCATCCATTGGAGTAACAAAAATCTCTACAAAAGACTACCTTCGATAATGACATGGCTACCATCCATTGTAGTAACAAAAATAACGACAACTGATTACCTTCCATAACGACAAGGCTACCATCCATTTGAGTAACAAAAATCTCGACAATAAACCATGTTCCATAAAGATAAGGCTATAATCCATTGGAGTAACAAAAATATCGACAATAGACTACCTTCCATAATGATAAGGCTACCATCCATTGAGGAACAAAGATATCGACAACAAACTAAGATCCATAATGACAATGCTACCATCCATGAGAGTAACAAAAATCTCAATAAATGACAACCTTCAATAATGACAAGGCTACCATCCAATCGAATAACAAAAATCTCGACAATAGACCACGTTCCATAATGACAAGGCTACCGTCCATTGGAGTAACAAAAATATCTACAATATACTACCTTCCATAATGACAAGGTTACCATCCATTGGAGTAATAAAAATATCGACAATAAACTACCATCCATAATGACAAGGCTACCATCCAATGGAATAACAACAATCTCGACAACAGACTACCTTCCATAATTACAAGGCTACCATCCATTGGAGTAACAATAATCTCTACAACAAACTACCTTCCATAATGACAAGGCTACCATCCATTGAGGAACAAAGATATCGACAATAAACTACCTTCCATAATGACAACGCTACCATCCAAGAGAGTAAAAAAAATCTCGACAAATGAAAACCTTCGGTAATGAAAAGGCTACCATCCAATCGAATAAGAAAAATCTCGATAATAGACCACGTTCCATAATGACAAGGCTACCATCCATTGAGGAACAAAGATATCGACAACAAACTACCTTCCATAATGAAAACGCTACCATCCATGAGTGTAACAAAAATCTCGACAAATGACAAGCTTCTATAATGACAAGGCTACCATCCAATCGAATAACAAAAATCTCGATAATAGACCACGTTCCATAATGACAAGGCTACCATTCATTGGAGTAACAAAAATCTCGACAACAGACTACCTTCCATAATGACAAGGCTACCATTCATTGGAGTAACAATAATATCGACAACAAACTACCTTCCATAAAGACAAGGCTACCATCCATTGGAGTAACGAAAATATCGACAAAGACTACCTTCCATAAAGACAAGGCTACCATCCCTTGGAGTAACAAAAATCTCGACAACAGACTACCTTCCATAATGACAAGGATACAATCCATTGGAGTAAATAAAATATCGATAATAGACTACCTTCCATAATGACAAGGTTACCATCCATTAGAATAACAATAATCTCGACAATAGACTACCTTCCATAATGACAAGGCTATTATCCAATGGAATAAAAACAATCTTGACAAAACACTACCTTCCATAATGACAAGGCTACCATGCATTGGAGTAACAAAAATATCGACAACAAACTACCTTCTATAAAGACAAGGCTACCATCCATTGGAGTAAAAAAAATATCGACAAAGACTACCTTCCATAAAGACAAGGCCACCATCCATTGGAGTAACAAAAATGTCGACAACAAACTACCTTCCATAAAGACAAGGCTACCATCCATTGGAGTAACAAAAATCTCTACAATAGACTACCTTCCATAATGATAAGGCTTCCATCCCTTGGAGAAACAAAAATCTCGACAATAGACTACCTTCCATAATGACAAGGATACAATCCAATGGAGTAAAAAAAATACCGACAATAGACTACCTTCCATAATGACAAGGTTACCATGCATTGGAATGACAAAAATCTCGACAATAAACTACCTTCCATAATGACAAGGCTAGCATCCAATGGAATAACAACAATCTTGACAACAGACTACCTTCCATAATTACAAGCCTACCATCCATTGGAGTAACAAAAATCTCTACAAAAGACTACCTTCCATAATGACAAGGCTACCATCCATTAGAGTAACCAAAGTATTGACAACAGACTACCTTCCATAATGACAAGGCTACCATCCATTGAGGAACAAAGATATCGACAACAGACTACCTTCCATAATGACAAGGCTACCATCCATTGGAGTAACAAAAATCTCTACAAAAGACTACCTTCGATAATGACATGGCTACGATCCATTGGAGTAACAAAAATAACGACAACTGATTACCTTCCATAACGACAAGGCTACCATCCATTGGAGTAACAAAAATCTCGACAATAAACCATGTTCCATAAAGATAAGGCTATAATCCATTGGAGTAACAAAAATATCGACAACAGACTACCTTCCATAATGATAAGGCTACCATCCATTGAGGAACAAAGATATCGACAACAAACTACCTTCCATAATGACAACGCTACCATCCATGAGAGTAACAAAAATCTCGATAAATGACAACCTTCAATAATGACAAGGCTACCACCCAATCGAATAACAAAAATCTCGACAATAGACCACGTTCCATAATGACAAGGCTACCATCCATTGGAGTAACAAAAATCTCGACAACATACTACCTTCCATAATGACAAGGCTACCATCCATTGGAGTAACAAAAATATCGACAAAGACTACCTTCCATAAAGACAAGGCTACCATCCCATGGAGTAACAAAAATCTAGATAACATAATACCTTCCATAATGACAAGGATACAATCCATTGGAGTAAAAAATATCGACAACAGACTACCTTCCATAATGACAAGGTTACCATCCATTGGAATAACAAAAATCTCGACAATAAACTACCTTCCATAATGACAAGGCTACCATCCAATGGAATAACAACAATATCGACAACATACTACCTTCCATAATTACAAGGCTACCATCCATTGGAGTAACAACAATCTCTACAATAGACTACCTTCCATAATGACAAAGCTACCATCCATGAGAGTAACAAAAATATCGATAATAAACTACCTTTCATAATGACAAGGCTACCATCCAATGGAATAACATTAATCTCGACAAATGACAACCTTCCATAATGACAAGGCTACCATCCAATGGAATAACAAAAATCTCAACAATAGACCATGTTCCATAATGACAAGGCTACCATCCATTGGAGTAACAAAAATCTCGACAACAGACTACCTTCCATAATGACCAGGCTACCATCCATTGGAGTAACAAAAATCTCGATAACAAACTACCTTCCACAAAGACAAGGCTACCATCCATTGGAGGAACAAAGATATCGACAAAGACTACCTTCCATAAAGACAAGGCTACCATCCCTTGGATTAACAAAAATCTCGACAACATACTACCTTCCATAATGACAAGGATACAATCGATTGGAGTAAAAAAAATATCGACAACATACTACCTTCCATAATGACAAGGCTACCATCCATTGAGGAACAAAGATATCAACAACAAACTACATTCCAGAATGACCATGCTACCATCCATGAGAGTAACAAAAATATCGACAAATGACAACCTTCCATAATGACATGGCTACCATCCAATCGAATAAAAAAATCTCGACAACAGACTACCTTCCATAATGACAAGGATACAATCCATTGGAGTAACAAAAATATCGACAATAGACTACCTTCCATAATGACAAGGTTACCATCCATTGGAGTAATAAAAATATCGACAATAAACTACCTTCCATAATGACAAGGCTACCATCCAATGGAATAACAACAATCTCGACAACAGACTACCTTCCATAATTACAAGGCTACCATCCATTGGAGTAACAATAATCTCTACAACAAACTACCTTCCATAATGACAAGGCTACCATCCATTGAGGAACAAAGATATCGACAACAAACTACCTTCCATAATGACAACGCTAGCATCCATGAGAGTAAAAATAATCTCGACAAATGAAAACCTTCCGTAATGAAAAGGCTACCATCCAATCGAATAAGAAAAATCTCGATAATAGACCATGTTCCATAATGACAAGGCTACCATCCATTGAGGAACAAAGATATCGACAAGAAACTACCTTCCATAATGAAAACGCTACCATCCATGAGAGTAACAAAAATCTCGACAAATGACAACCTTCCATAATGACAAGGCTACCATCCAATCGAATCACAAAAATCTCGACAATAGACCACGTTCCATAATGACAAGGCTACCATTCATTAGAGTAACAAAAATCTCGACAACAGACTACCTTCCATAATGACAAGGCTACCATTCATTAGAGTAACAATAATATCGACAACAAACTACCTTCCATAAAGACAAGGCTACCATCCATTGGAGTAACGAAAATATCGACAAAGACTACCTTCCATAAAGACAAGGCTACCATCCCTTGGAGTAACAAAAATATCGACAACAGACTACCTTCCATAATGACAAGGATACAATCCATTGGAGTAAATAAAATATCGATAATAGACTATCTTCCATAATGACAAGGTTACCATCCATTAGAATAACAATAATCTCGACAATAGACTACCTTCCATAATGACAAGGCTATTATCCAATGGAATAAAAACAATCTTGACAAAACACTACCTTCCATAATTACAAGGCTACCATGCATTGGAGTAACAAAAATATCGACAACAAACTACCTTCTATAAAGACAAGGCTACCATCCATTGGAGTAAAAAAAATATCGACAAAGACTACCTTCAATAAAGACAAGGCTACCATCCATTGGAGTAACAAAAATGTCGACAACAAACTACCTTCCATAAAGACAAGGCTACCATCAATTGGAGTAACAAAAATATCGACAAAGACTACCTTCCATAAAGACAAGGCTACCATCCCTTGGAGTAACAAAAATCTCAACAATAAACTACCATCCAATGGAGTAACAACAATCTCGACAACAGACTACCTTCCATAATTACAAGGCTACCATCCATTGGAGTAACAATAATCTCTACAATAGACTACCTTCCATAATGACAAGGCTTCCATCCCTTGGAGTAACAAAAATCTCGACAATAGACTACCTTCCATAATGACAAGGATACAATCCAATGGAGTAAAAAAAATACCGACAGTAGACTACCTTCCATAATGACAAGGTTACCATGCATTGGAATAACAAAAATCTCGACAATAAACTACCTTCCATAATGACAAGGCTAGCATCCAATGGAATAACAACAATCTTGACAACAGACTACCTTCCATAATTACAAGCCTACCATCCATTGGAGTAACAAAAATCTCTACAAAAGACTACCTTCCATAATGACAAGGCTACCATCCATTAGAGTAACAAAAATATTGACAACAGACTACCTTCCATAATGACAAGGCTACCATCCATTGAGGAACAAAGATATCGACAACAGACTACCTTCCATAATGACAAGGCTACCATCCATTGGAGTAACAAAAATCTCTACAAAAGACTACCTTCGATAATGACATGGCTACCATCCATTGTAGTAACAAAAATAATGACAACTGATTACCTTCCATAACGACAAGGCTACCATCCATTGGAGTAACAAAAATCTCGACAATAAACCATGTTCCATAAAGATAAGGCTATAATCCATTGGAGTAACAAAAATATCGACAACAGACTACCTTCCATAATGATAAGGCTACCATCCATTGAGGAACAAAGATATCGACAACAAACTAAGATCCATAATGACAATGCTACCATCCATGAGAGTAACAAAAATCTCAATAAATGACAACCTTCAATAATGACAAGGCTACCATCCAATCGAATAACAAAAATCTCGACAATAGACCACGTTCCATAATGACAAGGCTACCGTCCATTGGAGTAACAAAAATATCTACAATAGACTACCTTCCATAATGACAAGGTTACCATCCATTGGAGTAATAAAAATATCGTCAATAAACTACCATCCATAATGACAAGGCTACCATCCAATGGAATAACAACAATCTCGACAACAGACTACCTTCCATAATTACAAGGCTACCATCCATTGGAGTAACAATAATCTCTACAACAAACTACCTTCCATAATGACAAGGCTACCATCCATTGAGGAACAAAGATATCGACAATAAACTACCTTCCATAATGACAACGCTACCATCCAAGAGAGTAAAAAAAATCTCGACAAATGAAAACCTTCCGTAATGAAAAGGCTACCATCCAATCGAATAAGAAAAATCTCGATAATAGACCACGTTCCATAATGACAAGGCTACCATCCATTGAGGAACAAAGATATCAACAACAAACTACCTTCCATAATGAAAACGCTACCATCCATGAGTGTAACAAAAATCTCGACAAATGACAAGCTTCTATAATGACAAGGCTACCATCCAATCGAATAACAAAAATCTCGACAATAGACCACGTTACATAATGACAAGGCTACCATTCATTGGAGTAACAAAAATCTCGACAACAGACTACCTTCCATAATGACAAGGCTACCATTCATTGGAGTAACAATAATATCGACAACAAACTACCTTCCATAAAGACAAGGCTACCATCCATTGGAGTAACGAAAATATCGACAAAGACTACCTTCCATAAAGACAAGGCTACCATCCCTTGGAGTAACAAAAATCTCGACAACAGACTACCTTCCATAATGACAAGGATACAATCCATTGGAGTAAATAAAATATCGATAATAGACTACCTTCCATAATGACAAGGTTACCATCCATTAGAATAACAATAATCTCGACAATAGACTACCTTCCATAATGACAAGGCTATTATCCAATGGAATAAAAACAATCTTGACAAAACACTACCTTCCATAATGACAAGGCTACCATGCATTGGAGTAACAAAAATATCGACAACAAACTACCTTCTATAAAGACAAGGCTACCATCCATTGGAGTAAAAAAAATATCGACAAAGACTACCTTCCATAAAGACAAGGCTACCATCCATTGGAGTAACAAAAATGTCGACAACAAACTACCTTCCATAAAGACAAGGCTACCATCCATTGGAGTAACAAAAATCTCTACAATAGACTACCTTCCATAATGACAAGGCTTCCATCCCTTGGAGAAACAAAAATCTCGACAATAGACTACCTTCCATAATGACAAGGATACAATCAAATGGAGTAAAAAAAATACCGACAGTAGACTACCTTCCATAATGACAAGGTTACCATGCATTGGAATAACAAAAATCTCGACAATAAACTACCTTCCATAATGACAAGGCTAGCATCCAATGGAATAACAACAATCTTGACAACAGACTACCTTCCATAATTACAAGCCTACCATCCATTGGAGTAACAAAAATCTCTACAAAAGACTACCTTCCATAATGACAAGGCTACCATCCATTAGAGTAACCAAAGTATTGACAACAGACTACCTTCCATAATGACAAGGCTACCATCCATTGAGGAACAAAGATATCGACAACAGACTACCTTCCATAATGACAAGGCTACCATCCATTGGAGTAACAAAAATCTCTACAAAAGACTACCTTCGATAATGACATGGCTACGATCCATTGGAGTAACAAAAATAACGACAACTGATTACCTTCCATAACGACAAGGCTACCATCCATTGGAGTAACAAAAATCTCGACAATAAACCATGTTCCATAAAGATAAGGCTATAATCCATTGGAGTAACAAAAATATCGACAACAGACTACCTTCCATAATGATAAGGCTACCATCCATTGAGGAACAAAGATATCGACAACAAACTACCTTCCATAATGACAACGCTACCATCCATGAGAGTAACAAAAATCTCGATAAATGACAACCTTCAATAATGACAAGGCTACCACCCAATCGAATAACAAAAATCTCGACAATAGACCACGTTCCATAATGACAAGGCTACCATCCATTGGAGTAACAAAAATCTCGACAACAGACTACCTTCCATAATGACAAGGCTACCATCCATTGGAGTAACAAAAATATCGACAAAGACTACCTTCCATAAAGACAAGGCTACCATCCCTTGGAGTAACAAAAATCTCGACAATAGACTACCTTCCATAATGATGAGGATACAATCAATTGGAGTAAAAAAAATATAGACAATAGACTACCTTCAATAATGACAAGGTTACCATCCATTAGAATAACAAAAATCTTGACAATAGACTACCTTCCATAATGACAAGGCTACCATCCAATGGAATAACAACAATCTCGAAAACATACTACCTTTCATAATGACAAGGCTACCATCCATGAGAGTAACAAAAATCTCGACAAATGAAAACCTTTCGTAATGACAAGGCTACCATCCAATCGAATAAGAAAAATCTCGACAATAGACCATGTTCCATAATGAAAAGGCTACCATCCATTGAGGAACAAAGATATCGACAACAAACTACCTTCCATAATGACAACGCTACCATCCATGAGAGTAACAAAAATCTTGACAAATGACAACCTTCCATAATGACAAGGCTACCATCCAATCGAATAACAAAAATCTCGACAACAAACTACGTTCCATAATGACAAGGCTACCATCCATTGAGGAACAAAGATATCGACAACAAACTACCTTCCATAATGACAACGCTACCATCCATGAGAGTAACAAAAATCTCGACAAATGACAACCTTCCATAATGACAAGGCTACCATCCAATCGAATAACAAAAATCTCGACAATAGACTACCTTCCATAATGACAAGGCTACCATCCAATGGAATAACAACAATCTCGACAACAGACTACGTTCTATAATGACTTGGCTACCATCCATTCGAGTAACAAAAATATCGACAACAAACTACCTTCCATAAAGACAAGGCTACCATCCATTGGAGTAACAAAAATATCGATAAAGACTACCTTCCATAAAGACAAGGCTACCATCCCTTTGAATAACAAAAATCTAGACAACAGAATACCTTCCATAAAGACAAGGCTACCATCCATTGGAGTAACGAAAATATCGACAAAGACTACCTTCCATAAAGACAAGGCTACCATCCCTTGGAGTAACAAAAATCTCGACAACAGACTACCTTCCATAATGACAAGGATACAATCCATTGGAGTAAATAAAATATCGATAATAGACTACCTTCCATAATGACAAGGTTACCATCCATTAGAATAACAATAATCTCGACAATAGACTACCTTCCATAATGACAAGGCTATTATCCAATGGAATAAAAACAATCTTGACAAAACACTACCTTCCATAATGACAAGGCTACCATGCATTGGAGTAACAAAAATATCGACAACAAACTACCTTCTATAAAGACAAGGCTACCATCCATTGGAGTAAAAAAAATATCGACAAAGACTACCTTCCATAAAGACAAGGCTACCATCCATTGGAGTAACAAAAATGTCGACAACAAACTACCTTCCATAAAGACAAGGCTACCATCCATTGGAGTAACAAAAATCTCTACAATAGACTACCTTCCATAATGACAAGGCTTCCATCCCTTGGAGAAACAAAAATCTCGACAATAGACTACCTTCCATAATGACAAGGATACAATCAAATGGAGTAAAAAAAATACCGACAGTAGACTACCTTCCATAATGACAAGGTTACCATGCATTGGAATAACAAAAATCTCGACAATAAACTACCTTCCATAATGACAAGGCTAGCATCCAATGGAATAACAACAATCTTGACAACAGACTACCTTCCATAATTACAAGCCTACCATCCATTGTTGTAACAAAAATCTCTACAAAAGACTACCTTCCATAATGACAAGGCTACCATCCATTAGAGTAACCAAAGTATTGACAACAGACTACCTTCCATAATGACAAGGCTACCATCCATTGAGGAACAAAGATATCGACAACAGACTACCTTCCATAATGACAAGGCTACCATCCATTGGAGTAACAAAAATCTCTACAAAAGACTACCTTCGATAATGACATGGCTACGATCCATTGGAGTAACAAAAATAACGACAACTGATTACCTTCCATAACGACAAGGCTACCATCCATTGGAGTAACAAAAATCTCGACAATAAACCATATTCCATAAAGATAAGGCTATAATCCATTGGAGTAACAAAAATATCGACAACAGACTACCTTCCATAATGATAAGGCTACCATCCATTGAGGAACAAAGATATCGACAACAAACTACCTTCCATAATGACAACGCTACCATCCATGAGAGTAACAAAAATCTCGATAAATGACAACCTTCAATAATGACAAGGCTACCACCCAATCGAATAACAAAAATCTCGACAATAGACCACGTTCCATAATGACAAGGCTACCATCCATTGGAGTAACAAAAATCTCGACAACAGACTACCTTCCATAATGACAAGGCTACCATCCATTGGAGTAACAAAAATATCGACAAAGACTACCTTCCATAAAGACAAGGCTACCATCCCTTGGAGTAACAAAAATATCGACAATAGACTACCTTCCATAATGATGAGGATACAATCAATTGGAGTAAAAAAAATATAGACAATAGACTACCTTCAATAATGACAAGGTTACCATCCATTAGAATAACAAAAATCTTGACAATAGACTACCTTCCATAATGACAAGGCTACCATCCAATGGAATAACAACAATCTCGAAAACATACTACCTTTCATAATGACAAGGCTACCATCCATGAGAGTAACAAAAATCTCGACAAATGAAAACCTTTCGTAATGACAAGGCTACCATCCAATCGAATAAGAAAAATCTCGACAATAGACCATGTTCCATAATGAAAAGGCTACCATCCATTGAGGAACAAAGATATCGACAACAAACTACCTTCCATAATGACAACGCTACCATCCATGAGAGTAACAAAAATCTTGACAAATGACAACCTTCCATAATGACAAGGCTACCATCCAATCGAATAACAAAAATCTCGACAACAAACTACGTTCCATAATGACAAGGCTACCATCCATTGAGGAACAAAGATATCGACAACAAACTACCTTCCATAATGACAACGCTACCATCCATGAGAGTAACAAAAATCTCGACAAATGACAACCTTCCATAATGACAAGGCTACCATCCAATCGAATAACAAAAATCTCGACAATAGACTACCTTCCATAATGACAAGGCTACCATCCAATGGAATAACAACAATCTCGACAACAGACTACGTTCTATAATGACTTGGCTACCATCCATTCGAGTAACAAAAATATCGACAACAAACTACCTTCCATAAAGACAAGGCTACCATCCATTGGAGTAACAAAAATATCGATAAAGACTACCTTCCATAAAGACAAGGCTACCATCCCTTTGAATAACAAAAATCTAGACAACAGAATACCTTCCATAATGACAAGGATACAATCCATTGGAGTAAAAAATATCGACAACAGACTACCTTCCATAATGACAAGGTTACCATCCATTGGAATAACAAAAATCTCGACAATAAACTACCTTCCATAATGACAAGGCTACCATCCAATGGAATAACAACAATCTCGACAACATACTACCTTCCATAATTACAAGGCTACCATCCATTGGAGTAACAAAAATATCGACAACAAACTACCTTCCATAAAGACAAGGCTACCATCCATTGGAGTAACAAAAATATCGACAAAGACTACCTTCCATAAAGACAAGGCTACCATCCCTTTGAGTAACAAAAATCTAGACAACAGAATACCTTCCATAATGACAAGGATACAATCCATTGGAGTAAAAAATATCGACAACAAACTACCTTCCATAATGACAAGGTTACCATCCATTGGAATAACAAAAATCTCGACAATAAACTACCTTCCATAATGACAAGGCTACCATCCAATGGAATAACAACAATCTCGACAACATACTACCTTCCATAATTACAAGGCTACCATCCGTTGGAGTAACAAAAATATCGACAACAGACTACCTTCCATAATGACAAGGCTACAATCCATTGGAGTAAAAAAAATATCAACAACAAACTACCTTCCATAATGACAAAGCTACCATCCATGAGAGTAACAAAAATATCGATAATAAACAACCTTCCATAATGACAAGGCTACCATCCAATGGAATAACAACAATCTCGACAAATGGTAACCTTCTATAATGACAAGGCTACCATCCAATGGAATAACAAAAATATCGACAATAGACCACGTTCCATAATGACAAGGCTACCATCCATTGGAGTAACAAAAATCTCGACAACAGACTACCTTCCATAATGACGAGGCTACCATCCATTGGAGTAACAAAAATATCGATAACAAACTACCTTCCATAAAGACAAGGCTACCATCCATTGGAGGAACAAAGATATCGACAAAGACTACCTTCCATAAAGACAAGGCTACCATCCCTAGGAGTAACAAAAATCTCGACAACATAATGACAAGGATACAATCCATTGGAGTAAAAAAAATATCGACAACATACTACCTTCCATAATGACAAGGCTACCATCCATTGAGGAACAAAGATATCAACAACAAACTACATTCCAGAATGACCATGCTACCATCCATGAGAGTAACAAAAATATCCACAAATGACAACCTTCCATAATGACAAGGCTACCATCCAATCGAATAAAAAAATCTAGACAACAGACTACCTTCCATAATGACAAGGATACAATCCATTGGAGTAACAAAAATATCGACAATAGACTACCTTCCATAATGACAAGGTTACCATCCATTAGAGTAATAAAAATATCGACAATAAACTACCTTCCATAATGACAAGGCTACCATCCAATGGAATAACAACAATCTCGACAACAGACTACCTTCCATAATTACAAGGCTACCATCCACTGGAGTAACAATAATCTCTACAATAGACTACCTTCCATAATGACAAGGCTACCATCCATTGAGGAACAAAGAAATCGACAACAAACTACCTTCCATAATGATAACGCTACCATCCATGAGAGTAACAAAAATCTTGACAAATGAAAACCTTCTGTAATGACAAGGCTACCATCCAATCGAATAAGAAAAATCTCGACAATAGACCATGTTCCATAATGACAAGGCTACCATCCATTGAGAAACAAAGATATAGACAACAAACTACCTTCCATAATGACAATGCTACCATCCATGAGAGTAACAAAAATCTCGACAAATGACAACCTTCCATAATGACAAGGTTACCAACCAATCGAATAACAGAAATCTCGACAATAGACCATGTTCCATAATGACAAGGCTACCATCCATTGGAGTAACAAAAATCTCGACAACAGACTACCTTCCATAATGACAAGGCTACCATTCATTGGAGTAACAAAAATATCGACAGCAAACTACCTTCCATAAAGACAAGGCTACCATGCCTTGGAGTAACAAAAATCTCGACAACAAACTACCTTCCATAATGACAAGGCTACCATCCATTGAGGAACAAAGATATCGACAACAAACTACCTTCCATAATGACAACGCTACCATCCATGAGAGTAAAAAAAATATCGACAAATGAAAACCTTCCGTAATGAAAAGGCTACCATCCAATCGAATAACAAAAATCTCGATAATAGACCACGTTCCATAATGACAAGGCTACCATCCATTGAGGAACAAAGATATCGACAACAAACTACCTTCCATAATGAAAACGCTACCATCCATGAGAGTAACAAAAATCTCGACAAATGACAACCTTCCATAATGACAAGGCTACCATCCAATCGAATAACAAAAATCTCGACAATAGACCACGTTCCATAATGACAAGGCTACCATTCATTAGAGTAACAAAAATCTCGACAACAGACTACCTTCCATAATGACAAGGCTACCATTCATTGGAGTAACAATAATATCGACAACAAACTACCTTCCATAATGACAACGCTACCATCCATTGGAGTAACGAAAATATCGACAAAGATTACCTTCCATAAAGACAAGGCTACCATCCCTTGGAGTAACAAAAATCTCGACAACATACTACCTTTCATAATGACAAGGATACAATCCATTGGAGTAAATAAAATATCGATAATAGACTACCTTCCATAATGACAAGGTTACCATCCATTAGAATAACAATAATCTCGACAATAGACTACCTTCCATAATGACAAGGCTATTATCCAATGGAATAAAAACAATCTTGACAAAACACTACCTTCCATAATGACAAGGCTACCATGCATTGGAGTAACAAAAATATCGACAACAAACTACCTTCTATAAAGACAAGGCTACCATCCATTGGAGTAAAAAAAATATCGACAAAGCTACCTTCCATAAAGACAAGGCTACCATCCATTGGAGTAACAAAAATGTCGACAACAAACTACCTTCCATAAAGACAAGGCTACCATCCATTGGAGTAACAAAAATATCGACAAAGACTACCTTCCATAAAGACAAGGCTACCATCCCTTGGAGTAACAAAAATCTCGACAATAAACTACCATCCAATGGA
The DNA here is from genome assembly GCA_948472305.1 of Vicia faba. Taxonomy (NCBI): domain Eukaryota; kingdom Viridiplantae; phylum Streptophyta; class Magnoliopsida; order Fabales; family Fabaceae; genus Vicia; species Vicia faba. The sequence goes on from OX451738.1 coordinate 756,004,464, forward strand.
ATAACAACAATCTCGACAACAGACTACCTTCCATAATGACAAGGCTTCCATCCCTTGGAGTAACAAAAATCTCGACAATAGACTACCTTCCATAATGACAAGGATACAATCCAATGGAGTAAAAAAAATACCAACAATAGACTACCTTCCATAATGACAAGGTTACCATGCATTGGAATAACAAAAATCTCGACAATAAACTACCTTCCATAATGACAAGGCTAGCATCCAATGGAATAACAACAATCTTGACAACAGACTACCTTCCATAATTACAAGCCTACCATCCATTGGAGTAACAAAAATATCTACAAAAGACTACCTTCCATAATGACAAGGCTACCATCCATTAGAGTAACAAAAATATTGACAACAGACTACCTTCCATAATGACAAGGCTACCATCCATTGAGGAACAAAGATATCGACAACAGACTACCTTCCATAATGACAAGGCTACCATCCATTGGATTAACAAAAATCTCTACAAAAGACTACCTTCGATAATGACATGGCTACCATCCATTGGAGTAACAAAAATAACGACAACTGATTACCTTCTATAACGACAAGGCTACCATCCATTGGAGTAACAAAAATCTCGACAATAAACCATGTTCCATAAAGATAAGGCTATAATCCATTGGAGTAACAAAAATATCGACAACAGACTACCTTCCATAATGATAAGGCTACCATCCATTGAGGAACAAAAATATCGACAACAAACTACCTTCCATAATGACAACGCTACCATCCAAGAGAGTAACAAAAATCTCGATAAATGACAACCTTCAATAATGACAAGGCTACCATCCAATCGAATAACAAAAATCTCCACAATAGACCATGTTCCATAATGACAAGGCTACCATCCATTGGAGTAACAAAAATCTCGACAACAGACTACCTTCCATAATGACAAGGCTACCATCCATTGGAGTAACAAAAATATCGACAAAGACTACCTTCCATAAAGACAAGGCTACCATCCCTTGGAGTAACAAAAATCTCGACAATAGACTACCTTCCATAATGATGAGGCTACCATCCAATGGAATAACAACAATCTCGACAACATACTACCTTTCATAATGACAAGGCTACCATCCATGAGAGTAACAAAAATCTCGACAAATGCAAACCTTCCGTAATGATAAGGCTACCATCCAATCGAATAAGAAAAATCTCGACAATAGACCATGTTCCATAATGAAAAGGCTACCATCCATTGAGGAACAAAGATATCGACAACAGGCTACCTTCCATAATGACAAGGTTACCATCCATTGGAGTAACAAAAATCTTGACAAATGACACCCTTCCATAATGACAAGGCTACCATCCAATCGAATAACAAAAATCTCGACAATAGACTACCTTCCATAATGACAAGGCTACCATCCAATGGAATAACAACAATCTCGACAACAGACTACGTTCCATAATGACTTGGCTACCATCCATTGGAGTAACAAAAATATCGACAACAAACTACCTTCCATAAAGACAAGGCTACCATCCATTGGAGTAACAAAAATATCGACAAAGAATATCTTCCATAAAGACAAGGCTACCATCCCTTTGAATAACAAAAATCTAGACAACAGAATACCTTCCATAATGACAAGGATACAATCCATTGGAGTAAAAAATATCGACAACAGACTACCTTCCATAATGACAAGGTTACCATCCATTGGAATAACAAAAATATCGACAATAAACTACCTTCCATAATGACAAGGCTACCATCCAATGGAATAACAACAATCTCGACAACATACTACCTTCCATAATTACAAGGCTACCATCCATTGGAGTAACAAAAATATCGACAACAGACTACCTTCCATAATGACAAGGCTACAATCCATTGGAGTAAAAAAAATATCAACAACACACTACCTTCCATAATGACAAAGCTACCATCCATGAGAGTAACAAAAACATCGATAATTAACAACCTTCCATAATGACAAGGCTACCATCCAATGGAATAACAACAATCTCGACAAATGGCAACCTTCTATAATGACAAGGCTACCATCCAATGGAATAACAAAAATCTCGATAATAGACCACGTTCCATAATGACAAGGCTACCATTCATTGGAGTAACAAAAATCTCGACAACAGACTACCTTCCATAATGACGAGGCTACCATCCATTGGAGTAACAAAAATATCGATAACAAACTACCTTCCATAAAGACAAGGCTACCATCCATTGGAGGAACAAAGATATCGACAAAGACTACCTTCCATAAAGACAAGGCTACCATCCCTTGGAGTAACAAAAATCTCGACAACATAATGACAAGGATACAATCCATTGGAGTAAAAAAAATATCGACAACATACTACCTTCCATAATGACAAGGCTACCATCCATTGAGGAACAAAGATATCAACAACAAACTACATTCCAGAATGACCATGCTACCATCCATGAGAGTAACAAAAATATCCACAAATGACAACCTTCCATAATGACAAGGCTACCATCCAATCGAATAAAAAAATCTCGACAACAGACTACCTTCCATAATGACAAGGATACAATCCATTGGAGTAACAAAAATATCGACAATAGACTACCTTCCATAATGACAAGGTTACCATCCATTGGAGTAATAAAAATATCGACAATAAACTACCTTCCATAATGACAAGGCTACCATCCAATGGAATAACAACAATCTCGACAACAGACTACCTTCCATAATTACAAGGCTACCATCCATTGGAGTAACAATAATCTCTACAATAGACTACCTTCCATAATGACAAGGCTACCATCCATTGAGGAACAAAGAAATCGACAACAAACTACCTTCCATAATGATAACGCTACCATCCATGAGAGTAACAAAAATCTCGACAAATGAAAACCTTCTGTAATGACAAGGCTACCATCCAATCTAATAAGAAAAATCTCGACAATAGACCATGTTCCATAATGACAAGGCTACCATCCATTGAGAATCAAAGATATAGACAACAAACTACCTTCCATAATGACAACGCTACCATCCATGAGAGTAACAAAAATCTCGACAAATGACAACCTTCCATAATGACAAGGTTACCAACCAATCGAATAACAAAAATCTCGACAATAGACCATGTTCCATAATGACAAGGCTACCATCCATTGGAGTAACAAAAATCTCGACAACAGACTACCTTCCATAATGACAAGGCTACCATTCATTGGAGTAACAAAAATATAAACAACAAACTACCTTCCATAAAGACAAGGCTACTATCCATTGGAGTAACAAAAATATCGACAAAGACTACCTTCCATAAAGACAAGGCTACCATCCCTTGGAGTAACAAAAATCTCGACAACAAACTACCTTCCATAATGACAAGGCTACCATCCATTGAGGAACAAAGATATCGACAACAAACTACCTTCCATAATGACAACGCTACCATCCATGAGAGTAAAAAAAATATCGACAAATGAAAACCTTCCGTAATGAAAAGGCTACCATCCAATCGAATAAGAAAAATCTCGATAATAGACCACGTTCCATAATGACAAGGCTACCATCCATTGAGGAACAAAGATATCGACAACAAACTACCTTCCATAATGAAAACGCTACCATCCATGAGAGTAACAAAAATCTCGACAAATGACAACCTTCCATAATGACAAGGCTACCATCCAATCGAATAACAAAAATCTCGACAATAGACCACGTTCCATAATGACAAGGCTACCATTCATCAGAGTAACAAAAATCTCGACAACAAACTACCTTCCATAATGAAAAGGCTACCATTCATTTGAGTAACAATAATATCGTCAACAAACTACCTTCCATAAAGACAAGGCTACCATCCATTGCAGTAAATAAAATATCGACAATAGACTACCTTCCATAATGACAAGGTTACCATCCATTAGAATAACAAAAATCTCGACAATAGACTACCTTCCATAATGACAAGGCTATTATCCAATGGAATAACAACAATCTCGACAAAACACTACCTTCCATAAAGACAAGGCTACCATCCATTGGATTTACAAAAATCTCGACAATAAACCATGTTCCATAAAGATAAGGCTATAATCCATTGGAGTAACAAAAATATCGACAACAGACTACCTTCCATAATGATAAGGCTACCATCCATTGAGGAACAAAGATATCGACAACAAACTACCTTCCATAATGACAACGCTACCATCCATGAGAGTAACAAAAATCTCGATAAATGACAACCTTCAATAATGACAAGGCTACCATCCAATCGAATAACAAAAATCTCGACAATAGACCATGTTCCATAATGACAAGGCTACCATCCATTGGAGTAACAAAAATCTCGACAACAGACTACCTTCCATAATGACAAGGCTACCATCCATTGGAGTAACAAAAATATCGAAAACAAACTACCTTCCATAAAGACAAGGCTACCATCCATTGGAGTAACAAAATTATCGAAAAAGACTACCTTCCATAAAGACAAGGCTACCATCCCTTGGAGTAACAAAAATCACGACAACAGAGTACCTTCCATAATGACAAGGATACAATCCATTGGAGTAAAAAAATATCGACAATAGACTACCTTCAATAATGACAAGGTTACCATCCATTAGAATAACAAAAATCTTGACAATAGACTACCTTCCATAACGACAAGGCTACCTTCCAATGGAATAAGTACAATCTCGACAACAGAATACCTTCCATAAGGACAAGGCTACCATCCGTGAGAGTAACAAAAATCTCGACAAATGAAAACCTTCGTTATGACAAGGCTACCATCTAATCGAATAAGAAAAATCTCGACAATAGACCATGTTCCATAATGACAAGGCTACCATCCATTGGGGAACAAAGATATAGACAACAAACTACCTTCCATAATGACAACGCTACCATCAATGAGAGTAACAAAAATCTCGACAAATGACAACCTTCCATAATGACAAGGTTACCAACCAATCGAATAACAAAAATCTCAACAATAGACCATGTTCCATAATGACAAGGCTACCATCCATTGGAGTAACAAAAATCTCGACATAAAACTACCTTCCATAATGACAAGGCTACCATTCATTAGAGTAACAAAAATATCGACAACAAACTACCTTCCATAAAGACAAGGCTACCATCCATTGGAGTAACAAAAATATCGACAAAGATTACCTTCCATAAAGACAAGGCTACAATCCCTTGGAGTAATAAAAATCTCGAAAACAAACTACCTTCCATAATGACAAGGCTACCATCCATTGAGGAACAAAGATATCGACAACAAACTACCTTCCATAATGACAACGCTACCATCCATGAGAGTAAAAAAAATCTCGACAAATGAAAACCTTCCGTAATGAAAAGCCTACCATCCAATCGAATAACAAAAAACTCAACAATAACCATGTTCCATAATGACAAGGCTACCATCCATTGGAGTAACAAAAATCTCGACAACAGACTACCTTACATAATGACAAGGATACAATCCATTGGAGTAAAAAAATATTGACAATAGACTACCTTCAATAATGACAAGGTTACCATCCATTAGAATAACAAAAATCTTGACAATAGACTACCTTCCATAACGACAAGGCTACCTTCCAATGGAATAAGTACAATCTCGACAACAGAATACCTTCCATAAGGACAAGGCTACCATCCGTGAGAGTAACAAAAATCTCGACAAATGAAAACCTTCGTTATGACAAGGCTACCATCTAATCGAATAAGAAAAATCTCGACAATAGACCATGTTCCATAATGACAAGGCTACCATCCATTGGGGAACAAAGATATAGACAACAAACTACCTTCCATAATGACAACGCTACCATCAATGAGAGTAACAAAAATCTCGACAAATGACAACCTTCCATAATGACAAGGTTACCAACCAATCGAATAACAAAAATCTCAACAATAGACCATGTTCCATAATGACAAGGCTACCATCCATTGGAGTAACAAAAATCTCGACATAAAACTACCTTCCATAATGACAAGGCTACCATTCATTAGAGTAACAAAAATATCGACAACAAACTACCTTCCATAAAGACAAGGCTACCATCCATTGGAGTAACAAAAATATCGACAAAGATTACCTTCCATAAAGACAAGGCTACAATCCCTTGGAGTAATAAAAATCTCGAAAACAAACTACCTTCCATAATGACAAGGCTACCATCCATTGAGGAACAAAGATATCGACAACAAACTACCTTCCATAATGACAACGCTACCATCCATGAGAGTAAAAAAAATCTCGACAAATGAAAACCTTCCGTAATGAAAAGCCTACCATCCAATCGAATAACAAAAAACTCAACAATAACCATGTTCCATAATGACAAGGCTACCATCCATTGGAGTAACAAAAATCTCGACAACAGACTACCTTACATAATGACAAGGATACAATCCATTGGAGTAAAAAAATATTGACAATAGACTACCTTCAATAATGACAAGGTTACCATCCATTAGAATAACAAAAATCTTGACAATAGACTACCTTCCATAATGACAAGGCTACCATCCAATCGAATCAGAAAAATCTCGACAATAGACCATGTTCCATAATGACAAGGCTACCATCCATTGGGGAACAAAGATATAGACAACAAACTACCTTCCATAATGACAACGCTACCATCAATGAGAGTAACAAAAATCTCGACAAATGACAACATTCCATATTGACAAGGTTACCATCCAATCGAATAACAAAAATCTCAATAATAGACCATGTTCCATAATGACAAGGCTACCATCCAATGGAATAACAACAATCTTGACAACAGACTACCTTCCATAATTACAACCCTACCATCCATTAGAGTAACAAAAATCTCTACAAAAGACTACCTTCCATAATGACAAGGCTACCATCCATTAGAGTAACAAAAATATCGACAGCAGACTACCTTCCATAATGAAAATGCTACCATCCATTGGAGTAACAAAAATATCGACAACAGACTACCTTCCATAATGACAAGGCTACCATTCATTGGAGTAACAAAAATATCGACAACAAACTACCATCCATAAAGACAAGGCTACCATCCATTGGAGTAACAAAAATATCGACAAAGACTACCTTCCATAAAGACAAGGCTACCATCCCTTGGAGTAACAAAAATCTCGACAACAAACTACCTTCCATAATGACAAGGCTACCATCCATTGAGGAACAAAGATATCGACAACAAACTACCTTCCATAATGAAAACGCTACCATCCATGAGAGTAAAAAAATTCTCGACAAATGAAAACCTTCCGTAATGAAAAGGCTACCATCCAATCGAATAAGAAAAATCTCGACAATAGACCACGTTCCATAATGACAAGGCTACCATCCATTGAGGAAAAAAGATATCGACAACAAACTACCTTCCATAATGAAAACGCTACCATCCATGAGAGTAACAAAAATCTCGACAAATGACAACCTTCCATAATGACAAGGCTACCATCCAATCGAATAAAAAAAATCTCGACAATAGAACACGTTCCATAATGACAAGGCTACCATTCATTGGAGTAACAAAAATCTCGACAACAGACTACCTTCCATAATGACAAGGCTACCATTCATTGGAGTAACAAAAATATCGACAACAAACTACCATCCATAAAGACAAGGCTACCATCCATTGGAGTAAAAAAAATATCGACAAAGACTACCTTCCATAAAGACAAGGCTACCATCCCTTGGAGTAACAAAAATCTCGACAAGAGACTACCTTCCATAATGACAAGGATACAATCCATTGGAGTAACAAAAATATCGACAACAGACTACCTTCCATAATGAGGCTACCATCCATTGAGGAACAAAGATATCAACAACAAACTACCTTCCATAATGACAATGCTTCCATCCATGAGAGTAACAAAAATCTCGAAAAATGACAACCTTCAATAAAGACAACGCTACCATCCAATCGAATAACAAAAATCTCGACAATAGACCGCGTTCCATAATGATAAGGCTACCATCCATTGGAGTAACAAAAATCTCGACAACAGACTACCTTCCATAATGACAAGGCTACCATCCATTGGAGTAACAAAAATATCGACAAAGACTACCTTCCATAAAGACAAGGCTACCATCCCTTGGAGTAACAAAAATCTCGACAACAGACTACCTTCCATAATGATGAGGATACAATCCATTGGAGTAAAAAAAATATAGACAATAGACTACCTTCAATAATGACAAGGTTACCATCCATTAGAATAACAAAAATCTTGACAATAGACTACCTTCCATAATGACAAGGCTACCATCCAATGGAATAACAATAATCTCGACAACAGACTACCTTTCATAATGACAAGGCTACCATCCATGAGAGTAACACAAATCACGACAAATGAAAACCTTCCGTAATGACAAGGCTACCATCCAATTGAATAAGAAAAATCTCGACAATAGACCACGTTCCATAATGACAAGGCTACCATCCATTGAGGAACAAAGATATCGACAACAAACTACCTTCCATAATGACAACGATACCATCCATGAGAGTAACAAAAATCTTGACAAATGACAACCTTCCATAATGTAAAGGCTACCATCCAATCGAATAACAAAAATCTCGACAATAGACCACGTTCCATAATGACAAGGCTACCATCCATTGGAGTAACAAAAATATCGACAACAGACTACCTTACAAAATGACAAAGCTACCATCCATTGGAGTAACAAAAATATCGAAAACAAACTACCTTCCATAAAGACAAGGCTACCAACCATTGGAGTAACAAAAATATCGAAAAATACTACCTTCCATAAATACAAGGCTACCATCCCTTGGAGTAACAAAAATCACGACAACGGACTACCTTCCATAATGACAAGGATACAATCCATTGGAGTAAAAAAATATCGACAATAGACTACCTTCAATAATGACAAGGTTACCATCCATTAGAATAACATAAATATTGACAATAGACTACCTTCCATAATGACAAGGTTACCTTCCAATGGAATAAGTACAATCTCGACAACAGAATACCTTCCATAATGACAAGGCTACCATCTGTGAGAGTAACAAAAATCTCGACAAATGAAAACCTTCATTATGACAAGGCTACCATCCAATCTAATAAGATAAATCTCGACAATAGACCATGTTCCATAATGAAAAGGCTACCATCCATTGAGGAACAAAGATATCGATAACAAACTACCTTCCATAATGACAACGCTACCATCCATGAGAGTAACAAAAATCTCGACAAATGACAACCTTCCATAATGACAAGGCTACCATCCAATCGTATAACAAAAATCTCGACAATAGACCAAGTTCCATAATGACAAGGCTACCATCCATTGGAGTAACAAAAATCTCGACAACAAACTACCTACCATAAAGATAAGGCTACCATCCATTGGAGTAAAAAAAAATCGACAAAGACTACTTTCCATAAAGACAAGGCTACCATCCATTGGAGTAACAAAAATCTCGATAATAGACCACGTTCCATAATGACAAGGCTACCATTCATTGGAGTAACAAAAATCTCGACAACAGACTACCTTCCATAATGACGAGGCTACCATCCATTGGAGTAACAAAAATATCGATAACAAACTACCTTCCATAAAGACAAGGCTACCATCCATTGGAGGAACAAAGATATCGACAAAGACTACCTTCCATAAAGACAAGGCTACCATCCCTTGGAGTAACAAAAATCTCGACAACATAATGACAAGGATACAATCCATTGGAGTAAAAAAAATATCGACAACATACTACCTTCCATAATGACAAGGCTACCATCCATTGAGGAACAAAGATATCAACAACAAACTACATTCCAGAATGACCATGCTACCATCCATGAGAGTAACAAAAATATCCACAAATGACAACCTTCCATAATGACAAGGCTACCATCCAATCGAATAAAAAAATCTCGACAACAGACTACCTTCCATAATGACAAGGATACAATCCATTGGAGTAACAAAAATATCGACAATAGACTACCTTCCATAATGACAAGGTTACCATCCATTGGAGTAATAAAAATATCGACAATAAACTACCTTCCATAATGACAAGGCTACCATCCAATGGAATAACAACAATCTCGACAACAGACTACCTTCCATAATTACAAGGCTACCATCCATTGGAGTAACAATAATCTCTACAATAGACTACCTTCCATAATGACAAGGCTACCATCCATTGAGGAACAAAGAAATCGACAACAAACTACCTTCCATAATGATAACGCTACCATCCATGAGAGTAACAAAAATCTCGACAAATGAAAACCTTCTGTAATGACAAGGCTACCATCCAATCTAATAAGAAAAATCTCGACAATAGACCATGTTCCATAATGACAAGGCTACCATCCATTGAGAAACAAAGATATAGACAACAAACTACCTTCCATAATGACAACGCTACCATCCATGAGAGTAACAAAAATCTCGACAAATGACAACCTTCCATAATGACAAGGTTACCAACCAATCGAATAACAAAAATCTCGACAATAGACCATGTTCCATAATGACAAGGCTACCATCCATTGGAGTAACAAAAATCTCGACAACAGACTACCTTCCATAATGACAAGGCTACCATTCATTGGAGTAACAAAAATATAAACAACAAACTACCTTCCATAAAGACAAGGCTACTATCCATTGGAGTAACAAAAATATCGACAAAGACTACCTTCCATAAAGACAAGGCTACCATCCCTTGGAGTAACAAAAATCTCGACAACAAACTACCTTCCATAATGACAAGGCTACCATCCATTGAGGAACAAAGATATCGACAACAAACTACCTTCCATAATGACAACGCTACCATCCATGAGAGTAAAAAAAATATCGACAAATGAAAACCTTCCGTAATGAAAAGGCTACCATCCAATCGAATAAGAAAAATCTCGATAATAGACCACGTTCCATAATGACAAGGCTACCATCCATTGAGGAACAAAGATATCGACAACAAACTACCTTCCATAATGAAAACGCTACCATCCATGAGAGTAACAAAAATCTCGACAAATGACAACCTTCCATAATGACAAGGCTACCATCCAATCGAATAACAAAAATCTCGACAATAGACCACGTTCCATAATGACAAGGCTACCATTCATCAGAGTAACAAAAATCTCGACAACAAACTACCTTCCATAATGAAAAGGCTACCATTCATTTGAGTAACAATAATATCGTCAACAAACTACCTTCCATAAAGACAAGGCTACCATCCATTGCAGTAAATAAAATATCGACAATAGACTACCTTCCATAATGACAAGGTTACCATCCATTAGAATAACAAAAATCTCGACAATAGACTACCTTCCATAATGACAAGGCTATTATCCAATGGAATAACAACAATCTCGACAAAACACTACCTTCCATAAAGATAAGGCTACCATCCATTGGATTTACAAAAATCTCGACAATAAACCATGTTCCATAAAGATAAGGCTATAATCCATTGGAGTAACAAAAATATCGACAACAGACTACCTTCCATAATGATAAGGCTACCATCCATTGAGGAACAAAGATATCGACAACAAACTACCTTCCATAATGACAACGCTACCATCCATGAGAGTAACAAAAATCTCGATAAATGACAACCTTCAATAATGACAAGGCTACCATCCAATCGAATAACAAAAATCTCGACAATAGACCATGTTCCATAATGACAAGGCTACCATCCATTGGAGTAACAAAAATCTCGACAACAGACTACCTTCCATAATGACAAGGCTACCATCCATTGGAGTAACAAAAATATCGAAAACAAACTACCTTCCATAAAGACAAGGCTACCATCCATTGGAGTAACAAAATTATCGAAAAAGACTACCTTCCATAAAGACAAGGCTACCATCCCTTGGAGTAACAAAAATCACGACAACAGAGTACCTTCCATAATGACAAGGATACAATCCATTGGAGTAAAAAAATATCGACAATAGACTACCTTCAATAATGACAAGGTTACCATCCATTAGAATAACAAAAATCTTGACAATAGACTACCTTCCATAACGACAAGGCTACCTTCCAATGGAATAAGTACAATCTCGACAACAGAATACCTTCCATAAGGACAAGGCTACCATCCGTGAGAGTAACAAAAATCTCGACAAATGAAAACCTTCGTTATGACAAGGCTACCATCTAATCGAATAAGAAAAATCTCGACAATAGACCATGTTCCATAATGACAAGGCTACCATCCATTGGGGAACAAAGATATAGACAACAAACTACCTTCCATAATGACAACGCTACCATCAATGAGAGTAACAAAAATCTCGACAAATGACAACCTTCCATAATGACAAGGTTACCAACCAATCGAATAACAAAAATCTCAACAATAGACCATGTTCCATAATGACAAGGCTACCATCCATTGGAGTAACAAAAATCTCGACATAAAACTACCTTCCATAATGACAAGGCTACCATTCATTAGAGTAACAAAAATATCGACAACAAACTACCTTCCATAAAGACAAGGCTACCATCCATTGGAGTAACAAAAATATCGACAAAGATTACCTTCCATAAAGACAAGGCTACAATCCCTTGGAGTAATAAAAATCTCGAAAACAAACTACCTTCCATAATGACAAGGCTACCATCCATTGAGGAACAAAGATATCGACAACAAACTACCTTCCATAATGACAACGCTACCATCCATGAGAGTAAAAAAAATCTCGACAAATGAAAACCTTCCGTAATGAAAAGCCTACCATCCAATCGAATAACAAAAAACTCAACAATAACCATGTTCCATAATGACAAGGCTACCATCCATTGGAGTAACAAAAATCTCGACAACAGACTACCTTACATAATGACAAGGATACAATCCATTGGAGTAAAAAAATATCGACAATAGACTACCTTCAATAATGACAAGGTTACCATCCATTAGAATAACAAAAATCTTGACAATAGACTACCTTCCATAACGACAAGGCTACCTTCCAATGGAATAAGTACAATCTCGACAACAGAATACCTTCCATAAGGACAAGGCTACCATCCGTGTGAGTAACAAAAATCTCGACAAATGAAAACCTTCGTTATGACAAGGCTACCATCTAATCGAATAAGAAAAATCTCGACAATAGACCATGTTCCATAATGACAAGGCTACCATCCATTGGGGAACAAAGATATAGACAACAAACTACCTTCCATAATGACAACGCTACCATCAATGAGAGTAACAAAAATCTCGACAAATGACAACCTTCCATAATGACAAGGTTACCAACCAATCGAATAACAAAAATCTCAACAATAGACCATGTTCCATAATGACAAGGCTACCATCCATTGGAGTAACAAAAATCTCGACATAAAACTACCTTCCATAATGACAAGGCTACCATTCATTAGAGTAACAAAAATATCGACAACAAACTACCTTCCATAAAGACAAGGCTACCATCCATTGGAGTAACAAAAATATCGACAAAGATTACCTTCCATAAAGACAAGGCTACAATCCCTTGGAGTAATAAAAATCTCGAAAACAAACTACCTTCCATAATGACAAGGCTACCATCCATTGAGGAACAAAGATATCGACAACAAACTACCTTCCATAATGACAACGCTACCATCCATGAGAGTAAAAAAAATCTCGACAAATGAAAACCTTCCGTAATGAAAAGCCTACCATCCAATCGAATAACAAAAAACTCAACAATAACCATGTTCCATAATGACAAGGCTACCATCCATTGGAGTAACAAAAATCTCGACAACAGACTACCTTACATAATGACAAGGATACAATCCATTGGAGTAAAAAAATATTGACAATAGACTACCTTCAATAATGACAAGGTTACCATCCATTAGAATAACAAAAATCTTGACAATAGACTACCTTCCATAATGACAAGGCTACCATCCAATCGAATCAGAAAAATCTCGACAATAGACCATGTTCCATAATGACAAGGCTACCATCCATTGGGGAACAAAGATATAGACAACAAACTACCTTCCATAATGACAACGCTACCATCAATGAGAGTAACAAAAATCTCGACAAATGACAACATTCCATATTGACAAGGTTACCATCCAATCGAATAACAAAAATCTCAATAATAGACCATGTTCCATAATGACAAGGCTACCATCCAATGGAATAACAACAATCTTGACAACAGACTACCTTCCATAATTACAACCCTACCATCCATTAGAGTAACAAAAATCTCTACAAAAGACTACCTTCCATAATGACAAGGCTACCATCCATTAGAGTAACAAAAATATCGACAGCAGACTACCTTCCATAATGAAAATGCTACCATCCATTGGAGTAACAAAAATATCGACAACAGACTACCTTCCATAATGACAAGGCTACCATTCATTGGAGTAACAAAAATATCGACAACAAACTACCATCCATAAAGACAAGGCTACCATCCATTGGAGTAACAAAAATATCGACAAAGACTACCTTCCATAAAGACAAGGCTACCATCCCTTGGAGTAACAAAAATCTCGACAACAAACTACCTTCCATAATGACAAGGCTACCATCCATTGAGGAACAAAGATATCGACAACAAACTACCTTCCATAATGAAAACGCTACCATCCATGAGAGTAAAAAAATTCTCGACAAATGAAAACCTTCCGTAATGAAAAGGCTACCATCCAATCGAATAAGAAAAATCTCGACAATAGACCACGTTCCATAATGACAAGGCTACCATCCATTGAGGAAAAAAGATATCGACAACAAACTACCTTCCATAATGAAAACGCTACCATCCATGAGAGTAACAAAAATCTCGACAAATGACAACCTTCCATAATGACAAGGCTACCATCCAATCGAATAAAAAAAATCTCGACAATAGAACACGTTCCATAATGACAAGGCTACCATTCATAGGAGTAACAAAAATCTCGACAACAGACTACCTTCCATAATGACAAGGCTACCATTCATTGGAGTAACAAAAATATCGACAACAAACTACCATCCATAAAGACAAGGCTACCATCCATTGGAGTAAAAAAAATATCGACAAAGACTACCTTCCATAAAGACAAGGCTACCATCCCTTGGAGTAACAAAAATCTCGACAAGAGACTACCTTCCATAATGACAAGGATACAATCCATTGGAGTAACAAAAATATCGACAACAGACTACCTTCCATAATGAGGCTACCATCCATTGAGGAACAAAGATATCAACAACAAACTACCTTCCATAATGACAATGCTTCCATCCATGAGAGTAACAAAAATCTCGAAAAATGACAACCTTCAATAAAGACAACGCTACCATCCAATCGAATAACAAAAATCTCGACAATAGACCGCGTTCCATAATGATAAGGCTACCATCCATTGGAGTAACAAAAATCTCGACAACAGACTACCTTCCATAATGACAAGGCTACCATCCATTGGAGTAACAAAAATATCGACAAAGACTACCTTCCATAAAGACAAGGCTACCATCCCTTGGAGTAACAAAAATCTCGACAACAGACTACCTTCCATAATGATGAGGATACAATCCATTGGAGTAAAAAAAATATAGACAATAGACTACCTTCAATAATGACAAGGTTACCATCCATTAGAATAACAAAAATCTTGACAATAGACTACCTTCCATAATGACAAGGCTACCATCCAATGGAATAACAATAATCTCGACAACAGACTACCTTTCATAATGACAAGGCTACCATCCATGAGAGTAACACAAATCACGACAAATGAAAACCTTCCGTAATGACAAGGCTACCATCCAATTGAATAAGAAAAATCTCGACAATAGACCACGTTCCATAATGACAAGGCTACCATCCATTGAGGAACAAAGATATCGACAACAAACTACCTTCCATAATGACAACGATACCATCCATGAGAGTAACAAAAATCTTGACAAATGACAACCTTCCATAATGTAAAGGCTACCATCCAATCGAATAACAAAAATCTCGACAATAGACCACGTTCCATAATGACAAGGCTACCATCCATTGGAGTAACAAAAATATCGACAACAGACTACCTTACAAAATGACAAAGCTACCATCCATTGGAGTAACAAAAATATCGAAAACAAACTACCTTCCATAAAGACAAGGCTACCAACCATTGGAGTAACAAAAATATCGAAAAATACTACCTTCCATAAATACAAGGCTACCATCCCTTGGAGTAACAAAAATCACGACAACGGACTACCTTCCATAATGACAAGGATACAATCCATTGGAGTAAAAAAATATCGACAATAGACTACCTTCAATAATGACAAGGTTACCATCCATTAGAATAACATAAATATTGACAATAGACTACCTTCCATAATGACAAGGCTACCTTCCAATGGAATAAGTACAATCTCGACAACAGAATACCTTCCATAATGACAAGGCTACCATCTGTGAGAGTAACAAAAATCTCGACAAATGAAAACCTTCATTATGACAAGGCTACCATCCAATCTAATAAGATAAATCTCGACAATAGACCATGTTCCATAATGAAAAGGCTACCATCCATTGAGGAACAAAGATATCGATAACAAACTACCTTCCATAATGACAACGCTACCATCCATGAGAGTAACAAAAATCTCGACAAATGACAACCTTCCATAATGACAAGGCTACCATCCAATCGTATAACAAAAATCTCGACAATAGACCAAGTTCCATAATGACAAGGCTACCATCCATTGGAGTAACAAAAATCTCGACAACAAACTACCTACCATAAAGATAAGGCTACCATCCATTGGAGTAAAAAAAAATCGACAAAGACTACTTTCCATAAAGACAAGGCTACCATCCCTTGGAGTAACAAAAATCTGGACAACAGACTACCTTCCGTAATTACAAGGATACAATACATTGGAGTAAAAAAAATATCGACAATAGACTCCCTTCCATAATGACAAGGTTACCATCCATTAGATTAACAAAAATCATGACAATAGACTACCTTCCATAATGACAAGGCTACCATCCAATGGAATAACAACAATCTCGACAAAAGACTACCTTCCATAATGACAAGGCTACCATCCATTGGAGTAACAAAAGTATCGACCACAAACTACCTTCCTTAAAGACAAGGTTACCATCCATTGGAGTAACAAAAATATCGACAAAGACTACCTTCCATAAAGACAAGGCTACCATCCCTTGGAGTAACAAAAATCTCGACAACAGACTACCTTCCATAATGACAAGGATACAATCCATTGGAGTAAAAAAATATCGACAACAGACTACCTTCCATAATGACAAGGTTACCATCCATTGGAATAACAAAAATTTCGACAATAATATACCTTCCATAATGACAAGGCTACCATCCAATGGAATAACAACAATCTCGACAACAGACTACCTTCCATAATTACAAGGCTACTATCCATTAGAGTAACAACAATCTCTATAATAAACTACCTTCCATATTGACAAGGTTACCATCCATTAGAATAACAAAAATCTCGACAATAGACTACTTTCCATAATGACAAGGCTACAATACAATGGAATAACAACAATCTCGACAACAGACTACCTCCCATAATGACAAGGCTACCATCCATTGGAGTAACACAAATATCGACAACAAACTACCTCCATAAAGACAAGGCTACCATCCATTGGAGTAACAAAAATATCGACAAAGACTACCTTCCATAAAGACAAGGCTACAATCCCTTGGAGTAACAAAAATCTCGACAACAGACTACCTTCCATTATGACAAGGATACAATCCATTGGAGTAAAAAAATATCGACAATAGACTACCTTCAATAATGACAAGGTTACCATCCATTAGAATAACATAAATATTGTCAATAGACTACCTTCCATAATGACAAGGCTACCTTCCAATGGAATAAGTACAATCTCGACAACAGAATACCTTCCATAATGACAAGGCTACCATCTGTGAGAGTAACAAAAATCTCGACAAATGAAAACCTTCATTATGACAAGGCTACCATCCAATCGAATAAGGAAAATCTCGACAATAGACCATGTTCCATAATGAAAAGGCTACCATCCATTGAGGAACAAAGATATCGATAACAAACTACCTTCCATAATGACAACGCTACCATCCATGAGAGTAACAAAAATCTCGACAAATGACAACCTTCCATAATGACAAGGCTACCATCTAATCGTATAACAAAAATCTCGACAATAGACCAAGTTCCATAATGACAAGGCTACCATCCATTGGAGTAACAAAAATCTCGACAACAAACTACCTACCATAAAGATTAGGCTACCATCCATTGGAGTAAAAAAAATCGACAAAGACTACTTTCCATAAAGTCAAGGCTACCATCCCTTGGAGTAACAAAAATCTTGACAACAGACTACCTTCCATAATTACAAGGATACAATACATTGGAGTAAAAAAAATATCGACAATAGACTCCCTTCCATAATGAAAAGGTTACCATCCATTAGATTAACAAAAATCATGACAATAGACTACCTTCCATAATGACAAGGCTACCATCCAATGGAATAACAACAATCTCGACAAAAGACTACCTTCCATAATGACAAGGCTACCATCAATTGGAGTAACAAAAATATCGACCACAAACTACCTTCCATAAAGACAAGGTTACCATCCATTGGAGTAATAAAAATATCGACAAAGACTACCTTCCATAAAGACAAGGCTACCATCCCTTGGAGTAACAAAAATCTCGACAACAGACTACCTTCCATAATGACAAGGATACAATCCATTGGAGTAAAAAATATCGACAACAGACTACCTTCCATAATGACAAGGTTAACATCCATTGGAATAACAAAAATATCGACAATAATATACCTTCCATAATGACAAGGCTACCATCCAATGGAATAACAACAATCTCGACAACAGACTACCTTCCATAATTACAAGGCTACTATCCATTAGAGTAACAACAATCTCTATAATAAACTACCTTACATATTGACAAGGTTACCATCCATTAGAATAACAAAAATCTCGACAATAGACTACTTTCCATAATGACAAGGCTACAATACAATGGAATAACAACAATCTCGACAACAGACTACCTCCCATAATGACAAGGCTACCATCCATTGGAGTAACAAAAATATCGACAACAAACTACCTCCATAAAGACAAGGCTACCATCCATTGGAGTAACAAAAATATCGACAAAGACTACCTTCCTTAAAGACAAGGCTACAATCCCTTGGAGTAACAAAAATCTCGACAACAGACTACCTTCCATTATGACAAGGATACAATCCATTTGAGTAAAAAAAATATCGACAATAAACTACCATCTAATGGAATAACAACGATCTCGACAACAGACTACCTTCCATAATTACAAGGCTACCATCCATTGGAGTAACAACAATCTCTATAATAGACTACCTTCCATAATAACAAGGCTACCATCCCTTGGAGTAACAAAAATCTCGACAACAGACTACCTTCCATAATGACAAGGATACAATCCAATGGAGTAAAAAAATATCGACATTAGACTACCTTCCATAATGACAAGGTTACCATCCATTGGAATAACAAAAATCTCGACAGTAAACTACCTTCCATAATGACAAGGCTAGCATCCAATGGAATAACAACTATCTTGACAACAGACTACCTTCCATAATTACAACCCTACCATCCATTAGATTAACAAAAATCTCTACAAAAGACTACCTTCCATAATGACAAGGCTACCATCCATTAGAGTAACAAAAATATCGACAACAGACTACCTTCCATAATGACAATGCTACCATCCATTGGAGTAACAAAAATATCGACAACAGACTACCTTCCATAATGACAAGGCTATCATTCATTGGAGTAACAAAAATATCGACAACAGACTACCATCCATAAAGACAAGGCTACCATCCATTGGAGTAACAAAAATATCGACAAAGACTACCTTCCATAAAGACAAGGCTACCATCCCTTGGAGTAACAAAAATCTCGACAACAAACTACCTTCCATAATGACAAGGCTACCATCCATTGAGGAACAAAGATATCGACAACAAACTACCTTCCATAATGACAACGCTACCATCCATGAGAGTGAAACAAATATCGACAAATGAAAACCTTCCGTAATGAAAAGGCTACCATCCAATCGAATAAGAAAAATCTCGACAATAGACCATGTTCCATAATGACAAGGCTACCATCCATTGAGGAACAAAGATATCGACACCAAACTACCTTCCATAATGAAAACGCTACCATCCATGAGAGTAACAAAAATCTCGACAAATGACAACCTTCCATAATGACAAGGCTATCATCCAATCGAATAAAAAAAATCTCGACAATAGAACACGTTCCATAATGACAAGGCTACCATTCATTGGAGTAACAAAAATCTCGACAACAGACTACCTTCCATAATGACAAGGCTACCATTCATTGGAGTAACAATAATATCGACAACAAACTACCTTTCATAAAGACAAGGCTACCATCCATTGGAGTAACGAAAATATCGACAAAGACTACCTTCCATAAAGACAAGGCTACCATCCCTTGGAGTAACAAAAATATCGACAACAGACTACCTTCCATAATGACAAGGATACAATCCATTGGAGTAAATAAAATATCGACAATAGACTACCTTCCATAATGACAAGGTTACCATCCATTAGAATAACAAAAATCTCGATAATAGACTACCTTCCATAATGACAAGGCTATTATCCAATGGAATAACACCAATCTCGACAAAACACTACCTTCCATAATGACAAGGCTACCATGCCTTGGAGTAACAAAAATATCAACAACAAACTACCTTCCATAAAGACAAGGCTACCATCCATTGGAGTAAAAAAAATATCGACAAAGACTACCTTCCATAAAGACAAGGCTACCATCCCTTGGAGTAACAAAAATCTCGACAAGAGAGTACCTTCCATAATGACAAGGATACAATCCATTGGAGTAACAAAAATATCGACAACAGACTACCTTCCATAATTATAAGGCTACCATCCATTGAGGAACAAAGATATCAATAACAAACTACCTTCCATAATGACAACGCTACCATCCATGAGAGTAACAAAAAACTCGACAAATGACAACCTTCAATAATGACAAGGCTACCATCCAATCGAATAACAAAAATCTAGACAATAGACCATGTTACATAATGATAAGGCTACCATCCATTGGAGTAACAAAAATCTCGACAACAGACTACCTTCCATAAAGACAAGGCTACCATCCCTTGGAGTAACAAAAATCTCGACAACAGACTACCTTCCATAATGATAAGGATACAATCCATTAGAGTAAAAAAAATATAGACAATAGACTACCTTCAATAATGACAAGGTTACCATCCATTAGAATAATAAAAATCTTGACAATAGACTACCTTTCATAATGACAAGGCTACCATCCAATGGAATAACAACAATCTCGACAACAGACTACCTTTCATAATGACAAGGCTACCATCCATGAGAGTAACAAAAATCTCGACAAATGAAAACCTTCCGTAATAAAAAGGCTACCATCCAATCGAATAAGAAAAATCTCGACAATAGACCACGTTCCATAATGACAAGGCTACCATCCATTGAGGAACAAAGATATCGACAACAAACTACCTTCCATAATGACAACGATACCATCCATGAGAGTAACAAAAATCTTGACAAATGACAACCTTCCATAATGACAAGTTTACCATCCAATCGAATAACAAAAATCTCGACAATAGACCACGTTCCATAATGACAAGGCTACCATCCATTGGAATAACAAAAATCTCGACAACAAACTATACATAATGACAAGGCTACCATCCATTGGAGTAACAAAAATATCGAAAACAAACTACCTTCCATAAAGACAAGGCTACCATCCATTGGAGTAACAATAAATATCGAAAAAGACTACCTTCCATAAATACAAGGCTACCATCCCTTGGAGTAAGAAAAATCACGACAACAGACTACCTTCCATAATGACAAGGATACAATCCATTGGAGTAAAAAAATATCGACAATAGACTACCTTCAATAATGACAAGGCTACCTTCCAATGGAATAAGTACAATCTCGACAACAGAATACCTTCCATAATGACAAGGCTACCATCCGTAAGAGTAACAAAAATCTCGACAAATGAAAACCTTCGTTATGACCAGGCTACCATCCAATCGAATAAGAAAAATATCGACAATAGACCATGTTCCATAATGAAAAGGCTACCATCCAGTGAGGAACAAAGATATCGACAACAAACTACCTTCCATAATGACAACGCTACCATCCATGAGAGTAACAAAAATCTTGACAAATGACAACCTTCCATAATGACAAGGCTACCATCCAATCGAATAACAAAAATCTCGACAATAGACCAAGTTCCATAATGACAAGGCTACCATCCATTGGAGTAACAAAAATCTCGACAACAAACTACCTACCATAAAGATAAGGCTACCATCCATTGGAGTAAAAAAAATATCGACAAAGACTACCTTCCATAAAGACAAGGCTACCATCCCTTGGAGTAACAAAAATCTGGACAACAGACTACCTTCCATAATTACAAGGATACAATACATTGGAGTAAAAAAAATATCGACAATAGACTCCCTTAAATAATGACAAGGTTACCATCAATTAGATTAACAAAAATCATGACAATAGACTACCTTCCATAATGACAAGGCTACCATCCAATGGAATAACAACAATCTCGACAAAAGACTACCTTCCATAATGACAAGGCTACCATCCATTGGAGTAACAAAAATATCGACCACAAACTACCTTCCATAAAGACAAGGCTACCATCCATTGGAGTAACAAAAATATCGATAAAGACTACCTTCCATAAAGACAAGGCTACCATCCCTTGGAGTAACAAAAATCTCGACAACAGACTACCTTCCATAATGACAAGCATACAATCCATTGGAGTAAAAAAATATCGACAACAGACTACCTTCCATAATGACAAGGTTACCATCCATTGGAATAAGAAAAATCTCGACAATAATATACCATCCATAATGACAAGGCTACCATCCAATGGAATAACAACAATCTCGACAACAGACTACCTTCCATATTGACAAGGTTACCATCCATTAGAATAACAAAAATCTCGACAATAGACTACCTTCCATAATGACAAGGCTACAATATAATGGAATAACAACAATCTCGACAATAGACTACCTCCCATAATGACAAGGCTACCATCCATTGGAGTAACAAAAATATCGACAACAAACTACCTCCATAAAGACAAGGCTACCATCCATTGGAGTAACAAAAATATCGACAAAGACTACCTTCCATAAAGACAAGGCTACAATCCCTTGGAGTAACAAAAATCTCGACAACAGACTACCTTCCATAATGACAAGGATACAATCCATTTGAGTAAAAAAAAATCGACAACACACTACCTTCCATAATGACAAGGTTACCATCCATTGGAATAACAAAAATCTCGACAATAAACTACCATCTAATGGAATAACAACGATCTCGACAACAGACTACCTTCCATAATTACAAGGCTACCATCCATTGGAGTAACAACAATCTCTACAATAGACTACCTTCCATAATGACAAGGTTACCATCCATTGGAATAATAAAAATCTCGACAATAAACTACCTTCCATAATGACAAGGCTAGCATACAATGGAATAACAACAATCTTGACAAGAGACTACCTTCCATAATTACAAGCCTACCATCCATTAGAGTAACAAAAATCTCTACAAAAGGCTACCTTCCATAATGACAAGGCTACCATCCATTAGAGTAACAAAAATCTCGACAACAGACTACCTTCCATAATGAGAAGGCTACCATCCATTGAGGAACATAGATATCGACAACAGACTACCTTCCATAATGACAAGGCTACCATCCATTGGAGTAACAAAAATCTCTACAAAAGACTACCTTCGATAATGACATGGCTACCATCCTTTAGAGTAACAAAAATAACGACGACTGATCACCTTCCACAATGACAAGGCTACCATCCATTGGAGTAACAAAAATCTAGACAATAGACCATGTTCCATAAATATAAGGCTACCATCCATTGGAGTAACAAAAATATCGACAGCAGACTACCTTCCATAATGATAAGGCTACCATCCATTGAGGAACAAAGATATCGACAACAAACTACCTTCCATATTGACAACGCTACCATCCATGAGAGTAACAAAAATCTCGACAAATGACATCCTTCTATAATGACAAGGCTACCATCCATTGGAGTAACAAAAATCTCAACAACATACTACCTTCCATAATGACAAGGCTACCATCCATTGGAGTAACAAAAATATCGTCAACAAACTACCTTCCATAAAGACAAGGCTACCATCCATTGGAGTAACAAAAATATCGACAAAGACTACCTTCCATAAAGACAAGGCTACCATCCCTTGGAGTAACAAAAATCTCGACAACATACTACCTTCCATAATGACAAGGATACAATCCATTGGAGTAAAAAAAATATAGAAAATAGACTACCTTCAATAATGACAAGGTTACCATCCATTAGAATAACAAAAATCTTGACAATAGACTACCTTCCATAATGACAAGGCTACCATCCAATGGAAAACAAATATCTCGACAACAGACTACCTTCCATAATGACAAGGCTACCATCCATGAGAGTAACAAAAATATCGACAAATGAAAACCTTCTGTAATGACAAGGCTACCATCCAATCGAATAAGAAAAATCTCGACAATAGACCATGTTCCATAATGACAAGGCTACCATCCATTGAGGAACAAAGATATCGACAACAAACTACCTTCCATAATGACAATGCTACCATCCCTGAGAGTATCAAAAATCTCGACAAATGACAACCTTCTGTAATGACAAGGCTACCATCCAATCGAATAACAAAAATCTCGACAATAGACCACGTTCCATAATGACAAGGCTACCATCCATTGGAGTAACAAAAATCTCGACAATAGACTACCTTACATAATGACAAGGCTACCATCCATTGGAGTAACAAAAATATCGAAAACAAACTACCTTCCATAAAGACAAGGCTACCATCCATTGGAGTGACAAAAATATCGAAAAAGACTACCTTCCATACAGACAAGGCTACCATCCCTTGGAGTAACAAAAATCACGACAACAAACTACCTTCCATAATGACAAGGATACAATCCATTGGAGTAAAAAAAATATCGACAATAGACCACATTCAATAATGACAAGGTTACCATCCATTAGAATAACAAAAATCTTGACAATAGACTACCTTCCATAATGACAAGGCTACCATCCAATGGAATAACAACAATCTCGACAACAGAATACCTTCCATAATGACAAGGCTACCATCCGTGAGAGTAACAAAAATCTCGACAAATGAAAACCTTCTGTAATGACAAGGCTACCATCCAATCGAATAAGAAAAATATCGACAATAGACCATGTTCCATAATGACAAGGCTACCATCCATTGAGGAACAAAGATATCGACAACAAACTACCTTCCATAATGACAATGCTACCATCCCTGAGAGTATCAAAAATCTCGACAAATGACAACCTTCTGTAATGACAAGGCTACCATCCAATCGAATAACAAAAATCTCGACAATAGACCACGTTCCATAATGACAAGGCTACCATCCATTGGAGTAACAAAAATCTCGACAATAGACTACCTTACATAATGACAAGGCTACCATCCATTGGAGTAACAAAAATATCGAAAACAAACTACCTTCCATAAAGACAAGGCTACCATCCATTGGAGTAACAAAAATATCGAAAAAGACTACCTTCCATACAGACAAGGCTACCATCCCTTGGAGTAACAAAAATCACGACAACAGACTACCTTCCATAATCACAAGGATACAATCCATTGGAGTAAAAAAAATATCGACAATATACCACATTCAATAATGACAAGGTTACCATCCATTAGAATAACAAAAATCTTGACAATAGACTACCTTCCATAATGACAAGGCTACCATCCAATGGAATAACAACAATCTCGACAACAGAATACCTTCCATAATGACAAGGCTACCATCCGTGAGAGTAACAAAAATCTCGACAAATGAAAACCTTCTGTAATGACAAGGCTACCATCCAATTGAATAAGAAAAATCTCGACAATAGACCACTTTCCATAATGACCAGGCTACCATCCATTGAGGAACAAAGACATCGAAAACAAACTACCTTCCATAATGAAAATGCTACCATCCATGAGAGTAACAAAAATCTCGACAAATGACAACCTTCCATAATGACAAGGCTACCATCCAATCGATTAACAAAAATCTCGACAATAGACCACGTTCCATAATGACAAGGCTACCATCCATTGGAGTAACAAAAATCTCGACAACAAACAACCTTCCATAAAGACAAGGCTACCATCCATTGGAGTAAAAAAAATATCGACAAAGACTACCTTCCATAAAGGCAAGGCTACCATCCCTTGGTGTAACAAAAATCTCGACAACAGACTACCTTCCATAATGACAAGGATACAATCCATTGGAGTAAATAAAATATCGACAATAGACTACCTTCCATAATGACAAGGTTACCATCCATTAGAATAACAAAAATCTCGACAATAGACTACCTTCCATAATGACAAGGCTATTATCCAATGGAATAACAACAATCTCGATAAAAGACTACCTTCCATAATGACAAGGATACCATCCATTGGAGTAACAATAATATCGACAACAAACTACCTTCCATAAAGACAAGGCTAACATCCATTGGAGTAAAAAAAATATCGACAAAGACTACCTTCCATAAAGACAAGGCTACCATCCCTTGGAGTAACAAAAATCTCGACAATAGACTACCTTCCTTAATGACAAGGATACAATCCATTGGAGTAAAAAAAATATCGACTACAGACTACCTTCCATAATGACAAGGTTACCATCCATTGGAATAACAAAAATCTCGACCATAAACTACCATCCAATGGAATAACAACAATCTTGACAACAGACTACCTTCCATAATTACAAGCATACCATCCATTGGAGTAACAAAAATCTCTACAAAAGACTACCTTCAATAATGACATGGCTACCATCCATTGGAGTAACAAAAATAACGACTATTGATTACCTTCCATAATGACAAGGCTACCATCCATTGGAGTAACAAAAATCTCGACAATAGACCATGTTCCATAAAGATAAGGCTAGCATCCATTGGAGTAACAAAAATATTATCAATAGACTACCTTCTGTACTAATAAGGCTACAATCCATTGAGGAACAAAGATATCGACAACAAACTACCTTCCATAATTACAACGCTACCATCCATGAGAGTAACAAAATTCTCGACAAATGACAACCTTCCATAATGATAAGGCTACCATCCAATCGAATAACAAAAATCTCGACAATAGACCATGTTCCATAATGACAAGGCTACCATCCATTGGAGTAACAAAAATCTCGACAACAGACTACCTTCCATAATGACAAGGCTACCATCCATTGGAGTAACAAAAATATCGACTAAGACTACCTTCTATAAAGATAAGGCTACCATCCCTTGGAGTAACAAAAATCTCGACAACAGACTACCTTCCATAATGAAGAGGATACAATCCATTGGAGTAAAAAAAATATAGACAATAGACTACCTTCAATAATGACAAGGTTACCATCCATTAGAATAACAAAAATCTCGACAATAGACTACCTTCCATAATGACAAGGCTACCATCCAATCCAAAGGAACAAAGATATCGACAGCAGACTACCTTCCATAATGACAATGCTACCATCCATGAGAGTATCAAAAATCTCCACAAATGAAAACCTTCCGTAATTACAAGGCTACCATCCAATCGAATAACAAAAATCTCGACAATAGACCACGTTCCATAATGACAAGGCTACCATCCATTGGAGTAACAAAAATCTCGACAATAGACTACCTTACATAATGACAAGGCTACCATCCATTGGAGTAACAAAAATATCGAAAACAAACTACCTTCCATAAAGACAAGGCTACCATCCATTGGAGTAACAAAAATATCGAAAAAGACTACCTTCCATAAAGACAAGGCTACCATCCCTTGGAGTAACAAAAATCACGACAACAGACTACCTTTCATAATGACAAGGATACAATCCATTGGAGTAAAAAAAATATCGAAATAGACCACCTTTAATAATGACAAGGTTACCATCCATTAGAATAACAAAAATCTTGACAATAGACTACCTTCCATAATGACAAGGCTACATTCCAATGGAATAACAACAATCTCGACAACAGAATACCTTCCATAATGACAAGGCTAACATCCTTGAGAGTAACAAAAATCTCGACAAATGAAAACCTTCTGTAATGACAAGGCTACCATCCAATCGAATAAGAAAAATCTCGAAAATAGACCACGTTCCATAATGACAAGGCTACCATCCATTGAGGAACAAAGATATCGAAAACAAACTACCTTCCATAATGAAAATGCTACCATCTATGAGATTAACAAAAATATCGACAAATGACAACCTTCCATAATGACAAGGCTACCATCCAATCGATTAACAAAAATCTCGACAATAGACCATGTTCCATAATGACAAGGCTACCATCTATTGGAGTAACAAAAATATCGATAACAAACAACCTTCCATAAAGACAAGGCTACCATCCATTGGAGTAAAAAAAAATATCGACAAAGACTACCTTCCATAAAGACAAGGCTACCATCCCTTGGTGTAACAAAAATCTCGACAACAGACTACCTTCCATAATGACAAGGATACAATCCATTGGAGTAAATAAAATATCGACAATAGACTACCTTCCATAATTACAAGGTTACCATCCATTAGAATAACAAAAATCTCGACAATAGACTACCTTCCATAATGACAAGGCTATTATCCAATGGAATAACAACAATCTCGACAAAAGACTACCTTCCATAATGACAAGGATACCATCCATTGGAGTAACAATAATATCGACAACAAACTACCTTCCATAAAGACAAGGATACCATCCATTGGAGTAAAAAAATAACGACAAAGACTACCTTCCATAAAGACAAGGCTACCATCCCTTGGAGTAACAAAAATCTCGACAAGAGACTACCTTCTATAATGACAAGGATACAATCCATTGGAGTAAAAAAAATCTCGACAACAGACTACCTTCCATAATGACAAGGCTACCATCCATTGGAGTAACAAAAATCTCTACAACTGACTACCTTCCATAATGACAAGGCTACCATCCATTGGGTAACAAAGATCTTGACAACAGACTACCTTCAATAATGACAAGGCTACCATCCATTGGAGTAACAAAAATCTCGACAACATACTAGCTTACATAATGACAAGGCTACCATCCATTGAGTAACAAAGATATCGACAATAGATTACCTTCAATTTAGACAAGGCTACCATCCAATGGAGTAACAAAATTCTCGACAATAGACTACCTTCCATAATGAAAAGGCTATCATCCATTGGAGTAACAAAAATCTCGACAACAGACTACCTTCCATAAGGACAAGGGTACCATCCAATGGAATAAAAAAAATCTCGGCAATAGACCATGTTCCATAATGAAGTGGCTACCATCCATTGGAGTAATAAAAATATCGATAACAGACTATCTTCCATATTGACAAAGCTACCATCCATGAGAGTAACAAAAATCTCGACAACTGACTACCTTCCATAATGACAAGGCTACCATACATTTGAGTAAAAAAAATATCGACAACAAATTACCTTCCATAATGACAAGGCTACCATCCACTGGAGTAACAAAAATCTCGACAACAGACTACCTTCCATAATGAAAAGGATAGCATCCATTGGAGTAACAAAAATCTCAACAACATAATACCTTCCATAATGACAAGGCTATCATTCAATGGAATAACAAAAATCTCGACAATAGACCATGTTCCATAATGACAAGGCTACAATCCATTAGAGAAACAAAAATCTCGACAATAGACTACCTTCCATAATGACAAGGCTACCATCCATTGGAGTAACAAAAATCTCTACAAGAGACTATCTTCCATAAAGACAAGGCTACCATCAATTGGGTAACAAAGATCTCGACAAGAGACTACCTTCCATAAAGACAAGGCTACCATCCCTTGGAGTAACAAAAATATCGACAACAGACTACCATCCATAATGACAAGGCTACAATCCATTAGAGTAAAAAAATCTCGACAACAAACTACCTTCCATAATGAAAAGGCTACCATCCATGAGAGTAACAAAAATCTCGACAACTGACTACCTTCCATAATGACAAGGCTACCATACATTGGAGTAACAAAAATATCGAAAACAGACTACCTTCCATAATGACAAGGTTACCATCCATTGGAATAACAAAAATATCGAAAATAGACTACCTTCCATAATGACAAGGCTAGCATCCAATGGAATAACAAAAATCTCGACAACAGACTACCTTTCATAATGACAAGGCTACCATCCATTGGAGTAACAAAAATCTGAACAATAGACTACCTTCCATAATGGCAAGGCTACCATCCATTGGAATAACAAAAATCTCTACAACAGACTACCTTTGATAATGACAAGGCTACCATCCATTGGAGTAACAAAAATAACGACAACAGATTACCTTCCATAATGACAAGGCTACCATCCATTGGAGTAACAAAAATCTCGACAACAGACTACCTTCCATAATGAAAAGGCTACCATCCATTGGAGTAACAAAAATCTAGACAACAGACTACCTTGCATAATGACAAGGCTACCATCCAATGGAATAATAAAAATCTCGATAATAGACAATGTTCCATAATGACAAGGCTACCATTCATTGGAGTAACAAAAATCTCGACAATAGACTACCTTCCATAATGACAAGGATACCATCCATTGGAGTAACAAAAATCTCGACAACAGACTACCTTCCATAATGACAAGGCTACCATCCATTGAGTAACAAAGATATCGACAACAGAGTACCTTCCATAATGACAAGGCTACCATCCCTTGGAATAACAAAAATATCGACAACATACTACCTTCCAAAATGACAAGGCTACAATTCATTGGAGTAAAAAAATCTCGGCAACAAACTACCTTCCATAATGACAAGGTTACCATCCATTGGATTAAAAAAAATCTCGACAATAGACTACCCTCCATAATGACAAGGCTACCATTCAATGGAATAACAAAAATCTCGACAACAAACTACATTTCATAATGACAAGGCTACCATCCATTTGAGTAACAAAAATCTGAAAAATAGACTACCTTCCATAATTACAAGGCTACCATCCATTGGAGTAACAGAAATCTCAATGACATACTACCTTCCATAATGGCAAGGCTACCATCCTTTGGAGTAACAAAAATATCGACAATAGACTACAATCCATAAGGACAAGGCTACCATCCATTGGAGTAACAAAAACCTCTACAACATACTACCTTAGATAATGGCAAGGCTACCATCCATTGGAGTAACAAAAATCTTGACAACAGTCTACCTTTAATAATGACAAGGCTACCATCCATTGGAGTAACAAAAATCTCTACAACAGACTACCTTGCATAATGACAAGGCTACCATCCATTGGGTAACAAAGATCTCGACAACAGATAACCTTCCATATAGACAAGGCTACCATCCATTGGAGTAAAAAAAATATCGACAACAGACTACCATCCATAATGACAAGGCTACCATCCATTGAGTAACAAAGATATCGACAACAAATAACTTCCATATAGAAAAGGCTACTATCCATTGGAGTAACAAAAATATCGACAACAGACTACCTTCCATAATGACAAGGCTACAATCCATTGAAGTAAAAAAATCTCGACAACAGACTACCTTCCATAATGACAAGGTTACCATCCATTGGATTAAAAAAAATCTCGACAATAGACTACCTTCCATAATGACAAGGCTACCATTCAATGGAATAACAAAAATCTCGACAACAAACTACCTTTCATAATGACAAGGCTACCATCCATTTGAGTAACAAAAATCTGAAATATAGACTACCTTTCATAATGACAAGGCTACCATCCATTGGAGTAACAAAAACCTCTACAACAAACTACCTTATATAATGGCAAGGCTACCATCCATTGGAGTAACAAAAATCTCGACAACAGTCTACCTTTAATAATGACAAGGCTACCATCCATTGGAGTAAGAAAAATCTCTACAACAGACTACCTTCCATAATGACAAGGCTACCATCCATTGGGTAACAAAGATCTCGACAACAGACTACCTTCAATAATGACAAGGCTACCATCCATTGGAGTAACAAAAATCTCGACAACATACTACCTTCCATAATGACAAGGCTACCATCCATTGAGTAACAAAGATATCGACAATGGATAACCTTCCATATAGACAAGGCTACCATCCATTGGAGTAACAAAAATCTCGACAACAGACTACCTTCCATAATGACAAGGGTACCATCCAATGGATTAAAAAAATCTCGGCAATAGACCACATTCCATAATGAAGTGGCTACCATCCATTGGAGTAATAAAAATATCGACAACAAACTACCTTCCATATTGACAAGGCTACCAACCATTGGAGTAACAAACCTCTCGACAACAGACTACCTTCCATAATGATGAGGCTACCATCCATTGAGTAACAAAGATATCGACAACAGATTACCTTCCATAATGACAAGGCTACCATCCATTGGAGTAACAAAAATCTAGACAACAGACTACCTTCCATAATGAAAAGGCTACCATCCATTGGAGTAACAAAAATCTCGACTGTAACACCCTCTAAAAACCCCGAATAAATTTTCGCAAACACTAAAATCATAATATCGTAGTACATGTATAATCGAGGATGTCACAATTCTCTTTTAATAAAACAAATTCCTGTCATGCATAACGTAGTAGTAACTCATACATGTTTACACAGCGGAATAATTTAATTAATAAAATCAATGTTATAATATTTTCCAAAATCATCAGGGATTAACACCTGGAAGATGTCAACATCATATTATAATAAAACATAAGGAATTAAACGAGTCTGACTAAAACAGCTCGACAAAGCAGACGTTCCCGGAGTTACAACTATCAGAGCATGACCCGGACAATACTAAAACGAAAATAAACTAGAAACGACAAGCCTTCGCCAAGCACCTGAACGAAGCTCCTCAATCTGAAATATTCAACAGTAAGGGTGAGCATCTCAATTATACATTTGATTATACGTTCATAACAATCAATTCAGGAACCATAAGCATCACCCAACAATTAGCATATTTCATAGGTTACAAAAACCTTTACAATTCATATACCCATAATATATTGCTTTTCATATTTGCAATTAACATCAAACATCGTCAACCATTTAGCAACCATACGTGCATACAAACAATCAAATACAACATTGGAAAAATCATCCATTCATGTTATATTCAAGGTAATGCAACACACCCATGCATGTGGTACCACTTCACCGCCCCATTAAATCTCGGGTCACGGATAACTCACCGTTCCATTATATCGCGGACACGGCTACCACCTCAATGTTCCATTAAATCGCGGACACGTATATTGGCCACTATGTTAATTCCACACAATGGGAATTAACAAATGCAACATGATATGTAAAGTATGTAACACTCAGCATACTATGAACATCAATCAACATATCATGCAACATCAACAACATCAATCATAACAAGATATGGATAGCATGTAATCACTCAGCATACTATTTAAACATCAATCATATCAAGTCATATCATAATTCATGCTCGATAACATTATCCAAAAGCATGGCAATAAAATCCACAATCAAACACTGAAAACAAAGTTCAGAAAATCAACACAGTAGCATCAACACGGGTGCCCGTGTTGTGCAACACGGCCCGTGTTGCTGATCGTGTACAGAAAACATATTATCCTTATCAATACAAGGGATCAACACGGGTACCCGTGTTGTGCAACACGGCCGGTGTTGCTGAGCGCGTACAGGATTTTCCTGTACCTGCAGCAGCTCAGAACAGCAGCCAAACGCGGGAAATGCCAGCCAAAATGCACATTTCGGTACCTAACGACATCGAGGTTTGTATAACTCAAAACAACACATCAATTTCCTAATTACCAACAATCATCATAGTCACCTTAACCGGGATTAATCGTCCTTTTTGGGGGAATCTGCTAACATTGGGGTTATCCCTATAACTTCTAAGGTAAATTCACGATCATGCAGATATACTTCCAATCCCCCATTAGGAACCTAAAATCGTTAATTGAATTCATAAAATTGGGAACCTAAACCTCCTTTAACAAGTTCAATCCTAAGGGTATCGATCCCTACTAACATCTAACAATTGGGGTTTTTCCCTATGATTACCCAAATCAACCGTACATAAACCCATAAACAAAGGTAAATCGAGTAATAGCCCCCCTTACCTTATCAATTAGCAGCTTTGAACTTTTTGAGCGATGGTCTTCCTTCTTCGTACCTTCAGAGCTCTGCTTCCCAAAATCCCAACTTTTGTGTTATCGTGAATAATGAGAAAAATAACTTGAGTTCCAAAACATATCTTTACTTCTTTTGCACCCCCACTCTTTACTAACAACATCCAAGCCCAATAACTTAAAAACTCAGCATTTTCTTATTTCTTTTATTTTCCTCCATATTTCAAAATAAATAATCCCTTTTTATTTTATTAATTCTAATAAAATAATTTCCCAAATTTAAATAAATCAAATAATTGAAACTGGGGTGTTACAACTCTTCCCCACTAAAAGAGTTTTCGTCCTCGAAAACATACCTTAGACGAACAGTTCCGGATAAGCCTCTTTCATCTGGCTCTCCAGCTCCCAAGTGATATTTCCATCTGCTGGACCTCCCTAAGCAACCTTCACTAATGCTATCTCTTTACCTCTTAACTGTTTCACTTCCCGATCTTCTATCCTCATAGGCAATGTTTCTACTGTCAGGTTATCTCTCACCTGTACATCATCTATTTGGATTACATGAGATGGGTCTGGAATGTATCTCCTCAGCTGAGAAACATGAAAAACATCATGCAAATTCGCAAGTCTCGGAGGTAAAGCAATACGATAAGCAACTTCCCCAACTCTTTCTATAATCTGAAACGGACCAATAAAACGCGGAGTCAACTTCTTAGATTTCAACGCTCGACCAATACCCGTCATCGGAGTAACTCTCATAAACACATGATCTCTAGCACTGAATTCTAAATTCTTTCTCCTCTTATCATGATAACTTTTCTGACGACTCTGAGAAGCTCTCATCTTCTCTTGAATCAATTTGATCTTTTCAGTAGTCTGCTGAACAATTTCTGGCCCAATTACTGAACTCTCTCCGGATTCATACCAACACAAAGGTGTTCTACACCGTCTACCATACAATGCCTCAAACGGAGCCATGCCAATACTCGAATGGTAACTATTGTTATAAGTAAATTCAATCAATGGCAAATAGCTATCCCAAGCTTCACCCTTCTCTAAAACACAAGCACGCAATAAATCTTCCAACGATTGAATCGTCCTCTCTGTCTGTCCATCAGTCTGAGGATGGTAAGCTGAACTCAACCTCAATTTAGTACCCAAAGCCTTCTGCAATCCTTCCCAAAATTTCGAAGTGAATCTCGGATCTCTATCTGACACAATACTAGAAGGAACTCCATGCAAACTCACTATTTTCTCAATATATAACTGTGCCAATCTCTCCATTGAGTAATCCATTCGCACCGGTATAAAATGAGCAGACCTAGTCAACCTATCCACAACGACCCATATCGCTTCACAATTCATAGGAGTCCTCGGCAACCCAGATACAAAATCCATAGAAATACTATCCCACTTCCATTCTGGAATAAACATTGGTTGCATAAATCCAGACGGCTTCTGATGCTCAATCTTCGATTTCTGACATATTAAACATGCATACACAAATTCAGCTATTTCCTTTTTCATTCCCGGCCAACAAAACAATTTCTTCAAATCATGATACATTTTCGTGGCACCCGGATGAATACTCATCCCACTGCGATGTCCTTCCTCTAATATACTCTTCTTGATTTCTGCGACATCAGGAACACAAACTCTATCGCCAAATCTCATAACATCATTTTCATCAATTCTAAACTCACCACCTTGACCTTGGTTGATCAATGTCAATTTATCAACTAAATTAACATCAGATTTCTGCCCGATCCTGATCTCTTCTAGAATACCACTAGTAAGTCTCAACATACCCAAACAAACACACTTCGGAGTACTTTCACAAATTAAACTCAAATCTCGGAATTGTTCAATTAAATCCAATTCACGAACCATCATCATAGACATATGCAAGGATTTCCTGCTCAAAGCATCTGCAACCACATTTGCCTTACCAGGATGGTAATTCAAACCAAAATCATAATCTTTGAGAAATTTCAACCACCTTCTTTGCCTCATATTGAGCTCTTTCTGATCAAAAAGATACTTCAAACTCTTATGATCACTATACACTTCAAATCTCGAACCATACAGATAATGTCTCCATAATTTCAAGACAAACAAAACTGCTGCCAACTCTAAATCATGAGTAGGATAGTTCCTTTCATGAACCTTCAACTGTCTCGAAGCATACGCAACTACCTGTTGATTCTGCATTAAAACACCACCTACACCCAACAGAGATGCATCACAATAGACCACAAAAGATTCCACCGGATTTGGGAAAATCAGAATAGGAGCACTAGTCAATATCCGCTTCAATTCTTGGAAACCTTTCTCACAATCAGAATCC
Organism: Vicia faba; assembly: GCA_948472305.1. NCBI lineage: Eukaryota > Viridiplantae > Streptophyta > Magnoliopsida > Fabales > Fabaceae > Vicia > Vicia faba. The sequence continues at coordinate 756,041,476 of OX451738.1, forward strand.
CAAATAAACGCTTGTCCTTTACGAGTCAATTTCGTCAACGGCAATGCTAACTTTGAGAATCCTTCGATAAACTTTCTGTAATAACCTGCAAGACCAAGGAAACTTCTGATTTCAAAAACAGTCTTCGGCGCATCCCACTGAGATACTGCTTCTACCTTTGTAGGATCCACTGCAATCCCATTCTTAGAAATCACATGTCCAAGAAAACTAACTTCATTCAGCCAGAACTCACATTTGGACAACTTTGCATACAACTTCCTATCTTTCAACAACTCTAACACAATTCAGAGATGTTCCGCATGCTCTCCGTCATTCTTGGAATAAATCAGAATGTCATCAATAAAAACCACAACAAACTTATCCAGATACGGATGAAAAATCCTGTTCATATATTCCATGAAAACACCAGGTGCATTAGTAACTCCGAACGGCATAATAGAATATTCATAATGCCCATACCTCGTTCGAAAAGCAGTCTTTTGAATATCTTCCGCTTTCACACGAATCTAATGATATCCAGATCTCAAGTCAATCTTACTGAATACACTGGCTCCAATTAGTTGATCCATTAAATCATCAATCCTCGGTAACGGATACCGATTCTTAATGGTTACCTTGTTCAATTGCCTGTAATCAACACACAGTCTCATAGAACCTTCTTTCTTCTTAACCAACAATACCGGAGCACCCCAAGGCGAAACACTTGGACGAATAAACTTCTTCTCCAGTAAATCTTCCAACTGACTCTTCAATTCAGCCAACTCAGACGCAGACATACGATATGGCGCCATCGACACCGGTCTCGTACCAGGAATCAAATCTATAGAGAATTCCACTTCTCTCTCTGGAGGTAACTCACCCACATCATCAGGAAAGACTTCTGGAAAATCACACACCACTGGCAATTCACCACTCCTGACCTTTCCTGTTGCATCTAACGAAGCAAGTAACATAAACACATTAGCACCGTCCTCCATTGCTTCTTGTACCTGCCTAGCAGTCATAGTCAAGTTCTCGACGCCAACTGCCTCTGGGAAAATCACCGTCTTAGCAAAACAGTTCAGATGAACCCGGTTGAATTCCAACCAGTTCATCCCAAGGATGATATCAATTTGTTCAAGCGGTAGGCATACTAAATCCATACCGAAGCCTCTACCAAAAATCTCAATAGGACAATTCCTACATACAAGTGAAGTTGTCACTGAACCCGATGCAGGAGTATCAACAACCATGCTACCTCGCATACCAGATATGTCCAGTTTCAACCTCTCAGCACAATCCAACGAAATGAAAGAATGAGTTGCACCAGTATCAATAATTGCAACTAAAGGTGTGCCATGAATAAAACACGTACCTTTAATCAATCGATCCTCTGGAGTAGTCTCAGATCCAGACAGAGCGAACACTTTTCCACCTGATTGATCCTTCCTAGGCTTAGGACACTGCGGACGAATGTGACCTTCTTCGCCACAATTGTAACAAGTAACAGACTTCCCTTTGCAATCAATAGACAAATGACCAGCCTTTCCACATTTATAGCACTTCTTCTCATCACTCTTGCAATCTCGAATGTGGTGACCAGACTCACCACACCTGTAGCATCTGATTGGAGCCTTAGAATCTCCCCCACTAGGCCTTTTCCAACCACCCGATTTCTGGTTATCTCTACCATATGGCTTACCACGGTCCATATGTTGCTTTCCTATTTTATCAACAGCCCCACGCGAGTGAGACGACCTATTCTTGGTAATATCTTCTTCCAAGATCCTGCTACAATCCACCAGATCAGAAAATCTACGAATACGCTGGTACCTGATTCCCTGCTTAATCTCATCTCGGAGACCATTCTCAAATTTGATACATTTAGAGAATTCTCCAGCCTCATCATTGTTGTAGTGTGCATAATACTTTGCCAGCTCAGTGAACTTAGTAGCATATTCACTAACAGTCAGATTGCCCTGCTTAAGCTCCAAAAACTCAATTTCCTTCCTTCCCCGAACATCTTCAGGAAAGTACCTCCTCAGAAAAGCCCTTCTGAAGTTAGCCCAAGTCAGTGCCTCTCCATCCTGAACTATTTCAGTCCTTGTGGCAACCCACCAGTCGTCGGCCTCTTCTGCCAACATATGCGTACCATATCTGACTTTCAGATCTTCAGCACAATCAATCACACGGAAAATCCTTTCGATTTCTTTCAGCCACTTCTGAGCACCTTCAGGGTCATGTGTACCTTTGAACAACGGAGGATTGTTCCTTTGGAAATTTCCCAATTGCCTATCAGCACCAATCACGCCTCCAGTTGGGTTTCCAGCAAGTACACCAGCTAACATCCCCAAAGCCTCAGCTAGTGCAGCATCATTTCGTCCGTTACCTCTTCCAGCCATATTCCTGAGGATCAAAACATACTCTTCATTAGAATACAGTATCGACAGTGTTACCTTGCACTAGTCGCATACAAAAGGAATGACTGACTCAAGACTCTGGTCGCAACGACCGACTATGCTCTGATACCACTATTGTAACACCCTCTAAAAACCCCGAATAAATTTTCGCAAACACTAAAATCATAATATCAGAGTACATGTACAATCGAGGATGTCACAATTCTCTTTTAATAAAACAAATTCCTGTCATGCATAACGTAGTAGTAACTCATACATGTTTACACAGCGGAATAATTTAATTAATAAAATCAATGTTATAATATTTTCCAAAATCATCAGGGATTAACACCTGGAAGATGTCAACATCATATTATAATAAAACATAAGGAATTAAACGAGTCTGACTAAAACAGCTCGACAAAACAGACGTTCTCGGAGTTACAACTATCAGAGCATGACCCGGACAATACTAAAACGAAAATAAACTAGAAACGACAAGCCTTCGCCAAGAACCTGAACGAAGCTCCTCAATCTGAAATATTCAACAGTAAGGGTGAGCATCTCAATTATACATTTGATTATATGTTCATAACAATCAATTCAGGAACCATAAGCATCACCCAACAATTAGCATATTTCATAGGTTACAAAAACCTTTACAATTCATATACCCATAATATATTGCTTTTCATATTTGCAATTAACATCAAACATCGTCAACCATTTAGCAACCATACGTGCATACAAACAATCAAATACAACATTGGAAAAATCATCCATTCATGTTATATTCAAGGTAATGCAACACACCCATGCATGTGGTACCACTTCACCGCCCCATTAAATCTCGGGTCACGGATAACTCACCGTTCCATTATATCGCGGACACGGCTACCACCTCAACGTTCCATTAAATCGCGGACACGTATATTGGCCACTATGTTAATTCCACACAATGGGAATTAACAAATGCAACATGATATGTAAAGTATGTAACACTCAGCATACTATGAACATCAATCAACATATCATGCAACATCAACAACATCAATCATAACAAGATATGGATAGCATGTAATCACTCAGCATACTATTTAAACATCAATCATATCAAGTCATATCATAATTCATGCTCGATAACATTATCCAAAAGCATGTCAATAAAATCCACAATCAAGCACTGAAAACAAAGTTCAGAAAATCAACACAGTAGCATCAACACGGGTGCCCGTGTTGTGCAACACGGCCCGTGTTGTTGAGCGCGTACAGAAAACATATTATCCTTATCAATACAGGGGATCAACACGGGTACCCGTGTTGTGAAACACGGCCCGTGTTGTAATGTGTCCAAAAAACACATTACTTTACCAACACAGAAGAGCAACACGGGTGCCCGTGTTGTGCAACACGGCCCGTGTTGCTGAGCGCGTACAGGATTTTCCTGTACCTGCAGCAGCTCAGAACAGCAGCCAAACGCGGGAAATGCCAGCCAAAACGCACATTTCGGTACCTAACGACATCGAGGTTTGTATAACTCAAAACAACACATCAATTTCCTAATTACCAACAATCATCATAGTCACCTTAACCGGGATTAATCGTCCTTTTTGGGGGAATCTGCTAACATTGGGGTTATCCCTATAACTTCTAAGGTAAATTCACGATCATGCAGATATACTTCCAATCCCCCATTAGGAACCTAAAATCGTTAATTGAATTCATAAAATTGGGAACCTAAACCTCCTTTAACAAGTTCAATCCTAAGGGTATCGATCCCTACTAACATCTAACAATTGGGGTTTTTCCCTACGATTACCCAAATCAACCGTACATAAACCCATAAACAAAGGTAAATCGAGTAATAGCCCCCCTTACCTTATCAATTAGCAGCTTTGAACTTTTTGAGCGATGGTCTTCCTTCTTCGTACCTTCAGAGCTCTGCTTCCCAAAATCCCAACTTTTGTGTTATCGTGAATAATGAGAAAAATAACTTGAGTTCCAAAACATATCTTTACTTCTTTTGCACCCCCACTCTTTACTAACAACATCCAAGCCCAATAACTTAAAAACTCAGCATTTTCTTATTTCTTTTATTTTCCTCCATATTTCAAAATAAATAATCCCTTTTTATTTTATTAATTCTAATAAAATAATTTCCCAAATTTAAATAAATCAAATAATTGAAACTGGGGTGTTACAACTCTTCCCCACTAAAAGAGTTTTCGTCCTCGAAAACATACCTTAGACGAACAGTTCCGGATAAGCCTCTTTCATCTGGCTCTCCAGCTCCCAAGTGATATTTCCATCTGCTGGACCTCCCTAAGCAACCTTCACTAATGCTATCTCTTTACCTCTTAACTGTTTCACTTCCCGATCTTCTATCCTCATAGGCAATGTTTCTACTGTCAGGTTATCTCTCACCTGTACATCATCTATTTGGATTACATGAGATGGGTCTGGAATGTATCTCCTCAGCTGAGAAACATGAAAAACATCATGCAAATTCGCAAGTCTCGGAGGTAAAGCAATACGATAAGCAACTTCCCCAACTCTTTCTATAATCTGAAACGGACCAATAAAACGCGGAGTCAACTTCTTAGATTTCAACGCTCGACCAATACCCGTCATCGGAGTAACTCTCATAAACACATGATCTCTAGCACTGAATTCTAAATTCTTTCTCCTCTTATCATGATAACTTTTCTGACGACTCTGAGAAGCTCTCATCTTCTCTTGAATCAATTTGATCTTTTCAGTAGTCTGCTGAACAATTTCTGGCCCAATTACTGAACTCTCTCCGGATTCATACCAACACAAAGGTGTTCTACACCGTCTACCATACAATGCCTCAAACGGAGCCATGCCAATACTCGAATGGTAACTATTGTTATAAGTAAATTCAATCAATGGCAAATAGCTATCCCAAGCTTCACCCTTCTCTAAAACACAAGCACGCAATAAATCTTCCAACGATTGAATCGTCCTCTCTGTCTGTCCATCAGTCTGAGGATGGTAAGCTGAACTCAACCTCAATTTAGTACCCAAAGCCTTCTGCAATCCTTCCCAAAATTTCGAAGTGAATCTCAGATCTCTATCTGACACAATACTAGAAGGAACTCCATGCAAACTCACTATTTTCTCAATATATAACTGTGCCAATCTCTCCATTGAGTAATCCATTCGCACCGGTATAAAATGAGCAGACCTAGTCAACCTATCCACAACGACCCATATCGCTTCACAATTCATAGGAGTCCTCGGCAACCCAGATACAAAATCCATAGAAATACTATCCCACTTCCATTCTGGAATAAACATTGGTTGCATAAATCCAGACGGCTTCTGATGCTCAATCTTCGATTTCTGACATATTAAACATGCATACACAAATTCAGCTATTTCCTTTTTCATTCCCGGCCAACAAAACAATTTCTTCAAATCATGATACATTTTCGTGGCACCCGGATGAATACTCATCCCACTGCGATGTCCTTCCTCTAATATACTCTTCTTGATTTCTGCGACATCAGGAACACAAACTCTATCGCCAAATCTCATAACATCATTTTCATCAATTCTAAACTCACCACCTTGACCTTGGTTGATCAATGTCAATTTATCAACTAAATTAACATCAGATTTCTGCCCGATCCTGATCTCTTCTAGAATACCACTAGTAAGTCTCAACATACCCAAACAAACACACTTCGGAGTACTTTCACAAATTAAACTCAAATCTCGGAATTGTTCAATTAAATCCAATTCACGAACCATCATCATAGACATATGCAAGGATTTCCTGCTCAAAGCATCTGCAACCACATTTGCCTTACCAGGATGGTAATTCAAACCAAAATCATAATCTTTGAGAAATTTCAACCACCTTCTTTGCCTCATATTGAGCTCTTTCTGATCAAAAAGATACTTCAAACTCTTATGATCACTATACACTTCAAATCTCGAACCATACAGATAATGTCTCCATAATTTCAAGACAAACAAAACTGCTGCCAACTCTAAATCATGAGTAGGATAGTTCCTTTCATGAACCTTCAACTGTCTCGAAGCATACGCAACTACCTGTTGATTCTGCATTAAAACACCACCTACACCCAACAGAGATGCATCACAATAGACCACAAAAGATTCCACCGGATTTGGGAAAATCAGAATAGGAGCACTAGTCAATATCCGCTTCAATTCTTGGAAACCTTTCTCACAATCAGAATCCCAAATAAACGCTTGTCCTTTACGAGTCAATTTCGTCAACGGCAATGCTAACTTTGAGAATCCTTCGATAAACTTTCTGTAATAACCTGCAAGACCAAGGAAACTTCTGATTTCAAAAACAGTCTTCGGCGCATCCCACTGAGATACTGCTTCTACCTTTGTAGGATCCACTGCAATCCCATTCTTAGAAATCACATGTCCAAGAAAACTAACTTCATTCAGCCAGAACTCACATTTGGACAACTTTGCATACAACTTCCTATCTTTCAACAACTCTAACACAATTCAGAGATGTTCCGCATGCTCTCCGTCATTCTTGGAATAAATCAGAATGTCATCAATAAAAACCACAACAAACTTATCCAGATACGGATGAAAAATCCTGTTCATATATTCCATGAAAACACCAGGTGCATTAGTAACTCCGAACGGCATAATAGAATATTCATAATGCCCATACCTCGTTCGAAAAGCAGTCTTTTGAATATCTTCCGCTTTCACACGAATCTAATGATATCCAGATCTCAAGTCAATCTTACTGAATACACTGGCTCCAATTAGTTGATCCATTAAATCATCAATCCTCGGTAACGGATACCGATTCTTAATGGTTACCTTGTTCAATTGCCTGTAATCAACACACAGTCTCATAGAACCTTCTTTCTTCTTAACCAACAATACCGGAGCACCCCAAGGCGAAACACTTGGACGAATAAACTTCTTCTCCAGTAAATCTTCCAACTGACTCTTCAATTCAGCCAACTCAGACGCAGACATACGATATGGCGCCATCGACACCGGTCTCGTACCAGGAATCAAATCTATAGAGAATTCCACTTCTCTCTCTGGAGGTAACTCACCCACATCATCAGGAAAGACTTCTGGAAAATCACACACCACTGGCAATTCACCACTCCTGACCTTTCCTGTTGCATCTAACGAAGCAAGTAACATAAACACATTAGCACCGTCCTCCATTGCTTCTTGTACCTGCCTAGCAGTCATAGTCAAGTTCTCGACGCCAACTGCCTCTGGGAAAATCACCGTCTTAGCAAAACAGTTCAGATGAACCCGGTTGAATTCCAACCAGTTCATCCCAAGGATGATATCAATTTGTTCAAGCGGTAGGCATACTAAATCCATACCGAAGCCTCTACCAAAAATCTCAATAGGACAATTCCTACATACAAGTGAAGTTGTCACTGAACCCGATGCAGGAGTATCAACAACCATGCTACCTCGCATACCAGATATGTCCAGTTTCAACCTCTCAGCACAATCCAACGAAATGAAAGAATGAGTTGCACCAGTATCAATAATTGCAACTAAAGGTGTGCCATGAATAAAACACGTACCTTTAATCAATCGATCCTCTGGAGTAGTCTCAGATCCAGACAGAGCGAACACTTTTCCACCTGATTGATCCTTCCTAGGCTTAGGACACTGCGGACGAATGTGACCTTCTTCGCCACAATTGTAACAAGTAACAGACTTCCCTTTGCAATCAATAGACAAATGACCAGCCTTTCCACATTTATAGCACTTCTTCTCATCACTCTTGCAATCTCGAATGTGGTGACCAGACTCACCACACCTGTAGCATCTGATAGGAGCCTTAGAATCTCCCCCACTAGGCCTTTTCCAACCACCCGATTTCTGGTTATCTCTACCATATGGCTTACCACGGTCCATATGTTGCTTTCCTATTTTATCAACAGCCCCACGCGAGTGAGACGACCTATTCTTGGTAATATCTTCTTCCAAGATCCTGCTACAATCCACCAGATCAGAAAATCTACGAATACGCTGGTACCTGATTCCCTGCTTAATCTCATCTCGGAGACCATTCTCAAATTTGATACATTTAGAGAATTCTCCAGCCTCATCATTGTTGTAGTGTGCATAATACTTTGCCAGCTCAGTGAACTTAGTAGCATATTCACTAACAGTCAGATTGCCCTGCTTAAGCTCCAAAAACTCAATTTCCTTCCTTCCCCGAACATCTTCAGGAAAGTACCTCCTCAGAAAAGCCCTTCTGAAGTTAGCCCAAGTCAGTGCCTCTCCATCCTGAACTATTTCAGTCCTTGTGGCAACCCACCAGTCGTCGGCCTCTTCTGCCAACATATGCGTACCATATCTGACTTTCAGATCTTCAGCACAATCAATCACACGGAAAATCCTTTCGATTTCTTTCAGCCACTTCTGAGCACCTTCAGGGTCATGTGTACCTTTGAACAACGGAGGATTGTTCCTTTGGAAATTTCCCAATTGCCTATCAGCACCAATCACGCCTCCAGTTGGGTTTCCAGCAAGTACACCAGCTAACATCCCCAAAGCCTCAGCTAGTGCAGCATCATTTCGTCCGTTACCTCTTCCAGCCATATTCCTGAGGATCAAAACATACTCTTCATTAGAATACAGTATCGACAGTGTTACCTTGCACTAGTCGCATACAAAAGGAATGACTGACTCAAGACTCTGGTCGCAACGACCGACTATGCTCTGATACCACTATTGTAACACCCTCTAAAAACCCCGAATAAATTTTCGCAAACACTAAAATCATAATATCAGAGTACATGTACAATCGAGGATGTCACAATTCTCTTTTAATAAAACAAATTCCTGTCATGCATAACGTAGTAGTAACTCATACATGTTTACACAGCGGAATAATTTAATTAATAAAATCAATGTTATAATATTTTCCAAAATCATCAGGGATTAACACCTGGAAGATGTCAACATCATATTATAATAAAACATAAGGAATTAAACGAGTCTGACTAAAACAGCTCGACAAAACAGACGTTCTCGGAGTTACAACTATCAGAGCATGACCCGGACAATACTAAAACGAAAATAAACTAGAAACGACAAGCCTTCGCCAAGCACCTGAACGAAGCTCCTCAATCTGAAATATTCAACAGTAAGGGTGAGCATCTCAATTATACATTTGATTATATGTTCATAACAATCAATTCAGGAACCATAAGCATCACCCAACAATTAGCATATTTCATAGGTTACAAAAACCTTTACAATTCATATACCCATAATATATTGCTTTTCATATTTGCAATTAACATCAAACATCGTCAACCATTTAGCAACCATACGTGCATACAAACAATCAAATACAACATTGGAAAAATCATCCATTCATGTTATATTCAAGGTAATGCAACACACCCATGCATGTGGTACCACTTCACCGCCCCATTAAATCTCGGGTCACGGATAACTCACCGTTCCATTATATCGCGGACACGGCTACCACCTCAACGTTCCATTAAATCGCGGACACGTATATTGGCCACTATGTTAATTCCACACAATGGGAATTAACAAATGCAACATGATATGTAAAGTATGTAACACTCAGCATACTATGAACATCAATCAACATATCATGCAACATCAACAACATCAATCATAACAAGATATGGATAGCATGTAATCACTCAGCATACTATTTAAACATCAATCATATCAAGTCATATCATAATTCATGCTCGATAACATTATCCAAAAGCATGTCAATAAAATCCACAATCAAGCACTGAAAACAAAGTTCAGAAAATCAACACAGTAGCATCAACACGGGTGCCCGTGTTGTGCAACACGGCCCGTGTTGTTGAGCGCGTACAGAAAACATATTATCCTTATCAATACAGGGGATCAACACGGGTACCCGTGTTGTGAAACACGGCCCGTGTTGTAATGTGTCCAAAAAACACATTACTTTACCAACACAGAAGAGCAACACGGGTGCCCGTGTTGTGCAACACGGCCCGTGTTGCTGAGCGCGTACAGGATTTTCCTGTACCTGCAGCAGCTCAGAACAGCAGCCAAACGCGGGAAATGCCAGCCAAAACGCACATTTCGGTACCTAACGACATCGAGGTTTGTATAACTCAAAACAACACATCAATTTCCTAATTACCAACAATCATCATAGTCACCTTAACCGGGATTAATCGTCCTTTTTGGGGGAATCTGCTAACATTGGGGTTATCCCTATAACTTCTAAGGTAAATTCACGATCATGCAGATATACTTCCAATCCCCCATTAGGAACCTAAAATCGTTAATTGAATTCATAAAATTGGGAACCTAAACCTCCTTTAACAAGTTCAATCCTAAGGGTATCGATCCCTACTAACATCTAACAATTGGGGTTTTTCCCTACGATTACCCAAATCAACCGTACATAAACCCATAAACAAAGGTAAATCGAGTAATAGCCCCCCTTACCTTATCAATTAGCAGCTTTGAACTTTTTGAGCGATGGTCTTCCTTCTTCGTACCTTCAGAGCTCTGCTTCCCAAAATCCCAACTTTTGTGTTATCGTGAATAATGAGAAAAATAACTTGAGTTCCAAAACATATCTTTACTTCTTTTGCACCCCCACTCTTTACTAACAACATCCAAGCCCAATAACTTAAAAACTCAGCATTTTCTTATTTCTTTTATTTTCCTCCATATTTCAAAATAAATAATCCCTTTTTATTTTATTAATTCTAATAAAATAATTTCCCAAATTTAAATAAATCAAATAATTGAAACTGGGGTGTTACAACTCTTCCCCACTAAAAGAGTTTTCGTCCTCGAAAACATACCTTAGACGAACAGTTCCGGATAAGCCTCTTTCATCTGGCTCTCCAGCTCCCAAGTGATATTTCCATCTGCTGGACCTCCCTAAGCAACCTTCACTAATGCTATCTCTTTACCTCTTAACTGTTTCACTTCCCGATCTTCTATCCTCATAGGCAATGTTTCTACTGTCAGGTTATCTCTCACCTGTACATCATCTATTTGGATTACATGAGATGGGTCTGGAATGTATCTCCTCAGCTGAGAAACATGAAAAACATCATGCAAATTCGCAAGTCTCGGAGGTAAAGCAATACGATAAGCAACTTCCCCAACTCTTTCTATAATCTGAAACGGACCAATAAAACGCGGAGTCAACTTCTTAGATTTCAACGCTCGACCAATACCCGTCATCGGAGTAACTCTCATAAACACATGATCTCTAGCACTGAATTCTAAATTCTTTCTCCTCTTATCATGATAACTTTTCTGACGACTCTGAGAAGCTCTCATCTTCTCTTGAATCAATTTGATCTTTTCAGTAGTCTGCTGAACAATTTCTGGCCCAATTACTGAACTCTCTCCGGATTCATACCAACACAAAGGTGTTCTACACCGTCTACCATACAATGCCTCAAACGGAGCCATGCCAATACTCGAATGGTAACTATTGTTATAAGTAAATTCAATCAATGGCAAATAGCTATCCCAAGCTTCACCCTTCTCTAAAACACAAGCACGCAATAAATCTTCCAACGATTGAATCGTCCTCTCTGTCTGTCCATCAGTCTGAGGATGGTAAGCTGAACTCAACCTCAATTTAGTACCCAAAGCCTTCTGCAATCCTTCCCAAAATTTCGAAGTGAATCTCGGATCTCTATCTGACACAATACTAGAAGGAACTCCATGCAAACTCACTATTTTCTCAATATATAACTGTGCCAATCTCTCCATTGAGTAATCCATTCGCACCGGTATAAAATGAGCAGACCTAGTCAACCTATCCACAACGACCCATATCGCTTCACAATTCATAGGAGTCCTCGGCAACCCAGATACAAAATCCATAGAAATACTATCCCACTTCCATTCTGGAATAAACATTGGTTGCATAAATCCAGACGGCTTCTGATGCTCAATCTTCGATTTCTGACATATTAAACATGCATACACAAATTCAGCTATTTCCTTTTTCATTCCCGGCCAACAAAACAATTTCTTCAAATCATGATACATTTTCGTGGCACCCGGATGAATACTCATCCCACTGCGATGTCCTTCCTCTAATATACTCTTCTTGATTTCTGCGACATCAGGAACACAAACTCTATCGCCAAATCTCATAACATCATTTTCATCAATTCTAAACTCACCACCTTGACCTTGGTTGATCAATGTCAATTTATCAACTAAATTAACATCAGATTTCTGCCCGATCCTGATCTCTTCTAGAATACCACTAGTAAGTCTCAACATACCCAAACAAACACACTTCGGAGTACTTTCACAAATTAAACTCAAATCTCGGAATTGTTCAATTAAATCCAATTCACGAACCATCATCATAGACATATGCAAGGATTTCCTGCTCAAAGCATCTGCAACCACATTTGCCTTACCAGGATGGTAATTCAAACCAAAATCATAATCTTTGAGAAATTTCAACCACCTTCTTTGCCTCATATTGAGCTCTTTCTGATCAAAAAGATACTTCAAACTCTTATGATCACTATACACTTCAAATCTCGAACCATACAGATAATGTCTCCATAATTTCAAGACAAACAAAACTGCTGCCAACTCTAAATCATGAGTAGGATAGTTCCTTTCATGAACCTTCAACTGTCTCGAAGCATACGCAACTACCTGTTGATTCTGCATTAAAACACCACCTACACCCAACAGAGATGCATCACAATAGACCACAAAAGATTCCACCGGATTTGGGAAAATCAGAATAGGAGCACTAGTCAATATCCGCTTCAATTCTTGGAAACCTTTCTCACAATCAGAATCCCAAATAAACGCTTGTCCTTTACGAGTCAATTTCGTCAACGGCAATGCTAACTTTGAGAATCCTTCGATAAACTTTCTGTAATAACCTGCAAGACCAAGGAAACTTCTGATTTCAAAAACAGTCTTCGGCGCATCCCACTGAGATACTGCTTCTACCTTTGTAGGATCCACTGCAATCCCATTCTTAGAAATCACATGTCCAAGAAAACTAACTTCATTCAGCCAGAACTCACATTTGGACAACTTTGCATACAACTTCCTATCTTTCAACAACTCTAACACAATTCTGAGATGTTCCGCATGCTCTCCGTCATTCTTGGAATAAATCAGAATGTCATCAATAAAAACCACAACAAACTTATCCAGATACGGATGAAAAATCCTGTTCATATATTCCATGAAAACACCAGGTGCATTAGTAACTCCAAACGGCATAATAGAATATTCATAATGCCCATACCTCGTTCGAAAAGCAGTCTTTTGAATATCTTCCGCTTTCACACGAATCTAATGATATCCAGATCTCAAGTCAATCTTACTGAATACACTGGCTCCAATTAGTTGATCCATTAAATCATCAATCCTCGGTAACGGATACCGATTCTTAATGGTTACCTTGTTCAATTGCCTGTAATCAACACACAGTCTCATAGAACCTTCTTTCTTCTTAACCAACAATACCGGAGCACCCCAAGGCGAAACACTTGGACGAATAAACTTCTTCTCCAGTAAATCTTCCAACTGACTCTTCAATTCAGCCAACTCAGACGCAGACATACGATATGGCGCCATCGACACCGGTCTCGTACCAGGAATCAAATCTATAGAGAATTCCACTTCTCTCTCTGGAGGTAACTCACCCACATCATCAGGAAAGACTTCTGGAAAATCACACACCACTGGCAATTCACCACTCCTGACCTTTCCTGTTGCATCTAACGAAGCAAGTAACATAAACACATTAGCACCGTCCTCCATTGCTTCTTGTACCTGCCTAGCAGTCATAGTCAAGTTCTCGACGCCAACTGCCTCTGGGAAAATCACCGTCTTAGCAAAACAGTTCAGATGAACCCGGTTGAATTCCAACCAGTTCATCCCAAGGATGATATCAATTTGTTCAAGCGGTAGGCATACTAAATCCATACCGAAGCCTCTACCAAAAATCTCAATAGGACAATTCCTACATACAAGTGAAGTTGTCACTGAACCCGATGCAGGAGTATCAACAACCATGCTACCTCGCATACCAGATATGTCCAGTTTCAACCTCTCAGCACAATCCAACGAAATGAAAGAATGAGTTGCACCAGTATCAATAATTGCAACTAAAGGTGTGCCATGAATAAAACACGTACCTTTAATCAATCGATCCTCTGGAGTAGTCTCAGATCCAGACAGAGCGAACACTTTTCCACCTGATTGATCCTTCCTAGGCTTAGGACACTGCGGACGAATGTGACCTTCTTCGCCACAATTGTAACAAGTAACAGACTTCCCTTTGCAATCAATAGACAAATGACCAGCCTTTCCACATTTATAACACTTCTTCTCATCACTCTTGCAATCTCGAATGTGGTGACCAGACTCACCACACCTGTAGCATCTGATAGGAGCCTTAGAATCTCCCCCACTAGGCCTTTTCCAACCACCCGATTTCTGGTTATCTCTACCATATGGCTTACCACGGTCCATATGTTGCTTTCCTATTTTATCAACAGCCCCACGCGAGTGAGACGACCTATTCTTGGTAATATCTTCTTCCAAGATCCTGCTACAATCCACCAGATCAGAAAATCTACGAATACGCTGGTACCTGATTCCCTGCTTAATCTCATCTCGGAGACCATTCTCAAATTTGATACATTTAGAGAATTCTCCAGCCTCATCATTGTTGTAGTGTGCATAATACTTTGCCAGCTCAGTGAACTTAGTAGCATATTCACTAACAGTCAGATTGCCCTGCTTAAGCTCCAAAAACTCAATTTCCTTCCTTCCCCGAACATCTTCAGGAAAGTACCTCCTCAGAAAAGCCCTTCTGAAGTTAGCCCAAGTCAGTGCCTCTCCATCCTGAACTATTTCAGTCCTTGTGGCAACCCACCAGTCGTCGGCCTCTTCTGCCAACATATGCGTACCATATCTGACTTTCAGATCTTCAGCACAATCAATCACACGGAAAATCCTTTCGATTTCCTTCAGCCACTTCTGAGCACCTTCAGGGTCATGTGTACCTTTGAACAACGGAGGATTGTTCCTTTGGAAATTTCCCAATTGCCTATCAGCACCAATCACGCCTCCAGTTGGGTTTCCAGCAAGTACACCAGCTAACATCCCCAAAGCCTCAGCTAGTGCAGCATCATTTCGTCCGTTACCTCTTCCAGCCATATTCCTGAGGATCAAAACATACTCTTCATTAGAATACAGTATCGATAGTGTTACCTTGCACTAGTCGCATACAAAAGGAATGACTGACTCAAGACTCTGGTCGCAACGACCGACTATGCTCTGATACCACTATTGTAACACCCTCTAAAAACCCCGAATAAATTTTCGCAAACACTAAAATCATAATATCAGAGTACATGTACAATCGAGGATGTCACAATTCTCTTTTAATAAAACAAATTCCTGTCATGCATAACGTAGTAGTAACTCATACATGTTTACACAGCGGAATAATTTAATTAATAAAATCAATGTTATAATATTTTCCAAAATCATCAGGGATTAACACCTGGAAGATGTCAACATCATATTATAATAAAACATAAGGAATTAAACGAGTCTGACTAAAACAGCTCGACAAAACAGACGTTCTCGGAGTTACAACTATCAGAGCATGACCCGGACAATACTAAAACGAAAATAAACTAGAAACGACAAGCCTTCGCCAAGCACCTGAACGAAGCTCCTCAATCTGAAATATTCAACAGTAAGGGTGAGCATCTCAATTATACATTTGATTATATGTTCATAACAATCAATTCAGGAACCATAAGCATCACCCAACAATTAGCATATTTCATAGGTTACAAAAACCTTTACAATTCATATACCCATAATATATTGCTTTTCATATTTGCAATTAACATCAAACATCGTCAACCATTTAGCAACCATACGTGCATACAAACAATCAAATACAACATTGGAAAAATCATCCATTCATGTTATATTCAAGGTAATGCAACACACCCATGCATGTGGTACCACTTCACCGCCCCATTAAATCTCGGGTCACGGATAACTCACCGTTCCATTATATCGCGGACACGGCTACCACCTCAACGTTCCATTAAATCGCGGACACGTATATTGGCCACTATGTTAATTCCACACAATGGGAATTAACAAATGCAACATGATATGTAAAGTATGTAACACTCAGCATACTATGAACATCAATCAACATATCATGCAACATCAACAACATCAATCATAACAAGATATGGATAGCATGTAATCACTCAGCATACTATTTAAACATCAATCATATCAAGTCATATCATAATTCATGCTCGATAACATTATCCAAAAGCATGTCAATAAAATCCACAATCAAGCACTGAAAACAAAGTTCAGAAAATCAACACAGTAGCATCAACACGGGTGCCCGTGTTGTGCAACACGGCCCGTGTTGTTGAGCGCGTACAGAAAACATATTATCCTTATCAATACAGGGGATCAACACGGGTACCCGTGTTGTGAAACACGGCCCGTGTTGTAATGTGTCCAAAAAACACATTACTTTACCAACACAGAAGAGCAACACGGGTGCCCGTGTTGTGCAACACGGCCCGTGTTGCTGAGCGCGTACAGGATTTTCCTGTACCTGCAGCAGCTCAGAACAGCAGCCAAACGCGGGAAATGCCAGCCAAAACGCACATTTCGGTACCTAACGACATCGAGGTTTGTATAACTCAAAACAACACATCAATTTCCTAATTACCAACAATCATCATAGTCACCTTAACCGGGATTAATCGTCCTTTTTGGGGGAATCTGCTAACATTGGGGTTATCCCTATAACTTCTAAGGTAAATTCACGATCATGCAGATATACTTCCAATCCCCCATTAGGAACCTAAAATCGTTAATTGAATTCATAAAATTGGGAACCTAAACCTCCTTTAACAAGTTCAATCCTAAGGGTATCGATCCCTACTAACATCTAACAATTGGGGTTTTTCCCTACGATTACCCAAATCAACCGTACATAAACCCATAAACAAAGGTAAATCGAGTAATAGCCCCCCTTACCTTATCAATTAGCAGCTTTGAACTTTTTGAGCGATGGTCTTCCTTCTTCGTACCTTCAGAGCTCTGCTTCCCAAAATCCCAACTTTTGTGTTATCGTGAATAATGAGAAAAATAACTTGAGTTCCAAAACATATCTTTACTTCTTTTGCACCCCCACTCTTTACTAACAACATCCAAGCCCAATAACTTAAAAACTCAGCATTTTCTTATTTCTTTTATTTTCCTCCATATTTCAAAATAAATAATCCCTTTTTATTTTATTAATTCTAATAAAATAATTTCCCAAATTTAAATAAATCAAATAATTGAAACTGGGGTGTTACATCGACAACAGATTACCTTCCTTAATGACAAGGTTACCATCCATTGGAATAAAAAAAATCTCGACAACATATTACCTTCCATAATGACAAGGTTACCATCCATTGGAATAAAAAAAATCTCGATAATAGACTACCTTCCATAATGAGAAGGATACCATTCAATGGAATAACAAAAATCTCGACAACAAACTACCTTTCATAATGACAAGGCTACCATCCATTGGAGTAACAAAAATCTCGACAACAGACTACCATCCATAATGACAAGGCTACCATCCATTGGAGTAACAGAAATCTCAACGACAGACTACCTTCCATAATGGCAAGGCTACCATCCTTTGGAGTAACAAAAATATCGACAACATACTACCATCCATAAAGACAAGGCTACCATCCATGAGAGCAACAAAAATCTCGACAACTGACTACCTTCCATAATGACAAGGCTACCATACATTTGAGTAAAAAAAATATCGGCAACAAATTACCTTCCATAATGACAAGGCTACCATCCCTTGGAGTAACAAAAATTTCGACAATAGACTACCTTCCATAATGAAAAGGATAGCATCCATTGGAGTAACAAAAATCTCGACAACATAATACCTTCCATAATGACAAGGCTATCATTCAATGGAATAACAAAAATCTCGACAATAGACCATGTTCCATAATGACAAGGCTACAATCCATTAGAGAAACAAAAATCTCGACAACAGACTACCTTCCATAATGACAAGGCTACCATCCATTGGAGTAACAAAAATCTCTACAAGAGACTACCTTCCATAAAGACAAGGCTACCATCAATTGGGTAACAAAGATCTCGACAAGAGACTACCTTCCATAAAGACAAGGCTACCATCCCTTGGAGTAACAAAAATATCGACAACAGACTACCTTCCATAATGACAAGGCTAAAATCCATTAGAGTAAAAAAATCTCGACAACAAACTACCTTCCATAATGAAAAGGCTACCATCCATGAGAGTAACAAAAATCTCGACAACTGACTACCTTCCATAATGACAAGGCTACCATACATTGGAGTAACAAAAATATCGAAAACAGACTACCTTCCATAAAGACAAGGTTACCATCAATTGGAATAACAAAAATATCGAAAATAGACTACCTTCCATAATGACAAGGCTAGCATCCAATGGAATAACAAAAATATCGACAACAGACTACCTTTCATAATGACAAGGCTACCATCCATTGGAGTAACAAAAATCTAGACAACAAACTACCTTGCATAATGACAAGGCTACCATCCAATGGAATAATAAAAATCTCGATAATAGACAATGTTCCATAATGACAAGGCTACCATTCATTGGAGTAACAAAAATCTCGACAATAGACTACCTTCCATAATGACAAGGCTACCATCCATTGAGTAACAAAGATATCGACAACAGAGTACCTTCCATAATGACAAGGCTACCATCCCTTGGAATAACAAAAATATCGACAACATACTACCTTCCATAATGACAAGGCTACAATCCATTGGAGTAAAAAAATCTCGGCAACAGACTACCTTCCATAATGACAAGGTTACCATCCATTGGATTAAAAAAAATCTCGACAATAGACTACCTTCCATAATGACAAGGCTACCATTCAGTGGAATAACAAAAATCTCGACAACAAACTACCTTTCATAATGACAAGGCTACCATCCATTTGAGTAACAAAAATCTGAAAAATAGACTACCTTCCATAATGACAAGGCTACCATCCATTGGAGTAACAGAAATCTCAATGACATACTACCTTCCATAATGGCAAGGCTACCATCCTATGGAGTAACAAAAATATCGACAACAGACTACCATCCATAATGACAAGGCTACCATCCATTGGAGTAACAAAAACCTCTACAACAGACAACCTTAGATAATGGCAAGGCTACCATCCATTGGAGTAACAAAAATCTCGACAACAGTCTACCTTTAATAATGACAAGGCTACCATCCATTGGAGTAACAAAAATCTCTACAACAGACTACCTTGCATAATGGCAAGGCTACCATCCATTGGGTAACAAAGATCTCGACAACAGATAACCTTCCATATAGACAAGGCTACCATCCATTGGAGTAAGAAAAATATCGACAACAGACTACCATCCATAATGACAAGGCTACCATCCATTGAGTAACAAAGATATCGACAACAGATAACCTTCCATATAGAAAAGGCTACCATCCATTGGAGTAGCAAAAATATCGACAACAGACTACCTTCCATAATGACAAGGCTACAATCCATTGAAGTAAAAAAATCTCGAGAACAGACTACCTTCCATAATGACAAGGTTACCATCCATTGGATTAAAAAAAATCTCGACAATAGACTACCTTCCATAATGACATGGCTACCATTCAATGGAATAACAAAAATCTCGACAACAAACTACCTTTCATAATGACAAGGCTACCATCCATTTGAGTAACAAAAATCTGAAATATAGACTACCTTTCATAATGATAAGGCTACCATCCATTGGAGTAACAAAAACCTCTACAACAAACTACCTTATATAATGGCAAGGCTACCATCCATTGGAGTAACAAAAATCTCGACAACAGTCTACCTTTAATAATGACAAGGCTACCATCCATTGGAGTAACAAAAATCTCTACAACAGACTACCTTCCATAATGACAAGGCTATCATCCATTGGGTAACAAAGATCTCGACAACAGACTACCTTCAATAATGACAAGGCTACTATCCATTGGAGTAACAAAAATCTCGACAACATAGTACCTTCCATAATGACAAGGCTACCATCCATTGAGTAACAAAGATATCAACAACAGATAACCTTCCATATAGACAAGGCTACCATCCATTGGAGTAACAAAAATCTCGACAACAGACTACCTTCCATAATGAGAAGGGTACCATCCAATGGATTAAAAAAATCTCGGCAATAGACCACATTCCATAATGAAGTGGCTACCATCCATTGGAGTAATAAAAATATCGACAACAAACTACCTTCCATATTGACAAGGCTACCAACCATTGGAGTAACAAACCTCTCGACAACAGACTACCTTCCATAATGATGAGGCTACCATCCATTGAGTAACAAAGATATCGACAACAGATTACCTTCCATAATGACAAGGCTACCATCCATTGGAGTAACAAAAATCTAGACAACAGACTACCTTCTATAATGAAAAGGCTACCATCCATTGGAGTAACAAAAATCTCGACAACAGATTACCTTCCATAATGACAAGGTTACCATCCATTGGAATAAAAATAATCTCGACAACAAATTACCTTCCATAATGACAAGGTTACCATCCATTGGAATAAAAAAAATCTCGACAATAGACTACCTTCCATAATGAGAAGGATACCATTCAATGGAATAACAAAAATCTCGACAAGAAACTACCTTACATAATGACAAGGCTACCATCCATTGGAGTAACAAAAATCTCGACAACAGACTACCATCCATAATGACAAGGCTACCATCCATTGGAGTAACAGAAATCTCAACGACAGACTACCTTCCATTATGGCAAGGCTACCATCCTTTGGAGTAACAAAAATATCGACAACAGACTACCATCCATAAAGACAAGGCTACCATCCATTGGAGTAACAAAAAACTCTACAACAGACTACATTCGATAATAGACTACCTCCCATAATGACAAAGCTACCATCCATTGAGTAACAAAGATATCTTCAACAGCCTACCTTCCATAATGACAAGGCTACCATCCATTGGAGAAAGAAAAATCTTGACAACAAACTAACTTTCATAATGACAAGGCTACCATCCATTGGAGTAAAAAAAATCTCGAAAACAGACTACCTTGCATATTGACAAGGTTACCATCCATTGGAATAACAAAAATCTCGACAACAAACTACCTTCCATAACGACAAGGCTACCATCCATGAGAGTAACAAAAATCTCGACAACTGACTACCTTCCATAATGACAAGGCTACCATCCATTGGAGTAACAAAAATATCGACAACAGACTACCTTCCATAAAGTCAAGGGTACCATCCATTGGAGTAACAAAAATATCGACAACAAACTACCTTCCATAAAGACAAGGATACCATCCCTTGGAATAACAAAAATCTCGACAAAAGACTAACTTGCATAATGACAAGGTTACCATCCATTGGAATAAAAAAAATCTCGACAACAAACTACCTTCAATAACGACAAGGCTACCATCCATGAGAGTAACAAAAATCTCTACAAAAGACTACCTTCGATAATGACAAGGATACCATCCATTGGAGTAACAAAAATATCGACAACAGATTTCCTTCCATAATGATAAGGCTACCATCCATTGGAGTAACAAAAATCTCGACAATAGACTACCTTCCATAAAGACAAGGGTACCATTCATTGGAGTCACAAAAATATCAACAACAAACTATCTTCCATAAAGACAAGGCTACCATCCCTTGGAATAACAAAAATCTCGACAACAAACTACCATCCATAATGACAAGGCTACCATCCATTGGAGTAAAAAAAATCTCGACAAAACACTACATTGCATAATGATAAGGTTACCACCCATTGGAATGACAAAAATCTCGACAACAAACTGCCTTCCATATTGACAAGGCTACCATCCATGAGAGTAACAAAAATCTCGACAACAGACTACCTTCAATAATGACAAGGCTACCATCCATTAGAGTAACAAAAATCTCGACAACATACTACCTTCCATAATGACAAGGCTACCATCCATTGGAGTAACAAAAATCTCGACAACAGACTACCTTCCATAATGAAAAGGCTACCATCCATTGGAGTAACAAAAATCTCGACAACAGACTACCTTCCATAATGACAAGGGTACCATCCAATGAAATAAAAAAAATATCGGCATTAGACCACGTTCCATAATGAAGTGGCTACCATCCATTGGAGTAATAAAAATATTGACAACAAACTACCTTCCATATTGACAAGGCTACCAACCATTGGAGTAACAAAAGTCTCGATAACATACTGCCTTCCATAATTACGAGGTTACCATCCATTGAGTAACAAAGATATCGACAAAAAACTACCTTCCATAATGACAAGGCTACCATCCAATGGAGAAAAAAAATCTTGAAAACAGACTACCTTTTATAATGACAATGCTACCATCCATTGGAGAAAAAAAATCTCGACAAAACACTACATTGCATAATGACAAGGTTACCATCCATTGGAATGACAATAATATCGGCAAGAAACTACCTTACATAATGACAAGGCTACCATCCATGAGAGTAACAAAAATCTCGACAACTAACTACCTTCCTTACTGACAAGGCTACCATACATTGGAGTAACAAAAATATAGACAACAGATTACCTTCCATAATGACAAGGCTACAATCCATTGGAGTAACAAAAATCTCGACAACAGACTACCTTCCATAATGAAAAGGCTAGCATCCATTGGAGTAACAAAAATCTCGACAACATAATACCTTCCATAATGACAAGGCTACATCCAATGGAATAACAAAAATCTCGACAATAGACCACGTTCCATAATGACAAGGCTACCATCCATTGGAGTAACAAAAATCTCGACAACAGACAACCTTCCATAATAACAAGGCTACCATCCATTGGAGTAACAAAAATCTCTACAACAGACTACCTTCCATAATGACAAGGCTACCATCCTTTGGGTAACAAAGATCTCGACAACATACTACCTTCCATAATGACAAGGCTACCATCCATTGGAGTTACAAAAATATCGACAACAAACTACTTTCCACAAAGACAAGGCTACGATCCATTGGAGTAACAAAAATATCGACAACAGACTACCTTCCATAAAGACAAGGCTACCATCCATTGGAGTAACAAAAATCTCTAGAATAGACTTCCTTCGATTATGACAAGGCTACCATCCATTGGAGTAACAAAAATATCGACAACAGACTACCTTCCATAATGACATGGTTACCATCAATTGGAATAACAAAAATATTGACAATAGACTACCTTCCATAATGACAAGGCTACCATCAATTGGATTAACAAAAATCTCGACAACAGACTACCTTCCATAATTACAAGGCTACCATTCATTGAGTAACAAAAATATCGACAACAGACTACCTTTCATAATGACAAGGCTACCATCCATTGGAGAAAGAAAAAATTTGACAACAGACTACCTTGCATAATGACAAGGTTACCATCCATTGGAATAACAAAAATCTCGACAACAAACTACCTTCAATAATGAAAAGGCTACCATCCATGAGAGTAACAAAAATCTCGACAACTTACTACCTTCCATAATGACAAGGCTACCATACATTGGAGTAACAAAAATCTCGAAAACAGATTAACTTCCATAATGACAAGGCTACCATCCATTGGAGTAACAAAAATCTCGACAACATACTACCTTCCATAAAGTTAAGGGTACCATCCATTGGATTAACAAAAATATCGACAACAAACTACCTTCCATAAAGAGAAGGATACCATCCCTTGGAATAACAAAAATCTCTACACCAGACTACCTTCGATAATGACAAGGCTACCGTCCATTGGAGTAACAAAAATCTCGACAACAGACTACCTTCCATAAAGACAAGGGTACCATCCATTGGAGTAACAAAAATATCGACAACAAACTACCTTACATAAAGACAAGGCTACCATCCCTTGGAATAACAAAAATCTCGACAACAAACTACCTTCCATAATGACAAGGCTACAATCCATTGGAGTAAAAAAAATCTCACCAATAAAATAAATTCCATAATGACAAGGCTACCATCCATTGGAGTAAAAAAATCTCGACAATAGACTACCTTCCATAATGACAAGGCTAGCATCCATTGAAGTAACAAAAATCTCTACAACAAACTACCTTCCATAATGACAAGGCTATCATCCATTGGAGTAACAAAGATATCGACAACAGATTACCTTCCATAAAGAGAAGGCTACCATCAATTGGAGTAACAAAAATCTCTACAACAGACTACCTTCGATAATGACAAGGCTACCATCAATTGGAGTAACAAAAATATCGACAACAAACTACCTTCCATAATGACAAGGTTACCATCCATTGAAATAACAAAAATCTAGACAATAGACAACCTTCGATAATGACAAGGCTACCATCCATTGGAGTAACAAAAATATCGACATCAGATTACCTTCCATAATGATAAGGCTACCATCCATTGGAGTAACAAAAATTTCTTCAACAGACTATCTTCCATAATGACAAGGCTACCATCCATTGGGTAACAAAGATCTCGATAACAGACTACCTTCCATAATGACAAGGCTACCATCCATTGGAGTAAAAAAAATATCGACAAAAAACTACCTTCCATAAAGACAAGGCTACCATCCATTGGAGTAACAAAAATCTCGACAACCGACTACCTTCCATAATGACAAGGCTACTATCCATTGGAGTAACAAAAATCTCTACAACAGACTACCTTCCATAATGACAAGGCTACCATCCATTAGGTAACAAATATCTCGACAACAGACTACCTTCCATAATGACAAGGCTACCATCCATTGAGTAACAAAGATATCGACAACAAACTACCTTCCATAATGACAAGGCAACCATCCATTGGAGAAAGAAAAATCTTGACAACAGACTACCTTTCATAATGACAAGGCTACCATCCATTGGAGTAAAAAAAATCTCGATAACAGACTACCTTGCATAATGACAGGGTTACCATCCATTGGAATAACAAAAATCTCGACAACAAACTACCTTCCATAACGACAAGGCTACCATCCATGAGAGTAACAGAAATCTCAATGACATACTACCTTCCATAAAGACAAGGGTACCATACATTAGAGTAACAAAAATATCGACAACAAACTACCTTCCATAAATACAAGGCTACCATCTCTTTGAATAACAAAAATCTCAACAACAAACTACCTTCCATAATGACAAGGCTACAATACATTGGAGTAAAAAAAACTCACCAATAAAATACCTTCCATAATGACAAGGCTACCATCCATTGGAGTAACAAAAATCACGACAATAGACTACATTCCATAATGACAAGGCTAGCATCCATTGAAGTAACAAAAATCTCTACAACAGACTACCTTCACTAAATGACAAGCCTACCATCCATTGGGTGACAAAGATCTCGACAACATACTACCTTTCATAATGACAAGGCTACCATCCATTCGAGTAACAAAAATATCGACAACAGACTAACTTCCATAAAGACAAGGCTACTATCCATTGGAGTAACAAAAATCTCTACAACAGACTACCTTCGATAATGACAAGGCAACCATCCATTGGAGTAACAAAAATATCGACAACAGACTACCTTCGATAATGAAAAGGCAACCATCCATTGGAGTAACAAAAATCTCGACAATAGACTACCTTCCATAATGACAAGGCTACCATCCAATGGAATAACAAAAATCTCAACAATAGACTACCTTCGATAATGACAAGGCTACCATCCATTGGAGTAACAAAAATCTCGACAACAGACTACCTTCCATAATGACAATGCTACTATCCATTGGAGTAACAAAAATCTCTACAACAGACTACCTTCCATAATGACAAGGCTACCATCCATTAGGTAACAAATATCTCGACGACAGACTACCTCCCATAATGACAAGGCTACCATCCATTGAGTAACAAAGATATCGACAATAGACTACCTTCCATAATGACAAGGCAACCATCCATAGGAGAAAGAAAAATCTTGACAACAGACTACCTTTCATAATGACAAGGATACCATCCATTGGTGTAAAAAAAATCTCGATTACAGACTACCTTGCATAATGACAAGGTTACCATCCATTGGAATAACAAAAATCTAAACAATAGACTACCTTCCATAATTACAAGGCTACCATTCATTGAGTAACAAAAATATCGACAACAGACTACCTTTCATAATGACAAGGCTACCATCCATTGGAGAAAGAAAAAATTTGAAAACAGACTACCTTGCATAATGACAAGGTTACCATCCATTAGAATAACAAAAATCTCGACAACAAACTACCTTCAATAATGAAAAGGCTACCATCCATGAGAGTAACAAAAATCTCGACAACTTACTACCTTCCATAATGACAAGGCTACCATACATTGGAGTAACAAAAATCTCGAAAACAGATTAACTTCCATAATGACAAGGCTACCATCCATTGGAGTAACAAAAATCTCGACAACATACTACCTTCCATAAAGTTAAGGGTACCATCCATTGGATTAACAAAAATATCGACAACAAACTACCTTCCATAAAGAGAAGGATACCATCCCTTGGAATAACAAAAATCTCTACACCAGACTACCTTCGATAATGACAAGGCTACCGTCCATTGGAGTAACAAAAATCTCGACAACAGACTACCTTCCATAAAGATAAGGGTACCATCCATTGGAGTAACAAAAATATCGACAACAAACTACCTTACATAAAGACAAGGCTACCATCCCTTGGAATAACAAAAATCTCGACAACAAACTACCTTCCATAATGACAAGGCTACAATCCATTGGAGTAAAAAAAATCTCACCAATAAAATACATTCCATAATGACAAGGCTACCATCCATTGGAGTAAAAAAAATCTCGACAATAGACTACCTTCCATAATGACAAGGCTAGCATCCATTGAAGTAACAAAAATCTCTACAACAAACTACCTTCCATAATGACAAGGCTATCATCCATTGGAGTAACAAAGATATCGACAACAGATTACCTTCCATAAAGAGAAGGCTACCATCCATTGGAGTAACAAAAATCTCTACAACAGACTACCTTCGATAATGACAAGGCTACCATCCATTGGAGTAACAAAAATATCGACAACAAACTACCTTCCATAATGACAAGGTTACCATCCATTGAAATAACAAAAATCTAGACAATAGACAACCTTAGATAATGACAAGGCTACCATCCATTGGAGTAACAAAAATATCGACATCAGATTACCTTCCATAATGATAAGGCTACCATCCATTGGAGTAACAAAAATTTCTTCAACAGACTATCTTCCATAATGACAAGGCTACCATCCATTGGAGTAAAAAAAATATCAACAAAAAACTACCTTCCATAAAGACAAGGCTACCATCCATTGGAGTAACAAAAATCTCAACAACAGACTACCTTCCATAATGACAAGGCTACTATCCATTGGAGTAACAAAAATCTCTACAACAGACTACCTTCCATAATGACAAGGCTACCATCCATTAGGTAACAAATATCTCGACAACAGACTACCTTCCATAATGACAAGGCTACCATCCATTGAGTAACAAAGATATCGACAACAAACTACCTTCCATAATGACAAGGCAACCATCCATTGGAGAAAGAAAAATCTTGACAACAGACTACCTTTCATAATGACAAGGCTACCATCCATTGGAGTAAAAAAAATCTCGATAACAGACTACCTTGCATAATGACAGGGTTACCATACATTTGAGTAACAAAAATATCGACAACAAACTACCTTCCATAAATACAAGGCTACCATCTCTTTGAATAACAAAAATCTCAACAACAAACTACCTTCCATAATGACAAGGCTACAATACATTGGAGTAAAAAAAACTCACCAATAAAATACCTTCCATAATGTCAAGGCTACCATCCATTGGAGTAACAAAAATCACGACAATAGACTACCTTCCATAATGACAAGGCTAGCATCCATTGAAGTAACAAAAATCTCTACAACAGACTACCTTCACTAAATGACAAGCCTACCATCCATTTGATGACAAAGATCTCGACAACATACTACCTTTCAT
Source organism: Vicia faba (assembly GCA_948472305.1). Lineage (NCBI taxonomy): Eukaryota > Viridiplantae > Streptophyta > Magnoliopsida > Fabales > Fabaceae > Vicia > Vicia faba. Next base: position 756,070,146 of record OX451738.1, read on the forward strand.
AATGACAAGGCTACCATCCATTCGAGTAACAAAAATATCGACAACAGACTACCATCCATAATGACAAGGCTACCATCCATTGGAGTAACAAAAATCTCTACAACAGACTACCTTCGATAATGACAAGGCAACCATCCATTGGAGTAACAAAAATATCAACAACAGACTACCTTCGATAATGACAAGGCAACCATCCATTGGAGTAACAAAAATCTCGACAATAGACTACCTTCCATAATGACAAGGCTACCATCCAATGGAATAACAAAAATCTCGACAACAGACTACCTTCGATAATGACAAGGCTACCATCCATTGGAGTAACAAAAATCTCGACAACAGACTACCTTCCATAATGACAATGCTACTATCCATTGGAGTAACAAAAATCTCTACAACAGACTACCTTCCATAATGACAAGGCTACCATCCATTAGGTAACAAATATCTCGACGACAGACTACCTCCCATAATGACAAGGCTACCATCCATTGAGTAACAAAGATATCGACAATAGACTACCTTCCATAATGACAAGGCAACCATCCATTGGAGAAAGAAAAATCTTGACAACAGACTACCTTTCATAATGACAAGGATACCATCCATTGGTGTAAAAAAAATCTCTATTACAGACTACCTTGCATAATGACAAGGTTACCATCCATTGGAATAACAAAAATCTAAACAATAGACTACCTTCCATAATGACAAGGCTACCATCCATTGGAGTAACAGAAATCTCAACGATAGACTACCTTCCATAATGGAAAGGCTACCATCCTTTGTAGTAACAAAAATATCGACATCAGACTACCATCCATAATGACAAGGCTACCATCAATTGGAGTAACAAAAATCTCTATAACAGACTACCTTCGATAATGACAAGGCTACCATCCATTGGAGTAACAAAAATATCGACATCAGATTACCTTACATATTGATAAGGCTACCATCCATTGAGTAACAAAAATATCGATAACAGACTACATTCGATAATCACAAGGCTACCATCCATTGGAGTAATAAAAATCTCGACAACAGACTACCTTCCATAATGACAAGGCTACCATCCATTGGAGTAACAAAGATCTCTACAACAGACTACCTTCCATAATGATAAGGCTACCATCCATTAGGTAACAAAGATCTCGACAACAGAATACCTTCCATAATGACAAGGCAACCATCCATTGGAGAAAGAAAAATCTCGACAACTGACAACCTTTCATAATGACAAGGCTACCATCCATTGGAGTAAAAAAAATCTCGATAACAGACTACCTTGCATAATGACAAGGTTAACATCCATTGGAATAACAAAAATCTAAACAATAGACTACCTTCCATAATAATAAGGCTACCATCCATTGGAGTAACAGAAATCTCAACGACAGACTACCTTCCATAATGGAAAGGCTACCATCCTTTGTAGTAACAAAAATATCGACAACAGACTACCATCCATAATGACAAGCCTACCATCCATTGGAGTAACAAAAATCTCTACAAAAGACTACCTTCGATAATGACAAGGCAACCATCCATTGGAGTAACAAAAATATCGACAACAGACTACCTTCGATAATGACAAGGCAACCATCCATTGGAGTAACAAAAATCTCGACAATAGACTACCTTCCATAATGACAAGGCTACCATCCAATGGAATAACAAAAATCTCGACAACAGACTACCTTCGATAATGACAAGGCTACCATCCATTGGAGTAACAAAAATCTCGACAACAGACTACCTTCCATAATGACAATGCTACTATCCATTGGAGTAACAAAAATCTCTACAACAGACTACCTTCCATAATGACAAGGCTACCATCCATTAGGTAACAAATATCTCGACAACAGACTACCTCCCATAATGACAAGGCTACCATCAATTGAGTAACAAAGATATCGACAATAGACTACCTTCCATAATGACAAGGCAACCATCCGTTGGAGAAAGAAAAATCTTGACAACAGACTACCTTTCATAATGACAAGGATACCATCCATTGGTGTAAAAAAAATCTCGATAACAGACTACCTTGCATAATGACAAGGTTACCATCCATTGGAATAACAAAAATCTGAACAATAGACTACCTTCCATAATGACAAGGCCACCATCCATTGGAGTACCAGAAATCTCAACTATAGACTACCTTCCATAATGGAAAGGCTACCATCCTTTGTAGTAACAAAAATATCGACAGCAGACTACCATCCATAATGACAAGGCTACCATCAATTGGAGTAACAAAAATCTCTATAACAGACTACCTTCGATAATGACAAGGCTACCATCCATTGCAGTAACAAAAATATCGACATCAGATTACCTTCCATATTGATAAGGCTACCATCCATTGAGTAACAAAAATCTCGATAACAGACTACATTCGATAATCACAAGGCTACCATCCATTGGAGTAATAAAAATCTCGACAACAGACTACCTTCCATAATGACAAGGCTACCATCCATTGGAGTAACAAAGATCTATACAACAAACTACCTTCCATAATGACAAGGCTACCATCCATTGGGTAACAAAGATCTCGACAACAGACTACCTTCCATAATGACAAGGCTACCACCCATTAGAGTAACAAAAATCTCGACAAAAGACTACCTTCCATAATGACAAGGCTATTATCCATTGGAGTAACAAAAATCTCTACAACAGACTACCTTCCATAATGATAAGGCTACCATCCATTAGGTAACAAAGATATCGACAACAGACTACCTTCCATAATGACAAGGCAACCATCCATTGGAGAAAGAAAAATCTCGACAACAGACAACCTTTCATAATGACAAGACTACCATCCATTGGAGTAAAAAAAATCTCGATAACAGACTACCTTGCATAATGACAAGGTTAACATCCATTGGAATAACAAAAATCTAAACAATAGACTACCTTCCATAATAACAAGGCTACCATCCATTGGAGTAACAGAAATCACAACGACAGACTACCTTCCATAATGGAAAGGCTACCATCCTTTGTAGTAACAAAAATATCGACAACAGACTACCATCCATAATGACAAGGCTACCATCCATTGGAGTAACAAAAATCTCTACAACAGACTACCTTAAATAATGACAAGGCTACCATCCATTGGAGTAACAAAATTATCGACATCAGATTACCTTCCATATTGACTAGGCTACCATCCATTGGAGTAATAAAAATCTCGATAACAGACTACATTCGATAATGACAAGGCTATCATCCATTGGAGTAACAAAAATCTCGACAACAGACTACCTTCCATAATGACAAGGCTACCATCCATTGGAGTAACAAAAATATCTACAATAGACTACCTTCCATAATGAGAAGGCTACCATCCATTGGGTAACATAGATCTCGACAAATGACTACCTTCAAGAATGACAAGGCTACCATCCATTGGAGTAACAAAAATCTCGACAACATACTACCTTCCATAATGACAAGGCTATCATCCATTGTTTAACCAAAATCTCGACAATAGACTACCTTCCATAATGACAAGGGTACCATCCAATGGAATAAAAAAAATCTCGACAACAGACTACCTTCCATAATGACAAGGCTACCATTCATTGGAGTAACAAAAATCTTGACAACAAATTACCTTCCCTAATGACAAGGCTACAATCCATTGGTGTAACAAAAATATCGACAACAGACTACCTTCCATAATGAAAAGGCTAGCATCCATTGGAGTAACAAAAATCTCGACAACAGAATACCTTCCATAATGACAAGGCTACCATCCAATAAAATAACAAAAATCTCGACAATAGACCACGTTCCATAATGACAAGGCTACCATCCATTGGAGTAAAAAAAATCTCGACAACAGACTACCTTCCATAATGACTAGGCTACCATCCATTGGAGTAACAAAAATCTCTACAACAGACTACCTTCCATAATGACAAGGCTACCATCCATTGGAGTAACAAAAATATCGACAACAAACTACCTTCCACAAAAACAAGGCTACGATCCATTGAGTAACAAAGATATCATCAACAGACTACCTTCCATAATGACAAGGCTACCATCCATTGGAGAAAGAAAAATTTTGACAACAGACTACCTTGCATAATGACAAGGTTACCATCCATGAGAGTAACAGAAATCTCAATGACAGACTACCTTCCATAAAGACAAGGGTACCATTCATTGGAGTAACAAAAATATCGACAACAAACTACCTTCCATAAAGACAAGGCTCCCATCCCTTGGAATAACAAAAATCTCGACAACAAACTACCTTCCATAATGACAAGGCTACAATACATTGGAGTAAAAAAAAACTCACCAATAAAATACCTTCCATAATGACAAGGCTACCATCCATTGGAGTAACAAAAATCTTGACAATAGACTACCTTCCATAATGACAAGGCTAGCATCCATTGAAGTATCAAAAATCTCTACAACAGACTACCTTCACTAAATGACAAGGTTACCATCCATTGGGTGACAAAGATCTCGACAACAAACTACCTTCCATAATGAAAAGTCTACCATCCATTGGAGTAACAAAAATATCGAAAACAGACTACCTTCCATAAAAACAAGTCTACCATCCCTTGGAGTAACAAAAATCTCGACAACAGACTACCTTCCATAATGACAAGGCTACCATCCATTGGGTAACAAAGATCTCGACAACATACTACCTTCCATAATGACAAGGCTACCATCAATTGGAGTAACAAAAATATCAACAACAAACTACCTTCCATAAAGACAAGGCTACCATCCATTGGAGTAACAGAAATCTCAACGACAGACTACCTTCTATAATGGAAAGGCTACCATCCTTTGTAGTAACAAATATATCGACAACAGACTACCATTCATAATGACAAGGCTACCATCCATTGGAGTAACAAAAATCTCTACAACAGACTACCTTCGATAATGACAAGGCTACCATCCATTGGAGTAACAAAATTATCGACATCAGATTACCTTCAATATGAACAAGGCTACCATCCATTGGAGTAATAAAAATCTCGATAACAGACTACATACGATAATGACAAGGCTACCATCTATTGGAGTAACAAAAATCTCGACAACAGACTACCTTCCATAATGAGAAGGCTACCATCCATTGGAGTATCAAAAATATCTACAATAAACTACCTTCCATAATGAGAAGGCTACCATCCATTGGGTAACAAAGATCTCGACAAAAGACTACCTTCAAGAATGACAAGGCTGCCATCCATTGGAGTATCAAAAATCTCGACAACATACTACCTTCCATAATGACAAGGCTACCATCCATTGAGTAACCAAAATCTCGACAACAGACTACCTTCCATAATGACAAGGGTACCATCCAATGGAATAAAAAAAATCTCGACCACAGACTACCTTCCATAATGACAAGGTTACCATTCATTGGAGTAACAAAAATCTCGAAAACAGATTACCTTCCATAATGACAAGGCTACCATCCATTGGAGTAACAAAAATCTCGACAACATACTACCTTCCATAAAGTCAAGGGTACAATCCATTGGAGTAACAAAAATATCGACATCAGATTACCTTCCATAATGATAAGGCTACCATCCATTTTAGTAACAAAAATTTCTACAACAGACTATCTTCCATAATGACAAGGCTACCATCCATTGGGTAACAAAGATCTCGACAACAGACTACCTTCCATAATGACAAGGCTACCATCCATTGGAGTAAAAAAAATATCGACAACAAACTACCTTCCATAAAGACAAGGATACCATCCATTGGAGTAACAAAAATCTCGACAACAGACTACCTTCCATAATGACAAGGCTAATATCCATTGGAGTACAAAAATCTCTACAACAGACTACCTTCCATAATAACAAGGCTACCATCCATTAGGTAACAAATATCTCGACAACAGACTACCTTCCATAATGACAAGGCTACAATCCATTGAGTAACAAAGATATCGACAACAAACTACCTTCCATAATGACAAGGCAACCATCCATTGGAGAAAGAAAAATCTTGAGAACAGACTACCATTCATAATGACAAGGCTGCCATCCATTGGAGTAAAAAATATCTCTATAACAGACTACCTTGCATAATGACAAGGTTACCATGCATTGGAATAACAAAAATCTCGACAACAAACTACCTTCAATAACGACAAGGCTACCATCCATGAGAGTAACAGAAATCTCAATGACAGACTACCTTCCATAAAGACAAGGGTACCATTCATTGGAGTAACAAAAATATCGACAACAAACTACCTTCCATAAAGACAAGGCTCCCATCCCTTGGAATAACAAAAATCTCGACAACAAACTACCTTCCATAATGTCAAGGCTACAATACATTGGAGTAAAAAAAAACTCACCAATAAAATACCTTCCATAATGACAAGGCTACCATCCATTGGAGTAACAAAAATCTTGACAATAGACTACTTTCCATAATTACAAGGCTAGCATCCATTGAAGTAACAAAAATCTACCTTCACTAAATGACAAGGTTACCATCCATTGGGTGACAAAGATCTCGACAACAAACTACCTTCCATAATGAAAAGTCTACCATCCATTGGAGTAACAAAAATATCGAAAACAGACTACCTTCCATAAAAATAAGTCTACCATCCCTTGGAGTAACAAAAATCTCGACAACAGACTACCTTCCATAATGACAAGGCTACCATCCATTGGGTAACAAAGATCTCGACAACATACTACCTTCCATAATGACAAGGCTACCATCAATTGGAGTAACAAAAATATCAACAACAAACTACCTTCCATAAAGACAAGGCTACCATCCATTGGAGTAACAGAAATCTCAACGACAGACTACCTTCTATAATGGAAAGGCTACCATCCTTTGTAGTAACAAATATATCGACAACAGACTACCATTCATAATGACAAGGCTACCATCCATTGGAGTAACAAAAATCTCTACAACAGACTACCTTCGATAATGACAAGGCTACCATCCATTGGAGTAACAAAATTATCGACATCAGATTACCTTCAATATGAACAAGGCTACCATCCATTGGAGTAATAAAAATCTCGATAACAGACTACATACGATAATGACAAGGCTACCATCTATTGGAGTAACAAAAATCTCGACAACAGACTACCTTCCATAATGAGAAGGCTACCATCCATTGGAGTATCAAAAATATCTACAATAAACTACCTTCCATAATGAGAAGGCTACCATCCATTGGGTAACAAAGATCTCGACAAAAGACTACCTTCAAGAATGACAAGGCTGCCATCCATTGGAGTATCAAAAATCTCGACAACATACTACCTTCCATAATGACAAGGCTACCATCCATTGAGTAACCAAAATCTCGACAACAGACTACCTTCCATAATGACAAGGGTACCATCCAATGGAATAAAAAAAATCTCGACCACAGACTACCTTCCATAATGACAAGGTTACCATTCATTGGAGTAACAAAAATCTCGAAAACAGATTACCTTCCATAATGACAAGGCTACCATCCATTGGAGTAACAAAAATCTCGACAACATACTACCTTCCATAAAGTCAAGGGTACAATCCATTGGAGTAACAAAAATATCGACATCAGATTACCTTCCATAATGATAAGGCTACCATCCATTTTAGTAACAAAAATTTCTACAACAGACTATCTTCCATAATGACAAGGCTACCATCCATTGGGTAACAAAGATCTCGACAACAGACTACCTTCCATAATGACAAGGCTACCATCCATTGGAGTAAAAAAAATATCGACAACAAACTACCTTCCATAAAGACAAGGATACCATCCATTGGAGTAACAAAAATCTCGACAACAGACTACCTTCCATAATGACAAGGCTAATATCCATTGGAGTACAAAAATCTCTACAACAGACTACCTTCCATAATAACAAGGCTACCATCCATTAGGTAACAAATATCTCGACAACAGACTACCTTCCATAATGACAAGGCTACAATCCATTGAGTAACAAAGATATCGACAACAAACTACCTTCCATAATGACAAGGCAACCATCCATTGGAGAAAGAAAAATCTTGAGAACAGACTACCATTCATAATGACAAGGCTGCCATCCATTGGAGTAAAAAATATCTCTATAACAGACTACCTTGCATAATGACAAGGTTACCATGCATTGGAATAACAAAAATCTCGACAACAAACTACCTTCAATAACGACAAGGCTACCATCCATGAGAGTAACAGAAATCTCAATGACAGACTACCTTCCATAAAGACAAGGGTACCATTCATTGGAGTAACAAAAATATCGACAACAAACTACCTTCCATAAAGACAAGGCTCCCATCCCTTGGAATAACAAAAATCTCGACAACAAACTACCTTCCATAATGTCAAGGCTACAATACATTGGAGTAAAAAAAAACTCACCAATAAAATACCTTCCATAATGACAAGGCTACCATCCATTGGAGTAACAAAAATCTTGACAATAGACTACTTTCCATAATTACAAGGCTAGCATCCATTGAAGTAACAAAAATCTACCTTCACTAAATGACAAGGTTACCATCCATTGGGTGACAAAGATCTCGACAACAAACTACCTTCCATAATGAAAAGTCTACCATCCATTGGAGTAACAAAAATATCGAAAACAGACTACCTTCCATAAAAATAAGTCTACCATCCCTTGGAGTAACAAAAATCTCGACAACAGACTACCTTCCATAATGACAAGGCTACAGTCCATTAGAGTAAAAAAAATTTCACCAATAAAATACCTTCCATAATGACAAGGCTACCATCCATTCGGTAACAAAGATCTCGACAACATACTACCTTCCATAAAGACAAGGCTACCATCCATTGGAGTAACAGAAATCTCAACGACAGACTACCTTCCATAATGGAAAGGCTACCATCCTTTGTAGTAATAAAAATATCGACAACAGACTACCATCCATAATGACAAGGCTACCATCCATTGGAGTAACAAAAATCTCTACAACAGACTACCTTCGATAATGACAAGGCTACCATCCATTGGAGTAACAAAATTATCGACATCAGATTACTTTCCATATTGACAAGGCTACCATCCATTGGAGTAATAAAAATCTCGATAACAGACTACATTCGATAATGACAAGGCTACCATCCATTGGAGTAACAAAAATCTCGACAACAGACTACCTTCCATAATGACAAGGCTACCATCCATTGGAGTAACAAAAATATCTACAATAGACTACCTTCCATAATGAGAAGGCTACCATCCATTGGGTAACAAAGATCTCGACAAAAGACTACCTTCAAGAATGACAAGGCTACCATCCATTGGAGTAACAAAAATCTCGACAACATACTACCTTCCATAATGACAAGGCTACCATCCATTGAGTAACCAAAATCTCGACAACAGACTACCTTCCATAATGACAAGGGTACCATCCAGTGGAATAAAAAAAATCTCGACAACAGACTACCTTCCATAATGACAAGGCTACCATTCATTGGAGTAACAAAAATCTTGACAACAGATTACCTTCCCTAATGACAAGGCTACAATCCATTGGTGTAACAAAAATATCCACAATAGACTACCTTCCATAATGAAAAGGCTAGCATCCATTGGAGTAACAAAAATCTCGACAACAGAATACCTTCCATAATGACAAGGCTACCATCCAATAAAATAACAAAAATCTCGACAATAGACCACGTTCCATAATGACAAGGCTACCATCCATTGGAGTAACAGAAATCTCAACGACAGACTACCTTCCATAATGGAAAGGCTACCATCCTTTGTAGTAATAAAAATATCGACAACAGACTACCATCCATAATGACAAGGCTACCATCCATTGGAGTAACAAAGATCTCGACAATAGACTACCTTCCATAATGACAAGGCTACCATCCATTGGAGTAACAAAAATATCGACAACAAACTACCTTCCACAAAAACAAGGCTACGATCCATTAGAGTAACAAAAATATCGACAACAGTCTACCTTCCATAAAGACAAGGCTACCATCCATTGGAGTAACAAAAATCTCGACAACAGACTACCTTCCATAATGACAAGGCTAATATCCATTGGAGTACAAAAATCTCGACAATAGACTACCTTCCATAATGACAAGGCTACCATCAATTGGATTAACAAATATCTTAACAACAAACTACCTTCCATAATGACAAGGCTACCATCCATTGAGTAACAAAGATATCGACAACAGACTACCTTCCATAATGACAAGGCTACCATCCATTGGAGAAAGAAAATTTTTGACAACCGACTACCTTGCATAATGACAAGGTTACCATCCATTGCTTTAACAAACATCTCGACAACAAACTACCTTCCATAATGACAAGGCTACCATCCATGAGAGTAACAAAAATCTCGACAACTTACTACCTTGCATAATGACAAGGCTACCATACATTGGAGTAACAAAAATCTCGAAAACGGATTACCTTCCATAATGACAAGGCTACCATCCATTGGAGTAACAAAAATCTCGACAACATACTACCTTCCATAAAGTCAAGGGTACCATCCATTGGAGTAACAAAAATATCGACATCAGATTACCTTCTATAATGATAAGGCTACCATCCATTTTAGTAACAAAAATTTCTACAACAGACTATCTTCCATAATGAAAAGGCTACCATCCATTGGAGTAAAAAAAATATCGACAACAAACTACCTTCCATAAAGACAAGGCTACCATCCATTGGAGTAACAAAAATTCCGACAACAGACTACCTTCCATAATTACAAGGCTAATATCCATTGGAGTACAAAAATCTCTACAACAGACTACCTTCCATAATGACAAGGCTACCATCCATTAGGTAACAAATATCTCGACAACAGACTACCATCCATTGGAGTAACAAAGATATCGACAACAAACTACCTTCCATAATGACAAGGCAACCATCCATTGGAGAAAGAAAAATCTTGACAACAGACTACCTTTCATAATGACAATGCTGCCATCCATTGGAGTAAAAAAAATCTCGACAACAGACTACCTTGCATAATGACAAGGTTACCGTGCATTGGAATAACAAAAATCTCGACAACAAACTACCTTCAATAACGACAAGGCTACCATCCATGAGAGTAACAGAAATCTCAATGACAGACTACCTTCAATAAAGACAAGGGTACCATTCATTGGAGTAACAAAAATATCGACAACAAACTACCTTCCATAAAGACAAGGCTCCCATCCCTTGGAATAACAAAAATATCGACAACAAACTACCTTCCATAATGACAAGGATACAATACATTGGAGTAAAAAAAAACTCACCAATAAAATACCTTCCATAATGACAAGGCTACCATCCATTGGAGTAAAAAAAATCTTGACAATAGACTACCTTCCATAATGACAAGGCTAGCATCCATTGAAGTAACAAAAATCTCTACAATAGACTACCTTCACTAAATAACAAGGTTACCATCCATTGGGTTACAAAGATCTCGACAACAAACTACCTTCCATAATGAAAAGGCTACCATCCATTGGAGTAACAAAAATATCGAAAACAGACTACCTTCCATAAAAACAAGTCTACCATCCCTTGGAGTAACAAAAATCTCGACAACAGACTACCTTCCATAATGACAAGGCTACAATCCATTAGAGTAAAAAAAATTTCACCAATAAAATACCTTCCATAATGACAAAGCTACGATCCATTGGGTAACAAAGATCTCGACAACAGACTACCTTCCATAATGACAAGGCTACCATCAATTGGAGTAACAAAAATATCAACAACAAACTACGTTCCATAAAGACAAGGCTACCATCCATTGGAGTAACAAAAATATCGACAACAGACTAACTTCCATAAAGACAAGGCTACCATCCATTGGAGTAACAAAAATCTCTACAACAGACTACCTTCGATAATGACAAGGCAACCAGCCATTGGAGTAACAAAAATATCGACAACAGACTACCTTCCATAATGTGAAGGTTACCATCCATTGTAATAATAAAAATCTCGACAATAGACTACCTTCCATAATGACAAGGCTACCATCCATTGGAATAACAAAAATCTCGGCAACAGACTACCTTCCACAAAAACAAGGCTACGATCCATTAGAGTAACAAAAATATCGACAACAGTCTACCTTCCATAAAGACAAGGCTACCATCCATTGGAGTAACAAAAATCTCGACAAAAGACTACCTTCCATAATGACAAGGCTACTATCCATTGGAGTAACAAAAATCTCTACAACAGACTACCTTCCATAATGACAAGGCTACCATCCATTAGGTAACAAATATCTCGACAACAGACTACCTTCCATAATGAAAAGGCTACCATCCATTGAGTAACAAAGATATCGACAACAGACTACCTTACATAATGACAAGGAAACCATCCATTGGATTAAGAAAAATCTCGACAATAGACAACCTTTCATAATGACAAGGCTACCATCCATTGGAGTAAAAAAAATCTCGATAACAGACTACCTTGCATAATGACAAGGTTAACATTTATTGGAATAACAAAAATCTGAACAATAGACTACCTTCCATAATGACAAGGCTACCATCCATTGGAGTAACAGAAATCTCAACGACAGACTACCTTCCATAATGGAAAGGCTAGCATCCTTTGTAGTAACAAAAATATCGACAACAGACTACCATCCATAATGACAAGGCTACCATCCATTGGAGTAACAAAAATCTCTACTAGACTACCTTCGATAATGACAAGGCTACCATCCATTGGAGTAACAAAATTATCGACATCAGATTACCTTCCATATTGACAAGGCAACCATCCATTGGAGTAATAAAAATCTCGATAACAGACTACATTCGATAATGACAAGGCTACCATCCATTGGAGTGACAAAAATCTCGACAACAGACTACCTTCCATAATGACAAGGCTACCATCCATTGGAGTAACAAATATCTCTATAATAGACTACCTTCCATAATGACAAGGCTACCATCCATTGGGTAACAAAGACCTCGACAAAAGACTACCTTCAAGAATGACAAGGCTACCATCCATTGGAGTAAGAAAAATCTCGACAACATACTACCTTTCATAATGACAAGGCTACCATCCATTGAGTAACCAAAATCTCGACAACAGAATACCTTCCATAAGTACAAGGGTACCATCCAATGGAATAAAAAAAATCTCGACAAAAGACTACCTTCCATAATGAAAAGGCTACCATCCATTGGAGTAACAAAAATCTCGACAACAGACTACCTTCCATAATGACAAGGGTACCATCCAATGGAAGAAAAAAAATCTCGACAACAGACTACCTTCCACAATGAGAAGGCTACCATTCATTGGAGTAACAAAAATCTCTACAACAGACTACCTTCCATATTGACAAGGCTACCAACCATTGGAGTAACAAAAGTATCGATAACAAACTGCCTTCCGTAATGACGAGGCTACCATCCATTGAGAAACAAAGATATCGACAATAGACTACCTTCCATAATGACAAGCCTTCCATCCATTGGGTAACAAAGATCTCGACAACAGACTACCTTCCATAATGACAAGGCTACCATCCATTGGAGCAAAAAAATATCGACATCCGATTACCTTCCATAATGATAAGGTTACCATTCATTTAAGTAACAAAAATTTTTACATCAGACTATCTTCCATAATGACAAGGCTACCATCCATTGGGTATCAAAGATCTTTACAACAGACTACATTCCATAAAGACAAGGCTACCATCCATTGGAGTAACAAAAATCTCGACAAAAGACTACCTTCCATAATGACAAGGCTACTATCCATTGGAGTAACAAAAATCTCTACAACAGACTACCTTCCATAATGACAAGGCTACCATCCGTTAGGTAACAAATATCTCGACAACAGACTACCTTCCATAATGACAAGGCTACCATCCATTGAGTAACAAAGATATCGACAACAGACTACCTTCCATAATGACAAGGAAACCATCCATTGGAGAATGAAAAATCTCGACAACAGACAACCTTTCATAATGACAAGGCTACCATCCATTGAGTAACAAAAATCTCGACAACAGACTACCTTCCATAAGTACAAGGGTACCATCCAATGGAATAAAAAAAATCTCGACAACAGACTACCTTCCATAATGAAAGGGCTACCATCCATTGGAGTAACAAAAATCTTGACAACAGACTACCTTCCATAATGACAAGGGTACCATCCAATGGAAGAAAAAAAATCTCGACAACAGACTACCTTCCACAATGACAAGGCTACCATCCATTGGAGTAACAAAAATATCTACAACAGACTACCTTCCATATTGACAAGGCTACCAACCATTGGAGTAACAAAAGTATCGATAACAAACTGCCTTCTGTAATGACGAGGCTACCATCCATTGAGTAACAAAGATATCGACAACAGACTACCTTCCATAATGACAAGCCTACCATCCATTGGGTAACAAAGATCTCGACAACAGACTACCTTCCATAATGACAAGGCTACCATCCATTGGAGCAAAAAAATATCGACATCCGATTACCTTCCATAATGATAAGGCTACCATCCATTGGAGTAACAAAAATTTCTACAACAAACTATCTTCCATAATGACAAGGCTACCATCCATTGGGTATCAAAGATCTTTACAACTGACTACATTCCATAAAGACAAGGCTACCATCCATTGGAATAACAAAAATCTGAACAATAGACTACCTTCCATAATGACAAGGCTACCATCCATTGGAGTAATAGAAATCTCAACGACAGACTACCTTCCATAATGGAAAGGCTACCATCATTTGTAGTAAAAAAAATATCGACAACAGACTACCATCCATAATGACAAGGCTACCATCCATTGGAGTAACAAAAATCTCTACAACAGACTACCTTCGATAATGACAAGGCTACCATCCATTGGAGTAACAAAATTATCGACATCAGATTACCTTCCATATTGACAAGGCTACCATCCATTGGAGTAATAAAAATCTCGATAACAGACTACATTCGATAATGACAAGGCTACCATCCATTTGAGTAACAAAAATCTCGACAACAGACTACCTTCCATAATGACAAGGCTACCATCCATTGGAGTAACAAAAATCTCTACAATAGACTACCTTCCATAATGACAAGGCTACCATCCATTGGGTAACAAAGATCTCGACAAAAGACTACCTTCAAGAATGACAAGGCTACCATCCATTGGAGTAACAAAAATCTCGACAACATGCTACCTTTCATAATGATAAGGCTACCATCCATTGAGTAACCAAAATCTCGACAACAGACTACCTTCCATAAGTACAAGGGTACCATCCAATGGAATAAAAAAAATCTCGACAACAGACTACCTTCCATAATGACAAGGCTACCATTCATTGGAGTAACAAAAATCTCGACAACAGACTACCTTCCATAATGAAAGGGCTACCATCCATTGGAGTAACAAAAATCTCGACAACAGACTACCTTCCATAATGACAAGGGTACCATCCAATGGAATAAAAAAAATCTCGACAATAGACTACCTTCCATAATGACAAGGCTACCATCCATTGGAGTAACAAAAATCTCTACAACAGACTCCCTTCCATATTGACAAGGCTACCAACCATTGGAGTAACAAAAGTATCGATAACAAACTGCCTTCCGTAATGACGAGGCTACCATCCATTGAGTAACAAAGATATCGACAACAGACTACCTTCCATAATGACAAGGCTACCATCCATTGGGTAACAAAGATCTCGACAACAGACTACCTTCCATAATGACAAGGCTACCATCCATTGGAGTAAAAAAAATATGGACAACACACTACCTTCCATAAAGACAAGGCTACGATCCATTGGAGTAACAAAAATATCAACAACAGACTACCTTCCATAAAGACAAGGCTACCATCCATTGGAGTAACAAAAATATCGACAACAAACTACCTTCCAAAATGACAAGGTTACCATCCATTGGAATAACAAAAATCTCGACAATAGACTACCTTCCATAATGATAAGGCTACCATCCATTGGAATAACAAAAGTCTCTACAATAGACTACCTTCCATAATGAGAAGGCTACCATACATTGGGTAACAAAGATCTCGACAACAGACTACCTTCCATAATGACAAGGCTACCATCAATTGGATTAACAAAAATCTCAACAATAGACTACCTTCCATAATGACAAGGCTACCATCCATTGAGTAACAAAGATATCGACAAAAGACTACCTTCCATAATGACAAGGCTACCATCCATTGGAGAAAGAAAAATTTTGACAACAAACTACCTTTCATAATTACAAGGCTACAATCCATTGGAGTAAAAAAAATCTCGACAACAGACTACATTGCATAATGACAAGGTTACCATCCATTGGATTAACAAAAATCTCGACAACTTACTTCCTTCCATAATGATAAGGCTACCATACATTGGAGTAACAAAAATCTGGACAACAGATTACCTTCCATAATGACAAGGCTACCATACATTGGAGTAACAAAAATCTAGACAACAGTCTACTTTCCATAAAGTCAAGGGTACCATCCATTGGAGTAACAAAAATATCGACAACAAACTACCTTCCATAAAGACAAGGATACCATCCCTTGGAATAACAAAAATCTCGACAACAGACTACCTTGCATAATGACAAGGTTACCATCCATTTGAATAAAAAATATCTCGGCAAAAATCTACCTTCGATAACGACAACGCTACCATCCATGAAAGTAACAAAAATCTCTACAAAAGACTACCTTCGGTAATGACAAGGCTACCATCCATTGGAGTAACAAAAATCTCGACAACATACTACCTTCCATAAAGACAAGGGTACCATCCATTGGAGTAACAAAAATATCGACAACAAACTACCTTCCATAAAGACAAGGCTACCATCCATTGGAGTAACAAAAATCTCTACAACAGACTACCTTCACTAAATGAAAAGGCTACCATCATTGGGTAACAAAGATCTCGACAACAGACTACCTTCCATAATGACAAGGCTACCATTAATTGGAGTAACAAAAATATCAACAACAAACTACGTTCCATAAAGACAAGGCTACCATCCATTGGAGTAACAAAAATATCGACAACAGACTAACTTCCATAAAGACAAGGCTACCATCCATTGGAGTAACAAAAATCTCTACAACAGACTACCTTCACTAAATGAAAAGGCTACCATCATTGGGTAACAAAGATCTCGACAACAGACTACCTTCCATAATGACAAGGCTACCATCCATTGGAGTAACAAAAATATCGAAAAGAGACTACCTTCCATAAAATCAAGTCTACCATCCCTTGGAGTAACAAAAATCTCAACAAGAGACTACCTTCCATAATGACAAGGGTACTATCCAATGGAATAACAAAAATCTCGGCAATATACCACGTTCCATAATGAAGTGGCTACCATCCATGGGAGTAATAAAAATATAGACAACAAAGTACATTCCATATTGACAAGGCTACCATCCATTGGAGTAACAAAAGTATCGACAATAGACTACCTTCCATAATGACAAGGCTACCATCCATTGGATAAAAAATATCTTGAAAACAGACTACCTTTCATAATGACAAGACTACAATCCTTTGGAGTAAAAAAAATCTCGACAACAGACTACCTTGCATAATGACAAGGTTAAAATCCATTGGAATTACAAAAATCTCGACAACAAACTACCTTCCATAATGACAAGGCTACCATCCCTGAGATTAACAAAAATCTCGACAACTGAATACCTTCCATAATGACAAGGCTACCATCCATTAGAGTAACAAAAATATCGACAATAGATTACCTTCGATAAAGACAAGGCTACCAACCATTGGAGTAACAAAAATCTCGACAACAGACTACATTCGATAATGAAAAGGCTACCATCCATTGGAGTAACAAAAATATCGACAACAAAATACCTTCCATAATGACAAGGCTACCATCCAATGGAATTACAAAAATCTCTACAACAGACTACCTTCCATGATGACAAGGCTACCATACATTGGGTAAGAAAGATCTCGACAACAGACTACCTTCCATAATGAAAAGGCTACGATCTATTGGAGTAACAAAAATATCGACAACAAACTACATTCCATAAAGACAAGGCTACCATCCATTGGAGTAACAAAAATATTGAGAATAGACTACCTTCCATAAAGACAAGGCTACCATCCATTGGAGTGACAAAAATCTCAACAACAGACTACCTTCGATAATGACAAGGCTACCATCCATTGGAGTAACAAAAATATCGACAACAGACTACCTTCCATAGTGACAAGGTTACCATCTAATGGAATAAAAAAAATCTCGACAATAGACTACCTTCCATAATGGCAAGGCTACCATCCATTGGAATAACAAAAATCTCGACAACAGACTACCTTCGATAATGACAAGGCTACCATCCATTGGAGTTACAAAAATATCGACATCAGATTACCTTACATAATGATATGGCTACCATCCATTGGAGTAACAAAAATTTATACAACAGACTACCTTTCATAATGACAAGGCTAGCATCCATTGGGTATCAAAGATCTCGACAACAGACTACCTTCTATAATGACAAGGCTACCATCCATTGGAGTAACAAAAATATCGACAACAAACTACCTTCCATAAAGACAAGGCTACCATCCATTGGAGTAACAAAAATCTCGACAACAGACTACCTTCCATAATGAAAAGGCTACTATCCATTGGAGTAACAAAAATCTCTACAACAAACTACCTTCCATAATGATAAGGCTACCATCCATTAGGTAACAAATATCTCGACAACAGACAACCTTCCATAATGACAAGGATACCATCCATTGAGTAAAAAAGATATTGACAACAGACTACCTTCCATTTTGACAAGGCTACCATCCATTGGAGAAAGAAAAATCTTGACAATAGACTACCTTTCATAATGACAAGGCTACCATCCATTGGAGTAAAAAAAATCTCGACAACAGACTACCTTGCATAATGACAAGGTTACCATCCATTAGAATCACAAAAATCTCGACAACAAACTACCTTCCATTACGACAAGGCTACCATCCATGAGAGTAACAAAAATCTTGACAACTGACTACCTTCCATAATAACAAGGCTATCATACATTGGAGTAACAAAAATCTCGACAACAGATGACCTTCCATAATGACAAGGCTACCATCCATTGGAGTAACAAAAATCTCGACAACAGACTACCTTCCATAAAGTCAAGGGTACCATCCACTGGAGTAACAAAAATATCAACAACAAACTACCTTCAATAAAGACAAGGATACCATCCCTTGGAATAAATAAAATCTCGACAACAGACTACCTTGCATAATGACAAGGTTACCATCCATTTGAATAAAAAAAATCTCGACAACAAATTACCTTCAATAACTACAAGGCTACCATCCATGAGAGTAACAAAAATCGCTACAACAGACTACCTTTGATAACGACAAGGCTACCATCCATTGGAGTAACAAAAATATCAACAATTGATTACCTTCCATAATGACAAGGCTACCATCCATTGGAGTATCAAAAATCTCGACAATAGACTACCTTCCATAAAGACAAGGGTACCATTCATTGGAGTAACAAAAATATCAACAAAAAACTACCTTCCATAATAACAAGGCTACCATCCATTGGAGTAACAAAAATATCTACAATAGACTACCTTCCATAATGACAAGGCTACCATCCATTGAAGTAACAAAAATCTCTACAATAGACTACCTTCACTAAATGACAAGGCTACCATCCATTGGGTAACAAAAATATTGAAAACAGAATACCTTCCATAAAAACAAGTCTACCATCCCTTGGAGTAACAAAAATCTCGACAACTGACTACCTTCCATAATGACAAGGGTACCATCCAATGGAATAACAAAAATCTCGGTAATAGACCACATTCCATAATGAAGTGGCTACCATCCATTGGAGTAATAAAAATATCGACAACAGACTACCTTCCATATTGAAAAGGCTACCATCCTTTGGAGTAACAAAAGTCTCGACAACAGAGTACCTTCCATAATGACAAGGCTACCATTCATTGAGTAACAAAGATATTGACAATAGACTACCTTCCATAATGACAAGGCTACCATCCATTGGAGGAAAAAAAATCGTGAAAACAGACTACCTTTCATAATGACAAGACTACAATCCATTGGAGTAAAAAAAATCTCGACAACATACTACCTTGCATAATGATAAGGTTACAATCCATTGGAATGACAAAAATCTCGACAACAAACTACCTTCCATAATGACAAGGCTACCATCCATGAGAGTAACAAAAATCTCGACAACTTACTACCTTCCATAATGACAAGGCTACCATCCATTAGAGTAACAAAAATATCGACAATAGATTACATTCCATAATGACAAGGCTACCATCCATTGGAGTATCAAAAATCTCGACAACAGACTACCTTCAAGAATGAAATGGCTACCATCCATTGGAGTAACAAAAATCTCGACACCAAAATACCTTCCATAATGAAAAGGCTACCATCCAATGGAATTACAAAAATCTCTACAATAGACTACCTTCCATAATGACAAGGCTACCATCCATTGGGTAACAAAGATCTCGACAACAGACTACCTTCGTTAATGACAAGGCTACCATCCATTAGAGTAACAAAAATTCGACAACAGACTTCCTTCACTAATGACAAGGTTACCATCCATTGGAATCACAAAAATCTCGACAATAGACTACCTTCCATAATGACAAGGCTACCATCCATGGGAATAACAAAAATCTCGACAACAGACTACCTTCGATAATGACAATGCTACCATCCATTGGAGTAACAGAAACATTGACATCAGATTACCTTCCATAATGACAAGGCTAGCATCCATTGGAGTAAAAAAAATCTCAACAACAAACTACCTTCCATAATGACAATGCTACCATCCATTGAAGTAACAAAAATCTCGACAACAGACTACCTTCCATAATGCCAAGGCTATCATCCGTTGGAGTAACGAAAATATCGAAAATAGACTAACTTCCATAATGACAAGGCTACCATCCATTGGAGTAACAAAAATATGAACAACAGACTACCTTCCATAGTGGATAGGCTACCATCCATTGGAGTGACAGAAATCACAATGACAGACTACCTTCCATAATGACAAGGCTAGCATCCATTAGAGTAACAAAAATCTCAACAACAAACTACCTTCCATAATGACAATACTACCATCCAATGAAGTAACAAAAATCTCGACAACAAACTACTTTCCATAATGACAAGGCTATCATCCGTTGGAGTAACAAAAATCTCGAAAATAGACTAACTTCAATAATGACAAGGCTACCATCCATTAGAGTAACAAAAATCTCGACAAGAGACAACCTTCCATAATGACAAGGCTACCATCCATTGGATTAACAAATATCTCGACAATAGACTACCTTCCATAATGACAAGGCTACCATCCATTGGAGTAACAAAAATATGAAGAACTGACTACCTTCCATAGTTACAAGGCTACCATCCATTGGAGTAACAGAAATCACAACGACAAACAACCTTCCAAAATGACGAGGCTACCAACCATTGGAGTAACAAAAATATCTACAACAAACTACCTTCCATAATGACAAGGCTATCATCCATTGGAGTAACAAAAATCTCGAAAACAGACTACCTTGCATACTAACAAGGCTACCATCCATTAGAGTAACATAAATCCCGACAACAGACAACCTTCCATAATGAGAAGCCTACCATCCATTGGAGTAACAAAAATCTCGACAATAGACTACCTTCCATATGACAAGGCTACCATCCATTGGAGTAACAAAAATATGAACAACAGACTACCTTCCATAGTGACAAGGCTACCATCCATTGGAGTGACATAAATCAAAACGACAAACTACCTTCCATAATGACAAGGCTAGCATCCATTGGAGTAACAAAAATCTCGAAAATAGACTACCTTCCATAATGAGAAGGCTACCATCCATTGGAGTAACAAAAATATGAACAACAGACTACCTTCCATAGTGACAAGGCTACCATGCATTGGAGTAAAAAAAATATCTACAATAGACTACGTTCTATAATGACAAGGCTACCTTACATAATGACAAGGCTACCATCCATTGTAGTAACAAAAATCTCGTCAACAGACTAGCTTCCATAATGACAAGGCTACCATCCATTAGAGTAACAAAAATCTCGTAAACAGACAACCTTCCATAATGAAAAGGCTACCATCCATTGGAGTAACAAATATCTCGATAATAGACTACCTTCCATAATGACAAGGCTAACATCCATTGGAGTAACAAAAATATCGACAATAGACTACCTTCCATAATGACAAGGCTACCTTCCATTGGAGTAACAAAAATATGAACAACAGACTACCTTCCATAGTGACAAGGCTACCATCCATTGGAGTGACAGAAATCACAACGACAGACTACCTTCCATAATGACAAGGCTACTATCCATTGGAGTAACAAAAACCTCGAAAACAGACAACCTTACATAATGACAAGGCTACCATCCATTAGAGTAACAAAAATCTTGACAAGAGACAAGCTTCCATAATGACAAGGCTACCATCCTTTGGAGTAAAAAATATCTCGACAATAGACTACCTTCCATAGTGACAAGGCTACCATCCATTGGAGTAACAAAAATATGAACAACATACTACCTTCCATAGTGACAAGGCTACAATCCATTGGAGTGAGAGAAATCACAATGACTGACTACCTTCTATAATGACGAGGCTAGCATCCATTGGAGTAACAAAAATCTCAACAACAAACTAACTTCCATAATGACAATGCTACCATCCATTAAAGTAACAAAAATATCGACTACAGACTACCTTCCATAATAACAAGGCTACCATCCATTGGAGTAACAAAAATCTCGAAAATAGACTAACTTCCATAATGACAAGGCTACCATCCATTAGAGTAACAAAAATCTCGACAAGAGACAACCTTCCATATTGACAAGGCTACCATCCATTGGAGTAACAAATATCTCGACAATAGACTACCTTCCATAATGACAAGGCTACCATCCATTGGAGTAACAAAAATATGAAGAACTGACTACCTTCCATAGTTACAAGGCTACCATCCATTGGAGTAACAGAAATCACAACGACAAACAACCTTCCATAATGACAAGGCTACCAACCATTGGAGTAACAAAAATATCTACAACAAACTACCTTCCATAATGACAAGGCTATCATCCATTGGAGTAACAAAAATCTCGAAAACAGACTACCTTACATACTAACAAGGCTACCATCCATTAGAGTAACATAAATCCCGACAACAGACAACCTTCCATAATGAGAAGGCTACCATCCATTGGAGTAACAAAAATCTCGACAATAGACTACCTTCCATATGACAAGGCTACCATCCATTGGAGTAACAAAAATATGAACAACAGACTACCTTCCATAGTGACAAGGCTACCATCCATTGGAGTGACAGAAATCACAACGACAGACTACCTTCCATAATGACAAGGCTAGCATCCATTGGAGTAACAAAAATCTCGACAATAGACTACCTTCCATAATGAGAAGGCTACCATCCATTGGAGTAACAAAAATATGAACAACAGACTACCTTCCATAGTGACAAGGTTACCATGCATTGGAGTAAAAAAGATATCTACAATAGACTACGTTCTATAATGACAAGGCTACCTTACATAATGACAAGGCTACCATCCATTGTAGTAACAAAAATCTCGTCAACAGACTAGCTTCCATAATGACAAGGCTACCATCCATTAGAGTAACAAAAATCTCGTCAACAGACAACCTTCCATAATGAAAAGGCTACCATCCATTGGAGTAACAAATATCTCGATAATAGACTACCTTCCATAATGACAAGGCTAACATCCATTGGAGTAACAAAAATATCGATAATAGACTAGCTTCCATAATGACAAGGCTACCTTCCATTGGAGTAACAAAAATATGAACAACAAACTACCTTCCATAGTGACAAGGCTACCATCCATTGGAGTGAAAGAAATCACAAGAACAGACTACCTTCCATAATGACAAGG
Organism: Vicia faba; assembly: GCA_948472305.1. Classification (NCBI taxonomy): domain Eukaryota; kingdom Viridiplantae; phylum Streptophyta; class Magnoliopsida; order Fabales; family Fabaceae; genus Vicia; species Vicia faba. Next base: position 756,094,333 of record OX451738.1, read on the forward strand.
CTACTATCCATTGGAGTAACAAAAATCTCGAAAACAGACAACCTTACATAATGACAAGGCTACCATCCATTAGAGTAACAAAAATCTCGACAACAAACTACCTTCCATAATGACAAGGCTACCATCCTTTGGAGTAACAAATATCTCGACAATAGACTACCTTCCATAATAACAAGGCTACCATCCATTAGAGTAACAAAAATATGAACAACAGACTACCTTCCATAGTGATAAGGCTACCATCCATTGGAGTGACAGAAATCACAATGACAGACTACCTTCCATAATGACAATGCTACCATCCATTGGAGTAACAAAAATCTCAAAAACAAACTACCTTCCATAATGACAATGCTACCATCCATTGAAGTAACAAAAATCTCGACAACAGACTACCTTCCATAATGACAAGGCTATCATCCGTTGGAGTAACAAAAATCTCGAAAATAGACTAACTTCCATAATGACAAGGCTACCATCCATTAGAGTAAATAAAATCTCGACAAGAGACAACCTTCCATAATGACAAGGCTACCATCCATTGGATTAACAAATATCTCGACAATAGACTACCTTCCATAATGACAAGGCTACCATCCATTGGAGTAACAAAAATATGAAGAACTGACTACCTTCCATAGTTACAAGGCTACCATCCATTGGAGTAACAGAAATCACAACGACAAACTACCTTCCATAATGACAAGGCTACCAACCATTGGAGTAACAAAAATATCTACAACAAACTACCTTCCATAATGACAAGGCTATCATCCATTCGAGTAACAAAAATCTCGAAAACAAACTACCTTGCATACTAACAAGGCTACCATCCATTAGAGTAACATAAATCTCGACAACAGAAAACCTTCCATAATGAGAAGGCTACCATCCATTGGAGTAACAAAAATCTCGACAATAGACTACCTTCCATATGACACGGCTACCATCCATTGGAGTAACAAAAATATGAACAACAGACTACCTTCCATAGTGACAAGGCTACCATCCATTGGAGTGACAAAAATCACAACGACAGACTACATTCCATAATGAAAATGCTAGCATCCATTGGAGTAACAAAAATCTCAACAACAAACTACATTCCTTAATGACAATGCTACAATCCATTGAAGTAACAAAAATCTCGACAACAGACTACCTTCCATAATGACAAGGCTACCATCCATTGGAGTAACAAAAATCTTGAAAATAGACAAACTTCAATAATGACAAGGCTACCATCCATTAGAGTAACAAAAATCTCGACAAGAGACAACCTTCCATAATGAAAAGTCTACCATCCATTGGAGTAACAAATATCTAGACAATAGACTACCTTCCATAATGACAAGGCTACCATCCATTGGAGTAACAAAAATATGAAGAACTGACTACCTTCCATAGTTACAAGGCTACCATCCATTGGAGTAATAGAAATCACAATGACAAACTACCTTCCATAATGACAAGGCTACCATCCATTGGAGTAACAAATATCTCGAAAACAGACTACCTTCCATACTAACAAGGCTACCATCCATTAGAGTAACATAAATCTCGACAACAGATAACCTTCCATATTGAGAAGGCTACCATCCATTGGAGTAACAAAAATCTCGACAATAGACTACCTTCCATAATGACCAGGCTACCATCCATTGGAGTAACAAAAATATGAACAACCGACTACCTTCCATGGTGACAAGGCTACCATGCATTGGAGTAAAAAAATATCTACAATAGACTACATTCCATAATGACAAGGCTACCTTACATAATGACAAGGCTACCATCCATTGTAGAAACAAAAATCTCGTCAACAGACTACCTTCCATAATGACAAGGCTACCATCCATTAGAGTAACAAAAATCTCGGCAACAGACAACCTTCCATAATGAAAAGGCTACCATCCATTGGGGTAACAAATATCTCAATAATAGACTACCTTCCATAATGACAAGGCTACCATCCATTAGAGTAACAAAAATATCGATAATAGACTACCCTCAATAATGACAAGGCTACCCTCCATTGGAGTAACAAAAATATGAACAACAAACTACCTTCCATAGTGACAAGGCTACCATCCATTGGAGTGACAGAAATCACAATGACAGACTACCTTCCATAATGACAAGGCTACCATCCTTTGGAGTAACAAATATCTCGACAATAGACTACCTTCCATAGTGACAAGGCTACCATCCATTAGAGTAACAAAAATATGAACAACAGACTACCTTCCATAGTGACAAGGCTATAATTCATTGGAGTGAGAGAAATCACAATGACAGACTACCTTCCATAATGACAAGGCTAGCATCCATTGGAGTAACAAAAATCTCAACAACAAACTACCTTCCATAATGACAATGCTACCATCCATTGAAGTAACAAAAATCTTGACAACAGACTACCTTCCATAATGACAAGGCTACCATCCATTGGAGTAACAAAAATCTCGACAAGAGACAACCTTCCATAATGACAACGCTACCATCCATTAGAGTAACAAAAATCTCGACAAGAGACAACCTTCCATAATGACAAGGCTACCATCCATTGGAGTAACAAATATCTCGACAATAGACTACCTTCCATAATGACAAGGCTACCATCCATTAGAGTAACAAAAATATGAAGAACTGACTACCTTCCATAGTTACAAGGCTACCATCCATTGGAGTAACAGAAATCACAACGACAAACTACCTTCCATAATGACAAGGCTACCAACCATTGGAGTTACAAAAGTATCTACAACAAACTACCTTCCATAATGACAAGGCTACCATCCATTGGAGTAACAAAAAACTCGAAAACAGACTACCTTCCATACTGACAAGGCTACCATCCATTAGAGTAACATAAATCTCGACAACAGACAACCTTCCATAATGAGAAGGCTACCATCCATTGGAGTAACAAAAATCTCATCAAAAGACTACCTTCCATAATGACAAGGCTACCATCCATTGGAGTGACAAAAATCAAAATGACAGACTACCTTCCATAATGACAAGGCTACCATCCATTGGAGTAACAAAAATCTCGACAAGAGACAAGCTTCCATAATGACAAGGCTACCATCCTTTGGAGTAACAAATATCTCGACAATAGACTACCTTCCATAATGACAAGGCTACCTTCCATTGGAGTAACAAAAATATGAACAACAGACTACCTTCCATAGTGACAAGGCTACCATCCATTGGAGTGATAGAAATCACAACGACAGACTACCTTCCATAATGACAAGGCTAGCATCAATTGGAGTAACAAAAATCTCAACAACAAACTACCTTCCATAATGACAATGCTACCATCCATTGAAGTAACAAAAATCTCGACAACAGACTACCTTCCATAATGACAAGGCTACCATCCATTGGAGTAACAAAAATCTCGAAAATAGACTAACTTCCATAATGACAAGGCTACCATCCATTAGAGTAACAAAAATCTCGACAAGAGACAACCTTCCATAATGACAAGGCTACCATCCATTGGAGTAACAAATATCTCGACAATAGACTACGTTCCATAATGACAAGGCTACCATCCATTGGAGTAACAAAAATATGAAGAACTGACTACCTTCCATAGTTACAAGGCTACCATCCATTGGAGTAACAGAAATCACAACGACAAACTACCTTCCATAATGACAAGGCTACCAACCATTGGAGTAACAAAAATAACTACAACAAACTACCTTCCATAATGACAAGGCTACCATCCATTGGAGTAACAAAAATCTCGAAAACAGACTACCTTCCATACTGACAAGGCTACCATCCATTAGAGTAACATAAATCTCGACAACAGACAACCTTCCATAATGAGAAGGCTACCATCCATTGGAGTACCAAAAATCTCATCAAAAGACTACCTTCCATAATGACAAGGCTACCATCCATTGGAGTAACAAAAATATGAACAACAGACTACCTTCCATAGTGATAAGGCTACCATGCATTGGAGTAAAAAAAATATCTACAATAGACTATGTTCCATAATGACAAGGCTACCTTACATAATGACAAGGCACTATCCATTGTAGAAACAAAAATCTCGTCAACAGACTACCTTCCATAATGACAAGGCTACCATCCATTAGAGTAACAAAAATCTCGGCAACAGAAAACCTTCCATAATGAAAAGGCTACCATCCATTGGAGTAACAAATATCTCAATAATAGACTACCTTCCATAATGACAAGGCTACCATCCATTAGGGTAACAAAAATATCGATAATAGACTACCTTCCATAATGACAAGGCTACCTTCCATTGGAGTAACAAAAATATGAACAACAGACTACCTTCCATAGTGACAAGGCTACCATCCATTGGAGTGACAGAAATCACAACGATAGACTACCTTCCATAATGACAAGGCTACCATCCATTGGAGTAACAAAAATCTCGAAAATAGACTACCTTCCATAATGACTAGGCTACCATCCATTAGAGTAACAAAAATCTCGACAAGAGACAAGCTTCCATAATGACAAGGCTACCATCCTTTGGAGTAACAAATATCTCGACAATAGACTACCTTCCATAGTGACAAGGCTACCATCCATTGGAGTAACAAAAATATGAACAACAGACTACCTTCCATAGTGACAAGGCTACAATCCATTGGAGTGAGAGAAATCACAATGACAGACTACCTTCCATAATGACGAGGCTAGCGTCCATTGGAGTAACAAAAATCTCAACAACAAACTACCTTCCATAATGACAATGCTACCATCCATTGAAGTAACAAAAATCTCGACAACAGGCTACCTTCCATAATAACAAGGCTACCATCCATTGGAGTAACAAAAATCTCGAAAATAGACTACCTTCCATAATGACAAGGCTACCATCCATTAGAGTAACAAAAATCTCGACAAGAGACAAACTTCCATAATGACAAGGCTACCATCCATTGGAGTAACAAATATCTCGACAATAGACTACCTTCCATAATGACAAGGCTACCATCCATTAGAGTAACAAAAATATGAAGAACTGACTACCTTCCATAGTTACAAGGCTACCATCCATTGGAGTAACAGATATCACAACGACAAACTACCTTCCATAATGACAAGGCTACCAACCATTGGAGTTACAAAAATATCTACAACAAACTACCTTCCATAATGACAAGGCTACCATCCATTAGAGTAACAAAAAACTCGAAAACAGACTACCTTCCATACTGACAAGGCTACCATCCATTAGAGTAACATAAATCTCGACAACAGACAACCTTCCATAATGAGAAGGCTACCATCCATTGGAGTAACAAAAATCTCATCAAAAGACTACCTTCCATAATGACAAGGCTACCATCCATTGGAGTGACAAAAATCACAATGACAGACTACCTTCCATAATGACAAGGCTACCATCCATTGGAGTAACAAAAATCTCGACAAGAGACAAGCTTCCATAATGACAAGGCTACCATCCTTTGGAGTAACAAATATCTCGACAATAGACTACCTTCCATAATGACAAGGCTACCTTCCATTGGAGTAACAAAAATATGAACAACAGACTACCTTCCATAGTGACAACGCTACCATCCATTGGAGTGATAGAAATCACAACGACAGACTACCTTCCATAATGACAAGGCTAGCATCAATTGGAGTAACAAAAATCTCAACAACAAACTACCTTCCATAATGACAATGCTACCATCCATTGAAGTAACAAAAATCTCGACAACAGACTACCTTCCATAATGACAAGGCTACCATCCATTGGAGTAACAAAAATCTCGAAAATAGACTAACTTCCATAATGACAAGGCTACCATCCATTAGAGTAACAAAAATCTCGACAAGAGACAACCTTCCATAATGACAAGGCTACCATCCATTGGAGTAACAAATATCTCGACAATAGACTACCTTCCATAATGACAAGGCTACCATCCATTGGAGTAACAAAAATATGAAGAACTGACTACCTTCCATAGTTACAAGGCTACCATCCATTGGAGTAACAGAAATCACAACGACAAACTACCTTCCATAATGACAAGGCTACCAACCATTGGAGTAACAAAAATAACTACAACAAACTACCTTCCATAATGACAAGGCTACCATCCATTGGAGTAACAAAAATCTCGAAAACAGACTACCTTCCATACTGACAAGGCTACCATCCATTAGAGTAACATAAATCTCGACAACAGACAACCTTCCATAATGAGAAGGCTACCATCCATTGGAGTAACAAAAATCTCATCAAAAGACTACCTTCCATAATGACAAGGCTACCATCCATTGGAGTAACAAAAATATGAACAACAGACTACCTTCCATAGTGATAAGGCTACCATGCATTGGAGTAAAAAAAATATCTACAATAGACTATGTTCCATAATGACAAGGCTACCTTACATAATGACAAGGCACTATCCATTGTAGAAACAAAAATCTCGTCAACAGACTACCTTCCATAATGACAAGGCTACCATCCATTAGAGTAACAAAAATCTCGGCAACAGAAAACCTTCCATAATGAAAAGGCTACCATCCATTGGAGTAACAAATATCTCAATAATAGACTACCTTCCATAATGACAAGGCTACCATCCATTAGGGTAACAAAAATATCGATAATAGACTACCTTCCATAATGACAAGGCTACCTTCCATTGGAGTAACAAAAATATGAACAACAGACTACCTTCCATAGTGACAAGGCTACCATCCATTGGAGTGACAGAAATCACAACGATAGACTACCTTCCATAATGACAAGGCTACCATCCATTGGAGTAACAAAAATCTCGAAAATAGACTACCTTCCATAATGACTAGGCTACCATCCATTAGAGTAACAAAAATCTCGACAAGAGACAAGCTTCCATAATGACAAGGCTACCATCCTTTGGAGTAACAAATATCTCGACAATAGACTACCTTCCATAGTGACAAGGCTACCATCCATTGGAGTAACAAAAATATGAACAACAGACTACCTTCCATAGTGACAAGGCTACAATCCATTGGAGTGAGAGAAATCACAATGACAGACTACCTTCCATAATGACGAGGCTAGCGTCCATTGGAGTAACAAAAATCTCAACAACAAACTACCTTCCATAATGACAATGCTACCATCCATTGAAGTAACAAAAATCTCGACAACAGGCTACCTTCCATAATAACAAGGCTACCATCCATTGGAGTAACAAAAATCTCGAAAATAGACTACCTTCCATAATGACAAGGCTACCATCCATTAGAGTAACAAAAATCTCGACAAGAGACAAACTTCCATAATGACAAGGCTACCATCCATTGGAGTAACAAATATCTCGACAATAGACTACCTTCCATAATGACAAGGCTACCATCCATTAGAGTAACAAAAATATGAAGAACTGACTACCTTCCATAGTTACAAGGCTACCATCCATTGGAGTAACAGATATCACAACGACAAACTACCTTCCATAATGACAAGGCTACCAACCATTGGAGTTACAAAAATATCTACAACAAACTACCTTCCATAATGACAAGGCTACCATCCATTAGAGTAACAAAAAACTCGAAAACAGACTACCTTCCATACTGACAAGGCTACCATCCATTAGAGTAACATAAATCTCGACAACAGACAACCTTCCATAATGAGAAGGCTACCATCCATTGGAGTAACAAAAATCTCCTCAAAAGACTACCTTCCATAATGACAAGGCTACCATCCATTGGAGTGACAAAAATCACAATGACAGACTACCTTCCATAATGACAAGGCTACCATCCATTGGAGTAACAAAAATCTCGACAAGAGACAAGCTTCCATAATGACAAGGCTACCATCCTTTGGAGTAACAAATATCTCGACAATAGACTACCTTCCATAATGACAAGGCTACCTTCCATTGGAGTAACAAAAATATGAACAACAGACTACCTTCCATAGTGACAACGCTACCATCCATTGGAGTGATAGAAATCACAACGACAGACTACCTTCCATAATGACAAGGCTAGCATCAATTGGAGTAACAAAAATCTCAACAACAAACTACCTTCCATAATGACAATGCTACCATCCATTGAAGTAACAAAAATCTCGACAACAGACTACCTTCCATAATGACAAGGCTACCATCCATTGGAGTAACAAAAATCTCGAAAATAGACTAACTTCCATAATGACAAGGCTACCATCCATTAGAGTAACAAAAATCTCGACAAGAGACAACCTTCCATAATGACAAGGCTACCATCCATTGGAGTAACAAATATCTCGACAATAGACTACCTTCCATAATGACAAGGCTACCATCCATTGGAGTAACAAAAATATGAAGAACTGACTACCTTCCATAGTTACAAGGCTACCATCCATTGGAGTAACAGAAATCACAACGACAAACTACCTTCCATAATGACAAGGCTACCAACCATTGGAGTAACAAAAATAACTACAACAAACTACCTTCCATAATGACAAGGCTACCATCCATTGGAGTAACAAAAATCTCGAAAACAGACTACCTTCCATACTGACAAGGCTACCATCCATTAGAGTAACATAAATCTCGACAACAGACAACCTTCCATAATGAGAAGGCTACCATCCATTGGAGTAACAAAAATCTCATCAAAAGACTACCTTCCATAATGACAAGGCTACCATCCATTGGAGTAACAAAAATATGAACAACAGACTACCTTCCATAGTGATAAGGCTACCATGCATTGGAGTAAAAAAAATATCTACAATAGACTATGTTCCATAATGACAAGGCTACCTTACATAATGACAAGGCACTATCCATTGTAGAAACAAAAATCTCGTCAACAGACTACCTTCCATAATGACAAGGCTACCATCCATTAGAGTAACAAAAATCTCGGCAACAGAAAACCTTCCATAATGAAAAGGCTACCATCCATTGGAGTAACAAATATCTCAATAATAGACTACCTTCCATAATGACAAGGCTACCATCCATTAGGGTAACAAAAATATCGATAATAGACTACCTTCCATAATGACAAGGCTACCTTCCATTGGAGTAACAAAAATATGAACAACAGACTACCTTCCATAGTGACAAGGCTACCATCCATTGGAGTGACAGAAATCACAACGATAGACTACCTTCCATAATGACAAGGCTACCATCCATTGGAGTAACAAAAATCTCGAAAATAGACTACCTTCCATAATGACTAGGCTACCATCCATTAGAGTAACAAAAATCTCGACAAGAGACAAGCTTCCATAATGACAAGGCTACCATCCTTTGGAGTAACAAATATCTCGACAATAGACTACCTTCCATAGTGACAAGGCTACCATCCATTGGAGTAACAAAAATATGAACAACAGACTACCTTCCATAGTGACAAGGCTACAATCCATTGGAGTGAGAGAAATCACAATGACAGACTACCTTCCATAATGACGAGGCTAGCATCCATTGGAGTAACAAAAATCTCAACAACAAACTACCTTCCATAATGACAATGCTACCATCCATTGAAGTAACAAAAATCTCGACAACAGACTACCTTCCATAATAACAAGGCTACCATCCATTGGAGTAACAAAAATCTCGAAAATAGACTACCTTCCATAATGACAAGGCTACCATCCATTAGAGTAACAAAAATCTCGACAAGAGACAAACTTCCATAATGACAAGGCTACCATCCATTGGAGTAACAAATATCTCGTCAATAGACTACCTTCCATAATGACAAGGCTACCATCCATTAGAGTAACAAAAATATGAAGAACTGACTACCTTCCATAGTTACAAGGCTACCATCCATTGGAGTAACAGATATCACAATGACAAACTACCTTCCATAATGACAAGGCTACCAACCATTGGAGTTACAAAAATATCTACAACAAACTACCTTCCATAATGACAAGGCTACCATCCATTGGAGTAACAAAAATCTCGAAAACAGACTACCTTCCATACTGACAAGGCTACCATCCATTAGAGTAACATAAATCTCGACAACAGACAACCTTCCATAATGAGAAGGCTACCATCCATTGGAGTAACAAAAATCTCGTCAAAAGACTACCTTCCATAGTGACAAGGCTACCATCCATTGGAGTGACAGAAATCACAACGACAGACTTCCTTCCATAATGACAAGGCTACCATCCATTGGAGTAACAAAAATCTCAAAAATAGACTACCTTCCATAGTGACAAGGCTACCATCCATTGGAGTGACAGAAATCACAACGACAGACTACCTTCCATAATGACAAGGCTAGCATCCGTTGGAGTAACAAAAATCTCAACAACAAACTACCTTCCATAATGACAATGCTACCATCCATTGAAGTAACAAAAATCTTGACAATAGACTACCTTCCATAATGACAAGGCTACCATCCATTGGAGTAATAAAAATGTTGAAAATAGACTAACTTCCATAATGACAAGGCTACCATCCATTAGAGTAACAAAAATCTCGACAAGAGACAACCTTCCATAATGACAAGGCTACCATCCATTGGAGTAACAAATATCTCGACAATAGACTACCTTCCATAATGACAAGGCTACCATCCATTTGAGTAACAAAAATATGAAGAACTGACTACCTTCCATAGTTACAAGGCTACCATCCATTGGAGTAACAGAAATCACAACGACAAACTACCTTCCATAATGACAAGGCTACTAACCATTGGAGTAACAAAAATAACTACAACAAACTACCTTCCATAATGACAAGGCTAAAATCCATTGGAGTAACAAAAATCTCGAAAACAGACTACCTTCCATACTGACAAGGCTACCATCCATTAGAGTAACATAAATCTCGACAACAGACAACCTTCCATAATGAGAAGGCTACCATCCATTGGAGTAACAAAATTCTCGACAATAGACTACCTTCCATATGACAAGGCTACCATCCATTGGAGTAACAAAAATATGAACAACAGACTACCTTCCATAGTGACAAGGCTACCATGCATTGGAGTAAAAAAAATATCTACAATAGACTACGTTCCATAATGACAAGGCAACCTTACATAATGACAAGGCTACCATCCATTGTAGTAACAAAAATCTCGTCAACAGACTACCTTCCATAATGACAAGGCTACCATCCATTAGAGTAACAAAAATCTCGGCAATAGACAACCTTCCATAATGAAAAGGCTACCATCCATTGGAGTAACAAATATCTCAATAATAGACTACCTTCCATAATGACAAGGCTACCATCCATTAGAGTAACAAAAATATCGATAATAGACTACCTTCCATAATGACAAGGCTACCTTCCATTGGAGTAACAAAAATATGAACAACAGACTACCTTCCATAGTGACAAGGCTACCATCCATTGGAGTGACAGAAATCACAACGACAGACTACCTTCCATAATGACAAGGCTACCATCCATTGGAGTAACAAAAATCTCGAAAATAGACTACCTTCCATAATGACAAGGCTACCATCCATTAGAGTAACAAAAATCTTGACAAGAGACAAGCTTCCATAATGACAAGGCTACCATCCTTTGGAGTTCCAAATATCTCGACAATAGACTACCTTCCATAGTGACAAGGCTACCATCCATTGGAGTAACAAAAATATGAACAACATACTACCTTCCATAGTGACAAGGCTACAATCCATTGGAGTGAGAGAAATCACAATGACTGACTACCTTCTATAATGACGAGGCTAGCATCCATTGGAGTAACAAAAATCTCAACAACAAACTAACTTCCATAATGACAATGCTACCATCCATTAAAGTAACAAAAATATCGACTACAGACTACCTTCCATAATAACAAGGCTACCATCCATTGGAGTAACAAAAATCTCGAAAATAGACTAACTTCCATAATGACAAGGCTACCATCCATTAGAGTAACAAAAATCTCGACAAGAGACAACCTTCCATAATGACAAGGCTACCATCCATTGGAGTAACAAATATCTCGACAATAGACTACCTTCCATAATGACAAGGCTACCATCCATTGGAGTAACAAAAATATGAAGAACTGACTACCTTCCATAGTTACAAGGCTACCATCCATTGGAGTAACAGAAATCACAACGACAAACTACCTTCCATAATGACAAGGCTACCAACCATTGGAGTTACAAAAATATCTACAACAAACTACCTTCCATAATGACAAGGCTACCATCCATTGGAGTAACAAAAATCTCGAAAACAGACTACCTTCCATACTGACAAGGCTACCATCCATAAGAGTAACATAAATCTCGACAACAGACAACCTTCCATAATGAGAAGGCTACCATCCATTGGAGTAACAAAAATCTCGTCAAAAGACTACCTTCAATAATGACAAGGCTACCATCCATTTGAGTGACAAAAATCACAACGACATACTACCTTCCATAATGACAAGGCTACCATCCATTGGAGTAACAAAAATCTCGAAAATAGACTACCTTCCATAATGACAAGGCTACCATCCATTAGAGTAACAAAAATCTCGACAAGAGACAAGCTTCCATAATGACAAGGCTACCATCCTATGGAGTAACAAATATCTCGACAATAGACTACCTTCCATAATGACAAGGCTACCTTCCATTGGAGTAACAAAAATATGAACAACAGACTACCTTCCATAGTGACAAGGCTACCATCCATTGGAGTGATAGAAATCACAACGACAGACTACCTTCCATAATGACAAGGCTAGCATCCATTGGAGTAACAAAAATCTCAACAACAAACTACCTTCCATAATGACAATGCTACCATCCATTGAAGTAACAAAAATCTCGACAACAGACTACCTTCCATAATGACAAGGCTACCATCCATTGGAGTAACAAAAATCTCGAAAATAGACTAACTTCCATAATGACAAGGCTACCATCCATTAGAGTAACAAAAATCTCGACAAGAGACAACCTTCCATAATGACAAGGCTACCATCCATTGGAGTAACAAATATCTCGACAATAGACTACCTTCCATAATGACAAGGCTACCATCCATTGGAGTAACAAAAATATGAAGAACTGACTACCTTCCATAGTTACAAGGCTACCATCCATTGGAGTAACAGAAATCACAACGACAAACTACCTTCCATAATGACAAGGCTACCAACCATTGGAGTAACAAAAATAACTACAACAAACTACCTTCCATAATGACAAGGCTACCATCCATTGGAGTAACAAAAATCTCGAAAACAGACTACCTTCCATACTGACAAGGTTACCATCCATTAGAGTAACATAAATCTCGACAACAGACAACCTTCCAAAATGATAAGGCTACCATCCATTGGAGTAACAAAATTCTCGACAATAGACTACCTTCCATATGACAAGGCTACCATCCATTGGAGTAACAAAAATATGAACAACAGACTACCTTCCATAGTGACAAGGCTACCATGCATTGGAGTAAAAAAAATATCTACAATAGACTATGTTCCATAATGACAAGGCTACCTTACATAATGACAAGGCACTATCCATTGTAGAAACAAAAATCTCGTCAACAGACTACCTTCCATAATGACAAGGCTACCATCCATTAGAGTAACAAAAATCTCGGCAACAGAAAACCTTCCATAATGAAAAGGCTACCATCCATTGGAGTAACAAATATCTCAATAATAGACTACCTTCCATAATGACAAGGCTACCATCCATTAGGGTAACAAAAATATCGATAATAGACTACCTTCCATAATGACAAGGCTACCTTCCATTGGAGTAACAAAAATATGAACAACAGACTACCTTCCATAGTGACAAGGCTACCATCCATTGGAGTGACAGAAATCACAACGATAGACTACCTTCCATAATGACAAGGCTACCATCCATTGGAGTAACAAAAATCTCGAAAATAGACTACCTTCCATAATGACAAGGCTACCATCCATTAGAGTAACAAAAATCTCGACAAGAGACAAGCTTCCATAATGACAAGGCTACCATCCTTTGGAGTAACAAATATCTCGACAATAGACTACCTTCCATAGTGACAAGGCTACCATCCATTGGAGTAACAAAAATATGAACAACAGACTACCTTCCATAGTGACAAGGCTACAATCCATTGGAGTGAGAGAAATCACAATGACAGACTACCTTCCATAATGACGAGGCTAGCATCCATTGGAGTAACAAAAATCTCAACAACAAACTACCTTCCATAATGACAATGCTACCATCCATTGAAGTAACAAAAATCTCGACAACAGACTACCTTCCATAATAACAAGGCTACCATCCATTGGAGTAACAAAAATCTCGAAAATAGACTACCTTCCATAATGACAAGGCTACCATCCATTAGAGTAACAAAAATCTCGACAAGAGACAAACTTCCATAATGACAAGGCTACCATCCATTGGAGTAACAAATATCTCGACAATAGACTACCTTCCATAATGACAAGGCTACCATCCATTAGAGTAACAAAAATATGAAGAACTGACTACCTTCCATAGTTACAAGGCTACCATCCATTGGAGTAACAGATATCACAACGACAAACTACCTTCCATAATGACAAGGCTACCAACCATTGGAGTTACAAAAATATCTACAACAAACTACCTTCCATAATGACAAGGCTACCATCCATTGGAGTAACAAAAATCTCGAAAACAGACTACCTTCCATACTGACAAGGCTACCATCCATTAGAGTAACATAAATCTCGACAACTGACAACCTTCCATAATGAGAAGGCTACCATCCATTGGAGTAACAAAAATCTCGTCAAAAGACTACCTTCCATAGTGACAAGGCTACCATCCATTGGAGTGACAGAAATCACAACGACAGACTTCCTTCCATAATGACAAGGCTACCATCCATTGGAGTAACAAAAATCTCAAAAATAGACTACCTTCCATAATGACAAGGCTACCATCCATTAGAGTAACAAAAATCTCGACAAGAGACAAGCTTCCATAATGACAAGGCTACCATCCTTTGGAGTAAAAAATATCTCGACAATAGACTACCTTCCATAATGACAAGGCTACCTTCCATTGGAGTAACAAAAATATGAACAACAGACTACCTTCCATAGTGACAAGGCTACCATCCATTGGAGTGATAGAAATCACAACGACAGACTACCTTCCATAATGACAAGGCTAGCATCCATTGGAGTAACAAAAATCTCAACAACAAACTACCTTCCATAATGACAATGCTACCATCCATTGAAGTAACAAAAATCTCGACAACAGACTACCTTCCATAATGACAAGGCTACCATCCATTGGAGTAACAAATATCTCGACAATAGACTACCTTCCATAATGACAAGGCTACCATCCATTGGAGAAACAAAAATATGAAGAACTGACTACCTTCCATAGTTACAAGGCTACCATCCATTGGAGTAACAGAAATCACAACGACAAACTACCTTCCATAATGACAAGGCTACCAACCATTGGAGTAACAAAAATAACTACAACAAACTACCTTCCATAGTGACAAGGCTACCATGCATTGGAGTAAAAAAAATATCTACAATAGACTACGTTCCATAATGACAATGCTACCATCCATTAGAGTAACATAAATCTCGACAAGAGACAAGCTTCCATAATGACAAGGATACCATCCTTTGGAGTAACAAATATCTCGACAATAGACTACCTTCCATAATGACAAGGCTACCATCTATTAGAGTAACAAAAATCTCGACAAGAGACAACCTTCCATAATGACAAGGCTACCATCCATTGGAGTAACAAATATCTCGACAATAGACTACCTTCCATAATGACAAGGCTACCATCCATTGGAGTAACAAAAATATGAGGAACTGACTACCTTCCATAGTTACAAGGCTACCATCCATTGGAGTAATAGAAATCACAACGACAAACTACCTTCCATAATGACAAGGCTACCAACCATTGGAGTAACAAAAATAACTACAACAAACTACCTTCCATGGTGACAAGGCTACCATGCATTGGAGTAAAAAAAATATCTACAATAGACTACGTTCCATAATGACAAGGCTACCTTACATAATGAAAAGGTAACTATCCATTGTAGTAACAAAAATCTCGTCAACAGACTACCTTTCATAATGACAAGGCTACCATCCATTAGAGTAACAAAAATCTCGGCAACAGACAACCTTCCATAATGAAAAGGCTACCATCCATTGGAGTAACAAATATCTCAATAATAGACTACCTTCCATAATGACAAGGCTACCATCCATTAGAGTAATAAAAATATCGATAATAGACTACCTTCAATAATGACAAGGCTACCTTCCATTGGAGTAACAAAAATATGAACAACAGACTACCTTCCATAGTGACAAGGCTACCATCCATTGGAGTGACAGAAATCACAACGACAGACTACCTTCCATAATGACAAGGCTACCATCCATTAGAGTAACAAAAATCTCGAAAATATACTACCTTCCATAATGACAAGGCTACCATCCATTAGAGTAACAAAAATCTCGACAAGAGACAAACTTCCATAATGACAAGGCTACCATCCTTTGGAGTAACAAATATCTCGACAATAGACTACCTTCCATAGTGACAAGGCTACCATCCATTGGAGTAACAAAAATATGAACAACAGACTACCTTCCATAGTGACAAGGCTACAATCCATTGGAGTGAGAGAAATCACAATGATAGACTACCTTCCATAATGACAAGGCTAGCATCCATTGGAGTAACAAATATCTCGACAATAGACTACCTTCCATAATGACAAGGCTACCATTCATTGGAGTAACAAAAATATGAAGAACTGACTACCTTCCATAGTTACAAGGCTACCATCCGTTGGAGTAACAGAAATCACAACGACATACTACCTTCCATAATGAGAACGCTACCAACCATTGGAGTAACAAAAATATCTACAACAAACTACCTTCCATAATGACAAGGCTACCATCAATTGGAGTAACAAAAATCTCGAAAACAGACTACCTTCCATACTGACAAGGCTACCATCCATTGGAGTAACAAAAATATGAACAACAGACTACCTTCCATAGTGACAAGGCTACCATCCATTAGAGTGATAGAAATCACTTCGACAGACTACCGTCCATAATGACAAGGCTAGCATTCATTGGAGTAACAAAAATCTCGCAATAAACTACCTTTCATAATGACAAGCCTACCATCCAATGGAATAACAAAAATATCGACAACAGACTACCTTCCATAATATCAAGGCTATCATCCATTGGAGTAACAAAAATCTCGAAAACATACTACCTTCCATAATGACAAGGCTACCATCCATTAGAGTAACAAAAATCTAGACAACAGGCAACCTTCCATAATGACAAGGCTACCATCCATTGGAGTAACAAAAATATCGACAACAGACTACCATCCATAATGACAAGGCTACCATCGATTAGAGTAACAAAAATCTCGACAAGAAACTACCTTCCATAATGACAAGGCTACCATCCATTGGAGTAACAAAAATCTCGAAAACAGACTACCTTCCATAATGACAAGGCTACCATCCATTAGAGTAACATAAATCTCGACAACAGACAACCTTCCATAATGAGAAGGCTACCATCCATTGGAGTAACAAAAATCTCGACAATAGACTACCTTCCATAATGACAAGGCTACCATCCATTGGAGTAACAAAAATATGAACAACAGACTACCTTCCATAGTGACAAGGCTACCATGCATTAGAGTAACAAAAATATCTACAATAGACTACGTTCCATAATGACAAGGCTACCTTACATAATGAAAAAGCTACCATCCATTGTAGTAACAAAAATCTCGTCAACAAACTACCTTCCATAATGACAAGGCTACCATCCATTAGAGTATTAAATATCTCGATAAAAGACTACCTTCCATAATGACTAGGCTACCATCCATTGGAGTAACAAAAATCTCGACAAAAGACTAACTTCCATAAAGAAAAGGCTACCTTCCATTGGATTAACAAAAATATGAACAATAGACTACCTTCCATAGTGACAAGGCTACCATCCATTGGAGTGACAAAAATCACAACGACAAACTACCTTCCATAATTACAAGTCTACCATCCATTAGAGTAACAAAAATATCGACAAGAGACAACCTTCCATAATGACAAGGTTACCATCCATTGGAGTAACAAATATCTCGACAATAGACTACCTTCCATAATGACAATGTTACCATCCATTGGAGTAACAAAAATATGAAGAACAGACTACCTTCCATAGTGACAAGGCTACCATCCATTGGAGTGACAGAAATATCAACAACAAACTACCTTCCATAATGACAAGGATGCCATCCATTGGAGTAACCAAAACATCGACAACAAACTACAATCCATTGGAGTAACAAAATTCTCGACAATAGACTACCTTCCATAATGGCAAGGCTCCCATCCATTGGAGTAACAAATATCTCGACAATAGACTACCTTCCATAATGATAAGGCTACCATCCATTGGAGTAACAAAAATATGAAGAACATACTACCTTTCATAGTGACAAGGCTACCATCCATTGGAGTGACAGAAATCACAACGACATACTACCTTCCATAATGACAAGGCTACCATCCATTGGAGTGACAAAAATATCGACAACAGACTACCTTCAATATTGACAAGGCTACCATCCATTGGAATAACAAAAATCTCGGAAACAGACTACTTTCCATAATGACAAGGCTCCCATCCATTAGACTATCAAAAATCTCGACAACAGACAACCTTCCAAAATGAGAAGGCTACCATCCATTGGAGTAACAAAAATCTCGACAATAGACTACCTTCCATAATGACAAGGCTACCATCCATTTGAGTAACAAAAATATGAACAATAGACTACCTTCCATAGTGACAAGGCTACCATGCATTGGAGTAACAAAAATATCTACAATAGACTGCGTTCCATAATGAATAAGCTACCATCCATTGTAGTAACAAAAATCTCGATAACAGACAACCTTCCATAATGACAAGGCTACCATCCATTGGAGTAACAAATATCTCGACAATAGACTACCTTCCATAATGATAAGGCTACCATCCATAGGAGTAACAAAAATCTCGACAATAGACTACCTTCCATAATGACAAGGCTACCATCCATTATAGTATCAAAAATCTCTGCAACAGACAACTTTCCATAATGAGAAGGCTACCATCCATTGGAGTAACAAAAATCTCGACAATAGACTACCTTCCATAATGACAAGGCTACCATCCATTGGAGTAACAAAAATATGAATAACAGACTACCTTCCATAGTGACAAGGCTACCATGCATTGGAGTAACAAAAATACATATAATAGACTACGTTCCATAATGACAAGGCTACCATCCATTGGAGTAACAAAAATCTTGACAATAGACTACCTTCCATAATGACAAGGCTACCTCCCATTGGAGTAACAAAAATATGAACAACAGACTACCTTCCATAGTGACAAGGCTACCATGCATTGGAGTAACAAAAATATCTACAATAGACTATGTTCCATAATGACAAGGCTACCATCCATTATAGTAACCGAAATATCGACAACAGACTACCTTCCATAATGACAAGGTTACCATCCATTTTAGTAACAAAAATATCAACAACAGAATACCATTCATAATGACAAGGCTACCATCCATTGGAGTAACAAAAATCTCGAAAACAGACTACCTTCCATAACGATAAGGCTACCATCCATTAGAGTAACATAAATCTCGACAACAGAGAACCTTCAATAATGAGAAGGCTACCATCCATTGGAGTAACTAAAATCTCGACAATAGACTACCTTCCATAATGACAAGGCTACCATCCATTAGAGTAACAAAAATATGAACAACAGACTACCTTCCATAGTGACAAGGCTACCATGCATTGGAGTAACAAAAATATCTACAATAAACTATGTTCCATAATGACAAGGCTACCTTACATAATGACAAGGCTACCATCCATTGTAGTAACAAAAATCTCGACACCAGACTACCTTCCATAATGACAAGGCTACCATCCATTAGAGTAACAAAAATCTCGGCATTAGACAACCTTCCATAATGAAAAGGCTACCATCCGTTGGAGTAACAAATATCTCGACAATAGACTACCTTCCATAATTACAAGGCTACCATCCATTGGAGTAACAAAAATCTCGACAATAGACTACCTTCCATAAAGACAAGGCTACCTTCCATTGGAGTAACAAAAATATGAACAACAAACTACCTTCTATAGTGATAAGACTACCATCCATTGGAGTGAAAGAAATCACAATGACAGACTACCTTCCATAATGACAAGGCTAGCATCCATTGGAGTAACAAAAATGTCGACAACAAACTACCTTCCATAATGACAATGCTACCATCCATTGAAGTAACAAAAATCTCGACGACATACTACCTTCCATAATGACAAGGCTACAATCCATTGGAGTAACAAAAATAACGACAACAGACTACCTTCCATAATGACAACGCTACCATCCATTGGAATAACAAAAATATCAACAACAAACTACCTTCCATAATGACAAGGATGCCATCCATTGGAGTAACAAAAACATCGACAACAAACTACAATCCATTGGAGTAACAAAATTCTCGACAATAGTCTACCTTCCATAATGGCAAGGCTACCATCCATTGGAGTAACAAAAATATCGACAACAGACTACCTTCCATATTGACAAGGCTACCATCCATTGGAATAACAAAAATCTCGAAAACAGACTACCTTCCATAATGACAAGGCTCTCATCCATTAGAGTATCAAAAATCACGACAACAGACAACCTTCTATAATGAGAAGGCTACCATCCATTGGAGTAACAAAAATCTCGACAATAGACTACCTTCCATAATGACAAGGCTACCATCCATTGGAGTAACAAAAATATGAAAAATAGACTACCTTCCATAATGACAAGGCTACCATGCATTGGAGTAACAAAATTATCTACAATAGACTGCGTTCCATAATGACAAGGCTACCATCCATTGTAGTAACCGAAATATCGACAACAGACTACCTTCCATAATGACAAGGCTACCATCCATTGTAGTAACAAAAATTTCGACAACAGACTACATTCCATAATGACAAGGCTACCATCCATTAGAGTAACAAAAATCTCGACAATAGACAACTTTCCATAATGACAAGGCTACCATCCATTGGAGTAACAAATATCTCGACAATAGACTACCTTCCATAATGACAAGACTACCATCCATAGGAGTAACAAAAATATCGACAATTGACTACCTTCCATAATGACAAGGCTACCTTCCGTTGGAGTAACAAAAATATGAACAACATACTACCTTCCATAGTGACAAGGCTACCATCCATTGGAGTGACAGAAATCACAACGACCGACCACCTTCCATAATGACAAGGCTAGCATCCATTGGAGTAACAAAAATCTCGACAACAAACTACCTTCCATAATGACAAGGCTACCATCCATTAAAGTAACATAAATCTCGACGACAGACTACCTTCCATAATGACAAGGCTACAATCCATTGGAGTAACAAAAATATCGACAACATACTACCTTCCATAATGACAAGGCTACCATCCATGGGAATAACAAAAATCTCGACAACAAACTACCTTCCATAATGACAAGGCTACCATCCATTGGAGTAATAAAAATGTCGACAACAGACTATGTTCCATAATGATAAGGCTACAATCCATTGGAGTAACCAAATTCTCGACAACATACTACCTTCCATAATGACAAGAATACCATCCATTGGAGTAACAAAAACATCGACAACAGACTATGTTCCATAATGACAAGGCTACAATCCATTGAAGTAACAAAATTCTCCACAACAGACTACCTCCCATAATGACAAGGATACCATTCATTGGAGTAACAAAAATCTCGGCAACAAACTACCTTCCATAATGATAAAGCTACCATCTATTGGAATAACAAAAATCTCGAGAACAGACTACCTTCCATAATGACAAGGCTACAATCCATTGGAGTAACAAAAATATCGACAACAGACTACCTTCCATAATGACAAGGCTACCATCCATTGGAGTAACAAAAATATGAAGAACATACTACCTTCCATAGTGACAAGGCTACCATCCATTGGAGTGACTGAAATCACAACGACAGACTACCTTCCATAACAACAAGGCTACCTTCCATTGGAGTAACAAAAATATGAACAACACACTACCTTATAGTGACAAGGCAACCATCCATTGGAGTGACAGAAATCACAACGACCGACCACCTTCCATAATGACAAGGCTAGCATCCATTGGAGTAACAAAAATCTCGACAACAAACTACCTTCCATAATGACAAGGCTACCATCCATTGAAGTAACATAAATCTCGACGACAGACTACCTTCCATAATGACAAGGCTACAATCCATTGGAGTAACAAAAATATCGATAACATACTACCTTCCATGATGACAAGGCTACCATCCATTGGAATAACAAAAATATCGACAACAAACTACCTTCCATAATGACAAGGCTACCATCCATTGGAGTAACAAAAATGTCGACAACAGACTATGTTCCATAATGACAAGGCTACAATCCATTGGAGTGAGAGAAATCACAATGACAGACTACCTTCCATAATGACAAGGCTAGCATCCATTGGAGTAACAAATATGTCGACAATAGACTACCTTCCATAATGACAAGGCTACCATTCATTGGAGTAACAATAATATGAAGAACTGACTACCTTCCATAGTTACAAGGCTACCATCCATTGGAGTAACAAAAATCACAACGACAAACTACCTTCCATAATGAGAACGCTACCAACCATTGGAGTAACAAAAATATGTACAACAAACTACCTTCCATAATGACAAGGCTACCATCCATTGGAGTAACAAAAATCTCGAAAACAGACTACCTTCCATACTGACAAGGCTACCATCCATTGGAGTAACAAAAATATGAACAACAGACTACCTTCCATAGTGACAAGGCTACCATCCATTGGAGTGATAGAAATCACTTCGACAGACTACCTTCCATAATGACAAGGCTAGCATTCATTGGAGTAACAAAAATCTCGCAATAAACTACCTTTCATAATGACAAGCCTACCATCCAATGGAATAACAAAAATATCGACAACAGACTACCTTCCATAATATCAATGCTATCATCCATTGGAGTAACAAAAATCTCGAAAACATACTACCTTCCATAATGACAAGGCTACCATCCATTAGAGTAACAAAAATCTAGACAACAGGCAATCTTCCATAATGACAAGGTTACCATCCATTGGAGTAACAAAAATATCGACAACCGACTACCATCCATAATGACAAGGCTACCATCGATTAGAGTAACAAAAATCTCGACAAGAGACAACCTTCCATAATGATAAGGCTACTATCCATTGGAGTATCAAATATCTCGACAATAGACTACCTTCGATAATGACAAGGCTTCCATCCATTGGAGTAACAAAAATATGAAGAACAGACTACCTTCCATAGTGACAAGGCTACCATCCATTGGAGTGACAGAAATCACAACGACAAACTACCTTCCATAATGACAAGGCTACCAACCATTGGAGTAACAAAAATATCTACAGCAGACTACCTTCCATAATGACAAGGCTACCATCCATTGGAGTAACAAAAAACTCGAAAACAGACTACCTTCCATAATGACAAGGCTACCATCCATTATAACATAAATCTCGACAACAGACAACCTTCCATAATGAGAAGGCTACCATCCATTGGAGTAACAAAAATCTCGACAATAGACTACCTTCCATAATGACAAGGCTACCATCCATTGGAGTAACAAAAATATGAACAACAGACTACCTTCCATAGTGACAAGGCTACCATGCATTAGAGTAACAAAAATATCTACAATAGACTACGTTCCATAATGACAAGGCTACCTTACATAATGAAAAAGCTACCATCCATTGTAGTAACAAAAATCTCGTCAACAAACTACCTTCCATAATGACAAGGCTACCATCCATTAGAGTATCAAATATCTCGATAATAGACTACCTTCCATAATGACAAGGCTACCATCCATTAGAGTAACAAAAATCTCGACAAAAGACTAACTTCCATAAAGAAAAGGCTACCTTCCATTGGATTAACAAAAATATGAACAATAGACTACCTTCCATAGTGACAAGGCTACCATCCATTGGAGTGACAAAAATCACAACGACAAACTACCTTCCATAATTACAAGTCTACCATCCATTAGAGTAACAAAAATATCGACAAGAGACAACCTTCCATAATGACAAGGCTACCATCCATTGGAGTAACAAATATCTCGACAATAGACTACCTTCCATAATGACAATGTTACCATCCATTGGAGTAACAAAAATATGAAGAACAGACTACCTTCCATAGTGACAAGGCTACCATCCATTGGAGTGACAGAAATATCAACAACAAACTACCTTCCATAATGACAAGGATGCCATCCATTGGAGTAACCAAAACATCGACAACAAACTACAATCCATTGGAGTAACAAAATTCTCGACAACAGACTACCTTCCATAATGGCAAGGCTCCCATCCATTGGAGTAACAAATATCTCGACAATAGACTACCTTCCATAATGATAAGGCTACCATCCATTGGAGTAACAAAAATATGAAGAACATACTACCTTTCATAGTGACAAGGCTACCATCCATTGGAGTGACAGAAATCACAACGACATACTACCTTCCATAATGACAAGGCTACCATCCATTGGAGTGACAAAAATATCGACAACAGACTACCTTCAATATTGACAAGGCTACCATCCATTGGAATAACAAAAATCTCGGAAACAGACTACCTTCCATAATGACAAGGCTCCCATCCATTAGACTATCAAAAATCTCGACAACAGACAACCTTCCAAAATGAGAAGGCTACCATCCATTGGAGTAACAAAAATCTCGACAATAGACTACCTTCCATAATGACAAGGCTACCATCCATTTGAGTAACAAAAATATGAACAATAGACTACCTTCCATAGTGACAAGGCTACCATGCATTGGAGTAACAAAAATATCTACAATAGACTGCGTTCCATAATGAATAAGCTACCATCCATTGTAGTAACAAAAATCTCGATAACAGACAACCTTCCATAATGACAAGGCTACCATCCATTGGAGTAACAAAAATCTCGAAAACAGACTACCTTCCATACTGACAAGGCTACCATCCATTGGAGTAACAAAAATATGAACAACAGACTACCTTCCATAGTGACAAGGCTACCATCCATTGGAGTGATAGAAATCACTTCGACAGACTACCTTCCATAATGACAAGGCTAGCATTCATTGGAGTAACAAAAATCTCGCAATAAACTACCTTTCATAATGACAAGCCTACCATCCAATGGAATAACAAAAATATCGACAACAGACTACCTTCCATAATATCAATGCTATCATCCATTGGAGTAACAAAAATCTCGAAAACATACTACCTTCCATAATGACAAGGCTACCATCCATTAGAGTAACAAAAATCTAGACAACAGGCAATCTTCCATAATGACAAGGTTACCATCCATTGGAGTAACAAAAATATCGACAACCGACTACCATCCATAATGACAAGGCTACCATCGATTAGAGTAACAAAAATCTCGACAAGAGACAACCTTCCATAATGATAAGGCTACTATCCATTGGAGTATCAAATATCTCGACAATAGACTACCTTCGATAATGACAAGGCTTCCATCCATTGGAGTAACAAAAATATGAAGAACAGACTACCTTCCATAGTGACAAGGCTACCATCCATTGGAGTGACAGAAATCACAACGACAAACTACCTTCCATAATGACAAGGCTACCAACCATTGGAGTAACAAAAATATCTACAGCAGACTACCTTCCATAATGACAAGGCTACCATCCATTGGAGTAACAAAAAACTCGAAAACAGACTACCTTCCATAATGACAAGGCTACCATCCATTATAACATAAATCTCGACAACAGACAACCTTCCATAATGAGAAGGCTACCATCCATTGGAGTAACAAAAATCTCGACAATAGACTACCTTCCATAATGACAAGGCTACCATCCATTGGAGTAACAAAAATATGAACAACAGACTACCTTCCATAGTGACAAGGCTACCATGCATTAGAGTAACAAAAATATCTACAATAGACTACGTTCCATAATGACAAGGCTACCTTACATAATGAAAAAGCTACCATCCATTGTAGTAACAAAAATCTCGTCAACAAACTACCTTCCATAATGACAAGGCTACCATCCATTAGAGTATCAAATATCTCGATAATAGACTACCTTCCATAATGACAAGGCTACCATCCATTAGAGTAACAAAAATCTCGACAAAAGACTAACTTCCATAAAGAAAAGGCTACCTTCCATTGGATTAACAAAAATATGAACAATAGACTACCTTCCATAGTGACAAGGCTACCATCCATTGGAGTGACAAAAATCACAACGACAAACTACCTTCCATAATTACAAGTCTACCATCCATTAGAGTAACAAAAATATCGACAAGAGACAACCTTCCATAATGACAAGGCTACCATCCATTGGAGTAACAAATATCTCGACAATAGACTACCTTCCATAATGACAATGTTACCATCCATTGGAGTAACAAAAATATGAAGAACAGACTACCTTCCATAGTGACAAGGCTACCATCCATTGGAGTGACAGAAATATCAACAACAAACTACCTTCCATAATGACAAGGATGCCATCCATTGGAGTAACCAAAACATCGACAACAAACTACAATCCATTGGAGTAACAAAATTCTCGACAACAGACTACCTTCCATAATGGCAAGGCTCCCATCCATTGGAGTAACAAATATCTCGACAATAGACTACCTTCCATAATGATAAGGCTACCATCCATTGGAGTAACAAAAATATGAAGAACATACTACCTTTCATAGTGACAAGGCTACCATCCATTGGAGTGACAGAAATCACAACGACATACTACCTTCCATAATGACAAGGCTACCATCCATTGGAGTGACAAAAATATCGACAACAGACTACCTTCAATATTGACAAGGCTACCATCCATTGGAATAACAAAAATCTCGGAAACAGACTACCTTCCATAATGACAAGGCTCCCATCCATTAGACTATCAAAAATCTCGACAACAGACAACCTTCCAAAATGAGAAGGCTACCATCCATTGGAGTAACAAAAATCTCGACAATAGACTACCTTCCATAATGACAAGGCTACCATCCATTTGAGTAACAAAAATATGAACAATAGACTACCTTCCATAGTGACAAGGCTACCATGCATTGGAGTAACAAAAATATCTACAATAGACTGCGTTCCATAATGAATAAGCTACCATCCATTGTAGTAACAAAAATCTCGATAACAGACAACCTTCCATAATGACAAGGCTACCATCCATTGGAGTAACAAATATCTCGACAATAGACTACCTTCCATAATGATAAGGCTACCATCCATAGGAGTAACAAAAATCTCGACAATAGACTACCTTCCATAATGACAAGGCTACCATCCATTATAGTATCAAAAATCTCTGCAACAGACAACTTTCCATAATGAGAAGGCTACCATCCATTGGAGTAACAAAAATCTCGACAATAGACTACCTTCCATAATGACAAGGCTACCATCCATTGGAGTAACAAAAATATGAATAACAGACTACCTTCCATAGTGACAAGGCTACCATGCATTGGAGTAACAAAAATACATATAATAGACTACGTTCCATAATGACAAGGCTACCATCCATTGGAGTAACAAAAATCTTGACAATAGACTACCTTCCATAATGACAAGGCTACCTCCCATTGGAGTAACAAAAATATGAACAACAGACTACCTTCCATAGTGACAAGGCTACCATGCATTGGAGTAACAAAAATATCTACAATAGACTATGTTCCATAATGACAAAGCTACCATCCATTATAGTAACCGAAATATCGACAACAGACTACCTTCCATAATGACAAGGTTACCATCCATTTTAGTAACAAAAATATCAACAACAGAATACCATTCATAATGACAAGGCTACCATCCATTGGAGTAACAAAAATCTCGAAAACAGACTACCTTCCATAACGATAAGGCTACCATCCATTAGAGTAACATAAATCTCGACAACAGAGAACCTTCAATAATGAGAAGGCTACCATCCATTGGAGTAACTAAAATCTCGACAATAGACTACCTTCCATAATGACAAGGCTACCATCCATTAGAGTAACAAAAATATGAACAACAGACTACCTTCCATAGTGACAAGGCTACCATGCATTGGAGTAACAAAAATATCTACAATAAACTATGTTCCATAATGACAAGGCTACCTTACATAATGACAAGGCTACCATCCATTGTAGTAACAAAAATCTCGACACCAGACTACCTTCCATAATGACAAGGCTACCATCCATTAGAGTAACAAAAATCTCGGCATTAGACAACCTTCCATAATGAAAAGGCTACCATCCGTTGGAGTAACAAATATCTCGACAATAGACTACCTTCCATAATTACAAGGCTACCATCCATTGGAGTAACAAAAATCTCGACAATAGACTACCTTCCATAAAGACAAGGCTACCTTCCATTGGAGTAACAAAAATATGAACAACAAACTACCTTCTATAGTGATAAGACTACCATCCATTGGAGTGAAAGAAATCACAATGACAGACTACCTTCCATAATGACAAGGCTAGCATCCATTGGAGTAACAAAAATGTCGACAACAAACTACCTTCCATAATGACAATGCTACCATCCATTGAAGTAACAAAAATCTCGACGACATACTACCTTCCATAATGACAAGGCTACAATCCATTGGAGTAACAAAAATAACGACAACAGACTACCTTCCATAATGACAACGCTACCATCCATTGGAATAACAAAAATATCAACAACAAACTACCTTCCATAATGACAAGGATGCCATCCATTGGAGTAACAAAAACATCGACAACAAACTACAATCCATTGGAGTAACAAAATTCTCGACAATAGCCTACCTTCCATAATGGCAAGGCTACCATCCATTGGAGTAACAAAAATATCGACAACAGACTACCTTCCATATTGACAAGGCTACCATCCATTGGAATAACAAAAATCTCGAAAACAGACTACCTTCCATAATGACAAGGCTCTCATCCATTAGAGTATCAAAAATCACGACAACAGACAACCTTCCATAATGAGAAGGCTACCATCCATTGGAGTAACAAAAATCTCGACAATAGACTACCTTCCATAATGACAAGGCTACCATCCATTGGAGTAACAAAAATATGAAAAATAGACTACCTTCCATAATGACAAGGCTACCATGCATTGGAGTAACAAAATTATCTACAATAGACTGCGTTCCATAATGACAAGGCTACCATCCATTGTAGTAACCGAAATATCGACAACAGACTACCTTCCATAATGACAAGGCTACCATCCATTGTAGTAACAAAAATTTCGACAACAGACTACATTCCATAATGACAAGGCTACCATCCATTAGAGTAACAAAAATCTCGACAATAGACAACTTTCCATAATGACAAGGCTACCATCCATTGGAGTAACAAATATCTCGACAATAGACTACCTTCCATAATGACAAGACTACCATCCATAGGAGTAACAAAAATATCGACAATTGACTACCTTCCATAATGACAAGGCTACCTTCCGTTGGAGTAACAAAAATATGAACAACATACTACCTTCCATAGTGACAAGGCTACCATCCATTGGAGTGACAGAAATCACAACGACCGACCACCTTCCATAATGACAAGGCTAGCATCCATTGGAGTAACAAAAATCTCGACAACAAACTACCTTCCATAATGACAAGGCTACCATCCATTAAAGTAACATAAATCTCGACGACAGACTACCTTCCATAATGACAAGGCTACAATCCATTGGAGTAACAAAAATATCGACAACATACTACCTTCCATAATGACAAGGCTACCATCCATGGGAATAACAAAAATCTCGACAACAAACTACCTTCCATAATGACAAGGCTACCATCCATTGGAGTAATAAAAATGTCGACAACAGACTATGTTCCATAATGACAAGGCTACAATCCATTGGAGTAACCAAATTCTCGACAACATACTACCTTCCATAATGACAAGAATACCATCCATTGGAGTAACAAAAACATCGACAACAGACTATGTTCCATAATGACAAGGCTACAATCCATTGAAGTAACAAAATTCTCCACAACAGACTACCTCCCATAATGACAAGGATACCATTCATTGGAGTAACAAAAATCTCGGCAACAAACTACCTTCCATAATGATAAAGCTACCATCTATTGGAATAACAAAAATCTCGAGAACAGACTACCTTCCATAATGACAAGGCTACAATCCATTGGAGTAACAAAAATATCGACAACAGACTACCTTCCATAATGACAAGGCTACCATCCATTGGAGTAACAAAAATATGAAGAACATACTACCTTCCATAGTGACAAGGCTACCATCCATTGGAGTGACTGAAATCACAACGACAGACTACCTTCCATAACAACAAGGCTACCTTCCATTGGAGTAACAAAAATATGAACAACACACTACCTTATAGTGACAAGGCAACCATCCATTGGAGTGACAGAAATCACAACGACCGACCACCTTCCATAATGACAAGGCTAGCATCCATTGGAGTAACAAAAATCTCGACAACAAACTACCTTCCATAATGACAAGGCTACCATCCATTGAAGTAACATAAATCTCGACGACAGACTACCTTCCATAATGACAAGGCTACAATCCATTGGAGTAACAAAAATATCGATAACATACTACCTTTCATGATGACAAGGCTACCATCCATTGGAATAACAAAAATATCGACAACAAACTACCTTCCATAATGACAAGGCTACCATCCATTGGAGTAACAAAAATGTCGACAACAGACTATGTTCCATAATGACAAGGCTACAATCCATTGGAGTGAGAGAAATCACAATGACAGACTACCTTCCATAATGACAAGGCTAGCATCCATTGGAGTAACAAATATGTCGACAATAGACTACCTTCCATAATGACAAGGCTACCATTCATTGGAGTAACAATAATATGAAGAACTGACTACCTTCCATAGTTACAAGGCTACCATCCATTGGAGTAACAAAAATCACAACGACAAACTACCTTCCATAATGAGAACGCTACCAACCATTGGAGTAACAAAAATATGTACAACAAACTACCTTCCATAATGACAAGGCTACCATCCATTGGAGTAACAAAAATCTCGAAAACAGACTACCTTCCATACTGACAAGGCTACCATCCATTGGAGTAACAAAAATATGAACAACAGACTACCTTCCATAGTGACAAGGCTACCATCCATTGGAGTGATAGAAATCACTTCGACAGACTACCTTCCATAATGACAAGGCTAGCATTCATTGGAGTAACAAAAATCTCGCAATAAACTACCATTCATAATGACAAGCCTACCATCCAATGGAATAACAAAAATATCGACAACAGACTACCTTCCATAATATCAATGCTATCATCCATTGGAGTAACAAAAATCTCGAAAACATACTACCTTCCATAATGACAAGGCTACCATCCATTAGAGTAACAAAAATCTAGACAACAGGCAATCTTCCATAATGACAAGGTTACCATCCATTGGAGTAACAAAAATATCGACAACCGACTACCATCCATAATGACAAGGCTACCATCGATTAGAGTAACAAAAATCTCGACAAGAGACAACCTTCCATAATGATAAGGCTACTATCCATTGGAGTATCAAATATCTCGACAATAGACTACCTTCGATAATGACAAGGCTTCCATCCATTGGAGTAACAAAAATATGAAGAACAGACTACCTTCCATAGTGACAAGGCTACCATCCATTGGAGTGACAGAAATCACAACGACAAACTACCTTCCATAATGACAAGGCTACCAACCATTGGAGTAACAAAAATATCTACAGCAGACTACCTTCCATAATGACAAGGCTACCATCCATTGGAGTAACA
Organism: Vicia faba; assembly: GCA_948472305.1. Lineage (NCBI taxonomy): Eukaryota > Viridiplantae > Streptophyta > Magnoliopsida > Fabales > Fabaceae > Vicia > Vicia faba. The sequence goes on from OX451738.1 coordinate 756,126,516, forward strand.
AAAAACTCGAAAACAGACTACCTTCCATAATGACAAGGCTACCATCCATTATAACATAAATCTCGACAACAGACAACCTTCCATAATGAGAAGGCTACCATCCATTGGAGTAACAAAAATCTCGACAATAGACTACCTTCCATAATGACAAGGCTACCATCCATTGGAGTAACAAAAATATGAACAACAGACTACCTTCCATAGTGACAAGGCTACCATGCATTAGAGTAACAAAAATATCTACAATAGACTACGTTCCATAATGACAAGGCTACCTTACATAATGAAAAAGCTACCATCCATTGTAGTAACAAAAATCTCGTCAACAAACTACCTTCCATAATGACAAGGCTACCATCCATTAGAGTATCAAATATCTCGATAATAGACTACCTTCCATAATGACAAGGCTACCATCCATTAGAGTAACAAAAATCTCGACAAAAGACTAACTTCCATAAAGAAAAGGCTACCTTCCATTGGATTAACAAAAATATGAACAATAGACTACCTTCCATAGTGACAAGGCTACCATCCATTGGAGTGACAAAAATCACAACGACAAACTACCTTCCATAATTACAAGTCTACCATCCATTAGAGTAACAAAAATATCGACAAGAGACAACCTTCGATAATGACAAGGCTACCATCCATTGGAGTAACAAATATCTCGACAATAGACTACCTTCCATAATGACAATGTTACCATCCATTGGAGTAACAAAAATATGAAGAACAGACTACCTTCCATAGTGACAAGGCTACCATCCATTGGAGTGACAGAAATATCAACAACAAACTACCTTCCATAATGACAAGGATGCCATCCATTGGAGTAACCAAAACATCGACAACAAACTACAATCCATTGGAGTAACAAAATTCTCGACAACAGACTACCTTCCATAATGGCAAGGCTCCCATCCATTGGAGTAACAAATATCTCGACAATAGACTACCTTCCATAATGATAAGGCTACCATCCATTGGAGTAACAAAAATATGAAGAACATACTACCTTTCATAGTGACAAGGCTACCATCCATTGGAGTGACAGAAATCACAACGACATACTACCTTCCATAATGACAAGGCTACCATCCATTGGAGTGACAAAAATATCGACAACAGACTACCTTCAATATTGACAAGGCTACCATCCATTGGAATAACAAAAATCTCGGAAACAGACTACCTTCCATAATGACAAGGCTCCCATCCATTAGACTATCAAAAATCTCGACAACAGACAACCTTCCAAAATGAGAAGGCTACCATCCATTGGAGTAACAAAAATCTCGACAATAGACTACCTTCCATAATGACAAGGCTACCATCCATTTGAGTAACAAAAATATGAACAATAGACTACCTTCCATAGTGACAAGGCTACCATGCATTGGAGTAACAAAAATATCTACAATAGACTGCGTTCCATAATGAATAAGCTACCATCCATTGTAGTAACAAAAATCTCGATAACAGACAACCTTCCATAATGACAAGGCTACCATCCATTGGAGTAACAAATATCTCGACAATAGACTACCTTCCATAATGATAAGGCTACCATCCATAGGAGTAACAAAAATCTCGACAATAGACTACCTTCCATAATGACAAGGCTACCTCCCATTGGAGTAACAAAAATATGAATAATAGACTACCTTCCATAGTGACAAGGCTACCATGCATTGGAGTAACAAAAATATATACAATAGACTACGTTCCATAATGACAAGGCTACCATCCATTATAGTAACCGAAATATCGACAACAGACTACCTTCCATAATGACAAGGTTACCATCCATTTTAGTAACAAAAATATCAACAACAAAATACCATTCATAATGACAAGGCTACCTTCCATTGGAGTAACAAAAATCTCGAAAACAGACTACCTTCCATAACGATAAGGCTACCATCCATTAGAGTAACATAAATCTCGACAACAGAGAACCTTCCATAATGAGAAGGCTACCATCCATTGGAGTAACAAAAATCTCGACAATAGACTACCTTCCATAATGACAAGGCTACCATCCATTAGAGTAACAAAAATATGAACAACAGACTACCTTCCATAGTGACAAGGCTACCATGCATTGGAGTAACAAAAATATCTACAATAAACTATGTTCCATAATGACAAGGCTACCTTACATAATGACAAGGCTACCATCCATTGTAGTAACAAAAATCTCGACACCAGACTACCTTCCATAATGACAAGGCTACCATCCATTAGAGTAACAAAAATCTCGGCATTAGACAACCTTCCATAATGAAAAGGCTACCATCCGTTGGAGTAACAAATATCTCGACAATAGACTACCTTCCATAATTACAAGGCTACCATCCATTGGAGTAACAAAAATCTCGACAATAGACTACCTTCCATAATGACAAGGCTACCTTCCATTGGAGTAACAAAAATATGAACAACAAACTACCTTCTATAGTGATAAGACTACCATCCATTGGAGTGAAAGAAATCACAATGACAGACTACCTTCCATAATGACAAGGCTAGCATCCATTGGAGTAACAAAAATCTCGACAACAAACTACCTTCCATAATGACAATGCTACCATCCATTGAAGTAACAAAAATCTCGACGACATACTACCTTCCATAATGACAAGGCTACAATCCATTGGAGTAACAAAAATATCGACAACAGACTACCTTCCATAATGACAACGCTACCATCCATTGGAATAACAAAAATATCAACAACAAACTACCTTCCATAATGACAAGGATGCCATCCATTGGAGTAACAAAAACATCGACAACAAACTACAATCCATTGGAGTAACAAAATTCTCGACAATAGTCTACCTTCCATAATGGCAAGGCTACCATCCATTGGAGTAACAAAAATATCGACAACAGACTACCTTCCATATTGACAAGCCTACCATCCATTGGAATAACAAAAATCTCGAAAACAGACTACCTTCCATAATGACAAGGCTCACATCCATTAGAGTATCAAAAATCACGACAACAGACAACCTTCCATAATGAGAAGGCTACCATCCATTGGAGTAACAAAAATCTCGACAATAGACTACCTTCCATAATGACAAGGCTACCATCCATTGGATTAACAAAAATATGAAAAACAGACTACCTTCCATAGTGACAAGGCTACCATGCATTGGAGTAACAAAATTATCTACAATAGACTGCGTTCCATAATGACAAGGCTACCATCCATTGTAGTAACCGAAATATCGATAACAGACTACCTTCCATAATGACAAGGCTACCATCCATTGTAGTAACAAAAATTTGGACAATAGACTACATTCCATAATGACAAGGCTACCATCCATTAGAGTAACAAAAATCTCGACAATAGACAACTTTCCATAATGACAAGGCTACCATCCATTGGAGTAACAAATATCTCGACAATAGACTACCTTCCATAATGACAAGACTACCATCCATAGGAGTAACAAAAATCTCGACAATTGACTACCTTCCATAATGACAAGGCTACCTTCCGTTGGAGTAACAAAAATATGAACAACATACTACCTTCCATAGTGACAAGGCTACCATCCATTGGAGTGACAGAAATCACAACGACCGACCACCTTCCATAATGACAAGGCTAGCATCCATTGGAGTAACAAAAATCTCGACAACAAACTACCTTCCATAATGACAAGGCAACCATCCATTAAAGTAACATAAATCTCGACGACAGACTACCTTCCACAATGACAAGGCTACAATCAATTGGAGTAACAAAAATATCGACAACATACTACCTTCCATAATGACAGGGCTACCATCCATGGGAATAACAAAAATCTCGACAACAAACTACCTTCCATAATGACAAGGCTACCATCCATTGGAGTAATAAAAATGTCGACAACAGACTATGTTCCATAATGACAAGGCTACAATCCATTGGAGTAACCAAATTCTCGACAACAGACTACCTTCCATAATGACAAGAATACCATCCATTGGAGTAACAAAAACATCGACAACAGACTATGTTCCATAATGACAAGGCTACAATCCATTGAAGTAACAAAATTCTCCACAACAGACTACCTCCCATAATGACAAGGATACCATTCATTGGAGTAACAAAAATCTCGGCAACAAACTACCTTCCATAATGATAAAGCTACCAACTATTGGAATAACAAAAATCTCGAGAACAGACTACCTTCCATAATGACAAGGCTACAATCCATTGGAGTAACAAAAATCTCGACAACAGACTACCTTCCATAATGACAAGGCTACCTTCCATTGGAGTAACAAAAATATGAAGAACATACTACCTTCCATAGTGACAAGGCTACCATCCATTGGAGTGACTGAAATCACAACGACAGACTACCTTCCATAACAACAAGGCTACCTTCCATTGGAGTAACAAAAATATGAACAACAGACTACCTTATAGTGACAAGGCTACCATCCATTGGAGTGACAGAAATCACAACGACCGACCACCTTCCATAATGACAAGGCTAGCATCCATTGGAGTAACAAAAATCTCGACAACAAACTACCTTCCATAATGACAAGGCTACCATCCATTGAAGTAACATAAATATCGACGACAGACTACCTTCCATAATGACAAGGCTACAATCCATTGGAGTAACAAAAATATCGATAACATACTACCTTCCATGATGACAAGGCTACCATCCATTGGAATAACAAAAATATCGACAACAAACTACCTTCCATAATGACAAGGCTACCATCCATTGGAGTAACAAAAATGTCGACAACAGACTATGTTCCATAATGACAAGGCTACAATCCATTGGAGTAACAAAATTCTCGACAACAGACTACCTTCCATAATGACAAGGCTATCATCTATTGGAATAACAAAAATCTCGACAATAGACTACCTTCCATAACGACAAGACTACCATCCATTGGAGTAACAAAAATATGAACTACAGACTACCTTCCATAGTGACAAGGCTACCATGCATTGGAGTAACAAAAATATCTACAATAGACTACTTTCAATAATGACAAGGCTACCATCCATTGTAGTAACAAAAATCTCGACAACAGACTACATTCCATAATGACAAGGCTACCATCCATTAGAGTAACAAAAATCTCGACAATAGATAACCTTCCATAATGACAAGGCTACCATCCATTGGAGTAAAAAATATCTCGACAATAGACTACCTTCCATAAGGACAAGACTACCATCCATAGGAGTAACAAAAATCTCGACAATAGACTACCTTCCATAATGACAAGGCTACCTTCCATTGGAGTAACAAAAATATAAACAACATACTACCTTCCATAGTGACAAGGCTACCATCAATTGGAGTGACAGAAATCACAACGGACGACCACCTTCCATAATGACAAGGCTAGCATCCATTGGAGTAACAAAAATCTCGACAACAAACTACCTTCCATAATGACAAGGCTACCATCCATTGAAGTAACATAAATCTCGACGACAGACTACCTTCCATAATGACAAGGCTACAATCCATTGGGGTAACAAAAATATCGAGAACATACTACCTTCCATAATGACAAGGCTACCATCCATTGGAGTAACAAAAATGTCGACAACATAATATGTTCCATAATGACAATGCTACAATCCATTGGAGTAACAAAATTATCGACAACAAACTACCTTCCATAATGACAAGAATACCATCCATTGGAGTAACAAAAACATCGACAACATACTATGTTCCATAATGACAAGGCTATAATACATTGAAGTAACAAAATTATCGACAACAGACTACCTCCCATAATGACAAGGATACCATTCATTGGAGTAACAAAAATCTCGGCAACAAACTACCTTCCATAATGATAAAGCTACCATCTATTGGAATAACAAAAATCTCGAGAACAGACTACCTTCCATAATGACAAGGCTACAATCCTTTAGAGTAACAAAAATATCGACAACAGACTACCTTCCATAATGACAAGGCTACCATCCATTGGAGTAACAAAAATATGAAGAACATACTACCTTCCATAGTGACAAGGCTACCATCCATTGGAGTGACTGAAATCACAACGACAAACTACCTTCCATAACGACAAGGCTACCTTCCATTGGAGTAACAAAAATATGAACAACAGACTACCTTATAGTGACAAGGCTACCATCCATTGGAGTGACAGAAATCACAACGACCGACCACCTTCCATAATGACAAGGCTAGCATCCATTGGAGTAACAAAAATCTCGTAAACAAACTACCTTCCATAATGACAAGGCTACCATCCATTGAAGTAACATAAATCTCGACGACAGACTACCTTCCATAATGACAAGGCTACCATCCATTATAGTAACAAAAATATGAACAACAGACTACCTTCCATAGTGACAAGGCTACCATGCATTGGAGTAACAAAAATATCTACAATAAACTATGTTCCATAATGACAAGGCTACCTTACATAATGACAAGGCTACCATCCATTGTAGTAACAAAAATCTCGAAACCAGACTACCTTCCATAATGACAAGGCTACCATCCATTAGAGTAACAAAAATCTCGGCATTAGACAACCTTCCATAATGAAAAGGCTACCATCCGTTGGAGTAACAAATATCTCGACAATAGACTACCTTCCATAATTACAAGGCTACCATCCATTGGAGTAACAAAAATCTCGACAATAGACTACCTTCCATAATGACAAGGCTACCTTCCATTGGAGTAACAAAAATATGAACAACAAACTACCTTCTATAGTGATAAGACTACCATCCATTGGAGTGAAAGAAATCACAATGACAGACTACCTTCCATAATGACAAGGCTAGCATCCATTGGAGTAACAAAAATCTCGACAACAAACTACCTTCCATAATGACAATGCTACCATCCATTGAAGTAACAAAAATCTCGACGACATACTACCTTCCATAATGACAAGGCTACAATCCATTGGAGTAACAAAAATATCGACAACAGACTACCTTCCATAATGACAACGCTACCATCCATTGGAATAACAAAAATATCAACAACAAACTACCTTCCATAATGACAAGGATGCCATCCATTGGAGTAACAAAAACATCGACAACAAACTACAATCCATTGGAGTAACAAAATTCTCGACAATAGTCTACCTTCCATAATGGCAAGGCTACCATCCATTGGAGTAACAAAAATATCGACAACAGACTACCTTCCATATTGACAAGGCTACCATCCATTGGAATAACAAAAATCTCGAAAACAGACTACCTTCCATAATGACAAGGCTCACATCCATTAGAGTATCAAAAATCACGACAACAGACAACCTTCCATAATGAGAAGGCTACCATCCATTGGAGTAACAAAAATCTCGACAATAGACTACCTTCCATAATGACAAGGCTACCATCCATTGGATTAACAAAAATATGAAAAACAGACTACCTTCCATAGTGACAAGGCTACCATGCATTGGAGTAACAAAATTATCTACAATAGACTGCGTTCCATAATGACAAGGCTACCATCCATTGTAGTAACCGAAATATCGATAACAGACTACCTTCCATAATGACAAGGCTACCATCCATTGTAGTAACAAAAATTTGGACAATAGACTACATTCCATAATGACAAGGCTACCATCCATTAGAGTAACAAAAATCTCGACAATAGACAACTTTCCATAATGACAAGGCTACCATCCATTGGAGTAACAAATATCTCGACAATAGACTACCTTCCATAATGACAAGACTACCATCCATAGGAGTAACAAAAATCTCGACAATTGACTACCTTCCATAATGACAAGGCTACCTTCCGTTGGAGTAACAAAAATATGAACAACATACTACCTTCCATAGTGACAAGGCTACCATCCATTGGAGTGACAGAAATCACAACGACCGACCACCTTCCATAATGACAAGGCTAGCATCCATTGGAGTAACAAAAATCTCGACAACAAACTACCTTCCATAATGACAAGGCAACCATCCATTAAAGTAACATAAATCTCGACGACAGACTACCTTCCACAATGACAAGGCTACAATCAATTGGAGTAACAAAAATATCGACAACATACTACCTTCCATAATGACAGGGCTACCATCCATGGGAATAACAAAAATCTCGACAACAAACTACCTTCCATAATGACAAGGCTACCATCCATTGGAGTAATAAAAATGTCGACAACAGACTATGTTCCATAATGACAAGGCTACAATCCATTGGAGTAACCAAATTCTCGACAACAGACTACCTTCCATAATGACAAGAATACCATCCATTGGAGTAACAAAAACATCGACAACAGACTATGTTCCATAATGACAAGGCTACAATCCATTGAAGTAACAAAATTCTCCACAACAGACTACCTCCCATAATGACAAGGATACCATTCATTGGAGTAACAAAAATCTCGGCAACAAACTACCTTCCATAATGATAAAGCTACCAACTATTGGAATAACAAAAATCTCGAGAACAGACTACCTTCCATAATGACAAGGCTACAATCCATTGGAGTAACAAAAATATCGACAACAGACTACCTTCCATAATGACAAGGCTACCATCCATTGGAGTAACAAAAATATGAAGAACATACTACCTTCCATAGTGACAAGGCTACCATCCATTGGAGTGACTGAAATCACAACGACAGACTACCTTCCATAACAACAAGGCTACCTTCCATTGGAGTAACAAAAATATGAACAACAGACTACCTTATAGTGACAAGGCTACCATCCATTGGAGTGACAGAAATCACAACGACCGACCACCTTCCATAATGACAAAGCTAGCATCCATTGGAGTAACAAAAATCTCGACAACAAACTACCTTCCATAATGACAAGGCTACCATCCATTGAAGTAACATAAATATCGACGACAGACTACCTTCCATAATGACAAGGCTACAATCCATTGGAGTAACAAAAATATCGATAACATACTACCTTCCATGATGACAAGGCTACCATCCATTGGAATAACAAAAATATCGACAACAAACTACCTTCCATAATGACAAGGCTACCATCCATTGGAGTAACAAAAATGTCGACAACAGACTATGTTCCATAATGACAAGGCTACAATCCATTGGAGTAACAAAATTCTCGACAACAGACTACCTTCCATAATGACAAGGCTATCATCTATTGGAATAACAAAAATCTCGACAATAGACTACCTTCCATAACGACAAGACTACCATCCATTGGAGTAACAAAAATATGAACTACAGACTACCTTCCATAGTGACAAGGCTACCATGCATTGGAGTAACAAAAATATCTACAATAGACTACTTTCCATAATGACAAGGCTACCATCCATTGTAGTAACAAAAATCTCGACAACAGACTACATTCCATAATGACAAGGCTACCATCCATTAGAGTAACAAAAATCTCGACAATAGATAACCTTCCATAATGACAAGGCTACCATCCATTGGAGTAAAAAATATCTCGACAATAGACTACCTTCCATAAGGACAAGACTACCATCCATAGGAGTAACAAAAATCTCGACAATAGACTACCTTCCATAATGACAAGGCTACCTTCCATTGGAGTAACAAAAATATAAACAACATACTACCTTCCATAGTGACAAGGTTACCATCAATTGGAGTGACAGAAATCACAACGAACGACCACCTTCCATAATGACAAGGCTAGCATCCATTGGAGTAACAAAAATCTCGACAACAAACTACCTTCCATAATGACAAGGCTACCATCCATTGAAGTAACATAAATCTCGACGACAGACTACCTTCCATAATGACAAGGCTACAATCCATTGGAGTAACAAAAATATCGAGAACATACTACCTTCCATAATGACAAGGCTACCATCCATTGGAGTAACAAAAATGTCGACAACATAATATGTTCCATAATGACAAGGCTACAATCCATTGGAGTAACAAAATTATCGACAACAAACTACCTTCCATAATGACAAGAATACCATCCATTGGAGTAACAAAAACATCGACAACATACTATGTTCCATAATGACAAGGCTACAATACATTGAAGTAACAAAATTATCGACAATAGACTACCTCCCATAATGACAAGGATACCATTCATTGGAGTAACAAAAATCTCGGCAACAAACTACCTTCCATAATGATAAAGCTACCATCTATTGGAATAACAAAAATCTCGAGAACAGACTACCTTCCATAATGACAAGGCTACAATCCTTTAGAGTAACAAAAATATCGACAACAGACTACCTTCCATAATGACAAGGCTACCATCCATTGGAGTAACAAAAATATGAAGAACATACTACCTTCCATAGTGACAAGGCTACCATCCATTGGAGGGACTGAAATCACAACGACAAACTACCTTCCATAACGACAAGGCTACCTTCCATTGGAGTAACAAAAATATGAACAACAGACTACCTTATAGTGACAAGGCTACCATCCATTGGAGTGACAGAAATCACAACGACCGACCACCTTCCATAATGACAAGGCTAGCATCCATTGGAGTAACAAAAATCTCGTAAACAAACTACCTTCCATAATGACAAGGCTACCATCCATTGAAGTAACATAAATCTCGACGACAGACTACCTTTCATAATGACAAGGCTACCATCCATTATAGTAACAAAAATCTTGACAACAGACTACCTTCCATAATGACAAGGCTACCATCCATTAGAGTAACAAAAATCTCGACAACAGACAACCTTCCATAATGACAAGGCTACCATCCATTGGAGTAACAAATATCTCGATAATAGACTACTTTCCATAATGACAAGGCTACCTCCCATTGGAGTAACAAAAATATGAACAACATACTACCTCCCATAAAGACAAGGATACCATCCATTGGAGTAACAAAAATCTCGGCAGCAGACTTCCTTCCATAAAGACAAGGATACCATCAATTGGAATAACAGAAATCTCGAGAACAGACTACCTTCTATAATGACAAGGCTACCATCCAATGGAATGACAAAAATCTCGAAAACATTCTACCTTCCATAATGATAAGTCTACCATCCATTGGAGTAACAAAAATCTCGACAACAAACTACCTTCCACAATGACAAGGATACCATCTATTGGAATAACAAAAATCTCGAGAACAGACTACCTTCCATAATGATAAGGCTACCATCCATTGTAGTAACAAACATCTCGACAACAGACTACCTTCCATAATAACAAGGCTACCATCCATTAGAGTAACAAAAATCTCGACAACAGTCAACTTTACATAATGACAAGGCTACCGTCCATTGGAGTAACAAAAATCTCGACAATAGACTACCTTCCATAATGACAAGGCTACCTTCCATTGGAGTGATAGAAATCACAAAGACAGACTACCTTCCATAATGACAAGGCTAGCATCCATTGGAGTAACAAATATCTCGAAAATAGACTACCTTCCATAATGACAAGGCTACATGCCATTGGAGTAACAAAAATATGAACAACATACTACCTCCCATAAAGACAAGGATACCATCCATTGGAGTAACAAAATTCTCGACAACAGACTACCTTCCATAATGACAAGGATACCATCCATTGGAGTAACAAAAATCTCGGCAACAGACTACCTTCCATAATGACAAGGCTACCATCTATTGGAATAACAAAAATCTCGAGAATAGACTACCTTCCATAATGACAAGGCTACCATCCAATGGAATGACAAAAATCTCAACCTCATTTTAACTTCCATAATGATAAGTCTACCATCCATTGGAGTAACAAAAATCTCGACAACAGACTACCTTCCATAATGACAAGGCTACCATCCAATGGAATAACAAAAATCTCGACAACAAACTACCCTCCATAATGACAAGGCTACCATCCATTGGAGCGACAGAAATCACAACGATAGACTACCTTCAATAATGACAAGGTTACCATCCATTGGAGTAACAAAGATCTCGACAACATACTATCTTCCATTATGACAAGGCTACCATGCATTGGAGTAACAAAAATATGAAGAACAGACTACCTTCCATAGTGACAAGGCTACCATCCATTGGAGTGACAGAAATCACAACGACAGACTACCTTCCATAATGACAAGGCTACCATCCATTGGAGTAACAAAAATATCGACAACAAACTACCTTCAATAATGACAAGGCTACCACCCATTGGAGTAACAAAAATCTCGAAAACAGACTACCTTCCATAATGACAAGGCTACCATCCATTAGAGTAACATAAATCTTGACAATAGACAACCTTCCATAATGAGAAGGCTACCATCCATTGGAGTAATAAAAATCTCAACAATACACTACCTTCCATAATGAAAAGGCTACCATAAGTTGGAGTAACAAAAATATGAACAACAGACTAGCTTCCATAGTGACAAGGCTACCATGCATTGGAGTAACAAAAACATCTACAATAGACTATGGTCCATAATGACAAGGCTACCATCCATTCTATTAACCAAAATATCGACAACAGACTACCTTCCATAAGGACAAGGCTACCATCCATTGTAGTAACAAAAATCTCGACAATAGACTACCTTCCATAATGACAAGGCTACCATCCATTAGAGTAACAAAAATATCGGCAACATACAACCTTCCATAATGAAAAGGCTACTATCCATTGGAGTAACAAATATCTCGACAATATACTACCTTCCATAATGACAAGGCTACCTTCCATTGGAGTAACAAAAATATGAACAACAGACTACCTTCCATAGTGACAAGGCTACCATCCATTGGAGTGACAGAAATCACAACGACAGACTACCTTCCATAATTACAAGGCTAGCATCCATTGGAGTAACAAAAATCTCGACAACAAACTACCTTCCATAATGACAAGGCTATCATCCATTGAAGTAATAAAAATCTCGACGACAGACTACCTTCCATAATGACAAGGCTACATTCCACTGGAGTAACAAAAATAACGACAACAAACTACCTTCCCTAATGACAAGTCTACCATCCATTGGAATAACAAAAATATCGACAACAAAGTACCTTCCATAATGACAAGGCTACCATCCATTGGAGTAACAAAAATATCGACAACAGACTATGTTCCATAATGACAAGGCTACAATCCATTGGAGTAACAAAATTCTCAACAACAGACTACCTTCCATAATGACAAGGATATCATCCATTGGAGTAACAAAAATCTCGGCCACATACTACCTTCCATAATTACAAGGCTACCATCTATTGGAATAAGAAAAATCTCGAGATCAGACTACGTTCCATAATGACAAGGCCACCATCCAATGGAATGACAAAAATCTCGACAACATTCTACCTTCCATAATGATAATTCTACCATCCATTGGAGTAACCAAAATCACGACAACAAACTACCTTCCATAATGACAAGTCTACCATCCATTGGAGTAACAAAAATCTCGAAAACAGACTACCTTCCATAATGACAAGGCTACCATCCATTGGAGTAACAAAAACATCGACAACAGACTATGTTCCATAATGACAAGGCTACAATCCATTGGAGTAACAAAATTCTCGACAACATACTACCTCCCATAATGACTAGGATACCATCCATTGGAGTAACAAAAATCTCGGCAACAGACTACCTTCCATAAAGACAAGGCTACCATCTATTGGAATAACAAAAATCTCGAGAACATACTACCTTCCATAATGACAAGGCTACCATCCAATGGAATGAAAAAAATATCGAAAACATTCTACCATCCATAATGATAAGTCTACCATCCATTGGAGTAACAAAAATCTCGACAACAGACTACCTTCCATAATGACAAGGATACCGTCTATTGGAATAACAAAAATCTTGAGAACAGACTACCTTCCATAATGACAAGGCTACCATCCATTGTAGTAACAAAAATCTCGACACCAGACTACCTTCCATAAAAACAAGGCTACCATCCATTAGAGTAACAAAAATCTCGACAACAGACAACTTTACATAATGACAAGGCTACCGTCCATTGGAGTAACAAAAATCTCGACAATAGACTACCTTCCATAATGACAAGGCTACCTTCCATTGGAGTAACAAAATTATGAACAACAAACTACCATCCATAGTGACAAGGCTACCATCCATTGGAGTGACAGAAATCACAAAGACAGACTACCTTCCATAATGACAAGGCTAGCATCCATTGGAGTAATAAAAATCTCGACAACAAACTACCTTCCATAATGACAAGGCTACCATCCATTGAAGTAACAAAAATATCGACTAAGGACTACCTTCCATAATGACAAGGCTACCATTTATTGGAATAACAAAAATCTCGACAACAAACTACTTTCCATAATGACAAGGCTACCATCCATTGCAGTAACAAAATAATCGACAATAGACTATGTTCTATAATGACAAGGCTAAAATCCATTGGAGTAACAAAATTCTCGACAACAGACTACCTTCCATAATGACAAAGATACCATCCATTGGAGTAACAAAAATCTCGGCAACAGACTACCTTCCATAATGACAAGGCTGCCATCTATTGGAATAACAAAAATCTCGAGAACAGACTACCTTCCATAATGACAAGGCTACCATCCAATGGAATGACAAAAATCTCGACAACATTTTACTTTCCATAATGATAAGTCTACCATCCATTGGAGTAACAAAAATATGAACAACAGACTACCTTCCATAGTGACAAGGCTACCATCCATTGGAGTGACAGAAATCACAACGATAGACTACCTTCCATAATTACAAGGCTAACATCCATTGGAGTAACAAAAATCTCGACAACAAACTACCTTCCATAATGACAAGGCTATCATCCATTGAAGTAATAAAAATCTCGACGACAGACTACCTTCCATAATGACAAGGCTACATTCCACTGGAGTAACAAAAATAACGAGAACAGACTACCTTCCCTAATGAGAAGGCTACCATCCATTGGAATAACAAAAATATCGACAACAAACTACCTTCCATAATGACAAGGCTACCATCCATTGGAGTAACAAAAATGTCGACAACAGACTATGTTCCATAATGACAAGGCTACAATCCATTGGAGTAACAAAATTCTCGACAACAGACTACCTTCCATAATGACAAGGATATCATCCATTGGAGTAACAAAAACGTCGACAACAGACTATGTTACATAATGACAAGGCTACAATCCATTGAAGTAACAAAATTCTCGACAACAGACTACCTCCCATAATGACAAGGATACCATCCATTGGAGTAACAAAAATCTCGGCAACAAACTACCTTCCATAATGATAAGGCTACCATCTATTGGAATAACAAAAATCTCGACAATAGACTACCTTCCATAACGACAAGACTACCATCCATTTGAGTAACAAAAATATGAACTACAGACTACCTTCCATAGTGACAAGGCTACCATGCATTGGAGTAACAAAAATATGTACAATAGACTACGTTCCATAATGACAAGGCTACCATCCATTGTAGTAACAAAAATCTCGACAACAGACTACATTCCATAATGACAACGCTACCATCCATTAGAGTAACAAAAATCTCGACAATAGACAACCTTCCATAATGACAATGCTACCATCCATTGGAGTAAAAAATATCTCGACAATAGACTACCTTCCATAAGGACAAGACTACCATCCATAGGAGTAACAAAATTCTCGACAACATACTACCTCCCATAATGACTAGGATACCATCCATTGGAGTAACAAAAATCTCGGCAACAGACTACCTTCCATAAAGACAAGGCTACCATCTATTGGAATAACAAAAATCTCGAGAACATACTACCTTCCATAATGACAAGGCTACCATCCAATGGAATGACAAAAATATCGAAAACATTCTACCTTCCATAATGATAAGTCTACCATCCATTGGAGTAACAAAAATCTTGACAACAAACTACCTTCCATAATGACAAGGATACCGTCTATTGGAATAACAAAAATCTTGAGAACAGACTACCTTCCATAATGACAAGGCTACCATCCATTGTAGTAACAAAAATCTCGACACCAGACTACCTTCCATAAAAACAAGGCTACCATCCATTAGAGTAACAAAAATCTCGACAACAGACAACTTTACATAATGACAAGGCTACCGTCCATTGGAGTAACAAAAATCTCGACAATAGACTACCTTCCATAATGACAAGGCTACCTTCCATTGGAGTAACAAAATTATGAACAACAAACTACCATCCATAGTGACAAGGCTACCATCCATTGGAGTGACAGAAATCACAAAGACAGACTACCTTCCATAATGACAAGGCTAGCATCCATTGGAGTAATAAAAATCTCGACAACAAACTACCTTCCATAATGACAAGGCTACCATCCATGTAAGTAACAAAAATATCGACTAAGGACTACCTTCCATAATGACAAGGCTACCATTTATTGGAATAACAAAAATCTCGACAACAAACTACTTTCCATAATGACAAGGCTACCATCCATTGCAGTAACAAAATAATCGACAATAGACTATGTTCTATAATGACAAGGCTAAAATCCATTGGAGTAACAAAATTCTCGACAACAGACTACCTTCCATAATGACAAAGATACCATCCATTGGAGTAACAAAAATCTCGGCAACAGACTACCTTCCATAATGACGAGGCTGCCATCTATTGGAATAACAAAAATCTCGAGAACAGACTACCTTCCATAATGACAAGGCTACCATCCAATGGAATGACAAAAATCTCGACAACATTTTACTTTCCATAATGATAAGTCTACCATCCATTGGAGTAACAAAAATATGAACAACAGACTACCTTCCATAGTGACAAGGCTACCATCCATTGGAGTGACAGAAATCACAACGATAGACTACCTTCCATAATTACAAGGCTAACATCCATTGGAGTAACAAAAATCTCGACAACAAACTACCTTCCATAATGACAAGGCTATCATCCATTGAAGTAATAAAAATCTCGACGACAGACTACCTTCCATAATGACAAGGCTACATTCCACTGGAGTAACAAAAATAACGACAACAAACTATCTTCCCTAATGAGAAGGCTACCATCCATTGGAATAACAAAAATATCGACAACAAACTACCTTCCATAATGACAAGGCTACCATCCATTGGAGTAACAAAAATGTCGACAACAGACTGTGTTCCATAATGACAAGGCTACAATCCATTGGAGTAACAAAATTCTCGACAACAGACTACCTTCCATAATGACAAGGATATCATCCATTGGAGTAACAAAAACGTCGACAACAGACTATGTTACATAATGACAAGGCTACAATCCATTGAAGTAACAAAATTCTCGACAACAGACTACCTCCCATAATGACAAGGATACCATCCATTGGAGTAACAAAAATCTCGGCAACAAACTACCTTCCATAATGATAAGGCTACCATCTATTGGAATAACAAAAATCTCGACAATAGACTACCTTCCATAACGACAAGACTACCATCCATTGGAGTAACAAAAATATGAACTACAGACTACCTTCCATAGTGACAAGGCTACCATGCATTGGAGTAACAAAAATATGTACAATAGACTACGTTCCATAATGACAAGGCTACCATCCATTGTAGTAACAAAAATCTCGACAACAGACTACATTCCATAATGACAACGCTACCATCCATTAGAGTAACAAAAATCTCGACAATAGACAACCTTCCATAATGACAAGGCTACCATCCATTGGAGTAAAAAATATCTCGACAATAGACTACCTTCCATAAGGACAAGACTACCATCCATAGGAGTAACAAAAATCTCGACAATAGACTACCTTCCATAATGAAAAGGCTACCTTCCATTGGAGTAACAAAAATATGAACAACATACTACCTTCCATAGTGACAAGGCTACCATCCATTGGAGTGACAGAAATCACAACGATAGACTACCTTCCATAATTACAAGGCTAACATCCATTGGAGTAACAAAAATCTCGACAACAAACTACCTTCCATAATGACAAGGCTATCATCCATTGAAGTAATAAAAATCTCGACGACAGACTACCTTCCATAATGACAAGGCTACATTCCACTGGAGTAACAAAAATAACGACAACAAACTATCTTCCCTAATGAGAAGGCTACCATCCATTGGAATAACAAAAATATCGACAACAAACTACCTTCCATAATGACAAGGCTACCATCCATTGGAGTAACAAAAATGTCGACAACAGACTGTGTTCCATAATGACAAGGCTACAATCCATTGGAGTAACAAAATTCTCGACAACAGACTACCTTCCATAATGACAAGGATATCATCCATTGGAGTAACAAAAACGTCGACAACAGACTATGTTACATAATGACAAGGCTACAATCCATTGAAGTAACAAAATTCTCGACAACAGACTACCTCCCATAATGACAAGGATACCATCCATTGGAGTAACAAAAATCTCGGCAACAAACTACCTTCCATAATGATAAGGCTACCATCTATTGGAATAACAAAAATCTCGACAATAGACTACCTTCCATAACGACAAGACTACCATCCATTGGAGTAACAAAAATATGAACTACAGACTACCTTCCATAGTGACAAGGCTACCATGCATTGGAGTAACAAAAATATGTACAATAGACTACGTTCCATAATGACAAGGCTACCATCCATTGTAGTAACAAAAATCTCGACAACAGACTACATTCCATAATGACAACGCTACCATCCATTAGAGTAACAAAAATCTCGACAATAGACAACCTTCCATAATGACAAGGCTACCATCCATTGGAGTAAAAAATATCTCGACAATAGACTACCTGCCATAAGGACAAGACTACCATCCATAGGAGTAACAAAAATCTCGACAATAGACTACCTTCCATAATGAAAAGGCTACCTTCCATTGGAGTAACAAAAATATGAACAACATACTACCTTCCATAGTGACAAGGCTACCATCCATTGGAGTGACAGAAATCACAACGAATGACCACCTTCCATAATGACAAGGCTAGCATCCATTGGAGTAACAAAAATCTCGACAACAAACTACCTTCCATAATGACAAGGCTACCATCCATTGAAGTAACATAAATCTCGACGACAGACTACCTTCCATAATGACAAGGCTACAATCCATTGGAGTAACAAAAATATCGAGAACATACTACCTTCCATAATGACAAGGCTACCATCCATTGGAGTAACAAAAATGTCGACAACAGAATATGTTCCATAATGACAAGGCTACAATCCATTGGAGTAACAAAATTCTCGACAACAAACTACCTTCCATAATGACAAGAATACCATCCATTGGAGTAACAAAAACATCGACAACAGACTATGTTCCATAATGACAAGGCTACAATCCATTGAAGTAACAAAATTATCGACAACAGACTACCTCCCATAATGACAAGGATACCATTCATTGGAGTAACAAAAATCTCGGCAACAAACTACCTTCCATAATGATAAAGCTACCATCTATTGGAATAACAAAAATCTCGAGAACAGACTACCTTCCATAATGACAAGGCTACAATCCATTAGAGTAACAAAAATATCGACAACAGACTACCTTCCATAATGACAAGGCTACCATCCATTGGAGTAACAAAAATATGAAGAACATACTACCTTCCATAGTGACAAGGCTACCATCCATTAGAGTGACTGAAATCACAACGACAAACTACCTTCCATAATGACAAGGCTACCTTCCATTGGAGTAACAAAAATATGAACAACAGACTACCTTATAGTGACAAGGCTACCATCCATTGGAGTGACAGAAATCACAACGACCGACCACTTTCCATAATGACAAGGCTAGCATCCATTGGAGTAACAAAAATCTCGTAAACAAACTACCTTCCATAATGACAAGGCTACCATCCATTGAAGTAACATAAATCTTGACGACAGACTACCTTCCATAATGACAAGGCTACCATCCATTATAGTAACAAAAATCTTGACAACAGACTACCTTCCATAATGACAAGGCTACCATCCATTAGAGTAACAAAAATCTCGACAACAGACAACCTTCCATAATGACAAGGCTACCATCCATTGGAGTAACAAATATCTCGATAATAGACTACCTTCCATAATGACAAGGCTACCTCCCATTGGAGTAACAAAAATATGAACAACATACTACCTCCCATAAAGACAAGGATACCATCCATTGGAGTAACAAAAATCTCGGCAGCAGACTACCTTCCATAATGACAAGGATACCATCAATTGGAATAACAAAAATCTCGAGAACAGACTACCTTCTATAATGACAAGGCTACCATCCAATGAAGTAACATAAATCTCGACGACAGACTACCTTCCATAATGACAAGGCTACAATCCATTGGAGTAACAAAAATATCGACAACATACTACCTTCCATAATGACAAGGCTACCATCCATTGGAATAACAAAAATCTCGACAACAAACTACCTTCCATAATGACAAGACTACCATTAATTAGAGTAACAAAGATCTCGACAACATACTATCTTCCATAATGACAAGGCTACCATGCATTGGAGTAACAATAATATGAAGAACAAACTTCCTTCCATAGTGACAAGGCTACCATCCATTAGAGTGACAGAAATCACAACGACAAACTACCTTCCATAATGACAAGGCTACCATCCATTGGAGTAACAAAAATATCGACAACAAACTACCTTCCATAATGACAAGGCTACCAGCCATTGGAGTAACAAAAATCTCGAAAACAGACTACCTTCCATAATGACAAGGCTACCATCCATTAGAGTAACATAAATCTTGACAACAGACAACCTTCCATAATCAGAAGGCTACCATCCATTGGAGTAATAAAAATCTCAACAATAGACTACCTTCCATAATGAAAAGGCTACCATCCATTGGAGTAACAAAAATATGAACAACAGACTACCTTCCATATTGACAAGGCTACCATGCATTGGAGTAACAAAAATATCTACAATAGACTACGTTCCATAATGACAAGGCTACCATCCATTCTAGTAACCAAAATATCGACAATAGACTACCTTCCATAAGGAAAGGCTACCATCCATTGTAGTAACAAAAATCTCGACAACAGACTACGTTCCATAATGACAAGGCTACCATCCATTAGAGGAACAAAAATCTCGGCAACATACAACCTTCCATAATGAAAAGGCTACTATCCATTGGAGTAACAAATATCTCGACAATAGACTACCTTCCATAATGACAAGGCTACCTTCCATTGGAGTAACAAAAATATGAATAACAGACTACCTTCCATACTGACAAGGCTACCATCCATTGGAGTGACAGAAATCACAACGACAGACTACCTTCCATAATTACAAGGCTACCATCCATTGGAGTGAAAGAAATCACAATGATAGACTACCTTCCATAATGACAAGGCTAGCATCCATTGGAGAAACAAAAATCTCGACAACAAACTACCTTCCATAATGACAATGCTACCATCCATTGAAGTAACAAAAATCTCGATGACATACTACCTTCCATAATGACAAGGCTACAATCCATTGGAGTTACAAAAATATCGACAACAGACTACCTTCCATAATGACAACGCTACCATCCATTGGAATAACAAAAATATCAACAACAAACTACCTTCCATAATGACAAGGATGCCATCCATTGGAGTAACAAAAACATCGACAACAAACTACAATCCATTGGAGTAATAAAATTCTCGACAATAGACTACCTTCCATAATGGAAAGGCTACCATCCATTGGAGTAACAAATATCTCGACAATAGACTACCTTTCATAATGACAAGGCTACCATCCATTGGAGTAACAAAAATATGAAGAACATAATACCTTTCATAGTGACAAGGCTACCATCCATTGGAGTGACAGAAATCACAACAACATACTACCTCCCATAAAGACAAGGATACCATCCATTGGAGTAACAAAAATCTCGGCAGCAGACTACCTTCCATAATGACAAGGATACCATCAATTGGAATAACAAAAATCTCGAGAACAGACTACCTTCTATAATGACAAGGCTACCATCCAATGAAGTAACATAAATCTCGACGACAGACTACCTTCCATAATGACAAGGCTACAATCCATTGGAGTAACAAAAATATCGACAACATACTACCTTCCATAATGACAAGGCTACCATCCATTGGAATAACAAAAATCTCGGCAACAGACTACCTTCCATAATGACGAGGCTGCCATCTATTGGAATAACAAAAATCTCGAGAACAGACTACCTTCCATAATGACAAGGCTACCATCCAATGGAATGACAAAAATCTCGACAACATTTTACTTTCCATAATGATAAGTCTACCATCCATTGGAGTAACAAAAATATGAACAACAGACTACCTTCCATAGTGACAAGGCTACCATCCATTGGAGTGACAGAAATCACAACGATAGACTACCTTCCATAATTACAAGGCTAACATCCATTGGAGTAACAAAAATCTCGACAACAAACTACCTTCCATAATGACAAGGCTATCATCCATTGAAGTAATAAAAATCTCGACGACAGACTACCTTCCATAATGACAAGGCTACATTCCACTGGAGTAACAAAAATAACGACAACAAACTATCTTCCCTAATGAGAAGGCTACCATCCATTGGAATAACAAAAATATCGACAACAAACTACCTTCCATAATGACAAGGCTACCATCCATTGGAGTAACAAAAATGTCGACAACAGACTGTGTTCCATAATGACAAGGCTACAATCCATTGGAGTAACAAAATTCTCGACAACAGACTACCTTCCATAATGACAAGGATATCATCCATTGGAGTAACAAAAACGTCGACAACAGACTATGTTACATAATGACAAGGCTACAATCCATTGAAGTAACAAAATTCTCGACAACAGACTACCTTCAATAATGACAAGGTTACCATTAATTAGAGTAACAAAGATCTCGACAACATACTATCTTCCATAATGACAAGGCTACCATGCATTGGAGTAACAAAAATATGAAGAACAGACTTCCTTCCATAGTGAAAAGGCTACCATCCATTAGAGTGACAGAAATCACAACGACAAACTACCTTCCGTAATGACAAGGCTACCATCCATTGGAGTAATAAAAATATCGACAACAAACTACCTTCCATAATGACAAGGCTACCAGCCATTGGAGTAACAAAAATATCGAAAACAGACTACCTTCCATAATGACAAGGCTACCATCCATTAGAGTAACATAAATCTTGACAACAGACAACCTTCCATAATGAGAAGGCTAACATCCATTGGAGTAATAAAAATCTCAACAATAGACTACCTTCCATAATGAAAAGGCTACCATCCATTGGAGTAACAAAAATATGAACAACAGACTACCTTCCATAGTGACAAGGCTACTATGCATTGGAGTAACAAAAATATCTACAATAGACTACGTTCCATAATGACAAGGCTACCATCCATTCTAGTAACCAAAATATCGACAACAGACTACCTTCCATAAGGAAAGGCTACCATCCATTGTAGTAACAAAAATCTCGACAACAGACTACCTTCCATTAATGACAAGGCTACCATCCATTAGAGTAACAAAAATCTCGGCAACATACAACCTTCCATAATGAAAAGGCTACTATCCATTGGAGTAACAAATATCTCGACAATAGACTACCTTCCATAATGACAAGGCTACCTTCCATTGGAGTAACAAAAATATGAATAACAGACTACCTTCCATACTGACAAGACTATCATCCATTGGAGTGACAGAATTCACAACGACAGACTACCTTTCATAATTACAAGGCTACCATCCATTGGAGTGAAAGAAATCACAGTGACAGACTACCTTCCATAATGACAAGGCTAGCATCCATTGGAGTAACAAAAATCTCGACAACAAACTACCTTCCATAATGACAATGCTACCATCCATTGAAGTAACAAAAATCTCGATGACATACTACCTTCCATAATGACAAGGCTACAATCCATTGGAGTAACAAAAATATCGAAAACAGACTACCTTCCATAATGACAACGCTACCATCCATTGGAATAACAAAAATATCAACAACAAACTACCTTCCATAATGACAAGGATGCCATCCATTGGAGTAACAAAAACATCGATAACAAACTACAATCCATTGGAGTAATAAAATTCTCGACAATAGACTACCTTCCATAATGGAAAGGCTACCATCCATTGGAGTAACAAATATCTCGACAATAGACTACCTTTCATAATGACAAGGCTACCATCCATTGGAGTAACAAAAATATGAAGAACATAATACCTTTCATAGTGACAAGGCTACCATCCATTGGAGTGACAGAAATCACAACGACATACTACCTTCCATAATGACAAGGCTACCATCCATTGGAGTAACAAAAATATCGACAACAGACAACCTTCCATTATGAGAAGGCTACCATCCATTGGAGTAACAAAAATCTCGGCAACAAACTACCTTCCATAATGACAAGTCTACCATCCATTGAAGTAACATAAATCTCGACGACAGACTACCTTCCATAATGACAAGGCTACAATCCATTGGAGTAACAAAAATATCGACAACATACTACCTTCCATAATGACAAGGCTACCATCCATTGGAATAACAAAAATCTCGACAACAAACTACCTTCCATAATGACAAGGCTACCATCCATTGGAGTAACAAAAATGTCGACAACAGATTACCTTCCATTATGACAAGGATACCATCCATTGGAGTAACAAAATTCTCGACAACAGACTACCTTCCATAATGACAAGGCTACAATCCAATGGAATGACAAAAATCTCGACAACATTTTACCTTCCATAATGATAAGTCTACCATCCATTGGAGTAACAAAAATCTCGACAACAGACTACCTTCCATAATGATAAGGCTACCATCCAATGGAATTCCAAAAATCTCGACAACAGACTACCCTCCATAATGACAAGGCTACCATCCATTGGAGCGACAGTAATCACAACGATAGACTACCTTCAATAATGACAAGGTTACCATTAATTAGAGTAACAAAGATCTCGACAACATACTATCTTCCATAATGACAAGGCTACCATGCATTGGAGTAACAATAATATGAAGAATAAACTTCCTTCCATAGTGACAAGGCTACCATCCATTAGAGTGACAGAAATCACAACGACAAACTACCTTCCATAATGACAAGGCTACCATCCATTGGAGTAACAAAAATATCGACAACAAACTACCTTCCATAATGACAAGGCTACCATCCATTAGAGTAACATAAATCTTGACAACAGACAACCTTCCATAATGAGAAGGCTACCATCCATTGGAGTAATAAAAATCTCAACAATAGACTACCTTCCATAATGAAAAGGCTACCATCCATTGGAGTAACAAAAATATGAACAACAGACTACCTTCCATAGTGACAAGGCTATCATGCATTGGAGTAACAAAAATATCTACAATAGACTACGTTCCATAATGACAAGGCTACCATCCATTCTAGTAACCAAAATATCGACAATAGACTACCTTCCATAAGGAAAGGCTACCATCCATTGTAGTAACAAAAATCTCGACAACAGACTACGTTCCATAACGACAAGGCTACCATCCATTAGAGTAACAAAAATCTCGGCAACATACAACCTTCCATAAAGAAAAGGCTACTATCCATTGGAGTAACAAATATCTCGACAATAGACTACCTTCCATAATGACAAGGCTACCTTCCATTGGAGTAACAAAAATATGAATAACAGACTACCTTCCATACTGACAAGGCTACCATCCATTGGAGTGACAGAAATCACAATGACAGACTACCTTCCATAATTACAAGGCTACCATCCATTGGAGTGAAAGAAATCACAATGATAGACTACCTTCCATAATGACAAGGCTAGCATCCATTGGAGTAACAAAAATCTCGACAACAAACTACCTTCCATAATGACAATGCTACCATCCATTGAAGTAACAAAAATCTCGATGACATACTACCTTCCATAATGACAAGGCTACAATCCATTGGAGTAACAAAAATATCGACAACAGACTACCTTCCATAATGACAACGCTACCATCCATTGGAATAACAAAAATATCAACAACAAACTACCTTCCATAATGACAAGGATGCCATCCATTGGAGTAACAAAAACATCGACAACAAACTACAATCCATTGGAGTAATAAAATTCTTGACAATAGACTACCTTCCATAATGGCAAGGCTACCATCCATTGGAGTAACAAATATCTCGACAATAGACTACCTTCCATAATGACAAGGCTACCATCCATTGGAGTAACAAAAATATGAAGAACATAATACCTTTTATAGTGACAAGGCTACCATCCATTGGAGTGACAGAAATCACAACGACATACTACCTTCCATAATGACAAGGCTACCATCCATTGGAGTAACAAAAATATCGACAACAGACTACCTTCCATATTGACAAGGCTACCACTCATTGGAATAACAAAAATCTCGAAAACAGACTACCTTCCATAACGACAAGGCTCCCATCCATTAGAGTATCAAAAATCTCGACAACAGACAACCTTCCATTATGAGAAGGCTACCATCCATTGGAGTAACAAAAATCTCAACAATAGACTACCTTCCATAATGACAAGGCTACCATCCATTGGAGTAACAAAAATATGAACAACAGACTACCTTCCATAGTGACAAGGCTACCATGCATTGGAGTAACAAAATTATCTACAATGGACTGCGTTCCATAATGACAAGGCTACCATCCATTGTAGTAACAGAAATATCGACAACAGACTACCTTCCATAATGACAAGGCTACCATCCATTGTAGTAACAAAAATCTCGACAACAGACTACATTCCATAATGACAAGGCTACCATCCATTAGAGTAACAAATATCTCGACAATAGAGAACCTTCCATAATGACAAGGCTACCATACATTGGAGTAACAAATATCTCGACAATAGACTTTCCCTAATGACAAGACTACAATCCATAGGAGTAACAAAAATCTCGACAATAGACTACCTTCCATAATGACAAGGCTACCTTCCATTGGAGTAACAAAAATATGACAAACATACAACCTTCCATAGTGACAAGGCTACCATCCATTGGAGTGACAGAGATCACAACGACCGACCACCTTCCATAATGACAAGGCTAGCATCCATTCGAGTAACAAAAATCTCGACAACAAACTACCTTCCATAATGACAAGGCTACCATCCATTGAAGTAACATAAATCTCGACGACATACTACCTTCCATAATGACAAGGCTACAATCCATTGGAGTAACAAAAATATCGACAACATACTACCTTCCATAATGACAAGGCTACCATCCATTGGAATAACAAAAATCTCGACAACAAACTACCTTCCATAATGACAAGGCTACCATCCATTGGAGTAACAAAAATGTCGACAACAGACTACCTTCCATAATGACAAGGATACCAGCCATTGGAGTAACAAAATTCTCGACAACAGACTACCTTCCATAATGACAAGGCTGCCATCTATTGGAATAACAAAAATCTCGAGAACAGACAACCTTCCATAATGACAAGGCTACCATCCAATGGAATGACACAAATCTCGACAACATTTTACCTTCCATAATGATAAGTCTACCATCCATTGGAGTAACAAAAATGTCGACAATAGACTACCTTCCATAATGATAAGGCTACCATCCAATGGAATACCAAAAATCTCGACAACAAACTACCCTCCATAATGACAAGGCTACCATCCATTGGAGCGACAGAAATCACAACGATAAACTACCTTCAATAATGACAAGGTTACCATTAATTAGAGTAACAAAGATCTCGACAACATACTATCTTCCATAATGACAAGGCTACCATGCATTGGAGTAACAAAAATATGAAGAACGGACTTCCTTCCATAGTGACAAGGCTACAATCCATTAGAGTGACAGAAATCACAACGACAAACTACCTTCCATAATGACAAGGCTACCATCCATTGGAGTAACAAAAATATCGACAACAAACAACCTTCCATAATGACAAGGCTATCAGCCATTGGAGTAACAAAAATCTCGAAAACAGACTACCTTCCATAATGACAAGGCTACCATCCATTAGAGTAACATAAATCTTGACAACAGACAACCTTCCATAATGAGAAGGCTACCATCCATTGGAGTAATAAAAATCTCAACAATAGACTACCTTCCATAATGAAAAGGCTACCATCCATTGGAGTAACAAAAATATGAACAATAGACTACCTTCCATAGTGACAAGGCTACCATGCATTGGAGTAACAAAAATATCTACAATAGACTACGTTCCATAATGACAAGGCTACCATCCATTCTAGTAACCAAAATATCGACAACAGACTACCTTCCATAATGACAAGGCTACCATCCATTAGAGTAACAAAAATCTCGGCAACATACAACCTTCCATAATGAAAAGGCTACTATCCATTAGAGTAACAAATATCTCGACAATAGACTACCTTCCATAATGACAAGGCTACCTTCCATTCGAGTAACAAAAATCTGAATAACAGACTACCTTCCATAATTACAAGGCTACCATCCATTGGAGTGAAAGAAATCACAATGACAGACTACCTTCCATAATGACAAGGCTAGCATCCATTGGAGTAACAAAAATCTCGACAACAAACTACCTTCCATAATGACAATGCTACCATCCATTGAAGTAACAAAAATCTCGATGACATACTACCTTCCATAATGACAAGGCTGCAATCCATTGGAGTAACAAAAATATCGACAACAGACTACCTTCCATAATGACAACGCTACCATCCATTGGAATAATAAAAAAATATCAACAACAAACTACCTTCCATAATGACAAGGATGCCATCCATTGGAGTAACAAAAACATCGACAACAAACTACAATCCATTGGAGTAATAAAATTCTCGACAATAGACTACCTTCCATAATGGCAAGGCTACCATCCATTGGAGTAACAAATATCTCGACAATAGACTACCTTCCATAATGACAAGGCTATCATCCATTGGAGTAACAAAAATATGAAGAACATAATACCTTTCATAGTGACAAGGCTACCATCCATTGGAGTGACATAAATCACAACGACATACTACCTTCCATAATGACAAGGCTACCATCCATTGGAGTAACAAAAATATCGTCAACAGACTACCTTCCATATTGACAAGGCTACCATCCATTGGAATAACAAAAATCTCGAAAACAGACTACCTTCCATAACGACAAGGCTCCCATCCATTAGAGTATCAAAAATCTCGACAACAGACAACCTTCCATTATGAGAAGGCTACCATCCATTGGAGTTACAAAAATCTCGACAATAGACTACCTTCCATAATGACAAGGCTACCATCCATTGGAGTAAGAAAAATATGAACAACAGACTACCTTCCATAGTGACAAGGCTACCATGCATTGGAGTAACAAAATTATCTACAATGGACTGCGTTCCATAATGACAAGGCTACCATCCATTGTAGTAACGGAAATATCGACAACAAAGTACCTTCCATAATGACAAGGCTACCATCCATTGTAGTAACAAAAATCTCGACAACAGACTACATTCCATAATGACAAGGCTACCATCCAATAGAGTAACAAAAATCTCGACAATAGACTACCTTCCATAATGACAAGGCTACCTTCCATTGGAGTAACAAAAATATGACCAACATACAACCTTCCATAGTGACAAGGCTACCATCCATTGGAGTGACAGAAATCACAACGACCGACCACCTTCCATAATGACAAGGCTAGCATCCATTGGAGTAACAAAAATCTCGACAACAAACTACCTTCCATAATGACAAGGCTACCATCC
The DNA here is from genome assembly GCA_948472305.1 of Vicia faba. Classification (NCBI taxonomy): domain Eukaryota; kingdom Viridiplantae; phylum Streptophyta; class Magnoliopsida; order Fabales; family Fabaceae; genus Vicia; species Vicia faba. The sequence goes on from OX451738.1 coordinate 756,156,435, forward strand.
ATTGAAGTAACATAAATCTCGACGACAGACTACCTTAAATAATGACAAGGCTACAATGCATTGGAGTAACAAAAATATCGAAAACATACTACCTTCCATAATGACAAGGCTACCATCCATTGGAATAACAAAAATCTCGACAACAAACTACCTTCCATAATGACAAGGCTTCCATCCATTGGAGTAACAAAAATGTCGACAACAGACTATGTTCCATAATGACAAGGCTACAATCCTCTGGAGTAACAAAATTCTCGACAACAGACTACCTTCCATAATGACAAGAATACCATCCATTGGAGTAACTAAAACATCGACAACAAACTATGTTCTATAATGACAAGGCTACAATCCATTGAAGTAACAAAATTCTCGACAACAGACTACCTTCCATAATGACAAGGCTGCCATCTATTGGAATAACAAAAATCTCGAGAACAAACTACCTTCCATAATGACAAGGCTACCATCTAATGGAATGACAAAAATCTCGACAACATTTTACCTTCCATAATGATAAGTCTACCATCCATTGGAGTAACAAAAATCTTGACAACAGACTACCTTCCATAATGATAAGGCTACCATCCAATGGAATACCAAAAATCTCGACAACAAACTACCCTCCATAATGACAAGGCTACCATCCATTGGAGCGACAGAAATCACAACGATAAACTACCTTCAATAATGACAAGGTTACCATTAATTAGAGTAACAAAGATCTCGACAACATACTATCTTCCATAATGACAAGGCTACCATGCATTGGAGTAACAAAAATATGAAGAACAGACTTCCTTCCATAGTGACAAGGCTACCATCCATTAGAGTGACAGAAATCACAACGATAAACTACCTTCCATAATGACAAGGCTACCATCCATTGGAGTAACAAAAATATCGACAACAAACTACCTTCCATAATGACAAGGCTACCAGCCATTGGAGTAACAAAAATCTCGAAAACAGACTACCTTCCATAATGACAAGGCTACCATTCATTAGAGTAACATAAATCTTGACAACAGATAACCTTCCATAATGAGAAGGCTACCATCCATTGGAGTAATAAAGATCTCAACAATAGACTACCTTCCATAACGAAAAGGCTACCATCCATTGGAGTAACAAAAATATGAACAACAGACTACCTTCCATAGTGACAAGGCTACCATGCATTGGAGTAACAAAAATATCTACAATAGACTACGTTCCATAATGACAAGGCTACCATCCATTCTAGTAACCAAAATATCGACAACAGACTACCTTCCATAAGGAAAGGCTACCATCCAATTTAGTAACAAAAATCTCGACAACAGACTACCTTCCATAATGACAAGGCTACCATCCATTAGAGTAACAAAAATCTCGGCAACATACAACCTTCCATAATGAAAAGGCTACTATTCATTGGAGTAACAAATATCTCGACAATAGACTACCTTCCATAATGACAAGGCTACCTTCCATTGTAGTAACAAAAATATGAATAACAGACTACCTTCCATACTGACAAGGCTACCATCCATTGGAGTGACAGAAATCACAACGACAGACTACCTTCCATAATTACAAGGCTACCATCCATTGGAGTGAAAGAAATCACAATGACAGACTACCTTCCATAATGACAAGGCTAGCATCCATTGGAATAACAAAAATCTCGACAACAAACTACCTTCCATAATGACAAGGCTACCATCCATTGCATTAACAAAATTATCGACAATAGACTATGTTCTATAATGACAAGGCTAAAATCCATTGGCGTAACAAAATTCTCGACAACAGACTACCTTCCATAATGACAAGGATACCATCCATTGGAGTAACAAAATTCTCGGCAACAAACTACCTTCCATAATGACAAGGCTACCATCTATTGGAATAACAAAAATCTCGAGAACAGACTACCTTCCATAATGACAAGGCTACCATCCAATGGAGTAACAAAAATCTCGACAAAATTTTACCTTCCATAATGAGAAGTCTACCATCCATTGGAGTAACAAAAATCTCGACAACAGACTACCTTCCATAATGACAAGGCTACCATCCAATGAAATAACAAAAATCTCGACAACAAACTACCCTCCATAATGACAAGGCTACCATCCATTAGAGCGATAGAAATCACAACGATAGACTACCTTCAATAATGACAAGGTTACCATTAATTGGAGTAAAAAAGATCTCGACAACATACTATTTTCCATAATGACAAGGCTACCATGCATTGGAGTAACAAAAATATGAAGAACAAACTTCCTTCCATAGTGACAAGGCTACAATCCATTAGAGTGACAGAAATCACAACGACAAACTACCTTCCATAATGACAAGGCTACCATCCATTGGAGTAACAAAAATATCGAAAACAAACTACCTTCCATAATGACAAGGCTACCAGCCATTGGAATAACAAAAATCTCGAAAATAGACTACCTTCCATAATGACAAGGCTACCATCCATTCTAGTAACCAAAATATCAACAACAGACTACCTTCCATAAGGAAAGGCTACCATCCATTGTAGTAACAAAAATCTCGACAAGAGACTACCTTCCATAATGACAAGGCTACCATCCATTAGAGTAACAAAAATCTCGGCAACATACAACCGTCCATAATGAAAAGGCTACTATCCATTGGAGTAACAAATATCTCGACTATAGACTACCTTCCATAATGACAAGGCTACCTTCCATTGGAGTAACAAAAATATGAACAACAGACTACCTTCCATACTGACAAGGCTACCATCCATTGGAGTGACAGAAATCACAATGACAGAATACCTTCCATAATTACCAGGCTAGCATCCATTGGAGTAACAAAAATCTCGACAACAAACTACCTTCCATAATGACAAGGCTACCATCCAATGAAGTAATAAAAATCTCGAAGACAAACTACTTTCCATAATGACAAGGCTACATTCCACTGGAGTAACAAAAATATCGACAACAGACTACCTTCCCTAATGACAAGGCGACCATCCATTGGAATAACAAAAATATCGACAACAAAGTACATTCCATAATGACAAGGCTACCATCCATTGGAGTAACAAAAACATCGACAACAGACTATGTTTCATAATGACAAGGCTACAATCCATTGGAGTAACAAAATTCTCAACAACAGACTACCTTCCATAATGACAAGGATATCATCCATTGGAGTAACCAAAATCTCGGCAACAGACTACCTTCCATAAAGACAAGGCTACCATCTATTGGAATAACAAAAATCTCGAGAACATACTACCTTCCATAATGACAAGGCTACCATGCATTGGAGTAACAAAAATATGAAGAACAGACTTCCTTCCATAGTGAAAAGGCTACCATCCATTAGAGTGACAGAAATCACAACGACAAACTACCTTCCGTAATGACAAGGCTACCATCCATTGGAGTAATAAAAATATCGACAACAAACTACCTTCCATAATGACAAGGCTACCAGCCATTGGAGTAACAAAAATATCGAAAACAGACTACCTTCCATAATGACAAGGCTACCATCCATTAGAGTAACATAAATCTTGACAACAGACAACCTTCCATAATGAGAAGGCTACCATCCATTGGAGTAATAAAAATCTCAACAATAGACTACCTTCCATAATGAAAAGGCTACCATCCATTGGAGTAACAAAAATATGAACAACAGAATACCTTCCATAGTGACAAGGCTACTATGCATTGGAGTAACAAAAATATCTACAATAGACTACGTTCCATAATGACAAGGCTACCATCCATTCTAGTAACCAAAATATCGACAACAGACTACCTTCCATAAGGAAAGGCTACCATCCATTGTAGTAACAAAAATCTCGACAACAGACTACGTTCCATTAATGACAAGGCTACCATCCATTAGAGTAACAAAAATCTCGGCAACATACAACCTTCCATAATGAAAAGGCTACTATCCATTGGAGTAACAAATATCTCGACAATAGACTACCTTCCATAATGACAAGGCTACCTTCCATTGGAGTAACAAAAATATGAATAACAGACTACCTTCCATACTGACAAGACTATCATCCATTGGAGTGACAGAATTCACAACGACAGACTACCTTTCATAATTACAAGGCTACCATCCATTGGAGTGAAAGAAATCACAGTGACAGACTACCTTCCATAATGACAAGGCTAGCATCCATTGGAGTAACAAAAATCTCGACAACAAACTACCTTCCATAATGACAATGCTACCATCCATTGAAGTAACAAAAATCTCGATGACATACTACCTTCCATAATGACAAGGCTACAATCCATTGGAGTAACAAAAATATCGAAAACAGACTACCTTCCATAATGACAACGCTACCATCCATTGGAATAACAAAAATATCAACAACAAACTACCTTCCATAATGACAAGGATGCCATCCATTGGAGTAACAAAAACATCGATAACAAACTACAATCCATTGGAGTAATAAAATTCTCGACAATAGACTACCTTCCATAATGGAAAGGCTACCATCCATTGGAGTAACAAATATCTCGACAATAGACTACCTTTCATAATGACAAGGCTACCATCCATTGGAGTAACAAAAATATGAAGAACATAATACCTTTCATAGTGACAAGGCTACCATCCATTGGAGTGACAGAAATCACAACGACATACTACCTTCCATAATGACAAGGCTACCATCCATTGGAGTAACAAAAATATCGACAACAGACAACCTTCCATTATGAGAAGGCTACCATCCATTGGAGTAACAAAAATCTCGGCAACAAACTACCTTCCATAATGACAAGTCTACCATCCATTGAAGTAACATAAATCTCGACGACAGACTACCTTCCATAATGACAAGGCTACAATCCATTGGAGTAACAAAAATATCGACAACATACTACCTTCCATAATGACAAGGCTACCATCCATTGGAATAACAAAAATCTCGACAACAAACTACCTTCCATAATGAAAAGGCTACCATCCATTGGAGTAACAAAAATGTCGACAACAGATTACCTTCCATTATGACAAGGATACCATCCAATGGAGTAACAAAATTCTCGACAACAGACTACCTTCCATAATGACAAGGCTACAATCCAATGGAATGACAAAAATCTCGACAACATTTTACCTTCCATAATGATAAGTCTACCATCCATTGGAGTAACAAAAATCTCGACAACAGACTACCTTCCATAATGATAAGGCTACCATCCAATGGAATTCCAAAAATCTCGACAACAAACTACCCTCCATAATGACAAGACTACAATCCATAGGAGTAACAAAAATCTCGACAATAGACTACCTTCCATAATGACAAGGCTACCTTCCATTGGAGTAACAAAAATATGACAAACATACAACCTTCCATAGTGACAAGGCTACCATCCATTGGAGTGACAGAGATCACAACGACCGACCACCTTCCATAATGACAAGGCTAGCATCCATTCGAGTAACAAAAATCTCGACAACAAACTACCTTCCATAATGACAAGGCTACCATCCATTGAAGTAACATAAATCTCGACGACATACTACCTTCCATAATGACAAGGCTACAATCCATTGGAGTAACAAAAATATCGACAACATACTACCTTCCATAATGACAAGGCTACCATCCATTGGAATAACAAAAATCTCGACAACAAACTACCTTCCATAATGACAAGGCTACCATCCATTGGAGTAACAAAAATGTCGACAACAGACTACCTTCCATAATGACAAGGATACCAGCCATTGGAGTAACAAAATTCTCGACAACAGACTACCTTCCATAATGACAAGGCTGCCATCTATTGGAATAACAAAAATCTCGAGAACAGACAACCTTCCATAATGACAAGGATACCATCCAATGGAATGACAAAAATCTCGACAACATTTTACCTTCCATAATGATAAGTCTACCATCCATTGGAGTAACAAAAATGTCGACAATAGACTACCTTCCATAATGATAAGGCTACCATCCAATGGAATACCAAAAATCTCGACAACAAACTACCCTCCATAATGACAAGGCTACCATCCATTGGAGCGACAGAAATCACAACGATAAACTACCTTCAATAATGACAAGGTTACCATTAATTAGAGTAACAAAGATCTCGACAACATACTATCTTCCATAATGACAAGGCTACCATGCATTGGAGTAACAAAAATATGAAGAACGGACTTCCTTCCATAGTGACAAGGCTACAATCCATTAGAGTGACAGAAATCACAACGACAAACTACCTTCCATAATGACAAGGCTACCATCCATTGGAGTAACAAAAATATCGACAACAAACAACCTTCCATAATGACAAGGCTATCAGCCATTGGAGTAACAAAAATCTCGAAAACAGACTACCTTCCATAATGACAAGGCTACCATCCATTAGAGTAACATAAATCTTGACAACAGACAACCTTCCATAATGAGAAGGCTACCATCCATTGGAGTAATAAAAATCTCAACAATAGACTACCTTCCATAATGAAAAGGCTACCATCCATTGGAGTAACAAAAATATGAACAATAGACTACCTTCCATAGTGACAAGGCTACCATGCATTGGAGTAACAAAAATATCTACAATAGACTACGTTCCATAATGACAAGGCTACCATCCATTCTAGTAACCAAAATATCGACAACAGACTACCTTCCATAATGACAAGGCTACCATCCATTAGAGTAACAAAAATCTCGGCAACATACAACCTTCCATAATGAAAAGGCTACTATCCATTAGAGTAACAAATATCTCGACAATAGACTACCTTCCATAATGACAAGGCTACCTTCCATTCGAGTAACAAAAATATGAATAACAGACTACCTTCCATAATTACAAGGCTACCATCCATTGGAGTGAAAGAAATCACAATGACAGACTACCTTCCATAATGACAAGGCTAGCATCCATTGGAGTAACAAAAATCTCGACAACAAACTACCTTCCATAATGACAATGCTACCATCCATTGAAGTAACAAAAATCTCGATGACATACTACCTTCCATAATGACAAGGCTGCAATCCATTGGAGTAACAAAAATATCGACAACAGACTACCTTCCATAATGACAACGCTACCATCCATTGGAATAATAAAAAAATATCAACAACAAACTACCTTCCATAATGACAAGGATGCCATCCATTGGAGTAACAAAAACATCGACAACAAACTACAATCCATTGGAGTAATAAAATTCTCGACAATAGACTACCTTCCATAATGGCAAGGCTACCATCCATTGGAGTAACAAATATCTCGACAATAGACTACCTTCCATAATGACAAGGCTATCATCCATTGGAGTAACAAAAATATGAAGAACATAATACCTTTCATAGTGACAAGGCTACCATCCATTGGAGTGACATAAATCACAACGACATACTACCTTCCATAATGACAAGGCTACCATCCATTGGAGTAACAAAAATATCGTCAACAGACTACCTTCCATATTGACAAGGCTACCATCCATTGGAATAACAAAAATCTCGAAAACAGACTACCTTCCATAACGACAAGGCTCCCATCCATTAGAGTATCAAAAATCTCGACAACAGACAACCTTCCATTATGAGAAGGCTACCATCCATTGGAGTTACAAAAATCTCGACAATAGACTACCTTCCATAATGACAAGGCTACCATCCATTGGAGTAAGAAAAATATGAACAACAGACTACCTTCCATAGTGACAAGGCTACCATGCATTGGAGTAACAAAATTATCTACAATGGACTGCGTTCCATAATGACAAGGCTACCATCCATTGTAGTAACGGAAATATCGACAACAAAGTACCTTCCATAATGACAAGGCTACCATCCATTGTAGTAACAAAAATCTCGACAACAGACTACATTCCATAATGACAAGGCTACCATCCAATAGAGTAACAAAAATCTCGACAATAGACTACCTTCCATAATGACAAGGCTACCTTCCATTGGAGTAACAAAAATATGACCAACATACAACCTTCCATAGTGACAAGGCTACCATCCATTGGAGTGACAGAAATCACAACGACCGACCACCTTCCATAATGACAAGGCTAGCATCCATTGGAGTAACAAAAATCTCGACAACAAACTACCTTCCATAATGACAAGGCTACCATCCATTGAAGTAACATAAATCTCGACGACAGACTACCTTAAATAATGACAAGGCTACAATGCATTGGAGTAACAAAAATATCGAAAACATACTACCTTCCATAATGACAAGGCTACCATCCATTGGAATAACAAAAATCTCGACAACAAACTACCTTCCATAATGACAAGGCTTCCATCCATTGGAGTAACAAAAATGTCGACAACAGACTATGTTCCATAATGACAAGGCTACAATCCTCTGGAGTAACAAAATTCTCGACAACAGACTACCTTCCATAATGACAAGAATACCATCCATTGGAGTAACTAAAACATCGACAACAAACTATGCTCTATAATGACAAGGCTACAATCCATTGAAGTAACAAAATTCTCGACAACAGACTACCTTCCATAATGACAAGGCTGCCATCTATTGGAATAACAAAAATCTCGAGAACAAACTACCTTCCATAATGACAAGGCTACCATCCAATGGAATGACAAAAATCTCGACAACATTTTACCTTCCATAATGATAAGTCTACCATCCATTGGAGTAACAAAAATCTTGACAACAGACTACCTTCCATAATGATAAGGCTACCATCCAATGGAATACCAAAAATCTCGACAACAAACTACCCTCCATAATGACAAGGCTACCATCCATTGGAGCGACAGAAATCACAACGATAAACTACCTTCAATAATGACAAGGTTACCATTAATTAGAGTAACAAAGATCTCGACAACATACTATCTTCCATAATGACAAGGCTACCATGCATTGGAGTAACAAAAATATGAAGAACAGACTTCCTTCCATAGTGACAAGGCTACCATCCATTAGAGTGACAGAAATCACAACGATAAACTACCTTCCATAATGACAAGGCTACCATCCATTGGAGTAACAAAAATATCGACAACAAACTACCTTCCATAATGACAAGGCTACCAGCCATTGGAGTAACAAAAATCTCGAAAACAGACTACCTTCCATAATGACAAGGCTACCATTCATTAGAGTAACATAAATCTTGACAACAGATAACCTTCCATAATGAGAAGGCTACCATCCATTGGAGTAATAAAAATCTCAACAATAGACTACCTTCCATAACGAAAAGGCTACCATCCATTGGAGTAACAAAAATATGAACAACAGACTACCTTCCATAGTGACAAGGCTACCATGCATTGGAGTAACAAAAATATCTACAATAGACTACGTTCCATAATGACAAGGCTACCATCCATTCTAGTAACCAAAATATCGACAACAGACTACCTTCCATAAGGAAAGGCTACCATCCAATTTAGTAACAAAAATCTCGACAACAGACTACCTTCCATAATGACAAGGCTACCATCCATTAGAGTAACAAAAATCTCGGCAACATACAACCTTCCATAATGAAAAGGCTACTATTCATTGGAGTAACAAATATCTCGACAATAGACTACCTTCCATAATGACAAGGCTACCTTCCATTGTAGTAACAAAAATATGAATAACAGACTACCTTCCATACTGACAAGGCTACCATCCATTGGAGTGACAGAAATCACAACGACAGACTACCTTCCATAATTACAAGGCTACCATCCATTGGAGTGAAAGAAATCACAATGACAGACTACCTTCCATAATGACAAGGCTAGCATCCATTGGAATAACAAAAATCTCGACAACAAACTACCTTCCATAATGACAAGGCTACCATCCATTGCATTAACAAAATTATCGACAATAGACTATGTTCTATAATGACAAGGCTAAAATCCATTGGCGTAACAAAATTCTCGACAACAGACTACCTTCCATAATGACAAGGATACCATCCATTGGAGTAACAAAAATCTCGGCAACAAACTACCTTCCATAATGACAAGGCTACCATCTATTGGAATAACAAAAATCTCGAGAACAGACTACCTTCCATAATGACAAGGCTACCATCCAATGGAGTAACAAAAATCTCGACAAAATTTTACCTTCCATAATGAGAAGTCTACCATCCATTGGAGTAACAAAAATCTCGACAACAGACTACCTTCCATAATGACAAGGCTACCATCCAATGAAAAAACAAAAATCTCGACAACAAACTACCCTCCATAATGACAAGGCTACCATCCATTAGAGCGATAGAAATCACAACGATAGACTACCTTCAATAATGACAAGGTTACCATTAATTGGAGTAAAAAAGATCTCGACAACATACTATTTTCCATAATGACAAGGCTACCATGCATTGGAGTAACAAAAATATGAAGAACAAACTTCCTTCCATAGTGACAAGGCTACAATCCATTAGAGTGACAGAAATCACAACGACAAACTACCTTCCATAATGACAAGGCTACCATCCATTGGAGTAACAAAAATATCGAAAACAAACTACCTTCCATAATGACAAGGCTACCAGCCATTGGAATAACAAAAATCTCGAAAATAGACTACCTTCCATAATGACAAGGCTACCATCCATTCTAGTAACCAAAATATCAACAACAGACTACCTTCCATAAGGAAAGGCTACCATCCATTGTAGTAACAAAAATCTCGACAAGAGACTACCTTCCATAATGACAAGGCTACCATCCATTAGAGTAACAAAAATCTCGGCAACATACAACCGTCCATAATGAAAAGGCTACTATCCATTGGAGTAACAAATATCTCGACTATAGACTACCTTCCATAATGACAAGGCTACCTTCCATTGGAGTAACAAAAATATGAACAACAGACTACCTTCCATACTGACAAGGCTACCATCCATTGGAGTGACAGAAATCACAATGACAGAATACCTTCCATAATTACCAGGCTAGCATCCATTGGAGTAACAAAAATCTCGACAACAAACTACCTTCCATAATGACAAGGCTACCATCCAATGAAGTAATAAAAATCTCGACGACAAACTACTTTCCATAATGACAAGGCTACATTCCACTGGAGTAACAAAAATATCGACAACAGACTACCTTCCCTAATGACAAGGCGACCATCCATTGGAATAACAAAAATATCGACAACAAAGTACATTCCATAATGACAAGGCTACCATCCATTGGAGTAACAAAAACATCGACAACAGACTATGTTTCATAATGACAAGGCTACAATCCATTGGAGTAACAAAATTCTCAACAACAGACTACCTTCCATAATGACAAGGATATCATCCATTGGAGTAACCAAAATCTCGGAAACAGACTACCTTCCATAAAGACAAGGCTACCATCTATTGGAATAACAAAAATCTCGAGAACATACTACCTTCCATAATGACAAGGCTACCATCCAATGGAATGACAAAAATCTCGAAAACGTTCTACCTTCCATAATGATAAGTCTACCATCCATTGGAGTATCAAAAATCTCGACAACAGACTACCTTCCATAATGACAAGGATACCATCTATTGGAATAACAAAAGTCTCGACAACAGACAACCTTCCATAATGACAAGGCTACCATCCATTGGAGTAACAAAAATCTCGACAATAGACTACCTTCCATAATGACAAGGCTACCTTCCAATAGAGTAACAAAAATATGAACAACAAACTACCTTCCATGTTGACAATGCTAGCATTCTTTGAAATAACAAAAATCTAGACAACAAACTACCTTCCATAATGACAAGGCTACCATCCATTGGAGTACCAAAATTATCGATAACAAACTATGTTCTATAATGACAAGGCTACAATCCATTGGAGTAACAAAATTCTCGACAATAGACAACCTTACGTAATGACAAGGATACCATCCATTGGAGTAACAAAAATCTCAGCAAAAGACTACCTTCCATAATGACAAGGCTACCATCTAATTGAATAACAAAAATATCGAGAACAGACTACCTTCCATAATGAGAAGGCTACCATCCAATGGAATGACAAAAATCTTGACAACATTCTACCTTCCATAATGACAAGGCTACCATCCAATGGAATAACAAAATTCTCGACAACAAACTACCTTCCATAACGACAAGGCTAACATCCATTGGAGCGACAAAAATCACAATGAAAGACTACCTTCCATATTGACAAGGTTACCATCCATTGGAGTAACAAAGATCTTGACAACATACTACCTTCCTTAATGACAAGGCTACCATCCATTGGAGTAACAAAAATATGAAGAACATACTACCTTCCAGAGTGACAAGGCTACCATCCATTGGAGTGACATAAATAACAATGACATACTACCTTCCATAATGACAAAACTACCATCCATTGGAGTAACAAAAATATCGACAACAAACTACCTTCCATAATGACAAGGCTACCATCCATTGGAGTAACAAAAACATCTACAACAGACTATATTCCATAATGACAAGGATACAATCCATTGGAGTAATAAAATTCTCAACAACAGACTACCTTCCATAATTACAAGGATACCATCCATTGGAGGAACAAAAATCTCGGCCACAGACTACCTTCCATAATGACAAGGCTACCATCCAATGGAATGACAAAAATCTCGACAACATTCTACCTTCCATAATGACAAGGCTACCATCCAATGGAATAACAAAATTCTCGACAACAAACTACCTTCCATAATGACAAGGCTTCCATCCATTGGAGTTATAGAAATCATAATGATAGACTAACTTTCATAATGACAAGGTTACCATCCATTGGAGTAACAAAGATCTCGACAACAGACTACCTTCCATAATGACAAGGCTACCATCCATTGGAGTAACAAAAATATGATGAACATTATACCTTCCATATTGACAAAGCTACCATCCATTGGAGTGACATAAATCACAACGACAAACTACCTTCCATAATGACAAGGCTACCATCCATTAGAGTAACATAAATCCAGACAACAGACAACCTTCCAAAATGAGAAGGCTACCATCCATTGGAGTAACAAAAATCTAGACAATAGACTACCTTCTATTTTGACAAGGCTACCATCCATTGGAGTAACAAAAATATGAACATCAGACTACCTTCCATAGTGACAAGGCTACTATGCATTGGAGTATCAAAAATATCTACAATAGACTATGTTCCATAATGACAAAGCTACCATCCATAGTAACCAAAATATCGACAAGAGACATGCTTCCATAAGGACAAGGCTACCATCCATTGTAGTAACAAAAATCTCGACAACAGACTACCTTCCATAATAACAAGGCTACCATCCATTAGAGTAACAAAAATCTCGGCAACTGACAACCTTCCATAATGAATAGGCTACCATCCATTGGAGTAACAAATATCTCGACAATAGACTACCTTCCATAATGACAAGGCTAGCATCCATTGGAGTAACAAAAATCTCGACAATAGACTACCTTCCATAATGACAAGGCTACCTTCCATTGGACTAACAAAAATATGAACAACAGACTACCTTCCATAGTGACAAGGCTACCATCCATTGGAGTGACAGAAATCACAACGACAGACTACCTTCCATAATTACAAGGCTTGTATCCATTGGAGTAACAAAAATCTCGACAACAAACTACCTTCCATAATGACAAGGCTACCATCCATTGAAGTAACAAAAATCTCGACGACAGACTACCTTCCATAATGACAAGGCTACAAACCAGTTGAGTAACTAAAATATCGACAACAGACTACCTTACCTAATGACAAGGCCACCATTCATTGGAAGAACAAAAATATCGATAACAAACTACCTTCCGTAATGACAAGGATACCATCCATTGGAGTAACAAAAATCTCGGCCACAGACTACCTTCCATAATTACAAGGCTACCATTTATTGGAATAAGAAAAATCAAGAGAACAAACTACCTTCCATAATGACAAGGCTACCATCCAATGGAATGACAAAAATCTCGACAACATTCTACCTTCCATAATGATAAGTCTACCATCCATTGGAGTAACAAAAATCTCGACAATAGACTACCTTCCATAATGGCAAGGCTACCATCCATTGGAGTAACAAAAATCTCGTAAATAGACTACTTTCCATAATGACAAGGCTACCATCCATTGGAGTGACAAAAACGTCGACAACAGACTATGTTCCATAATTACAAGGATACCATCCATTGGGGTAACAAAAATCTTGGCAACAGACTACCTTCCATAATGACAAGGCTACCATCTATTGGAATAATAAAAATATCTAGAACATACTACCTTCCATAATGACAAGGCTACCATCCAATGGAATGACAAAAATCTCGACAACATTCTACCTTCCATAATGATAAGTCTACCATCCACTGGAGTAACAAAAATCTCGACAACAAACTACCTTCCATAATGAGAAGGCTACCATCCAATGGAATAACAGAAATCTCGACAACAAACTACCTTCCATAATGACAAGGCTACCATGCATTGGAGCGACATAAATCACAAAGATAGACTACCTTCCATAATGACAAGGTTACCATCCATTGGAGTAACAAAAATCTCGACAACAAACTACCTTCCATAATGACAAGGCTACCATCCATTGAAGTAACAAAAATCTCGACGACAGACTACCTTCCATAATGACAAGGCTACAAACCACTTGAGTAACTAAAATATCGACAACAGACTACCTTACCTAATGACAAGGCTACCATTCATTGGAAGAACAAAAATATCGATAACAAACTACCTTCCGTAATGACAAGGATACCATCCATTGGAGTAACAAAAATCTCGGCCACAGACTACCTTCCATAATTACAAGGCTACCATTTATTGGAATAAGAAAAATCAAGAGAACAAACTACCTTCCATAATGACAAGGCTACCATCCAATGGAATGACAAAAATCTCGACAACATTCTACCTTCCATAATGATAAGTCTACCATCCATTGGAGTAACAAAAATCTCGACAACAGACTACCTTCCATAATGACAAGGCTACCATCCATTGGAGTATCAAAAATCTCGAAAACAGACTACCTTCCATAATGACAAGGCTACCATCCATTGGAGTAACAAAAACATCGACAACAGACTATGTTCCATAATGACAAGGCTACAATCCATTGGAGTAACAAAATTCTCGACAACATACTACCTCCCATAATGACAAGGATACCATCCATTGGAGTAGCAAAAATCTAGAGAACAGACTACCTTCCATAATGATAAGGCTACCATCCAATGGAATGACAAAAATCTCGACAACATTCTACCTTCCATAATGATAAGTCTACAATCCATTGGAGTAACAAAAATCTCGACAATAGACTACCTTCCATAATGGCAAGGCTACCATCCATTGGAGTAACAAAAATCTCGTAAATAGACTACTTTCCATAATGACAAGGCTACCATCCATTGGAGTGACAAAAACGTCGACAACAGACTATGTTCCATAATTACAAGGATACCATCCATTGGGGTAACAAAAATCTTGGCAACAGACTACCTTCCATAATGACAAGGCTACCATCTATTGGAATAATAAAAATATCTAGAACATACTACCTTCCATAATGACAAGGCTACCATCCAATGGAATGACAAAAATCTCGACAACATTCTACCTTCCATAATGATAAGTCTACCATCCACTGGAGTAACAAAAATCTCGACAACAAACTACCTTCCATAATGAGAAGGCTGCCATCCAATGGAATAACAGAAATCTCGACAACAAACTACCTTCCATAATGACAAGGCTACCATGCATTGGAGCGACATAAATCACAAAGATAGACTACCTTCCATAATGACAAGGTTACCATCCATTGGAGTAACAAAGATCTCGATGACAGACTACCTTCCATAATGACAAGGCTACCATCCATTAGAGTGACAGAAATCACAAAGCCAGACTATCTTCCATAATGACAAGGCTAGCATCCATTGGAGTAACAAAAATCTCGACAACAAACTACCTTCCATAATGACAAGGCTACCATCCATTGACGTTACAAAAATATCGACTATCGACTGCCTTCCATAATGACAAGGCTACCATCCATTGGAATAACAAAAATATCTAGAACATACTACCTTGAATAATGACAAGGCTACCATCCAATGGAATGACAAAAATCTCGACAACATTCTACCTTCCATAATGATAAGTCTACCATCCATTGGAATAACAAAAATCTCGACAACAAACTACCTTCCATAATGACAAGGCTACCATCCAATGGAATAACAGAAATCTCGACAACAAACTACCTTCCATAATGACAAGGCTACCATGCATTGGAGCGACATAAATCATAAAGATAGATTACCTTTAATAATGATAAGGTTACCATCCATTGGAGTAACAAAGATCTCGACAACAGACTACCTTCCATAATGACAAGGCTACCATCCATTGGAGTAAAAAAAAATGAAGAACATACTACCTTCCATAGTGACAAGGCTACCATCCATTGGAGTGACAGAAATCACAACGACAGACTACCTTCCATAATGACAAGGCTACCATCCATTGGAGTAACAAAAATATCGAAACAAACTACCTTCCATAATGACAAGGCTACCACCCATTGGAGTAACAAAAATCTCGAAAACAGACTACGTTCCATAATGACAAGGCTACCATCCATTAGAGTAACATAAATCTCGACAATAGACTACCTTCCATAGTGACAAGGCTACCATGCATTGGAGTAACAAAAATATAGACAACATAATACCTTCCATAAGGACAAGGCTACCATCCATTGTAGTAACAAAAATCTCGACAACAGACTACCTTCCATAATGACAAGGCTACCATCCATTAGAGTAATAAAAATCTCGGCAACGGACAACCTTCCATAATGAAAAGGCTACCATCCATTGAAGTAACAAATATCTCGACAATAGACTACCTTCCATAATGACAAGGCTACCATCCATTGGAGTAACAAAAATCTCGACAATAGACTACCTTCCATAATGACAAGGCTACCTTCCATTGGAGTACAAAAATTATGAACAACAGACTACCTTCCATTGTGACAAGGCTACCATCCATTGGAGTGACAGAAATCACAATGACAGACTACCTTCCATAATTACAAGGCTCGCATCCATTGGAGTAACAAAAATCTCGACAACAAACTACCTTCCATAATGACAAGGCTACCATCCATTGAAGTAACAAAAATGTCGACAACAGACTACCTTCCCTAATGACAAGGCTACCATCCATTGGAGTAACAAAAACATCGACAACAGACTATGTCCCATAATGATAAGGCTACAATCCATTGGAGTAACAAAATTCTCGACAACAGACTACCTTCCATAATGACAAGGATACCATCCATTGGAGTAACAAAAATCTCGGCCACATACTACCTTCTATAATTACAAGGCTACCATCTATTGGAATAAGAAAAATCTCGAGAACAAAATACCTTCCATAATGACAAGGCTACCATCCTATGGAATGACAAAAATCTCGGCAACATTCTACCTTCCATAATGATAAGTCTACCATCCATTGGAGTAACAAAAATCTCAACAACAGACTACCTTCCATAATGACAAGGCTACGATCCATTGGAGTAACAAAAATCTCGTAAATAGACTACCTTCCATAATGACAAGGCTACCATCCATTAGAGTAACAAAAATATCGACAAGAGACAACCTTCCAAAATGACAAGGCTACCATCCATTGTAGTAACAAAAATCTCGACAACAGACTACCTTCCAAAATAACAAGGCTACCATCAATTAGAGTAAAAAAAATCTCGACAACAGACAACCTTCCATAATGACAAGGCTACCATCCATTGGAGTAACAAAAATCTCGACAATAGACTACCTTCCATAATGACAAGGCTACCTTCCATTGGAGTAATAAATATATGAACAACAAACTACCTTCCATAGTGACAAGGCTACCATCCATTGGAGTGACAGAAATCACAAAGACAGACTACCTTCCATAATGACAAGGCTAGCATCTATTGGAGTAACAAAAATCTCAACAACAAACTACCTTCCATAATGACAAGGCTACCATCCATTGATGTAACAAAAATATCGACTACAGACTACCTTCCATAATGACAAGGCTACCATTCATTGGAATAACAAAAATCTCGACAACAAACTACCTTCCATAATTACAAGGCTACCATCCATTGGAGTAACAAAATTATCGATAACAAACTATGTTCTATAATGACAAGGCTATAATCCATTCGAGTAACAAAATTCTCGACAACAGACTACCTTCCATAATGATAAGGATACCATCCATTGGGGTAACAAAAGTCTCGGCAACAGACTACCTTCCATAATGACAAGGCTACCATACATTAGAGTAACAAAAATATCGACAAGAGACATCCTTCCAAAATGACAAGGCTACCATCCATTATAGTAAGAAAAATCTCGACAACAGACTACCTTCCATAATAACAAGGCTACCGTCCATTAGAGTAAAAAAAATCTCGACAACAGACAACCTTCCATAATGACAAGGCTACCATCCATCGGAGTAACAAAAATCTCGACAATAGACTACCTTCCATAATGACAAGGCTACCTTCCGTTGGAGTAACAAAAATATGAACAACAAACTACCTTCCATAGTGACAAGGCTACCTGAAGAAGTGAAAAACACAAGAAGGGGGGTTGAATTATAAAACTTGAAATCAAATACAGACAACACTTTATTTTTATCCTAGTTCGTTTGATCTCAAACTACTCCAGTCCACCCGTCAAGGTGATTTCGCCTCTCTCCAACGAGGTCTTAATCCACTATATTCAACTGAATATTACAACTTCTTTAACAACTGCTAAAGCCTTCTTGAGTCTAAACCACATACCGGTTTCTCAAGGAAATTCTTTCTTACAGATAAGTGAATACTATGTGTTGAATGTTTTCTACAAAAACTTTATATCACAACTGTGATAATACACAAATTAAGCTTATGTGAAACTAGGATGCTATAACTATAGAGTAAGCAATTTGAGAGATATAGCAAGTTGTATGAGGGAGGATGATGATGATTTGCTTTAGGCGTGTAAATAGTTGTAGAGCATTAGCCAATTCATTTCTCACTGACTTGTTTATATAGCCTTTGGAAAAGATACGTTGTAGTCAATTATACCATTTCAATGCCCATTACGTTCTTTCTATATTTAGAAGATCTTTGTCTTGGAATAAAGCCGTTGGTAATAAAGTGTCTTGAATGCATAGTACCATTGTCAATTAAGCGTGTTATTGGCTTTGGCTTATTCTGACGCTTCTAGGTGTTGATGATATTGTTTTGGTCTTGATCAGAGTTTAGAGTATGTTAAGCGCAAATATGTTCATTAAGCTTCAGCGTAAGCACATGCTTTGATCTTCTGATGCTGGCATATGATATTTCATCTTCTGATGCTGGCATATGATAAGGCTAGAATCCATTGGAGTAACAAAAATCTCGACAACAAACTACCTTCCATAATGACAAGGCTACCATCCATTGAAGTAACAAAAATATTGAATATGGACTACCTTCCATAATGACAAGGCTACCATCCATTGGAATAACAAAAATCTCGACAACAAAATACCTTCCATAATGACAAGGCTACCATCCATTGGAGTAACAAAATTATCGACAACAGACTATGTTCCATAATTACAAGGCTACAATCCATTGGAGTAACAAAATTCTCGACAACAGACTACCTTCCATAATGACAAGGATACCATCCATTGGAGTAACAAAAATCTCGGCAACAGACTACCTTCCATAATGAATAGGCTACCATCTATTGGAATAACAAAAATCTCGAGAATAGACTACCTTCCATAATGGCAAGGCTAACATCCAATGGAATGACAAAAATCTCGACAACATTCTACCTTCCATAATGATAAGTCTACCATCCATTGGAGTAACAAAAATCTCGACAACAGACTAGCTACCATAATGACAAGGCTACCGTCCAATGGAATAACAAAACTCTCGACAACAAACTACCTTCCATAATAACAAGGCTACCATCCATTGGAGCGACAGAAATTACAACGACAGACTACCTTCCATAATGACAAGGCTACCATCCATTGTAGTAACAAAAATCTCGACAACAGACTACCTTCCATAATGACAAGTCTACCATCCATTTGAGTAACAATAATATGAAGAATAGACTAGCTTCCATAGTGAAAAGGCTACCATCCATTGGAGTGACAAAAATCACAACGACAGACTACCTTCCATAATGACTAGGCTACTATCCATTGGAGTAACAAAAATATTGACAACAGACTACTATCCATTGGAGTAACAAAAATCTCGAAAACAGTCTACCTTCCATAATGACAAGGCTACCATCCATTAGAGTAACATAAATCTCGACAACAGACAACCATCCATAATGAGAAGGCTACCTTCCATTGGAGTAACAAAAATCTCGACAATAGACTACCTTCCATAATGACAAGGCTACCATCCATTGGAGTAACAAAAATATGAACAACAGACTACCTTCCATAGTGACAGGGCTACATGCATTGGAGTAACAAAAATATCTACAATAGACTACATTCCTTAATGACAAGGCTACCATCCATTTTAGTAACCATAATATTGATAACAGACTACCTTCCATAATGACAAGGCTACCATCCATTGTAGTAACAAAAATCTCGACAACATACTACCTTCTATAATGACAAGGCTACCATCAATTAGAGTAACAAAAATATCGGCAACAGACAACCTTCCATAATGAAAAGGCTACCATCCATTGGAGTAACAAATATCCTGACAATACACTACCTTCCATAATGACAAGGCTACCATCCAATGGAGTAACAAAAATATGAAGAACATACTACCTTCCATAGTGACAAGGATACCATCCATTGGAGTGACAGAAATCACAACGACATACTACCTTCCATAATGACAAGGCTACCATCTATTGGAGTAACAAAAATATCGACAACAGACTACCTTCCATAATGAAAAGGCTACCATCCATTGGAATAACCAAAATCTCGAAAATAGACTTCCTTCCATAATGACAAGGCTACCATCCATTAGAGTATCAAAAATCTCAACAATAGACAACCTTCCATAATGAGAAGGCTACCATCCATTGGAGTAAAAAAAATATCGACAATAGACTACCTTCCATAATGACAAGGCTACCATCCATTGGAGTAATCAAAATATGAACAACAGACTACCTTCCATATTGACAAGGCTACCATGCATTGGAGTAACAAAAATATCTACAATAGACTACGTTCCATAATGACAAGGCTACCATCCATTGTAGTAACCAAAATATCGACAACATACTACCTTCCATAATGACAAGGCTACCATCTATGTGAGTAACAAAAATCTCGACAATAGACTACCTTCCATCATGACAAGGCTACCTTCAATTGGAGTAACAAAAATATGAACAACAAACTACCTTCCATAGTGACAAGGTTACCATACATTGATGTGACAGAAATCACAACGACAAACTACCTTCCATAATGACAAGGCTAGAATCCATTGGAGTAACAAAAATCTCGACAACAAACTACCTTCCATAATGACAAGGCTAACATCCATTGAAGTAACAAAAATATTGAATATGGACTACCTTCCATAATGACAAGGCTACCATCCATTGGAATAACAAAAATCTCGACAACAAAATACCTTCCATAATGACAAGGCTACCATCCATTGGAGTAACAAAATTATCGACAACAAACTATGTTCCATAATTACAAGGCTACAATCCATTGGAGTAACAAAATTCTCGACAACAGACTACCTTCCATAACGACAAGGATACCATCCATTGGAGTAACAAAAATCTCGGCAACAGACTACCTTCCATAATGACTAGGCTACCATCTATTGGAATAACAAAAATCTCGAGAACAGACTACCTTCCATAATGGCAAGGCTAACATCCAATGGAATGACAAAAATCTCGACAACATTCTACCTTCCATAATGATAAGTCTACCATCCATTGGAGTAACAAAAATCTCGACAACATACTAGCTACCATAATGACAAGGCTACCGTCCAATGGAATAACAAAACTCTCGACAACAAACTACCTTCCATAATAACAAGGCTACCATCCATTGGAGCGACAGAAATTACAACGACAGACTACCTTCCATAATGACAATGTTACCATCCATTGGAGTAACAATGATCTCGACAACAGACTACCTTCCACAATGACAAGGCTACCATCCATTGGAGTAAATAAAATATCGATAAGAGACAATCTTCCAAAATGACAAGGCTACCATCCACTGGAGTAACAAATATCTCGACAATAGACTTCCTTCCATAATGACAAGGCTACCATCCATTGGAGTAACAAAAATATGAAGAATAGACTATCATCCATAGTGGCAAGGCTACCATTCATTGGAGTGACAGAAATCACAATGACAAACTACCTTCCATAATGACAAGGCTACCATCCATTGGAGTAACAAAAATATCGACAACCGACTACCTTACATAATGAAAAGGCTACCATCCATTGGAATAACCAAAATATCGAAAATAGACTACCTTCCATAATGTAAAGGCTACCATCCATTAGAGTATCAAAAATCTCAACAACAGACAACCTTCCATAATGAGAAGGCTACCATCCATTGGAGTAAAAAAAATCTCGACAATAGACTACCTTCCATAATGATAAGGCTACAATCCATTGGAGTAATCAAAATATGAACAACAGACTACCTTCCATATTGACAAGGCTACCATGCATTGGAGTAACAAAAATATCTACAATAGACTACGTTCCATAATGAAATGGCTACCATCCATTGTAGTAACCAAAATATCGACAACATACTACCTTCCATAATGACAAGGCTACCATCCATTGTAGTAACAAAAATCTCGACAACAGACTACCTTCAATAATGACAAGGCTACCATCTATTTGAGTAACAAAAATCTCGACAATAGACTACCTTCCATCATGACAAGGCTACCTTCAATTGGAGTAACAAAAATATGAACAACAAACTACCTTCCATAGTGACAAGGTTACCATACATTGATGTGACAGAAATCACAACGACAAACTACCTTCCATAATGACAAGGCTAGAATCCATTGGAGTAACAAAAATCTCGACAACAAACTACCTTCCATAATGACAAGGCTACCATCCATTGAAGTAACAAAAATATTGAATATGGACTACCTTCCATAATGACAAGGCTACCATCCATTGGAATAACAAAAATCTCGACAACAAAATACCTTCCATAATGATAAGGCTACCATCCATTGGAGTAACAAAATTATCGACAACAGACTATGTTCCATAATTACAAGGCTACAATCCATTGGAGTAACAAAATTCTCGACAACAGACTACCTTCCATAATGACAAGGATACCATCCATTGGAGTAACAAAAATCTCGGCAACAGACTACCTTCCATAATGACTAGGCTACCATCTATTGGAATAACAAAAATCTCGAGAACAGACTACCTTCCATAATTGCAAGACTACCATCCAATGGAATGATAAAAATCTCGACAATATTCTACCTTCCATAATGATAAGTCTACCATCCATTGGAGTAACAAAAATCTCGACAACAGACTAGCTTCCATAATGACGGGGCTACCGTCCAATCGAATAATAAAATTCTCGACAACAAACTACCTTCCATAATAACAAGGCTACCATCCATTGGAGCGACAGAAATCACAACGACAGACTACCATCCATAATGACAATGTTACCATCCATTGGAGTAACAATGATCTCGACAACAGACTACATTCCATAATGACAAGCCTACCATCCATTGGAGTAACAAAAATATGAAGAATAGACTACCTTCCATAGTGACGAGGCTACCATCCATTGGAGTGACAGAAATCACAACTACAGACTACGTTCCATAATGACAAGGCTACCATCCATTGGAGTAACTAAAATATCGACAACAAACTACCTTCCATAATGACAAGGCTACCATCCATTGGAGTAAAAAAAATCTCGAAAACAGTCTACCTTCCACAATGACAAGGATACCATTTATTAGAGTAACATAAATCTCGACAACAGACAACCTTCCATAATGTGAAGGCTACCATCCATTGGAGTAACAAAAATCTCGACAATAGACTACCTTCCATAATGACAAGGCTACCATCCATTGGAGTAACAAAAATATGAACAACCGACTACCTTCCATAGTGACAAGGCTACCATGCATTGGAGTAACAAAAATATCTACAATAGACTACGTTCCATAATGACAAGGCTACCATCCATTGTAGTAACCAAAATATCGACAACAGACTGCCTTCCATAATGACAAGGCTACCATCAATTGTAGTAACAAAAATCGCGACAACAGACTACCTTCCATAATGACAAGGCTACCATCTATTGGAGTAAAAAAAATATCGACAATAGACAACCTTCCATAATGACAAGGCTACCTTCAATTGGAGTAACAAAAATATGAACAACAGACTACCTTCCATAGTGACAAGGCTACCATACATTGGAGTGACAGAAATCACAACGACATACAACCTTCCATAATGACAAGGCTAGCATCCATTGGAGTAACAAAAATCTCGACAACAAACTACCTTCCATAATGACAAGGCTACCATCCATTGAAGTAACAAAAATATCGACTACGGACTACCTTCCATAATGACAAGGCTACCATCCATTGAAATAACTAAAATATCGACTACAAAATACCTTCCATAATGACAAGGCTACCATCCATTGGAGTAATAAAATTATAGACAACAAACTATGTTCCATAATTACAATGCTACAATCCATTGGAGTAACAAAATTCTCGACAACAGACTACCTTCCATAATGACAAGGCTACCATCAATTGGAGTAACAAAAATATCGACAACAGACTACCTTCCATAATGAAAAGGTTACCATCCATTGGAATAACCAAAATCTCGAAAATAGACTTCCTTCCATAATGTAAAGGCTACCATCCATTAAAGTATCAAAAATCTCAACAACAGACAACCTTCCATAATGAGAAGGCTACCATCCATTGGAGTAAAAAAAATCTCGACAATAGCCTACCTTCCATAATGACAAGGCTACCATCCATTGGACTAACCAAAATATGAACAAAAGACTACCTTCCATAGTGACAAGGCTACCATGCATTGGAGTAACAAAAATCTCGACAACAAAATACCTTCCATAATGATAAGGCTACCATCCATTGGAGTAACAAAATTATCGACAACAGACTATGTTCCATAATTACAAGGCTACAATCCATTGGAGTAACAAAATTCTCGACAACAGACTACCTTCCATAATGACAAGGATACCATCCATTGGAGTAACAAAAATCTCGGCAACAGACTACCTTCCATAATGACTAGGCTACCATCTATTGGAATAACAAAAATCTCGAGAACAGACTACCTTCCATAATGGCAAGGCTAACATCCAATGGAATGACAAAAATCTCGACAACATTCTACCTTCCATAATGATAAGTCTACCATCCATTGGAGTAACAAAAATCTCGACAATAGACTAGCTACCATAATGACAAGGCTACCGTCCAATGGAATAACAAAACTCTCGACAACAAACTACCTTCCATAATAACAAGGCTACCATCCATTGGAGCGACAAAAATTACAACGACAGACTACCTTCTATAATGACAATGTTACCATCCATTGGAGTAACAATGATCTCGACAACAGACTACCTTCCACAATGACAAGGCTACCATCCATTGGAGTAACAAAAATATCGATAAGAGACAACCTTCCAAAATGACAAGGCTACCATCCACTGGAGTAACAAATATCTCGACAATAGACTTCCTTCCATAATGACAAGGCTACCATCCATTGGAGTAACAAAAATATGAAGAATAGACTATCATCCATAGTGGCAAGGCTACCATCCATTGGAGTGACAGAAATCACAATGACAAACTACCTTCCATAATGACAAGGCTACCATCCATTGGAGTAACAAAAATATCGACAACAGACTACCTTCCATAATGACAAGGCTACCATCCATTGTAGTAACAAAAATCTCGACAACAGACTACCTTTCATAATGAAAAGGCTACCATCTATTGGAGTAAAAATAATATCGACAATAGACAACCTTCCATAATGACAAGGCTACCTTCAATTGGAGTAACAAAAATATGAACAACAGACTACCTTCCATAGTGACAAGGCTACCATGAAATGGAGTAACAAAAATATCTACAATAGACTATGTTCCATAATGACAAGGCTACCATCCATTGTAGTAACCAAAATATCGACAAGAGACTACCTTCCATAATGACAAGGCTACCATCCATTGTAGTAACAAAAATCTCAACAACATACTACGTTCCATAATGACAAGGCTACCATCTATTTGAGTAACAAAAATATCGACAATAGACTACCTTCCATAATGACAAGGCTACCTTCAATTGGAGTAACAAAAATATGAACAACAGACTACCTTCCATAGTGACAAGGCTACCATACATTGGAGTGACAGAAATCACAACGACAGACTACCTTCCATAATGACAAGGCTAGCATCCATTGGAGTAAAAAAAATCTCGACAACAAACTACCTTCCATAATGACAAGGCTACCATCCATTGAAGTAACAAAAATATCGAATACGGACTACCTTCCATAATGACAAGGCTACCATCCATTGTAGTAACAAAAATCTCAACAATAGACTACCTTCCATAATGACAAGGCTACCATCTATTTGAGTAAGAAAAACTCGACAATAGACTACCTTCCATAATGACAAGGCTACCTTCAATTGGAGTAACAAAAATATGAACAACAGACTACCTTCCATAGTGACAAGGCTACCATACATTGGAGTGACAGAAATCACAACCACAGACTACCTTCCATAATGACAATGCTACCATCCATTCAAGTAACAAAAATATCGAATACGGACTACCTTCCATAATGACAAGGCTACCATCCATTGGAATAACAAAAATCCCGACAACAAAAATACCTTCCATAATGACAAGGCTACCATCCAATGGAGTAACAAAATTATCGACAACAAACTATGTTCCATAATTACAAGGCTACAATCCATTGGAGTAACAAAATTCTCGACAACAGACTACCTTCCATAATGACAAGGATACCATCCATTGAAGTAACAAAAATCTCGGCAACAGACTACCTTCCATAATGACTAGGATACCATCTATTGGAATAACAAAAATCTCGAGAACAGACTACCTTCCATAATTGCAAGACTACCATCCAATGGAATGATAAAAATCTCGACAATATTCTACCTTCCATAATGATAAGTCTACCATCCATTGGAGTAACAAAAATCTCGACAACAGACTAGCTTCCATAATGACGGGGCTACCGTCCAATCGAATAATAAAATTCTCGACAACAAACTACCTTCCATAATAACAAGGCTACCATCCATTGGAGCGACAGAAATCACAACGACAGACTACCATCCATAATGACAATGTTACCATCCATTGGAGTAACAATGATCTCGACAACAGACTACATTCCATAATGACAAGCCTACCATCCATTGAAGTAACAAAAATATGAAGAATAGACTACCTTCCATAGTGACGAGGCTACCATCCATTGGAGTGACAGAAATCACAACTACAGACTACGTTCCATAATGACAAGGCTACCATCCATTGGAGTAACAAAAATATCGATAACAAACTACCTTCCATAATGACAAGGCTACCATCAATTGGAGTAAAAAAAATCTCGAAAACAGTCTACCTTCCACAATGACAAGGATACCATTTATTAGAGTAACATAAATCTCGACAACAGACAACCTTCCATAATGTGAAGGCTACCATCCATTGGAGTAACAAAAATCTCGACAATAGACTACCTTCCATAATGACAAGGCTACCATCCATTGGAGTAACAAAAATATGAACAACCGACTACCTTCCATAGTGACAAGGCTGCCATGCATTGGAGTAACAAAAATATCTACAATAGACTACGTTCCATAATGACAAGGCTACCATCCATTGTAGTAACCAAAATATCGACAACAGACTACCTTCCATAATGACAAGGCTACCATCAATTGTAGTAACAAAAATCGCGACAACAGACTACCTTCCATAATGACAAGGCTACCATCTATTGGAGTAAAAAAAATATCGACAATAGACAACCTTCCATAATGACAAGGCTACCTTCAATTGGAGTAACAAAAATATGAACAACAGACTACCTTCCATAGTGACAAGGCTACCATACATTGGAGTGACAGAAATCACAACGACATACAACCTTCCATAATGACAAGGCTAGCATCCATTGGAGTAACAAAAATCTCGACAACAAACTACCTTCCATAATGACAAGGCTACCATCCATTGAAGTAACAAAAATATCGACTACAGACTACCTTCCATAATGACAAGGCTACCATCCATTGAAATAACTAAAATATCGACTACAAAATACCTTCCATAATGACAAGGCTACCATCCATTGGAGTAATAAAATTATAGACAACAAACTATGTTCCATAATTACAATGCTACAATCCATTGGAGTAACAAAATTCTCGACAACAGACTACCTTCCATAATGACAAGGCTACCATCAATTGGAGTAACAAAAATATCGACAACAGACTACCTTCCATAATGAAAAGGTTACCATCCATTGGAATAACCAAAATCTCGAAAATAGACTTCCTTCCATAATGTAAAGGCTACCATCCATTAAAGTATCAAAAATCTCAACAACAGACAACCTTCCATAATGAGAAGGCTACCATCCATTGGAGTAAAAAAAATCTCGACAATAGCCTACCTTCCATAATGACAAGGCTACCATCCATTGGACTAACCAAAATATGAACAAAAGACTACCTTCCATAGTGACAAGGCTACCATGCATTGGAGTAACAAAAATATCTACAATAGACTATGTTCCATAATGACAAGGCTACCATCCATTATAGTAACCAAAATATTGACAATAGACTACCTTCCATAATGACAAGGCTACCATCCATTGTAGTAACAAAAATCTCAACAACAGACTACCTTCCAGAATGACAAGGCTACCATCTATTTGAGTAACAAAATTCTCGACAATAGACTACCTTCTATAATGACAATGCTACCTTCAATTGGAGTAACAAAAATATGAACAACACACTACCTTCGATAGTGACAAGGCTACCATACCTTGGAGTGACAGAAATCACAACGACAGACTACCTTCCATAGTGACAAGGCTAGCATCCATTGGAGTAACAAAAATCTCGAAAACAAACTACCTACCATAATGACAAGGCTACCATCCATTGAAGTAAAAAAAATATCGACTACGGACTACCTTCCATAATGACAAGGCTACCATCCATTGGAATAACAAAAATCTCGACAAAAAAATACCTTACATAATGACAAGGCTACCATCCATTGGAGTAACAAAATTATCGACAACAGACTATGTTCCATAATTACAAGGCTACAATCCATTGGAGTAACAAAATTCTCGACAACAGACTACCTTCCATAATGACAAGGATACAATCCATTGGAGTAACAAAAATCTCGGCAACAAACTACCTTCCATAATGACTAGGCCTCCATCTATGGCAATAACAAAAATCTCGAGAACAGACTACCTTCCATAATGGCAAGGCTACCATCCAATGGAATGAAAAAAATATCGAAAATAAACTACCTTCCATAATAACAAGGCTACCATCCATTGGAGCGACAGAAATTACAACGACAGACTACCTTCCATAATGACAAGGCTACCATCTATTGGAGTAACAAAAATATCGATAACAGACTACCTTCCATAATGACAAGGCTACCATCATTTAGAGTAATATAAATCTCGACAACAGACAACCTTCCATAATGAGAAGGCTACCAGCCATTGGAGTAACAAAAATCTCGACAATAGACTACCTTCCATAATGACAAGGCTACCATCCATTGGAGTAACAAAAATATGAACAACATAATACCTTCCATAGTGACAAGGCTACATGCATTGGAGTAACAAAAATATCTACAATAGACTACATTCCATAATTACAAGGCTACCATCCATTGTAGTAACCATAATATCGACAACAGACTACCTTCCATAATGACAAGGCTACCATCCATTGTAGTAACAAAAATCTCGACAACATACTACCTTCCATAATGACAAGGCTACCATCCATTAGAGTAACAAAAATATCGGCAACAGACAACCTTCCATAATGAAAAGGCTACCATCCATTGGAGTAACAAATATCCTGACAATAGACTACCTTCCATAATGACAAGGCTACCATCCATTGGAGTAACAACAATATGAAGAACAGACTACCTTCCATAGTTACAAGGCTACCATTCATTGGAGTGACAGAAATCACAACGACAGACTACCTTCCATAATGACAAGGCTACCATCAATTGGAGTAACAAAAATATAGACAACAGACTACCTTCCATAATGAAAAGGCTACCATCCATTGGAATAACCAAAATCTCTAAAATAGACTACCTTCCATAATGTAAAGGCTACCATCCATTAGAGTATCAAAAATCGCAACAACAGACAACCCTCCATAATGAGAAGGCTACCATCCATTGGAGTAATAAAAATCTCGACAATAGACTACCTTCCATAATGACAAGGCTACCATCCATTGGAGTAACCAAAATATGAACAACAGACTACCTTCCATAGTGACAAGGCTACCATGCATTGGATTAACAAAAATATCTAAAATAGACTACGTTCCATAATGACAAGGCTACCATCCATTGTAGTAACCAAAATATCGACAACAGACTACCTTCCATAAGTACAAGGCTACCATCCATTGTAGTAACAAAAATCTCAACAACAGACTACCTTCCATAATGACAAGGCTACCATCTATTGGAGTAACAAAAATCTCGACAATAGACTACCTTCCATAATGACAAGGCTACCTTCAATTGGAGTAACAAAAATATGAACAAAAGACTACCTTCCATAGTGACAAGGCTACCATACATTGGAGTAACAGAAATCACAACGACAGACTACCTTCCATAATGACAAGGCTAGCATCCATTGGAGTAACAAAAATCTCGACAACAAACTACCTTCCATAATGACAAGGCTACCATCCATTGGAGTAACAAAAATATCGACAATAGACTACCTTCCATAATGACAAGGCTACCATTCATTGGAGTAAGAAAAAATATGAACAACATACTACCTTCCATAGTTACAAGGCTATCATGCATTGGAGTAACAAAAATATCTACAATAGACTATGTTCCATAATGACAAGGCTACCATCCATTTTAGTAACAAAAATCTCGATAACATACTACCTTCCATAATGACAAGGCTAGCATCCATTAGAGTAACAAAAATATCGGAAACAAACAACCATCCATAATGAAAAGGCTACCATCCATTGGAATAACATATATCTCGACAATAGACTACCTTCCATAATAACAAGGCTACCATCCATTGGAGTAACTAAAATCTCGACAATAGACTACCTTCCATAATGACAAGGCTACCTTCCATTGGAGTAACAAAATTTTGAACAACAGACTACCTTCAATAGTGACAAGGCTACCATCCATTGGAGTGACAAAAATCTCGTAAACAGACTACCTTCCATAATGACAAGGCTACCATCCATTAGAGTAATAAAAATATCGACAAGAGACAACCTTCCAAAATGAGAAGGCTACCAGCCATTGGAGTAACAAAAATCTCGACAATAGACTACCTTCCATAATGACAAGGCTACCATCCATTGGAGCAACAAAAATATGAACAACAGACTACCTTCCATAGTGACATGGCTACATGCATTGGAGTAACAAAAATATCTACAATACACTATGTTCCATAATGACAAGGCTATCATCCATTGTAGTAACCATAATATCGACAACAGACTACCTTCCATAATAACAAGGCTACCATCCATTGTAGTAATAAAAATCTCGTGAACATACTACCTTACATAATGACATGGCTACCATCCATTAGAGTAACAAAAATATCTGCAACAGACAACCTTCCATAATGAAAAGGCTACCATCCATTGGAGTAACAAATATCCTGACAATAGACTACCTTCCATAATGACAAGGCTACCATCCATTGGAGTAACAAAAATATGAAGAACAAACTACATTCCATAGTGACAAGGCTACCATCCATTGGAGTGACAGAAATCACAACGACAGACTACCTTCCATAATGACAAGGCTACCCTCAATTGTAGTAACAAAAATATAGACAACAGACTACCTTCCATAATGAAAAGGCTACCATCCATTGGAATGACCAAAATCTCTAAAATAGACTACCTTTCATAATGTAAAGGCTACCATCCATTAGAGTATCAAAAATCTCAACAAGAGACAAACTTCCATAATGAGAAGGCTACAATCCATTGGAGTAAAAAAAATCTCGACAATAGACTACCTTCCATAATGACAAGGCTACAATCCATTGGAGTAACCAAAATATGAACAACAGACTACCTTCCATAGTGACAATGCTACCATGCATTGGAGTAACAAAAATATCTACAATAGACTACGTTCCATAACGACAAGGCTACCATCCATTGTAGTAACCAAAATATTGACAACAGACTACCTTCCATAATGACAAGGCTACCATCCATTGTAGTAACAAAAATCTCAAAAACAGACTACCTTCCATAATGACAAGGCTACCATCTATTGGAGTAACAAAAATCTCGACAATAGACTACCTTCCATAATGACAAGGCTACCTTAAATTGGAGTAACAAAAATATGAACAACAGACTACCTTCCATAGTGACAAGGCTACCATACATTAGAGTGACAGAAACCACAACGACAGACTACGTTCCATAATGACAAGGCTAGCATCCATTGGAGTAACAAAAATCTTGACAACAAACTACCTTCCATAATGACAAGGCTACCATCCATTGAAGTAACAAAAATATCGACTACGGACTACCTTCCATAAGGACAAGGCTACCATCCAATGGAATAACAAAAATCTCGACAGCAAAATACCTTCCATAATGACAAGGCTACAATCCATTGCAGTAACAAAATTATCGACAACAGACTATGTTCCATAATTACAAGGCTACAATCCATTGGAGTAACAAAATTCTAGACAACAGACTAGCTTCCATAATGACAAGGCTACTGTCCAATGGAATAACAAAAATCTTGACAACAGACTAGCTTCCATAATAACAAGGCTACCATCCATTGGAGCGACAGAAATCACAACGACAGACTACCTTCCATAATGACAATGTTACCATCCATTGGAGTAACAATGATCTCGACAACAGACTATCTTCCATAATGACAAGGCTACCATCCATTGGAGTAACAAAAATATGAACAACAGACTACCTTCCATAGTGACAAGGCTACATGCATTGGAGTAACAAAAATATCTACAATAGACTACGTTCCATAATGACAAGGCTACCATCCATTGTAGTAACCATAATATCGACAACATACTACCTTCCATAATGACAAGGCTACCATCCATTAAAGTAACAAAAATATCGGCAACAGACAACCTTCCATAATGAAAAGGCTACCATCCATTGGAGTAACAAATATCCCGACAATAGACTACCTTCCATAATGACAAGGCTACCATCCATTGGAGTAACTAAAATATGAAGAACAAACTACCTTCCATAGTGACAAGGCTACCATCCATTGGAGTGACAGAAATCACAACGACAGACTACCTTCCATA
Source organism: Vicia faba (assembly GCA_948472305.1). Taxonomy (NCBI): domain Eukaryota; kingdom Viridiplantae; phylum Streptophyta; class Magnoliopsida; order Fabales; family Fabaceae; genus Vicia; species Vicia faba. Next base: position 756,190,362 of record OX451738.1, read on the forward strand.
ATGACAAGGCTACCCTCAATTGGAGTAACAAAAATATAGACAACAGACTACCTTCCATAATGAAAAGGCTACCATCCATTGGAATAACCAAAATCTCTAAAATAGACTACCTTCCATAATGTAAAGGCTACCATCCATTAGAGTATCAAAAATCTCAACAAGAGACAACTCTCCATAATGAGAAGGCTACAATCCATTGGAGTAAAAAAATCTCGACAATAGACTACCTTTCGTAATGACAAGGCTACCATCCATTGGAGTAACCAAAATATGAACAACACACTACCTTCCATAGTGACAATTCTACCATGCATTGGAGTAACAAAAATATCTACAATAGACTACGTTCCATAATGACAAGGCTACCATCCATTGTAGTAACCAAAATATTGACAACAGACTACCTTCCATAATGACAAGGCTACCATCCATTATAGTAACATAAATCTCAACAACAAACTACCTTCCATAATGACAAGGCTACCATCTATTGGAGTAACAAAAATCTCGACAATAGACTACCTTCCATAATGACAACGCTACCTTAAATTGGAGTAACAAAAATATGAACAACAGACTACCTTCCATAGTGACAAGGCTACCATACATTGGAGTGACAGAAACCACAACGACAGACTACGTTCCATAATGACAAGGCTAGCATCCATTGGAGTAACAAAAATCTTGACAACAAACTACCTTCCATAATGACAAGGCTACCATCCATTGAAGTAACAAAAATATCGACTACGGACTACCTTCCATAAGGACAAGGCTACCATCCAATGGAATAACAAAAATCTCGACAGCAAAATACCTTCCATAATGACAAGGCTACAATCCATTGCAGTAACAAAATTATCGACAACAGACTATGTTCCATAATTACAAGGCTACAATCCATTGGAGTAACAAAATTATAGACAACAGACTAGCTTCCATAATGACAAGGCTACTGTCCAATGGAATAACAAAAATCTTGACAACAGACTAGCTTCCATAATAACAAGGCTACCATCCATTGGAGTGACAGAAATCACAACGACATACTACCTTCCATAATGACAATGTTACCATCCATTGGAGTAACAATGATCTCGACAACAGACTATCTTCCATAATGACAAGGCTACCATCCATTGGAGTAACAAAAATATGAACAACAGACTACCTTCCATAGTGACAAGGCTACATGCATTGGAGTAACAAAAATATCTACAATAGACTACGTTCCATAATGACAAGGCTACCATCCATTGTAGTAACCATAATATCGACAACATACTACCTTCCATAATGACAAGGCTACCATCCATTAGAGTAACAAAAATTTCGGCAACAGACAACCTTCCATAATGAAAAGGCTACCATCCATTGCAGTAACAAATATCCTGACAATAGACTACCTTCCATAATGACAAGGCTACCATCCATTGGAGTAACTAAAATATGAAGAACAAACTACCTTCCATAGTGACAAGGCTACCATCCATTGGAGTGACAGAAATCACAACGACAGACTACCTTCCATAATGACAAGGCTACCCTCAATTGGAGTAACAAAAATATAGACAACAGACTACCTTCCATAATGAAAAGGCTACCATCCATTGGAATAACCAAAATCTCTAAAATAGACTACCTTCCATAATGTAAAGGCTACCTTCCATTAGAGTATCAATAATCTCAACAAGAGACAACCTTCCATAATGAGAAGGCTACAATCCATTGGAGTAAAAAAATCTCGACAATAGACTACCTTTCGTAATGACAAGGCTACCATCCATTGGAGTAACCAAAATATGAACAACACACTACCTTCCATAGTGACAATTCTACCATGCATTGGAGTAACAAAAATATCTACAATAGACTACATTCCATAATGACAAGGCTACCATCCATTGTAGTAACCAAAATATTGACAACAGACTACCTTCCATAATGACAAGGCTACCATCCATTGTAGTAACATAAATCTCAACAACAAACTACCTTCCATAATGACAAGGCTACCATCTATTGGAGTAACAAAAATCTCGACAATAGACTACCTTCCATAATGACAACGCTACCTTAAATTGGAGTAACAAAAATATGAACAACATACTACCTTCCATAGTTACAAGGCTACCATACATTGGAGTGACAAAAACCACAACGACAGACTACGTTCCATAATTACAAGGCTAGCATCCATTGGAGTAACAATAATCTTGACAACAAACTACCTTCCATAATGACAAGGCTACCATCCATTGAAGTAACAAAAATATCGACTACGGACTACCTTCCATAATGACAAGGCTACCATCCATTGGAATAACAAAAATCTCGACAGCAAAATACCTTCCATAATGACAAGGCTACAATCCATTGTAGTAACAAAATTATCGACAACAGACTATGTTCCATAATTACAAGGCTACAATCCATTGGAGTAACAAAATTCTAGACAATAGACTAGCTTCCATAATGACAAGGCTACTGTCCAATGGAATAACAAAAATCTTGACAACAGACTAGCTTCCATAATAACAAGGCTACCATCCATTGGAGCGACAGAAATCACAACGACAGACTACCTTCCATAATGACAATGTTACCATCCATTGGAGTAACAATGATCTCGACAACAGACTATCTTCCATAATGACAAGGCTACCATCCATTGGAGTAACAAAAATATGAACAACAGACTACCTTCCATAGTGACAAGGCTACATGCATTGGAGTAACAAAAATATCTACAATAGACTACGTTCCATAATGACAAGGCTACCATCCATTGTAGTAACCATAATATCGACAACATACTACCTTCCATAATGACAAGGCTACCATCCATTAGAGTAACAAAAATATCGGCAACAGACAACCTTCCATAATGAAAAGGCTACCATCCATTGCAGTAACAAATATCCTGACAATAGACTACCTTCCATAATGACAAGGCTACCATCCATTGGAGTAACTAAAATATGAAGAACAAACTACCTTCCATAGTGACAAGGCTACCATCCATTGGAGTGACAGAAATCACAACGACAGACTACCTTCCATAATGACAAGGCTACCCTCAATTGGAGTAACAAAAATATAGACAACAGACTACCTTCCATAATGAAAAGGCTACCATCCATTGGAATAACCAAAATCTCTAAAATAGACTACCTTCCATAATGTAAAGGCTACCTTCCATTAGAGTATCAAAAATCTCAACAAGAGACAACCTTCCATAATGAGAAGGCTACAATCCATTGGAGTAAAAAAATCTCGACAATAGACTACCTTTCGTAATGACAAGGCTACCATCCATTGGAGTAACCAAAATATGAACAACACACTACCTTCCATAGTGACAATTCTACCATGCATTGGAGTAACAAAAATATCTACAATAGACTACATTCCATAATGACAAGGCTACCATCCATTGTAGTAACCAAAATATTGACAACAGACTACCTTCCATAATGACAAGGCTACCATCCATTGTAGTAACATAAATCTCAACAACAAACTACCTTCCATAATGACAAGGCTACCATCTATTGGAGTAACAAAAATCTCGACAATAGACTACCTTCCATAATGACAACGCTACCTTAAATTGGAGTAACAAAAATATGAACAACATACTACCTTCCATAGTTACAAGGCTACCATACATTGGAGTGACAAAAACCACAACGACAGACTACGTTCCATAATTACAAGGCTAGCATCCATTGGAGTAACAATAATCTTGACAACAAACTACCTTCCATAATGACAAGGCTACCATCCATTGAAGTAACAAAAATATCGACTACGGACTACCTTCCATAATGACAAGGCTACCATCCATTGGAATAACAAAAATCTCGACAGCAAAATACCTTCCATAATGACAAGGCTACAATCCATTGCAGTAACAAAATTATCGACAACAGACTATGTTCCATAATTACAAGGCTACAATCCATTGGAGTAACAAAATTTTAGACAATAGACTAGCTTCCATAATGACAAGGCTACTGTGCAATGGAATAACAAAAATCTTGACAACAGACTAGCTTCCATAATAACAAGGCTACCATCCATTGGAGCGACAGAAATCACAACGACAGACTACCTTCCATAATGACAATGTTACCATCCATTGGAGTAACAATGATCTCGACAACAGACTATCTTCCATAATGACAAGGCTACCATCCATTGGAGTAACAAAAATATGAACAACAGACTACCTACCATAGTGACAAGGCTACATGCATTGGAGTAACAAAAATATCTACAATAGACTACGTTCCATAATGACAAGGCTACCATCCATTGTAGTAACCATAATATCGACAACATACTACCTTCCATAATGACAAGGCTACCATCCATTAGAGTAACAAAAATATCGGCAACAGACAACCTTCCATAATGAAAAGGCTACCATCCATTGGAGTAACAAATATCCTGACAATAGACTACCTTCCATAATGACAAGGCTACCATCCATTGGAGTAACTAAAATATGAAGAACAAACTACCTTCCATAGTGACAAGGCTACCATCCATTGGAGTGACAAAAATCACAACGACAGACTACCTTCCATAATGACAAGGCTAATCTCAATTGGAGTAACAAAAATATAGACAACCGACTACCTTCCATAATGAAAAGGCTACCATCCATTGGAATAACCAAAATCTCTAAAATAGACTACCTTCCATAATGTAAAGGCTACCATCCATTAGAGTATCAAAAATCTCAACAAGAGACAACCTTCCATAATGAGAAGGCTACAATCCATTGGAGTAAAAAAATCTCGACAATAGACTACCTTCCGTAATGACAAGGCTACCATCCATTGGAGTAACCAAAATATGAACAACACACTACCTTCCATAGTGACAATTCTACCATGCATCGGAGTAACAAAAATATCTACAATAGACTACGTTCAATAATGACAAGGCTACCATCCATTGTAGTAACCAAAATATTGACAATAGACTACCTTCCATAATGACAAGGCTACCATCCATTGTAATAACAAAAATCTCAACAACAGACTACCTTCCATAATGACAACGCTACCTTAAATTGGAGTAACAAAACTATGAACAACAGACTACCTTCCATAGTGACAAGGCTACCATACATTGGAGTAACAAAACTATGAACAACAGACTACCTTCCATAGTGACAAGGCTACCATACATTGGAGTGAGAGAAATCACAAAAACAGACTACGTTCCATAATGACAAGGCTAGCATCCATTGGAGTAACAAAAATCTTGACAACAAACTACTTTCCATAATGACAAGGCTACCATCCATTGAAGTAACAAAAATATTGACTACGGAATACCTTCCATGATGACAAGGCTACCATCCATTGGAATAACAAAAATCTCGACAGCAAAATACCTTCCATAATAATAAGGCTACCATCCATTTGAGTAACAAAATTATCGACAACAGACTATGTTCCATAATTACAAGGCTACAATCCATTGGAGTAACAAAATTCTCGACAACAAACTACCTTCCATAATGACAAGGATACTATCCATTGAAGTAACAAAAATATCGACTACGGAATACCTTCCATAATGACAAGGCTACCATCCATTGGAATAACAAAAATCTCGACTACAAAATACCTTCCATAATGACAAGGCTACCATCCATTAGAGTGACAAAATTATGGACAACAGACTATGTTCCATAATTACAAGGCTACAATCCACTGGAGTAACAAAAATCTCGACAACAGACTAGCTTCCATAATAACAAGGCTACCATCCATTGGAACGACAGAAATCACAATGACAGACTACCTTCCATAATGACAACGTTACCATCCATTGGAGTAACAATGATCTCGACAACAGACTACCTTCCATAATGACAAGGATACCATCCATTGGAGTAACAAAAATATGAAGAATAGACTACCTTCCATAGTGACAAGGCTACCATTCATTGGAGTGATAGAAATCACAACGACAGACTACCTTCCATAATGACAAGGCTACCATCCATTGAAGTAACAAAAATATCGACAACAAATTACCTTCCATAATGACAAGGCTACCATCCATTGGAGTAACAAAAATCTCGAAAACAGTCTACCTTCCATAATGACAAGGCTACCATCCAGTAGAGTAACATAAATCTCGACAATAGACAACCTTCCATAATGAGTAAGCTACCAGCCATTGGAGTAACAAAAATCTCAACAATAGACTACCTTCCATAATGACAAGGCCACCATCCATTGGAATAACAAAAATATGAAAAACAGACTACCTTCCATAGTGACAAGGCTACATGCATTGGAGTAACAAAAATATCTACAATAGACTACGTTCCATTATCACAAGGCTATCATCCATTGTAGTAACCATAATATCGACAATAAACTACCTTCCATAATGACAAGGCTACCATCCATTGTAGTAACAAAAATCTTGACAACATACTACCTTCCATAATGACAAGGCTACCATCCATTAGAGTAACAAAAATATCGGCAACAGACAACCTTCCATAATGAAAAGGCTACCATCCATTGGAGTAACATATATCCTGACCATTGACTACGTTCCATAATGACAAGGCTACCATCCATTGGAGTAACAAAAATATGAAGAACAGACTACCTTCCATAGTGACAAGGCTACCATCCATTGGAGTGACAGAAATCACAACGACAGACTACCTTCCATAATGACAAGGCTACCCTCAATTGGAGTAACAAAAATATAGACAACAGACTACCTTCCATAATGAACAGGCTACCATCCATTGGAATAACCAAAATCACTAAAATAGACTACCTTCCATAATGTAAAGGCTACCATCCATTAGAGTAACAAAAATCTCAACAACAAACAACCTTCCATAATGAGAAGGCTACCATCCATTGGAGTAAAAAAAATCTCGACAATAGACTACCTTCCATAATGACAAGGCTATCATCCATTGGAGTAACCAAAATATGAACAACAGACTACCTTCCATAGTGACAAGGCTACCATGCATTGGAGTAACAAAAATATCTACAATAGACTATGTTCCATAATGAAAAGGCTACCATCCATTGTAGTAACCAAAATATCAACAACAGACTACCTTCCATAATGACAAGGCTACCATCCATTGTAGTAACAAAAATCTCAACAACCGACTACCTTCCATAATGACAAGGCTACCATCTATTGGAGTAACAAAAATCTCGACAATAGACTACCTTCCATAATGACAAGGCTACCTTCAATTGGAGTAACAAAAATATGAACAACAGACTACCTTCCATAGTGACAAGGCTACCATATATTGGAGTGACAGAAATCACAATGATAGACTACCTTCCATAATGACAAGGCTAGCATCCATTGGAGTAACAAAAATCTCGACAACAAAGTATCTTCCATAATAACAAGGCTACCATCCATTGGAGTAACAAAAATCTCGACAATAGACTACCTTCCATAATAACAAGGCTACGATCCATTGGAGTAATAAAAATATGAACAACAGACTACCTTCCAGAGTGACAAGACTACCATGCATTGCAGTAACAAAAATATCTACAATAGACTATGTTCCATAATGACAAGGCTACCATCCATTGTAGTAACCAAAATATCGACAACAGACTACCTTCCATAATAACAAGGCTACAATCCATTGTAGTAACAAAAATCTCGACAATATACTACCTTCCATAATGACAATGCTATCATCCATTAGAGTAACAAAAATATCGGCAACAGAAAACCATCCATAATGAAAAGGCTACCATCCATTGGAGTAACAAATATCTCGATAATAGACTACCTTCCATAATAACAAGGCTACCATCAATTGGAGTAACAAAAATATCGACAATAGACTACCTTCCATAATGAAAAGGCTACCTTCCATTGGAGTAACAAAATTATGATCAACAGACTACCTTCCATAGTGACAAGGCTACCATCCATTGGAGTGACAAAAATCTCGTAAACAGACTACCTTCCATAATGACAAGGCTACCATCCATTGGAGTAACAAAAATCTCGAAAACAGTCTACCTTCCATAATGACAAGGCTACCATCCATTAGAGTAACATAAATCTCGACAATAGACAACCTTCCATAATGAGTAGGCTACCAGCCATTGGAGTAACAAAAATCTCGACAATAGACTACCTTCCATAATGACAATGCCACCATCCATTGGAGTAACAAAAATATGAACAACAGACTACCTTCCATAGTGACAAGGCTACATGAATTGGAGTAACAAAAATATCTACAATAGACTACGTTCCATTATGACAAGGCTATCATCCATTGTAGTAACCATAATATCGACAATAAACTACCTTCCATAATGACAAGGCTACTATCCATTGTAGTAACAAAAATCTCGACAACATACTACCATCCATTAGAGTAACAAAAATATTGGCAACAGACAACGTTCCATAATGAAAAGGCTACTATCCATTGGAGTAACATATATCCTGACCATTGACTACCTTCCATAATGACAAGGCTACCATCCATTGGAGTAACAAAAATATGAAGAACAGACTACCTTCCATAGTGAAAAGGCTACCATCCATTGGAGTGACAGAAATCACAACGACAGACTACCTTCCATAATGACAAGGCTACCCTCAATTGGAGTAACAAAAATATAGACAACAGACTACCTTCCATAATGAACAGGCTATCATCCATTGGAATAACCAAAATCACTAAAATAGACTACCTTCCATAATGTAAAGGCTACCATCCATTAGAGTATCAAAAATCTCAACAACAAACAACCTTCCATAATGAGAAGGCTACCATCCATTGGAGTAAAAAAAATCTCGACAATAGACTACCTTCCATAATGACAAGGCTATCATCCATTGGAGTAACCAAAATATGAACAACAGACTACCTTCCATTGTGACAAGGCTACCATGCATTGGAGTAACAAAAATATCTACAATAAACTATGTTCCATAATGAAAAGGCTACCATCCATTGTAGTAACCAAAATATCAACAACAGACTACCTTCCATAATGACAAGGCTACCATCCATTGTAGTAACAAAAATCTCAACAACCGACTACCTTCCATAATTACAAGGCTACCATCTATTGGAGTAACAAAAATCTCGACAATAGACTACCTTCCATAATGACAAGGCTACCTTCAATTGGAGTAACAAAAATATGAACAACAGACTACCTTCCATAGTGACAAGGCTACCATATATTGGAGTGACAGAAATCTCAATGATAGACTACCTTCCATAATGACAAGGCTAGCATCCATTGGAGTAACAAAAATCTCGACAACAAAGTATATTCCAAATAACAAGGCTACCATCCATTGGAGTAACAAAAATCTCGACAATAGACTACCTTCCATAATAACAAGGCTACCATCCATTGGAGTAATAAAAATATGAAGAACAGACTACCTTCCATAGTGACAAGGCTACAATCCATTGGAGTGAGAGAAATCACAATGACAGACTACCTTCCATAATGACGAGGCTAGCATCCATTGGAGTAACAAAAATCTCAACAATATACTATAGACTATGTTCCATAATGACAAGGCTACCATCTATTGTTGTAACCAAAATATCGACAACAGACTACCTTCCATAATAACAAGGCTACAATCCATTGTAGTAACAAAAATCTCGACAATATACTACCTTCCATAATGACAAGGCTATCATCCATTAGAGTAACAAAAATATCGGCAACAGACAACCATCCATAATGAAAAGGCTACCATCCATTGGAGTAACAAATATCTCGACAATAGACTACCTTCCATAATAACAAGGCTACCATCAATTGGAGTAACAAAAATCTCGACAATAGACTACCTTCCATAATGACAAGGCTACCTTCCATTGGAGTAACAAAATTATGAACAACAGAATACCTTCCATAGTGACAAGGCTACCATCCATTGGAGTGACAAAAATCTCGTAAATAGACTACCTTCCATAATGACAAGGCTACTATCCATTAGAGTAACAAAAATATCGACAACAGACAACCTTCCAAAATGACAAGGCTACCATCCATTGGAGTAACAAATATCTTGACAATAGACTTCCTTCCATAATGACAAGGCTACCATCCATTGGAGTAACAAAAATATGAAGAACAAACTATCATCCATAGTGACAAGGCTACCATCCATTGGAGTGACAGAAATCACAACGACAAACTACCTTCCATAAAGACAAGGCTACCATCCATTGGAGTAACAAAAATATCGACAACCGACTACCTTCCATAATGAAAAGGCTACCATCCGTTGGAATAACCAAAATCTCAAAAATATACTACCTTCCATAATGTAAAGGCTACCATCCATTAGAGTATCAAAAATCTCAACAACAGACAACCTTCCATAATGAGAAGGCTACCATCCATTGGAGTAACAAAAATCTAGACAATAGACTACCTTCCATAATGACAAGGCTACCATCCATTGGAGTAACTAAAATATGAACAACAAACTACCTTCCATAGTGACAAGGCTACCATGCATTTGAGTAACAAAAATATCTACGATAGACTATGTTCCATAATGACAAGGCTACCATCCATTATAGTAACCAAAATATCGACAACAGACTACCTTCCATAATGACAAGGCTACCATCCATTGTAGTAACAAAAATCTCGACAACAGACTACCTTCCATAATGACAAGGCTACCATCTATTGGAGTAAAAAAAAATCTCGACAATAGACTACCTTCCATAATGACAAGGCCACCTTCAATTGGAGTAACAAATATATGAACAACAGACTACCTTCCATAGTGACAAGGCTACCACACATTGGAGTGACAGAAATCACAACGACAGACAACCTTCATTAATGACAAGGCTAGCATCCAATGTAGTAACAAAAATCTCGACAACAAACTACCTTCCATAATGACAAGGCTACCATCCATTGAAGTAACAAAAATATCGACTACGGACTACCTTGTATAATGACAAGGCTACCATCCATTGGAATAACAAAAATCTCGACAACAAAATACCTTCCATAATGACAAGGCTACCCTCCATTGGAGTAACAAAATTATAGACAACAGACTATGTTCCATAATTACAAGGCTACAATCCATTGGAGTAACAAAAATCTCGGCAACAGACTACCTTCCATAATGACTAGACTACCATCTATTGGAATAACAAAAATCTCGAGAATAAACTACCTTCTATAATGGCAAGGCTACCATCCAATGGAATTACAAAAATCTCGACAACATTCTACCTTCCATAATGATAAGTCTACCATCCATTGGAGTAACAAAAATCTCGACAATAGACTAGCTTCCATAATGACAAGGCTACTGTCTAATGGAATAACAAAAATCTCGACAACCAACTACCTTCCATAATAACAAGGCTACCATCCATTGGAGCGACAGAAATCACAAGGACAGACTACCTTCCATAATGACAATGTTACCATCCATTGGAGTAACAATGATCTCGATAACAGACTACCTTCCATAATGACAAGGCTACCATCCATTGGAGTAACAAAAATATGAAGAATAGACTACCTTCCATCGTGACAAGGCTACCATCCATTGGAGTGAAAAAAATCACAACGACAGACTACCTTCCATAATGACAAGGCTACCATCCATTGGAGAAACAAAAATATCGACAATAGACTACCTTCCATAATGACAAGGCTACCATCCATTGGAGTAACAAAAAACTCGAAAATAATCTACCTTCCATAATGACAAGGCTACCATCCATTAGAGTAACATAAATCTCGACAACAGACAACCTTCCATAATGAGAAGTCTACCATCCATTGGAGTAACAAAAATCTCGACAATAGACAACCTTCCATAATAACAAGGCTACCATCCATTGGAGTAACAAAAATATGAACAACAAACTACCTTCCATAGTAACAAGGCTATATGCATTGGAGTAACAAAAATATCTACAATAGACTACGTTCCATAATGATAAGGCTACCATCCATTGTAGTAACCATAATATCGACAACAGAGTACCTTCCATAATGACAAGGCTACCATCCATTGTAGTAACAAAAATATCGACTACGGACTACCTTGTATAATGACAAGGCTACCATCCATTGGAATAACAAAAATCTCGACAACAAAATACCTTCCATAATGACAAGGCTACCCTCCATTGGAGTAACAAAATTATAGACAACAGACTATGTTCCATAATTACAAGGCTACAATCCATTGGAGTAACAAAAATCTCGGCAACAGACTACCTTCCATAATGACTAGACTACCATCTATTGGAATAACAAAAATCTCGAGAACAAACTACCTTCTATAATGGCAAGGCTACCATCCAATGGAATGACAAAAATCTCGACAACATTCTACCTTCCATAATGATAAGTCTACCATCCATTGGAGTAACAAAAATCTCGACAATAGACTAGCTTCCATAATGACAAGGCTACTGTCTAATGGAATAACAAAAATCTCGACAACAAACTACCTTCCATAATAACAAGGCTACCATCCATTGGAGCGACAGAAATCACAAGGACAGACTACCTTCCATAATGACAATGTTACCATCCATTGGAGTAACAATGATCTCGATAACAGACTACCTTCCATAATGACAAGGCTACCATCCATTGGAGTAACAAAAATATGAAGAATAGACTACCTTCCATCGTGACAAGGCTACCATCCATTGGAGTGACAAAAATCACAACGACAGACTACCTTCCATAATGACAAGGCTACCATCCATTGGAGAAACAAAAATATCGACAATAGACTACCTTCCATAATGACAAGGCTACCATCCATTGGAGTAACAAAAAACTCGAAAACAATCTACCTTCCATAATGACAAGGCTACCATCCATTAGAGTAACATAAATCTCGACAACAGACAACCTTCCATAATGAGAAGGCTACCATCCATTGGAGTAACAAAAATCTCGACAATAGACAACCTTCCATAATGACAAGGCTACCATCCATTAGAGTAACATAAATCTCGACAACAGACAACCTTCCATAATGAGAAGTCTACCATCCATTGGAGTAACAAAAATCTCGACAATAGACAACCTTCCATAATAACAAGGCTACCATCCATTGGAGTAACAAAAATATGAACAACAAACTACCTTCCATAGTAACAAGGCTATATGCATTGGAGTAACAAAAATATCTACAATAGACTACGTTCCATAATGATAAGGCTACCATCCATTGTAGTAACCATAATATCGACAACAGAGTACCTTCCATAATGACAAGGCTACCATCCATTGTAGTAACAAAAATATCGACTACGGACTACCTTGTATAATGACAAGGCTACCATCCATTGGAATAACAAAAATCTCGACAACAAAATACCTTCCATAATGACAAGGCTACCCTCCATTGGAGTAACAAAATTATAGACAACAGACAATGTTCCATAATTACAAGGCTACAATCCATTGGAGTAACAAAAATCTCGGCAACAGACTACCTTCCATAATGACTAGACTACCATCTATTGGAATAACAAAAATCTCGAGAACAAACTACCTTCTATAATGGCAAGGCTACCATCCAATGGAATGACAAAAATCTCGACAACATTCTACCTTCCATAATGATAACTCTACCATCCATTGGAGTAACAAAAATCTCGACAATAGACTAGCTTCCATAATGACAAGGCTACTGTCTAATGGAATAACAAAAATCTCGACAACAAACTACCTTCCATAATAACAAGGCTACCATCCATTGGAGCGACAGAAATCACAAGGACAGACTACCTTCCATAATGACAATGTTACAATCCATTGGAGTAACAATGATCTCGATAACAGACTACCTTCCATAATGACAAGGCTACCATCCATTGGAGTAACAAAAATATGAAGAATAGACTACCTTCCATCGTGACAAGGCTACCATCCATTGGAGTGACAAAAATCACAACGACAGACTACCTTCCATAATGACAAGGCTACCATCCATTGGAGAAACAAAAATATCGACAATAGACTACCTTCCATAATGACAAGGCTACCATCCATTGGAGTAACAAAAAACTCGAAAACAATCTACCTTCCATAATGACAAGGCTACCATCCATTAGAGTAACATAAATCTCGACAACAGACAACCTTCCATAATGAGAAGGCTACCATCCATTGGAGTAACAAAAATCTCGACAATAGACAACCTTCCATAATGACAAGGCTACCATCCATTAGAGTAACATAAATCTCGACAACAGACAACCTTCCATAATGAGAAGTCTACCATCCATTGGAGTAACAAAAATCTCGACAATAGACAACCTTCCATAATAACAAGGCTACCATCCATTGGAGTAACAAAAATATGAACAACAAACTACCTTCCATAGTAACAAGGCTATATGCATTGGAGTAACAAAAATATCTACAATAGACTACGTTCCATAATGATAAGGCTACCATCCATTGTAGTAACCATAATATCGACAACAGAGTACCTTCCATAATGACAAGGCTACCATCCATTGTAGTAACAAAAATATCGACTACGGACTACCTTGTATAATGACAAGGCTACCATCCATTGGAATAACAAAAATCTCGACAACAAAATACCTTCCATAATGACAAGGCTACCCTCCATTGGAGTAACAAAATTATAGACAACAGACTATGTTCCATAATTACAAGGCTACAATCCATTGGAGTAACAAAAATCTCGGCAACAGACTACCTTCCATAATGACTAGACTACCATCTATTGGAATAACAAAAATCTCGAGAACAAACTACCTTCTATAATGGCAAGGCTACCATCCAATGGAATGACAAAAATCTCGACAACATTCTACCTTCCATAATGATAAGTCTACCATCCATTGGAGTAACAAAAATCTCGACAATAGACTAGCTTCCATAATGACAAGGCTACTGTCTAATGGAATAACAAAAATCTCGACAACAAACTACCTTCCATAATAACAAGGCTACCATCCATTGGAGCGACAGAAATCACAAGGACAGACTACCTTCCATAATGACAATGTTACCATCCATTGGAGTAACAATGATCTCGATAACAGACTACCTTCCATAATGACAAGGCTACCATCCATTAGAGTAACAAAAATATGAAGAATAGACTACCTTCCATCGTGACAAGGCTACCATCCATTGGAGTGACAAAAATCACAACGACAGACTACCTTCCATAATGACAAGGCTACCATCCATTGGAGAAACAAAAATATCGACAATAGACTACCTTCCATAATGACAAGGCTACCATCCATTGGAGTAACAAAAAACTCGAAAACAATCTACCTTCCATAATGACAAGGCTACCATCCATTAGAGTAACATAAATCTCGACAACAGACAACCTTCCATAGTGAGAAGGCTACCATCCATTGGAGTAACAAAAATCTCGACAATAGACAACCTTCCATAATGACAAGGCTACCATCCATTGGAGTAACAAAAATATGAACAACAAACTACCTTCCATAGTAACAAGGCTACATGCATTGGAGTAACAAAAATATCTACAATAGACTACGTTCCATAATGACAAGGCTACCATCCATTGTAGTAACCATAATATCGACAACAGACTACCTTCCATAATGACAAGGCTACCATCCATTGTAGTAACAAAAATCTCTACAACATACTACCTTCCATAATGACAAGGCTACCATCCATTAGAGTAATAAAAATATCGGCAACATACAACCTTCCATAATGAAAAGGCTACCATCCATTGGAGTAACAAATATCCTTACAATAGACTACCTTCCATAATGACAAGGCTACCATCCATTAGAGTAACAAAAATATGAAGAACAGACTACCTTCCATAGTGACAAGGCTACTATCTATTGGATTGACAGAAATCACAATGACAGACTACCTTCCATAATGACAAGGGTACCATCAATTGGAGTAACAAAAATATCGACAGTAGACTACCTTCCATAATAAAAAGGCTACCATCCATTGGAATAACCAAAATCTCTAAAATAGACTACCTTCCATAATGTAAAGGCTACCATCCATTAGAGTATCAAAAATCTCAACAACAGACAACCTTCAATAATGAGAAGGCTACCATCCATTGGAATAAAAAAAATCTCGACAATAGACTACCTTCCATAATGACAAGGCTACCATCCATTGGAGTAACCAAAATATGAACAACAGACTACCTTCCATAGTGATAATGCTACCATGCATTGGAGTAACAAAAATATCTACAATAGACTACGTTCCATAATGACAAGGCTACCATCCATTGTAGTAACCAAAATATCGACAACATACTACCTTCCATAATGACAAGGCTACCATCCATTGTAGTAACAAAAATCTCAACAACAG
Source organism: Vicia faba (assembly GCA_948472305.1). Taxonomy (NCBI): domain Eukaryota; kingdom Viridiplantae; phylum Streptophyta; class Magnoliopsida; order Fabales; family Fabaceae; genus Vicia; species Vicia faba. The sequence goes on from OX451738.1 coordinate 756,206,783, forward strand.
ACTACCTTCCATAATGACAAGGCTACCATCTATTGGAGTAACAAAATTCTCGACAATAGACTACCTTCCATAATGACAAGGCTACTTTCAATTGGAGTAACAAAAATATTAACAACAGATTACCTTCCATAGTGACAAGGCTACCATACATTGGAGTGACAGAAATCACAACGACAAACTACCTTCCATAATTACATGGCTAGCATCCATTGGAGTAACAAAAATCTCGACAACAAACTACCTTCCATAATGACAATGCTACCATCCATTGAAGTAACAAAAATATCGACTACGGACTACCTTCCATAACGACAAGGCTACCATCCATTGGAATAACAAAAATCTCGATAACAAAATACCTTCCATAATGACAAGGCTACCATCCATTGGAGTAACAAAATTATTGACAACAGACTATGGTCGATAATTACAAAGCTACAATCCATTGGAGTAACAAAATTCTCGACAACAGACTACCTTCCATAATGACAAGGATACCATCCAATGGACTACCAAAAATCTCAACAACATACTACCTTCCATAATGACAAGGATACCATCCATTGGAGTAACAAAAATATCGGCAACAGACTACCTTCCATAATGACTAGGCTACCATCTATTGGAATAACAAAAATCTCGAGAACAGACTACCTTTCATAATGACAAGGCTACCATCCAATGGAATGACAAAAATCTCGACAACATTCTACCTTCCATAATGATAAGTCTACCATCCATTGGAGTAACAAAAATCTCGACAACAGACTAGCTTCCATAATGACAAGGCTACCGTCCAATGGAATAACAAAAATCTCGACAACAAACTACCTTCCATAATAACAAGGCTACAATCCATTGGAGCGACAAAAATCACAAAGACAGACTACCTTCCATAATGACAATGTTACCATCCATTGGAGTAACAATGATCTCGACAACAGACTACCTTCCATAATGACAAGGCTACCATCCATTGGAGTGACAGAAATCACAACGACAGACTACCTTCCATAATGACAAGGCTACCATCCATTGGAGTAACAAAAATATCGACAACATACTACCTTCCATAATGATAAGGCTACCATCCATTGGAGTAAAAAAAATCTCGAAAACAGTCTACCTTCAATAATGACAAGGCTACCATCCATTAGAGTAACATAAATCTCGACAACAGACAACCTACCATAATGAGAAGGCTACCATCCCTTGGAGTAAGAAATATCTCGACAATAGACTACCTTCCATAATGACAAGGCTACCATCCATTGGAGTAACAAAAATATGAACAACAGACTACCTTCCATAATGACAAGCCTACCATCCATTAGAGTAACAAAAATATCGGTAATAGACAACCATCCATAATGAAAAGGCTACCATCCATGGAGTAACAAATATCTCGACAATAGACTACCTTCCATAATAACAAGGCTACCATCCGTTGGAGCAACAAAAATCTCGACAATAGACTACCTTCCATAATGACAAGGCTACCATCCATTGGAGTAACAAAAACATCGACAACAAACTATGTCCATAATTACAAGGCTACAATCCATTGGAGTAACAAAATTCTCGACAATAGACTACCTTCCATAATGACAAGGATACCATCCATTGGAGTAACAAAATTCTCGACAACAAACTACCTTCCATAATGACAAGGATACCATCCATTGGAGTAATAAAAATCTCGGCCACAGACTACCTTCCATAATTACAAGGCTACCATCTATTGGAATAAGAAAAATCTCGAGAACATACTACCTTCCACAATGACAAGGCTACCATCCAATGGAATGACAAAAATCTCGTAAACAGACTACCTTCCATAATGACAAGGCTACCATCCATTAGAGTAACAAAAATCTCGACAAGAGACAACCTTCCAAAATGACAAGGCTACCATCCATTGGAGTAATAAATATCTCGACAATAGACTACCTTCTATAATGACAAGGCTACCATCCATTGGAGTAACAAAAATATGAAGAACAGACTACCTTCCATAGTGACAAGGCTACCATCCATTGGAGTGACAGAAATCACAACGACAGACTACCTTCCATAATGACAAGGCTACCATCCATTGGAGTAACAAAAATATCGACAACAGACTACCTTCCATAATGAAAAGGTTACCATCCATTGGAATAACCAAAATCTCTAAAATAGACTACCTTCCATAATGTAAAGGCTACCATCCATTAGAGTATTAAAAATCTCAACAACAGACAACCTTCCATAATGAGAAGGATACCATCCATTGGAGTAACAAAAATATCGACAATAGACTACCTTCCATAATGACAAGGCTACCATCCATTGGAGTAACAAAAATATGAACAACAGACTACCTTCGATAGTGACAAGGCTACCATGCATTGGAGTAACAAAAATATCTACAATAGACTACGTTCCATAATGACAAGGCTACCATCCATTGTAGTAACCAAAATATAGACAACAGACTACCTTCCATAATGAAAAGGCTACCATCCATTGTAGTAACAAAAATCTCAACAACAGACTACCTTCCATAATGACAAGGCTACCTTCCATTGGAGTAACAAAAATATGAACAACAGACTACCTTTCATAGTGACAAGGCTACCATACATTGGAGTGACATAAATCACAACGACAGACTACCTTCCATAATGACAAGGCTAGCATCCATTGGAGTAACAAAAATCTCGTAAACAGACTACCTTCCATAATGACAAGGCTACCATCCATTAGAGTAACAAAAATCTCGAAAAGAGACAACCTTCCAAAATGACAAGGCTACCATCCATTGGAGTAACAAATATCTCGACAATAGACTACCTTCCATAATGACAAGGCTACCATCCATTGGAGTAACAAAAATATGAAGAACATATTACCTTCCATAGTGACAAGGCTACCATCCATTGGAGTGACAAAAATCCCAATGACAGACTACCTTCCATAATGACAAGGCTACCATCCATTGGAGTAACAAAAATATCGACAACAGACTACCTTCCATAATGACAAGGCTACCATCCATTGGAGTAACAAAAATCTCGAAAATAGTCTACCTTCCATAATGACAAGGCTACCATCCATTAAAGTAACATAAATCTCGACAACAGACAACCTTCCATAATGAGAAGGCTACCATCCATTGGAGTAACAAAAATCTCGACAATAGACTACCTTCCATAATGACAAGGCTACCATCCATTGGAGTAACAAAAATATGAACTACAGACTACCTTCCATAGTGACAAGGTTACCATGCATTGGAGTAACAAAAATATCTACAATAGACTATGTTCCATAATGACAAGGCTACCATCCATTGTAGTAACCAAAATATCGACAACAGACTACCTTCCTTAATGACAAGGCTACCATCCATTGTAGTAAAAAAAATCTCGACAACATACTACCATCCATAATGACAAGGCTACCATCCATTAGAGTAACAAAAATATCGGCAACAGACAACCTTCCATAATGAAAAGGCTACCATCCATTGGAGTAACAAATATCTCGACAATAGACTACTTTCCATAATGACAAGGCTACCATCCATTGAAGTAACAAAAATCTCGACAATAGACTACCTTCCATAATGACAAGGCTACCTTCCATTGGAGTAACAATAATATGAACAACATACTACCTTCCATAGTGACAAGGCTACCATCCATTGGAGTGACAGAAATCACAACGACATACTACCTTCCATAATGACAAGGCTAGCATCCATTGGAGTAACAAAAATCTTGATAAGAAACTACCTTCCATAATGAGAAGGCTACCATCCATTGAAGTAACAAAAATCTCGACAACAGACTACCTTCCATAATGACAAGGCTACAATCCACTGGAGTAACGAAAATATCGACAATAGACTACCTTCCCTAATGACAAGGCTACCATCCATTGGAATAACAAAAATATCGAAAACAAACTACCTTCCATAATGACAAGGCTACCATCCATTGGAGTAACAAAAATCTCGAAAATAGTCTACCTTCCATAATGAGAAGGCTACCATCCATTAAAGTAACATAAATCTCGACAACAGACAACCTTCCATAATGAGAAGGCTACCATCCATTGGAGTAACAAAAATCTCGACAATAGACTACCTTCCATAATGACAAGGCTACCATCCATTGGAGTAACAAAAATATGAACTACAGACTACCTTCCATAGTGACAAGGCTACCATGCATTGGAGTAACAAAAATATCTACAATAGACTATGTTCCATAATGACAAGGCTACCATCCATTGTAGTAACCAAAATATCGACAACAGACTACCTTCCTTAATGACAAGGCTACCATCCATTACAGTAAAAAAAATCTCGACAACATACTACCATCCATAATGACAAGGCTACCATCCATTAGAGTAACAAAAATATCGGCAACAGACAACCTTCCATAATGAAAAGGCTACCATCCATTGGAGTAACAAATATCTCGACAATAGACTACTTTCCATAATGACAAGGCTACCATCCATTGGAGTAACAAAAATCTCGACAATAGACTACCTTCCATAATGACAAGGCTACCTTCCATTGGAGTAACAATAATATGAACAACATACTACCTTCCATAGTGACAAGGCTACCATCCATTGGAGTGACAGAAATCACAACGACATACTACCTTCCATAATGACAAGGCTAGCATCCATTGGAGTAACAAAAATCTCGATAAGAAACTACCTTCCATAATGAGAAGGCTACCATCCATTGAAGTAACAAAAATCTCGACAACAGACTACCTTCCATAATGACAAGGCTACAATCCACTGGAGTAACGAAAATATCGACAATAGACTACCTTCCCTAATGACAAGGCTACCATCCATTGGAATAACAAAAATATCGAAAACAAACTACCTTCCATAATGACAAGGCTACCATCCATTGGAGTAACAAAAACATCGCCAAAAGACTATGTTTCATAATGACAAGGATACCATCCATTGGAGTAAAAAGTATCTCGGCCACAGACTACCTTCCATTATTACAAGGCTACCATCTATTGGAATAAGAAAAATCTCGAGAACATACTACCTTCCACAATGACAAGGCTACCATCCATTGGAGTAACAAAAATATCGTAAACAGACTACCTTCCATAATGACAAGGCTACCATCCATTAGAGTAACAAAAATCTCGAAAAGAGACAACCTTCCAAAATGACAAGGCTACCATCCATTGGAGTAACAAATATCTCGACAATAGACTAACTTCCATAATGACAAGGCTACCATCCATTGGAGTAACAAAAATATGAAGAACATACTACCTTCCATAGTTACAAGGCTACCATCCATTGGAGTGACAGAAATCACAACGACAGACTACCTTCCATAATGACAAGTCTACCATCCATTGGAGTAACAAAAATATCGACAACAGACTACTTTCCATAATGAAAAGGCTACCATCCATTGGAATTACCAAAATCTCGAAAATAGTCTACCTTCCATAATGACAAGTCTACCATCCATTAGAGTATCAAAAATCTCAACAACAGACAACCTTCCATAATGAGAAGGCACCATCCACTGGAGTAACAAAAATCTGGACAATAGACTACCTTCCATAATGACAAATCTACCATCCATTGGAGTAACAAAACTATGAAAAACAGACTACCTTCCATAGTGACAAGGCTACCATGCATTGGAGTAACAAAAATATCTATAATAGACTATGTTCCATAATGACAAGGATACCATCCATTAGAGTGATAGAAATCACAATGATAGACTACCTTCCATAATGACAAGTCTACCATCCAGTGTAGTAACAAAAATCTCGACAACATACTACCTTCCATATTGACAAGGCTACCATCCATTAGAGTAACAAAAACATCGGCAACAGACAACCTTCCATAATGAAAAGGCTACCATCCATTGGAGTAACAAATATCTCGACAATAGACTACCTTCCATAATGACAAGGCTACCATCCATTGTAGTAACAAAAATCTCGACAACAGACTACCTTCCATAATGACAAGGCTACCTTCCATTGGAGTAACAAAAATATGAACAACATACTACCTTCCATAGTGACAAGGCTACCATCCATTGGAATGACAGAAATCACAACGACAGACTACCTTCCATAATGACAAGGCTAGCATCCATTGGAGTAACAAAAATCTCGACAAGAAACTACCTTCCATAATGACAAGGCCACCATCCATTGAAGTAACAAAAATCTCGACGACAGACTACCTTTCATAATGACAAGGCTACAATCCACTAGAGTAACGAAAATATCGACAACAAACTACCTTCCCTAATGACAAGGCTACCATCCATTGGAATAACAAAAATATCGACAACAAACTACCTTCCATAATGACAAGGCTACCATCCATTGGAGTAACAAAAATATCGACAACAAACTACCTTCCATAATGATAAGTCTACCATCCATTGGAGTAACAAAAATCTCGACAACAGACTACCTTCCATAATGACATGGCTACCATCCATTGGAGTAACAAAAATCACTAAAACAGACTACCTTCCATAATGACAAGGCTACCATCCATTAGAGTAACAAAAATCTCGAGAAGAGACAACCTCCCATAATGACAAGGCTACCATCCATTGGAGTAAAAAAATATAAACAACAGACTACCTTCCATAGTGACAAGGCTACCATCCATTGGAGTGACAGAAATCACAACGGCAGACTACCTTCCATAATGACAAGGCTACCATCCATTGGAGTAACCTAAATATCGACAACAGACTACCTTCCATAATGACAAGGCTACCATCCATTGGAATAACCAAAATCTCGAAAATAGTCTACCTTCCATAATGACAAGGCTACCATCCATTAGAGTATCAAAAATATCAATAACAGTCAACCTTCCATAATGAGAAGGCTACCATCCATTGGAGTAACAAAAATCTCGACAATAGACTACCTTCCATAATGACAAGGCTACCATCCATTGGAGTAACAAAAATATGAACAATAGACTACCTTCCATAGTGACAAGGCTACCATGCATTGGAGTAACAAAAATATCTACAATAGACTACGTTCCATAAAGACAAGGCTACCATCCATTGTAGTAACCAATATATCGACAACAGACTACCTTCCATAATGACAAGGCTACCATCCATTGTAGTAACAAAAATTTTGAGAACAGACTACCTTTTATAATGACAAGGCTACCATCTATTGGAGTAACAAAAATCTCGACAATAGACTACCTTCCATGATGACAAGGCTACCTTCCATTGGAGTAACAATAACATGAACAACAGACTACCTTCCATTGTGACAAGGCTACCATACATTGGAGTGACAGAAATCACAACGACAGACTACCTACCATAATGACAAGGCTACCATCCAATGGAGTAACAAAAATCTCGACAACAAACTACCTTCCATAATGACAAGGCTACAATTCATTGAAGTAACAAAAATCTCGGCCACATACTACCTTCCTTAATTACAAGGCTACCATCTATTGGAATAATAAAAATTTCGAGAACAGACTACCTTCCATATTAACAAGCCGACCATCCAATGGAATGACAAAAATCTCGACAACATTCTACCTTCCATAATGATAAGTCTACCATCCATTGGAGTAACAAAAATCTCGACGACAGACTACCTTCCATAATGACAAGGCTACCATCCATTGGAGTAACAAAAATCTCGAAAACAGACTACCTTCAATAATGACAAGGCTACCATCCATTAGAGTAACACAAATTTCGACAAGAGACAACCTTCCATAATGACAAGGCTACCATCCATCGGAGTAACAAAAATATGAACAACACACTACCTTCCATAGTGACAAGGCTACCATCCATTGGAGTGATAGAAATTTCAACGGCAGACTACCTTCCCTAATTACAAGGCTACCATCCATTGGAGTAACCTAAATATCAATAACAGACTACCTTCCATAATGACAAGGCTACCATCCATTGGAATAATAAAAATCTTGAAAACAGACTACCTTCCATAATAAGAAGGCTACCATCCATTGGAGTAACAAAAATCTCGACAATAGACTACCTTCCATAATGACAAGGCTACCATCCATTGGAGTAACAAAAATATCAACAACAGACTACCTTCCATAGTGATAAGGCTACCATGCATTGGAGTAAAAAAATTATCTACAATAGACTATGTTCCATAATGACAAGGCTACCATCCATTGTAGTAACCAAAATATCGACAACAAACTACCTTCCATAATGACAAGGCTACCATCCATTGTAGTAACAAAAATCTCGGTAACAGACTACCTTCCATAATGACAAGTCTATAATCCATTAGAGTAACAAAAATGTCGACAATAGACAACCTTCCATAGTTACAAGGCTACCATCCATTGGAGTAACAAATATCTCGACAATAGACTACCTTCCATAATGACAAGGCTACCTTCCATTGGAGTAACAATAATATGAACAACAAACTACCTTCCATAGTGACAAGGCTACCATACATTGGAGTGACAGAAATCACAACGACAGACTACCTCCCATAATGACAAGGCTACCATCCAATGGAGTAACAAAAATCTCGACAACAAACTACCTTCCATAATGACAAGGCTACAATCCATTGAAATAACAAAAATCTCGGCCACAAACTACCTTCCATAATTAAAAGGCTACCATCTATTGGAATAATAAAAATCTCGAGAACAGACTACCTTCCATATTGACAAGCCGACCATCCAATGGAATGACAAAAATCTCGACAACATTCTACCTTCCATAATGATAAGTCTACCATCCATTGGAGTAACAAAAATCTCGACAACAGACTACCTTCCATAATGACAAGGCTACCATCCATTGGAGTAACAAAAATCTCGAAAACAGACTACCTTCAATAATGACAAGGCTACCATCCATTAGAGTAACAAAAATCTCGACAAGAGATAACCTTCCATAATGACAAGGCTACCATCCATTGGAGTAACAAAAATATGAACAACACACTACCTTCCATAGTGACAAGGCTACCATCCATTGGAGTGACAAAAATTACAACGGCAAACTACCTTCCCTAATGACAAGGCTACCATCCATTGGAGTAACCTAAATATCGATAACAGACTACCTTCCATAATGACAAGGCTACCATCCATTGGAATAATAAAAATCTTGAAAACAAACTACCTTCCATAATGACAAGGCTACAATCCATTAGAATATCAAAAATCTCGACAACAGACAACCTTCAATATTGAGAAGGCTACCATCCATTGGAGTAACAAAAATCTCGACAATAGACTACCTTCCATAATGACAACGCTACCATCCATTGGAGTAACAAAAATATCAACAACAGACTACCTTCCATAGTGATAAGGCTACCATGCATTGGAGTAACAAAATTATCTACAATAGACTATGTTCCATAATGACAAGGCTACCATCCATTGTAGTAACCAAAATATCGACAACAAACTACCTTCCATAATGACAAGGCTACCATCCATTGTAGTAACAAAAATCTCGGTAACAGACTACCTTCCATAATGATAAGGCTACCATCCATTAGAGTAACAAAAATCTCGACAATAGACAACCTTCCATAGTTACAAGGCTACCATCCATTGGAGTAACAAATATCTCGACAATAGACTACCTTCCATAATGACAATGCTACCTTCCATTGGAGTAACAATAATATGAACAACAGACTACCTTCCATAGTGACAAGGCTACCATACATTGGAGTGACAGAAATCACAACGACAGACTACCTCCCATAATGACAAGGCTACCATCCAATGGAGTAACAAAAATCTCGACAACAAACTACCTTCCATAATGACAAGGCTACAATCCATTGAAGTAACAAAAATCTCGGCCACAGACTACCTTCCATAATTACAAGGCTACCATTTATTGGAATAATAAAAATCTCGAGAACAGACTACCTTCCATATTGAAAAGCCGACCATCCAATGGAATGACAAAAATCTCGATAACATTCTACCTTCCATAATGATAAGTGTACCATCCATTGGAGTAACAAAAATCTCGACAACAGACTACCTTCCATAATGACAAGGCTACCATCCATTGGAGTAACAAAAATCTCGAAAACAGACTACCTTCAATAATGACAAGGCTACCATCCATTAGAGTAACACAAATTTCGACAAGAGACAACCTTCCATAATGACAAGGCTACCATCCATCGGAGTAACAAAAATATGAACAACACACTACCTTCCATAGTGACAAGGCTACCATCCATTGGAGTGATAGAAATTTCAACGGCAGACTACCTTCCCTAATTACAAGGCTACCATCCATTGGAGTAACCTAAATATCGATAATAGACTACCTTCCATAATGACAAGGCTACCATCCATTGGAATAATAAAAATCTTGAAAACAGACTACCTTCCATAATAAGAAGGCTACCATCCATTGGAGTAACAAAAATCTCTACAATAGACTACCTTCCATAATGACAAGGCTACCATCCATTGGAGTAACAAAAATATCAACAACAGACTACCTTCCATAGTGATAAGGCTACCATGCATTGGAGTAAAAAAATTATCTACAATAGACTATGTTCCATAATGACAAGGCTACCATCCATTGTAGTAACCAAAATATCGACAACAAACTACCTTCCATAATGACAAGGCTACCATCCATTGTAGTAACAAAAATCTCGGTAACAGACTACCTTCCATAATGACAAGTCTATAATCCATTAGAGTAACAAAAATGTTGACAATAGACAACCTTCCATAGTTACAAGGCTACCATCCATTGGAGTAACAAATATCTCGACAATAGACTACCTTCCATAATGACAAGGCTACCTTCCATTGGAGTAACAATAATATGAACAACAGACTACCTTCCATAGTGACAAGGCTACCATACATTGGAGTGACAGAAATCACAACGACAGACTACCTCCCATAATGACAAGGCTACCATCCAATGGAGTAACAAAAATCTCGATAACAAACTACCTTCCATAATGACAAGGCTACAATCCATTGAAATAACAAAAATCTCGGCCACAAACTACCTTCCATAATTAAAAGGCTACCATCTATTGGAATAATAAAAATCTCGAGAACAGACTACCTTCCATATTGACAAGCCGACCATCCAATGGAATGACAAAAATCTCGACAACATTCTACCTTCCATAATGATAAGTCTACCATCCATTGGAGTAACAAAAATCTCGACAACAGACTACCTTCCATAATGACAAGGCTACCATCCATTGGAGTAACAAAAATCTCGAAAACAGACTACCTTCAATAATGACAAGGCTACCATCCATTAGAGTAACAAAAATCTCGACAAGAGATAACCTTCCATAATGACAAGGCTACCATCCATTGGAGTAACAAAAATATGAACAACACACTACCTTCCATAGTGACAAGGCTACCATCCATTGGAGTGACAAAAATTACAACGGCAAACTACCTTCCCTAATGACAAGGCTACCATCCATTGGAGTAACCTAAATATCGATAACAGACTACCTTCCATAATGACAAGGCTACCATCCATTGGAATAATAAAAATCTTGAAAACAAACTACCTTCCATAATGACAAGGCTACAATCCATTAGAGTATCAAAAATCTCGACAACAGACAACCTTCAATATTGAGAAGGCTACCATCCATTGGAGTAACAAAAATCTCGACAATAGACTACCTTCCATAATGACAACGCTACCATCCATTGGAGTAACAAAAATATCAACAACAGACTACCTTCCATAGTGATAAGGCTACCATGCATTGGAGTAACAAAATTATCTACAATAGACTATGTTCCATAATGACAAGGCTACCATCCATTGTAGTAACCAAAATATCGACAACAAACTACCTTCCATAATGACAAGGCTACCATCCATTGTAGTAACAAAAATCTCGGTAACATACTACCTTCCATAATGATAAGGCTACCATCCATTAGAGTAACAAAAATCTCGACAATAGACAACCTTCCATAGTTACAAGGCTACCATCCATTGGAGTAACAAATATCTCGACAATAGACTACCTTCCATAATGACAATGCTACCTTCCATTGGAGTAACAATAATATGAACAACAGACTACCTTCCATAGTGACAAGGCTACCATACATTGGAGTGACAGAAATCACAACGACAGACTACCTCCCATAATGACAAGGCTACCATCCAATGGAGTAACAAAAATCTCGACAACAAACTACCTTCCATAATGACAAGGCTACAATCCATTGAAGTAACAAAAATCTCGGCCACAGACTACCTTCCATAATTACAAGGCTACCATTTATTGGAATAATAAAAATCTCGAGAACAGACTACCTTCCATATTGAAAAGCCGACCATCCAATGGAATGACAAAAATCTCGATAACATTCTACCTTCCATAATGATAAGTCTACCATCCATTGGAGTAACAAAAATATCGACAACAGACTACCTTCCATAATGACAAGGCTACCATCCAATGGAGTAACAAAAATCTCGAAAACAGACTACCTTCAATAATGACAAGGCTACCATCCATTAGAGTAACAAAAATCTCGACAAGAGATAACCTTCCATAATGACAAGGCTACCATCCATTGGAGTAACAAAAATATGAACAACACACTACCTTCCATAGTGACAAGGCTACCATCCATTGGAGTGACAAAAATTACAACGGCAAACTACCTTCCCTAATGACAAGGCTACCATCCATTGGAGTAACCTAAATATCGATAACAGACTACCTTCCATAATGACAAGGCTACCATCCATTGGAATAATAAAAATCTTGAAAACAAACTACCTTCCATAATGACAAGGCTACAATCCATTAGAGTATCAAAAATCTCGACAACAGACAACCTTCAATATTGAGAAGGCTACCATCCATTGGAGTAACAAAAATCTCGACAATAGACTACCTTCCATAATGACAACGCTACCATCCATTGGAGTAACAAAAATATCAACAACAGACTACCTTCCATAGTGATAAGGCTACCATGCATTGGAGTAACAAAATTATCTACAATAGACTATGTTCCATAATGACAAGGCTACCATCCAATGTAGTAACCAAAATATCGACAACAAACTACCTTCCATAATGACAAGGCTACCATCCATTGTAGTAACAAAAATCTCGGTAACATACTACCTTCCATAATGATAAGGCTACCATCCATTAGAGTAACAAAAATCTCGACAATAGACAACCTTCCATAGTTACAAGGCTACCATCCATTGGAGTAACAAATATCTCGACAATAGACTACCTTCCATAGTGACAATGCTACCTTCCATTGGAGTAACAATAATATGAACAACAGACTACCTTCCATAGTGACAAGGCTACCATACATTGGAGTGACAGAAATCACAACGACAGACTACCTCCCATAATGACAAGGCTACCATCCAATGGAGTAACAAAAATCTCGACAACAAACTACCTTCCATAATGACAAGGCTACAATCCATTGAAGTAACAAAAATCTCGGCCACAGACTACCTTCCATAATTACAAGGCTACCATTTATTGGAATAATAAAAATCTCGAGAACAGACTACCTTCCATATTGAAAAGCCGACCATCCAATGGAATGACAAAAATCTCGATAACATTCTACCTTCCATAATGATAAGTCTACCATCCATTGGAGTAACAAAAATCTCGACAACAGACTACCTTCCATAATGACAAGGCTACCATCCAATGGAGTAACAAAAATCTCGAAAACAGACTACCTTCAATAATGACAAGGCTACCATCCATTAGAGTAACAAAAATCTCGACAAGAGATAACCTTCCATAATGACAAGGCTACCATCCATTGGAGTAACAAAAATATGAACAACACACTACCTTCCATAGTGACAAGGCTACCATCCATTGGAGTGACAAAAATTACAACGGCGGACTACCTTCCCTAATTACAAGGCTACCATCCATTGGAGTAACCTAAATATCGATAACAGACTACCTTCCATAATGACAAGGCTACCATCCATTGGAATAATAAAAATCTTGGAAACAAACTACCTTCCATAATGACAAGGCTACCATCCATTAAAGTATCAAAAATCTCGACAACAGACAACCTTCAATAATGAGAAGGCTACCATCCATTGGAGTAACAAAAATCTCGACAATAGACTACCTTCCATAATGACAATGCTACCATCCATTGGAGTAACAAAAATATCAACAACAGACTACCTTCCATTGTGATAAGGCTACCATGCATTGGAGTACCAAAATTATCTACAATAGACTATGTTCCATAATGACAAGGCTACCATCCATTGTAGTAACCAAAATATCGACAACAAACTACCTTCCATAATTACAAGGCTACCATCCATTGTAGTAACAAAAATCTCGGTAACAGACTACCTTCCATAATGACAAGGCTACCATCCATTAGAGTAACAAAAATCTCGACAATAGACAACCTTCCATAGTTACAAGGCTACCATCCATTGGAGTAACAAATATCTCAACAATAGACTACCTTCCATAATGACAAGGCTACCATCCATTGGAGTAACAAAAATCTCGACAATAGACTACCTTCCATAATGACAAGGCTATGTTCCATTGGAGTAACAAAAATATGAACAACAGACTACCTTCCATAATGACAAGGCTACCATCCATTGAAGTAACAAAAATCTCGGCCACATACTACCTTCCATAATTACAAGGCTACCATCTATTGGAATAAGTAAAATCTCGAGAACAGACTACCTTCCATATTGACAAGCCTACCATACAATGGAATGACAAAAATCTCGACAACATTCTACCTTCCATAATGATAAGTCTACCATCCATTGGAGTAACAAAAATCTCGAGAACAGACTACCTTCCATAATGACAAGGCTACGATCCATTGGAGTAACAAAAATCTCGAAAACAAACTACCTTCCATAATGACAAGGCTACCATCCATTAGAGTAACAAAAATCTCGACAAGAGATAACTTCCATAATGACAAGGCTACCATCCATTGGAGTAACAAATATCTCGACAATAGACTACCTTCCATAATGACAAGGCTACAATCCATTGGAGTAACAAAAATATGAACAACAGACTACCTTCCATAGTGACAAGGCTACCATCCATTAAAGTGACAGAAATCACAACGGCAGACTACCTTCCATAATGACAAGGCTACCATCCATTGGAGTAACAAAAATCTCGACAACAGACTACCTTCCATAATGACAAGGCTACCATCCATTGGAGTAACAAAAATCTCGAAAACAGACTACCTTAAATAATGACAAGGCTATCATCCATTAGAGTAACAAAAATCTCGACAAGAGATAACCTTCCATAATGACAAGGCTACCATCCATTGGAGTAACAAAAATATGAACAACACACTACCTTCCATAGTGACAAGGCTACCATCCATTGGAGTGACAAAAATTACAACGGCGGACTACCTTCCCTAATTACAAGGCTACCATCCATTGGAGTAACCTAAATATCGATAACAGACTACCTTCCATAATGACAAGGCTACCATCCATTGGAATAATAAAAATCTTGGAAACAAACTACCTTCCATAATGACAAGGCTACCATCCATTAGAGTATCAAAAATCTCGACAACAGACAACCTTCAATAATGAGAAGGCTACCATCCATTGGAGTAACAAAAATCTCGACAATAGACTACCTTCCATAATGACAATGCTACCATCCATTGGAGTAACAAAAATATCAACAACAGACTACCTTCCATTGTGATAAGGCTACCATGCATTGGAGTACCAAAATTATCTACAATAGACTATGTTCCATAATGACAAGGCTACCATCCATTGTAGTAACCAAAATATCGACAACAAACTACCTTCCATAATTACAAGGCTACCATCCATTGTAGTAACAAAAATCTCGGTAACAGACTACCTTCCATAATGACAAGGCTACCATCCATTAGAGTAACAAAAATCTCGACAATAGACAACCTTCCATAGTTACAAGGCTACCATCCATTGGAGTAACAAATATCTCAACAATAGACTACCTTCCATAATGACAAGGCTACCATCCATTGGAGTAACAAAAATCTCGACAATAGACTACCTTCCATAATGACAAGGCTATGTTCCATTGGAGTAACACAAATATGAACAACAGACTACCTTCCATAATGACAAGGGTACCATCCATTGAAGTAACAAAAATCTCGGCCACATACTACCTTCCATAATTACAAGGCTACCATCTATTGGAATAAGTAAAATCTCGAGAACAGACTACCTTCCATATTGACAAGCCTACCATACAATGGAATGACAAAAATCTCGACAACATTCTACCTTCCATAATGATAAGTCTACCATCCATTGGAGTAACAAAAATCTCGAGAACAGACTACCTTCCATAATGACAAGGCTACGATCCATTGGAGTAACAAAAATCTCGAAAACAAACTACCTTCCATAATGACAAGGCTACCATCCATTAGAGTAACAAAAATCTCGACAAGAGATAACTTCCATAATGACAAGGCTACCATCCATTGGAGTAACAAATATCTCGACAATAGACTACCTTCCATAATGACAAGGCTACAATCCATTGGAGTAACAAAAATATGAACAACAGACTACCTTCCATAGTGACAAGGCTACCATCCATTAAAGTGACAGAAATCACAACGGCAGACTACCTTCCATAATGACAAGGCTACCATCCATTGGAGTAACAAAAATCTCGACAACAGACTACCTTCCATAATGACAAGGCTACCATCCATTGGAGTAACAAAAATCTCGAAAACAGACTACCTTAAATAATGACAAGGCTATCATCCATTAGAGTAACAAAAATCTCGACAAGAGATAACCTTCCATAATGACAAGGCTACCATCCATTGGAGTAACAAAAACATGAACAACACACTACCTTCCATAGTGACAAGGCTACCATCCATTGGAGTGACAAAAATTACAACGGCAGACTACCTTCCCTAATTACAAGGCTACCATCCATTGGAGTAACCTAAATATCGATAACAGACTACCTTCCATAATGACAAGGCTACCATCCATTGGAATAATAAAAATCTTGGAAACAAACTACCTTCCATAATGACAAGGCTACCATCCATTAGAGTATCAAAAATCTCGACAACAGACAACCTTCAATAATGAGAAGGCTACCATCCATTGGAGTAACAAAAATCTCGACAATAGACTACCTTCCATAATGACAATGCTACCATCCATTGGAGTAACAAAAATATCAACAACAGACTACCTTCCATTGTGATAAGGCTACCATGCATTGGAGTACCAAAATTATCTACAATAGACTATGTTCCATAATGACAAGGCTACCATCCATTGTAGTAACCAAAATATCGACAACAAACTACCTTCCATAATTACAAGGCTACCATCCATTGTAGTAACAAAAATCTCGGTAACAGACTACCTTCCATAATGACAAGGCTACCATCCATTAGAGTAACAAAAATCTCGACAATAGACAACCTTCCATAGTTACAAGGCTACCATCCATTGGAGTAACAAATATCTCAACAATAGACTACCTTCCATAATGACAAGGCTACCATCCATTGGAGTAACAAAAATCTCGACAATAGACTACCTTCCATAATGACAAGGCTATGTTCCATTGGAGTAACACAAATATGAACAACAGACTACCTTCCATAATGACAAGGGTACCATCCATTGAAGTAACAAAAATCTCGGCCACATACTACCTTCCATAATTACAAGGCTACCATCTATTGGAATAAGTAAAATCTCGAGAACAGACTACCTTCCATATTGACAAGCCTACCATACAATGGAATGACAAAAATCTCGACAACATTCTACCTTCCATAATGATAAGTCTACCATCCATTGGAGTAACAAAAATCTCGAGAACAGACTACCTTCCATAATGACAAGGCTACGATCCATTGGAGTAACAAAAATCTCGAAAACAAACTACCTTCCATAATGACAAGGCTACCATCCATTAGAGTAACAAAAATCTCGACAAGAGATAACTTCCATAATGACAAGGCTACCATCCATTGGAGTAACAAATATCTCGACAATAGACTACCTTCCATAATGACAAGGCTACAATCCATTGGAGTAACAAAAATATGAACAACAGACTACCTTCCATAGTGACAAGGCTACCATCCATTAAAGTGACAGAAATCACAACGGCAGACTACCTTCCATAATGACAAGGCTACCATCCATTGGAGTAACAAAAATCTCGACAACAGACTACCTTCCATAATGACAAGGCTACCATCCATTGGAGTAACAAAAATCTCGAAAACAGACTACCTTAAATAATGACAAGGCTATCATCCATTAGAGTAACAAAAATCTCGACAAGAGATAACCTTCCATAATGACAAGGCTACCATCCATTGGAGTAACAAAAATATGAACAACACACTACCTTCCATAGTGACAAGGCTACCATCCATTGGAGTGACAAAAATTACAACGGCAGACTACCTTCCCTAATTACAAGGCTACCATCCATTGGAGTAACCTAAATATCGATAACAGACTACCTTCCATAATGACAAGGCTACCATCCATTGGAATAATAAAAATCTTGGAAACAAACTACCTTCCATAATGACAAGGCTACCATCCATTAGAGTATCAAAAATCTCGACAACAGACAACCTTCAATAATGAAAAGGCTACCATCCATTGGAGTAACAAAAATCTCGACAATAGACTACCTTCCATAATGACAATGCTACCATCCATTGGAGTAACAAAAATATCAACAACAGACTACCTTCCATAGTGATAAGGCTACCATGCATTGGAGTAACAAAATTATCTACAATAGACTATGTTCCATAATGACAAGGCTACCATCCATTGTAGTAACCAAAATATCGACAACAAACTACCTTCCATAATTATAAGGCTACCATCCATTGTAGTAACAAAAATCTCGGTAACAGACTACCTTCCATAATGACAAGGCTACCATCCATTAGAGTAACAAAAATCTCGACAATAGACAACCTTCCATAGTTACAAGGCTAACATCCATTGGAGTAACAAATATCTCGACAATAGACTACCTTCCATAATGACAAGGCTACCATCCATTGGAGTAACAAAAATCTCGACAATAGACTACCTTCCATATTGACAAGGCTATGTTCCATTGGAGTAACAAAAATATGAACAACAGACTACCTTCCATAATGACAAGGCTACCATCCATTGAAGTAACAAAATCTCGGCCACATACTACCTTCCATAATTACAAGGCTACCATCTATTGGAATAAGTAAAATCTCGAGAACAGACTACCTTCCATATTGACAAGCCTACCATCCAATGGAATGACAAAAATCTCGACAACATTCTACCTTCCATAATGATAAGTCTACCATCCATTGGAGTAACAAAAATCTCGAGAACAGACTACCTTCCATAATGACAAGGCTACGATCCATTGGAGTAACAAAAATCTCGAAAACAAACTACCTTCCATAATGACAAGGCTACCATCCATTAGAGTAACAAAAATCTCGACAAGAGATAAATTCCATAATGACAAGGCTACCATCCATTGGAGTAACAAATATCTCGACAATAGACTACCTTCCATAATGACAAGGCTACCATCCATTGGAGTAACAAAAATATGAACAACAGACTACCTTCCATAATGACAAGGCTACCATCCATTGGAATAATAAAAATCTTGAAAACAAACTACCTTCCATAATGACATGGCTACCATCCATTAGACTATCAAAAATATCGAAAACAGACAACCTTCAATAATCAGAAGGCTACAATCCTTTGGAGTAACAAAAATCTCGACAATAGACTACCTTCCATAATGACAAGACTACCATCCATTGGAGTAACAAAAATATGAACAACAGACTACCTTCCATAGTGATAAGGCTACCATGTATTGGAGTAACAAAATTATCTACAATAGACTAAGTTCCATAATGACAAGGCTACCATCCATTGTAGTAACCAAAATTTCGACAACAGACTACCTTCCATAATGACAAGGCTACCATCCATTGTAGTAACAAAAATATCGACAACATACTACCTTCCATAATGACAAGGCTACCATCCATTAGAGTAACAAAAATCTCGACAATAGACAACCTTCCATAGTGACAAGGCTACCATCCATTGGAGTAACAAATATCTCGACAATAGACTACCTTCTATAATGACAAGCCTACCATCCATTGGAATAACAAAAATCTCGACAATAAACTACCTTCCATAATGACAAGGCTACCTTCCATTGGAGTAACAAAAATATGAAAAACAGACTACCTTCCATAGTGACAAGCCTACCATCCTTTGGAGTGACAGAAATCACAAAGATAGACCACCTTCCATAATGACAAGGCTAGCATCCATTGGAGTAACAAAAATCTCGACAACAAACTACCTTCCATAATGACAAGGCCTCCATCCATTGAAGTAACAAAAATCTCGACGACAAACTACCTTCCATACTAACAAGGCTACAATTCATTAGAGTAACAAAATTCTCGACAACAGACTACCTTCCATAATGACAAGGATACCATCCATTGGAGTAACAAAAATCTCGGCAATAGACTACCTTCCGTAATAACAAGGCAACCATCTATTGGAATAACAAAAATCTCGAGAACAGACTATCTTCAATAATGATAAGGCTACCATCCAATGGAATGACAAAAATCTTGACAACATTCTACCTTCCATAATGATAAGTCTAGCATCCATTGGAGTAACAAAAATCTCGACAACAGACTACCTTCCATAATGACAAGGATACCATCTATTGGAATAACAAAAATCTCGAGAACATACTACTTTCAATAATGTCAAGGCTACCATACATTGTAGTAACAAAAATCTCAACAACAGACTACATTCGATAATAACAAGGCTACCATCCATTAGCGTAACAAAAATCTCGACAATAGACAACCTTCCATAATGACAAGGCTACGATCCATTGGAGTAACAAAAATCTCAACAATAGACTACCTTCCATAATGACAAGGTTACCTTCCATTGGAGTAACAAAAATATGAACAATAGACTACCTTCCATAGTGACAAGGCTACCATCCATTGGAGTGACAAATCACAACGATAGACTACCTTCCATAATGACAAGGCTAGCATCCATTGGAGTAACAAAAATCTTGACAACAAACTACCTTCCATAATGACAAGGATACCATCCATTGAAGTAACAAAAATCTCGATGACAGACTACCTTCCATAATTGCAAGGCTACCATCCATTAGAGTAACAAAAATATCGACAACATACTACCTTCCATAATGACAAGGCTACCATCCATTGGAAGAACAAAATCTTGACACCAAACTACCTTCCATAATGACAAGGCTACCATCCATTAGAGTATCAAAAATATCGACAACAGACAACCTTCAATAATGAGAAGGCTACCATCCTTTGGAGTAACAAAAATCTCGACAATAGACTACCTTCCATAATGACAAGACTACCATCCATTGGAGTAACAAAAATATGAACAACAGACTACCTTCCATAGTGATAAGGCTACCATGCATTGGAGTAACAAAATTATCTACAATAGACTAAGTTCCATAATGACAAGGCTACCATCCATTGTAGTAACCAAAATATCGACAACAGACTACATTCGATAATAACAAGGCTACCATCCATTAGCGTAACAAAAATCTCGACAATAGACAACCTTCCATAATGACAAGGCTACGATCCATTGGAGTAACAAAAATCTCAACAATAGACTACCTTCCATAATGACAAGGCTACCTTCCATTGGAGTAACAAAAATATGAACAATAGACTACCTTCCATGGTGACAAGGCTACCATCCATTGGAGTGACAGAAATCACAACGATAGACTACCTTCCATAATGACAAGGCTAGCATCCATTGGAGTAACAAAAATCTTGACAACAAACTACCTTCCATAATGACAAGGCTACCATCCATTGAAGTAACAAAAATCTCGATGACAGACTACCTTCCATAATGACAAGGCTACCATCCATTAGAGTATCAAAAATATCGACAACAGACAACCTTCAATAATGAGAAGGCTACCATCCTTTGGAGTAACAAAAATATGAACAATAGACTACCTTCCATAGTGACAAGGCTACCATCCATTTGAGTGACAGAAATCACAACGATAGACTACCTTCCATTGGAGTAACAAAAATATGAACAATAGACTACCTTCCATAATGACAAGGCTACCATCCATTGGAGTGACAGAAATCACAACGATAGACTACCTTCCATAATGACAAGGCTAGCATCCATTGGAGTAACAAAAATCTTGACAACAAACTACCTTCCATAATGACAAGGCCACCATCCATTGAAATAACAAAAATCTCGATGACAAACTACCTTCCATAATTGCAAGGCTACAATCCATTGGAGTAACCTAAATATCGACAACAGACTACCTTCCATAATGACAAGGCTACCATCCATTGGAATAATAAAAATCTTGACAACAAACTACCTTCCATAATGACAAGGCTACCATCCATTGAAGTAACAAAAATCTCGATGACAGACTACCTTCCATAATTGCAAGGCTACCATCCATTGGAGTAACCTAAATATCGACAACAGACTACCTTCCATAATGACAAGGCTACCATCCATTGGAATAATAAAAATCTTGAAAACAAACTACCTTCCATAATGACAAGGCTACCTTCCATTGGAGTTACAAAAATATGAACAATAGACTACCTTCCATAGTGACAAGGCTACCATCCATTGGAGTGATAGAAATCACAACGATAGACTACCTTCCATAATGACAAGGCTAGCATCCATTGGAGTAACAAAAATCTTGACAACAAACTACCTTCCATAATGACAAGGCTACCATCCATTGAAGTAACAAAAATCTCGATGACAGACTACCTTCCATAATTGCAAGGCTACCATCCATTGGAGTAACAAAAATATCGACAACAGACTACCTTCCATAATGACAAGGCTACCATCCATTGGAAGAACAAAATCTTGACAACAAACTACCTTCCATAATGACAAGGCTACCATCCATTGGAGTAAAAATATTATCGACAACAGACTATGTTCCATAATGACAAGGCTACAATCCATTGGAGTAACAAAATTCTCGACAACAGACTACCTTCCATAATGACAAGGATACCATCCATCGGAGTAACAAAAATCTCGGCAGCAGACTACCTTCCATAATGATAAGGCGACCATCTATTGGAATAACAAAAATCTCGAGAATAGACTACCTTCCATAATGACAAGGCTACCATCCAATGGAATGACAAAAATCTCGACAACATTCTACCTTCCATAATGATAAGTCTACCATCCATTGGAGTAACAAAAATCTAGACAACAGAATACCTTCCAATATGACAAGGATACCATCTATTGGAATAACAAAAATATGAACAACAAACTACCTTCCATAGTGACAAGGCTACCATGCATTGGAGTAACAAAAATATCTACAATTGACTACGTTCCATAATGACAAGGCTACCATCACTTGTAGTAACCAAAATATCGAAAACAGACTACCTTCCATAATGACAAGGATACCATCCATTGTAGTAACAAAAATATCGACAAGAGACTACCTTCCATAATGACAAGGCTACCATCCATTAGAGTAACAAAAATCTCGAAAATAGACAACCTTCCATAATGACAAGGCTACCATCCATTGGAGTAACAAATATCTCGACAACAGACTACCTTCCATAATGACAAGGCTACAATTCATTGGAGTAATAAAAATATCGACAACAGACTACCTTCCATAATGACAAGGCTACCATCCATTGGAATAACAAAAATATGAACCACAGACTACCTTCCATAATGACAAGGCTACCATCCATTGGAGTAACAAAATTATCGACAACATACTACCTTCCATAATGACAAGGATATCATCCATTGAAGTAACAAAAATCTCGGCAACAGACTACCTTCCATAATGAGAAGGCGACCATCTATTGGAATAACAAAAATCTCGAGAACATACTACATTCCATAATGACAAGGCTACCATCCAATGGAATGACAAAAATCTCGACAACATTCTACCTTTCATAATGATAAGTCTACCATCCATTGGAGTAACAAAAATCTCGACAACAGACTACCTTCCATATGTAAAACGATACCATCTATTGATATAACAAAAATCTCGAGAACATACTACCTTCCATAATGACAAGGCTACCATCCATTGGAGTAACAAAAATCTCGACAACAGACTACCTTCTATAATGACAAGGATACCATCCATTGGAGTAACAAAAATATTGACAACAGACTACCTTCCATAATGACAAGGCTACCATCCATTGGAATAACAAAAATCTCGACAACAAACTACCTTCCATAATGACTAGGATACCATCCATTGGAGTAACAAAAGCATCAACGACAGACTATGTTCCATAAAGACAAGGATACAATCCATTGGAGGAACAAAATTCTCGACAACATACTACCTTCCATAATGACAAGGATATCATCCATTGAAGTAACAAAAGTATCGGCAACAGACTACCTTCCATAATGAGAACGCGACCATCTATTGGAATAACAAAAATCTCGAGAACAGACTACCTTCCATAATGACATGGCTACCATCCAATGGAATGACAAAAATCTCGACAACATTCTACCTTCCATAATGATAAGTCTACCATCCATTGGAGTAACAAAAATCGCGACAACAGACTACCTTCCATAATGACAAGGATACCATCTATTGGAATAACAAAAATCTTGAGAATAGACTACCTTTCATAATGACAAGGCTACCATCCAATGGAATAACAAAAATCTCGACAATAGACTACCTTCCATAATGACAAGGATACCATCCATTGGAGTAACAAAAATATGAACAGCAGACTACCTTCCATAGTGACAAGGCTACCATGCATTGGAGTAACAAAAATATCTACAATTGACTATGTTCCATAATGACAAGGCTACCATCACTTGTAGTAACCAAAATATCGAAAACAAACTACCTTCTATAATGACAAGGATACCATCCATTGTAGTAACAAAAATCTCGACAATAGACTACGTTCCATAATGACAAGGCTACCATCCATTAGAGTAACAAAAATCTCGAAAATAGACAACCTTCCATAATGACAAGGCTACCATCCATTGGAGTAACAAATATCTCGACAACAGACTACCTTCCATAATGACAAGGCTACAATTCATTGGAGTAACAAAAATATCGACAACAGACTACCTTCCATAATGACAAGGCTACCATCCATTGGAATAACAAAAATCTCGACAACAAACTACCTTCCATAATGACAAGGCTACCATCCATTGGAGTAACAAAATTATGGACAACATACTACCTTCCATAATGACAAGGATACCATCCATTGGAGTAACAAAAATCTCGGCAACAAACTACCTTCCATAATAACAAGGCAACCATCTATTGGAATAACAAAAATCTCGAGAACAGACTACCTTCCATAATGACAAGGCTACCATCCAATGGAATGACAAAAATCTCGACAACATTGTACCTTCCATATTTGTGAGTCTAAAATCCATTGGAGTAACAAAAATCTCGACAACAGACTACCTTCCATAATGACAAGGATACCATCTATTTGAATAACAAAAATCTCGAGAACATACTACCTTTCATAATGACAAGGCTACCATCCATTGGAGTAACAAAAATCTCGACAACAGACTACCTTCTATAATGACAAGGATACCATCCATTGGAGTAACAAAAATATTGACAACAGACAACCTTCCATAATGACAAGGCTACCATCCATTGGAATAACAAAAATCTCGACAACAAACTACCTTCCATAATGACAAGGATACCATCCATTGGAGTAACAAAAGCATCGACAACAAACTATGTTCCATAAAGACAAGGATACAATCTATTGGAGTAACAAAATTCTCGACAACATACTACCTACCATAATGACAAGGATATCATCCATTGAAGTAACAAAAGTCTCGGTAACAGACTACCTTCCATAATGAGAAGGCGACCATCTATAGGAATAACAAAAATCTCGAGAACATACTACCTTCCATAATGACAAGGCTACCATCCAATGGAATGACAAAAATCTCGACAACATTCTACCTTCCATAATGATAAGTCTACCATCCATTGGAGTAACAAAAATCGCGACAACAGACTACCTTCCATAATGACAAGGATACCATCTATTGGAATAACAAAAATCTCGAGAATAGACTACCTTCCATAATGACAAGGCTACCATCCAATGGAATAACAAAAATCTCGACAATAGACTACCTTCCATAATAACAAGGATACCGTCCATTGGAGTAACAAAAATATGAACAACATACTACCTTCCATAGTGACAAGGCTACCATGCATTGGAGTAACAAAAATATCTACAATAGACTACCTTCCATAATGACAAGGCTACCATCCATTGTAGTAACAAAAATCTCGACAACTGACTACCTTCCATAATGACAAGGCTACCATCCATTAGTTTAAAAAAAATCTCGACAATAGACAACCTTCCATAATGACAAGGCTACCATCCATTGGAGTAACAAATATCTCGACAACAGACTACCTTCCATAATGACAAGGCTAGAATTCATTGGAGAAACAAAAATTTCGACAACAGACTACCTTCTATAATGACAAGGCTACCATCCATTGGAATAACAAAAATCTCGACAACAAACTACCTTCCATAATGACAAGGCTACCATCTATTGGAGTAACAAAAATCTCGGCAACAAACTATCTTCCATAATAACAAGGCAACCATCTATTGGAATAACAAAAATCTCGAGAACAGACTACCTTCCATAATGACAAGGCTACCATCCAATGGAATGACGAAAATCTCGACAACATTCTACCTTCCATAATTGTGAGTCTACAATCCATTGGAGTAACAAAAATCTCGACAACAGACTACCTTCCATAATGACAAGGATACCATCTATTGGAATAACAAAAATCTCGAGAACAAACTACCTTCCATAATGTCAAGGCTACCATCCATTGTAGTAACAAAAATCTCGACAACAGACTACCTTCGATAATAACAAGGCTACCATCCATTAGAGTAACAAAAATATTGACAACAGACTACCTTCCATAATGACAAGGCTACCATCCATTGGAATAACAAAAATCTCGACAAAAAACTACCTTCCATAATGACAAGGATACCATCCATTGGAGTAACAAAAGCATCCACAACAGACTATGTTCCATAATGACAAGGCTAGAATCCATTGGAGTAACAAAATTCTCGACAACATACTACCTTCCAGAATGACAAGGATATCATCCATTAATGTAACAAAAATCTCGGCAACAGACTACCTTCCATAACGATAAGGCGACCATCCAATGGAATGACAAAAATCTCGACAACATTCTACCTTCCATAATGATAAGTCTACCATCCATTGGAGTAAGAAAAATTGCGACAATAGACTACCTTCCATAAGACAAGGATACCATCTATTGGAATAACAAAAATCTCGAGAATAGACTACATTCCATAATGACAAGGCTACCATCCAATGGAATAACAAAAATCTCAACAATAGACTACCTTCCATAATAACAAGGCTACCATCCATTGGAGTAACAAAAATATGAACAACAGACTACCTTCCATAGTGACAAGGCTACCATGCATTGGAGTAACAAAAATATCTAAAATAGACTACGTTCCATAATGACAAGGCTACCATCCATTATAGTAACCAAAACATCGACAACAAACTACCTTCCATAATGACAAGGCTACCATCCATTGTAATAACAAAAATCTCGACAACAGACTACCTTCCATAATGACAAGGCTACCATCCATTAGAGTAACAAAAATCTCGACAATAGATAACCTTCCATAATGACAAGGCTATCAGCCATTGGAGTAACAAAAATATCGACAACAGACTACCTTCCATAATGACAAGGCTACCATCCATTGGAATAACAAAAATCTCGACAACAAACTACCTTCCATAATGACAAGGCTACCATCCATTGGAGTAACAAAATTATGGACAACATACTACCTTCCATAATGACAAGGATACCATCCATTGGAGTAACAAAAATCTCGGCAACAAACTACCTTCCATAATAACAAGGCAACCATCTATTGGAATAACAAAAATCTCGAGAACAGACTACCTTCCATAATGACAAGGCTACCATCCAATGGAATGACAAAAATCTCGACAACATTGTACCTTCCATATTTGTGAGTCTACAATCCATTGGAGTAACAAAAATCTTGACAACAGACTACCTTCCATAATGACAAGGATACCATCTATTGGAATAACAAAAATCTCGAGAACATACTACCTTTCATAATGACAAGGCTACCATCCATTGGAGTAACAAAAATCTCGACAACAGACTACCTTCTATAATGACAAGGATACCATCCATTGGAGTAACAAAAATATTGACAACAGACAACCTTCCATAATGACAAGGCTACCATCCATTGGAATAACAAAAATCTCGACAACAAACTACCTTCCATAATGACAAGGATACCATCCATTGGAGTAACAAAAGCATCGACAACAAACTATGTTCCATAAAGACAAGGATACAATCCATTGGAGTAACAAAATTCTCGACAACATACTACCTACCATAATGACAAGGATATCATCCATTGAAGTAACAAAAGTCTCGGTAACAGACTACCTTCCATAATGAGAAGGCGACCATCTATAGGAATAACAAAAATCTCGAGAACATACTACCTTCCATAATGACAAGGCTACCATCCAATGGAATGACAAAAATCTCGACAACATTCTACCTTCCATAATGATAAGTCTACCATCCATTGGAGTAACAAAAATCGCGACAACAGACTACCTTCCATAATGACAAGGATACCATCTATTGGAATAACAAAAATCTCGAGAATAGACTACCTTCCATAATGACAAGGCTACCATCCAATGGAATAACAAAAATCTCGACAATAGACTACCTTCCATAATAACAAGGATACCATCCATTGGAGTAACAAAAATATGAACAACATACTACCTTCCATAGTGACAAGGCTACCATGCATTGGAGTAACAAAAATATCTACAATAGACTACCTTCCATAATGACAAGGCTACCATCCATTGTAGTAACAAAAATCTCGACAACTGACTACCTTCCATAATGACAAGGCTACCATCCATTAGTTTAAAAAAAATCTCGACAATAGACAACCTTCCATAATGACAAGGCTACCATCCATTGGAGTAACAAATATCTCGACAACAGACTACCTTCCATAATGACAAGGCTACAATTCATTGGAGTAACAAAAATTTCGACAACACACTACCTTCCATAATGACAAGGCTACCATCCATTGGAATAACAAAAATCTCGACAACAAACTACCTTCCATAATGACAAGGCTACCATCTATTGGAGTAACAAAAATCTCGGCAACAAACTACCTTCCATAATAACAAGGCAACCATCTATTGGAATAACAAAAATCTCGAGAACAGACTACCATCCATAATGACAAGGCTACCATCCAATGGAATGACGAAAATCTCGACAACATTCTACCTTCCATAATTGTGAGTCTACAATCCATTGGAGTAACAAAAATCTCGACAACAGACTACCTTCCATAATGACAAGGATACCATCTATTGGAATAACAAAAATCTCGAGAACAAACTACCTTCCATAATGTCAAGGCTACCATCCATTGTAGTAACAAAAATCTCGACAACAGACTACCTTCAATAATAACAAGGCTACCATCCATTAGAGTAACAAAAATATTGACAACAGACTACCTTCCATAATGACAAGGCTACCATCCATTGGAATAACAAAAATCTCGACAACAAACTACCTTCCATAATGACAAGGATACCATCCATTGGAGTAACAAAAGCATCCACAACAGACTATGTTCCATAATGACAAGGCTAGAATCCATTGGAGTAACAAAATTCTCGACAACATACTACCTTCCAGAATGACAAGGATATCATCCATTAATGTAACAAAAATCTCGGCAACAGACTACCTTCCCTAACGATAAGGCGACCATCCAATGGAATGAAAAAAATCTCGACAACATTCTACCTTCCATAATGATAAGTCTACCATCCATTGGAGTAAGAAAAATTGCGACAATAGACTACCTTCCATAAGACAAGGATACCATCTATTGGAATAACAAAAATCTCGAGAATAGACTACATTCCATAATGACAAGGCTACCATCCAATGGAATAACAAAAATCTCAACAATAAACTACCTTCCATAATAACAAGGCTACCATCCACTGGAGTAACAAAAATATGAACAACAGACTACCTTCCATAGTGACAAGGCTACCATGCATTGGAGTAACAAAAATATCTAAAATAGACTACGTTCCATAATGACAAGGCTACCATCCATTATAGTAACCAAAACATCGACAACAAACTACCTTCCATAATGATAAGGCTACCATCCATTGTAATAACAAAAATCTCGACAACAGACTACCTTCCATAATGACAAGGCTACCATCCATTAGAGTAACAAAAATCTCGACAATAGATAACCTTCCATAATGACAAGGCTATCAGCCATTGGAGTAACAAATATCTCGACAACAGAGTACCTTCCATAATGACAAGGATACCATCCATTGAAGTAACAAAAATCTCGATGATAGACTACCTTCCATAATGACAAGGCTACAATCCATTGGAGTAACAAAAATATCGACAACAGACTACCTTCCATAATGACAAGGATACCATCCATTTGAGTAACAAAAACATCGACAACAGACTATGTTCCATAATGACAAGGCTACAATGCATTGGAGTAACAAAATTCTCGAAAACATACTACCTTTCATAATGACAAGGATATCATCCATTGAAGTAACAAAAATCTCGGCAATAGATTACCTTTTATAATGACAAGGCTACCATCTATTGGAATAACAAAAATCTCGAGAACAGACTACCTTCCATAATGACAAGGCTACCATCCAATGGAATGACAAAAATCTCGACAACAAACTACCTTCCATAACGACAAGGATACCATCCATTGGAGTAACAAAAGCATCCACAACAGACTATGTTCCATAATGACAAGGCTAGAATCCATTGGAGTAACAAAATTCTCGACAACATACTACCTTCCAGAATGACAAGGATATCATCCATTAATGTAACAAAAATCTCGGCAACAGACTACCTTCCCTAACGATAAGGCGACCATCCAATGGAATGACAAAAATCTCGACAACATTCTACCTTCCATAATGATAAGTCTACCATCCATTGGAGTAAGAAAAATTGCGACAATAGACTACCTTCCATAAGACAAGGATACCATCTATTGGAATAACAAAAATCTCGAGAATAGACTACATTCCATAATGACAAGGCTACCATCCAATGGAATAACAAAAATCTCAACAATAAACTACCTTCCATAATAACAAGGCTACCATCCACTGGAGTAACAAAAATATGAACAACAGACTACCTTCCATAGTGACAAGGCTACCATGCATTGGAGTAACAAAAATATCTAAAATAGACTACGTTCCATAATGACAAGGCTACCATCCATTATAGTAACCAAAACATCGACAACAAACTACCTTCCATAATGACAAGGCTACCATCCATTGTAATAACAAAAATCTCGACAACAGACTACCTTCCATAATGACAAGGCTACCATCCATTAGAGTAACAAAAATCTCGACAATAGATAACCTTCCATAATGACAAGGCTATCAGCCATTGGAGTAACAAATATCTCGACAACAGACTACCTTCCATAATGACAAGGATACCATCCATTGAAGTAACAAAAATCTCGATGATAGACTACCTTCCATAATGACAAGGCTACAATCCATTGGAGTAACAAAAATATCGACAACAGACTACCTTCCATAATGACAAGGATACCATCCATTTGAGTAACAAAAACATCGACAACAGACTATGTTCCATAATGACAAGGCTACAATGCATTGGAGTAACAAAATTCTCGAAAACATACTACCTTTCATAATGACAAGGATATCATCCATTGAAGTAACAAAAATCTCGGCAATAGATTACCTTCTATAATGACAAGGCTACCATCTATTGGAATAACAAAAATCTCGAGAACAGACTACCTTCCATAATGACAAGGCTACCATCCAATGGAATGACAAAAATCTCGACAACAAACTACCTTCCATAACGACAAGGATACCATCCATTGGAGTAACAAAAGCATCCACAACAGACTATGTTCCATAATGACAAGGCTAGAATCCATTGGAGTAACAAAATTCTCGACAACATACTACCTTCCAGAATGACAAGGATATCATCCATTAATGTAACAAAAATCTCGGCAACAGACTACCTTCCCTAACGATAAGGCGACCATCCAATGGAATGACAAAAATCTCGACAACATTCTACCTTCCATAATGATAAGTCTACCATCCATTGGAGTAAGAAAAATTGCGACAATAGACTACCTTCCATAAGACAAGGATACCATCTATTGGAATAACAAAAATCTCGAGAATAGACTACATTCCATAATGACAAGGCTACCATCCAATGGAATAACAAAAATCTCAACAATAAACTACCTTCCATAATAACAAGGCTACCATCCACTGGAGTAACAAAAATATGAACAACAGACTACCTTCCATAGTGACAAGGCTACCATGCATTGGAGTAACAAAAATATCTAAAATAGACTACGTTCCATAATGACAAGGCTACCATCCATTATAGTAACCAAAACATCGACAACAAACTACCTTCCATAATGACAAGGCTACCATCCATTGTAATAACAAAAATCTCGACAACAGACTACCTTCCATAATGACAAGGCTACCATCCATTAGAGTAACAAAAATCTCGACAATAGATAACCTTCCATAATGACAAGGCTATCAGCCATTGGAGTAACAAATATCTCGACAACAGACTACCTTCCATAATGACAAGGATACCATCCATTGAAGTAACAAAAATCTCGATGATAGACTACCTTCCATAATGACAAGGCTACAATCCATTGGAGTAACAAAAATATCGACAACAGACTACCTTCCATAATGACAAGGATACCATCCATTTGAGTAACAAAAACATCGACAACAGACTATGTTCCATAATGACAAGGCTACAATGCATTGGAGTAACAAAATTCTCGAAAACATACTACCTTTCATAATGACAAGGATATCATCCATTGAAGTAACAAAAATCTCGGCAACAGACTACCTTCTATAATGACAAGGCTACCATCTATTGGAATAACAAAAATCTCGAGAACAGACTACCTTCCATAATGACAAGGCTACCATCCAATGGAATGACAAAAATCTCGACAACAAACTACCTTCCATAACGACAAGGATACCATCCATTGGAGTAACAAAAGCATCGACAACAGACTATGTTCCATAATGACAAGGCTACAATCCATTGGAGTAACAAAATTCTCTACAACATACTTCCTTCCATAATGACAAGGATATCGTCCATTGCAGTAACAAAAATCTCGGCAACAGACTACCTTCTATAATGACAAGGCTACCATCTATTGGAATAACAAAAATCTCGAGAATAAACTATCTTCCATAATGACAAGGCTACCATCCAATGGAATGACAAAAATATCGACAACATTCTACCTTTCATAATGATAAGTCTCCATCCATTGGAGTAACAAAAATATCGACAACAGACTACCTTCCATAATGAAAAGTGTGATCGGTGGATTTAGAACTGACTGTTTAACGCTGGTTCGCGAAATGTCGCGGAAGCAAGAGTCGCCACCGTCTTTTATGTTCTCCAACATGGAAAGGACAAAAGCATAGAAAAATTCCTTCTGTGAGATGTCTCTCGGTTCGGGAGGTAGATTTATAGAAAGGGAAGGTGTTAGCACCCTTTCTATCCATGGTTATCCATGGGCTCTTAGATACTTGCTCATTGTGTTTTCAAAAGTGTTTTCTTTTCAATTGTGAGTGGGTTTGAAAAAGTTTCGTTTAAAGATTTCAGAATGACTCTTGTATCAGTCCTCAAGAGTATTTGAAAAATTGTTTTGAAAGCTTTTTGAAAGTGTCGGTGTGAAAAGAATTTTGATTTGTTTTTTAATAGAGCAAGTATCTACGAGTCATCTACCTACCCTAAGGAATTAAGCTGGGTAAATGTCCTTAAGGTAGTGCCATCCCACCATTGAGAGGTAGGTAGCACAACCGTTGGAGGTGTTCGGGTCAATTCGTTTGCAGGGAAAGTGTGGTCACCAGAGCAGCAGTAGGACACCTTAGAAGCTACCCTTATGCCCTTGATCCTTTTTTAATCCGAGGCAACCGTTTCGAGGCAACTAGATCATGGACATAAGGACTTACTAAAACGTCCTATACTTGACGACCACATTTCGAAGGCAAGGAAACAGGTGAGGCGTACCCTAGAAGTGGTGTGTGAATTTGTGTGTTGTTTTCATGTCAATATTTATCTTTGATCAGGGCATTGGTGAGCTACGAGTTATTTTTAATTTAGCCATACATTCTTTCATGCGATTAGAATTTAAAAGTGCGGAAATTTAAATGCGGAAAGTAAAATCCTACGCTATTACAAGGCGCGGGTCTATACATCGCCAAATTACAAAGACCCGTTTTAATAAAAATGCGGAAAGTAAAAGACCTAATTACTATTACAAGCCTTAAACAGTTACATAATATTCAAAAGAAAATAAATGCGCGAAAAGAAATTAGAATCGAATGTCCGAGGGTTTTGACCCTTTTAAAATTAAATTGAAATTAAAGAATTGATTAATTATTTAATAAAAGAAAGAAAATATTTTTATGTTTTTTTGTATTTATGAAAATAAATAAAATTAAAATTAAAAGGAAACCCTAATTCTAAGTCTATTTTAATTATTAAAGAAAATTGTGGGGTGTCTTGCCCATTTGGAGGTTTTTGTGATGTAATTTGGCCCAAAAGACAAGGCCTGGCTTGACTTTTCCTGCTTGAGTGTGTGTCCGTTGACTGAGGTACATGGTAGACCTCCTTTTGTATCCTTCAGATTGATCCTTACGTCCACTTGGCAAGCACAAGCATAGGCGTGCATGGTGAACCTTTGGTTGAATGCTGCATAGGAATACATTGAGACAAAATTTATGAATTAAGTGGGGGACCTGGGAATCGAACCCAAGTCCCAATACCTGCAAGACAACTCACCCACCAACTGAGCTAATGCGCGCGTTTGTAATATTAGTGGAACACAAATAATATGTATGAAAAAACAACATTATGCTGAAACAATCAAAAAACGCGCCAACGTTTAAACCTCCCAATCATGCAATGACACGCTAGCCTTCTTCTTCATTTATCTGTAAATAAAAAACAAGTAGCGGGGGTTTTAAACCCCCACTAAATGAAAACTGCAAAAATAGCGATTAGTACATGGACAAATATAAAAAGGGCGCGAGGTATTGGTTTGCTTCGTCTTGATACCACGAATTCAATGGCATAGGTTTTAAGGACGAATTTTTCCATATGTGAGAACCCCTAATTTGGAGCTTCTGAAACCCTAGGTTTCATCCATGGCAGATTTGGATACAAGCATCATTAGTTCAATTAAATATTACCAATAGCTTCATAACATCATTGTTAGTGTAAATCAACACATAAAACACATGAATAATGCATGGAAATCAAAAATCGATTATGGACATGTTTGTGCCAAACGCGATGCTGTTCTACCGTTTCTTTGAGTGTGGGAGCGTGTTCTTGATTGTAATCAATTCCTGGAAGGTCCAGAAACGCAATGGAATACTTGTTATGCTTTGAGATGCCCTGCAAATATGATTTCAGATTCCAAAATTTTGATGAAAAGTTGCAATTTGGTTCAATGGTTTTGAGCAGTTTTTAGTGTATGTATCAATTAGGTTTAGTCTTGTATATGTATCTGAACGTGATTAGGTCAAGAAAACAAGCCCAAGGTCCATCCATTCATGTTTTGAAGATTTGATTTTCAATTATATCAATTTCAATCTTTTGCCATTGAAACCCTTGTCAATCATGGAGAATGTTTCCTTTTTGGATGAGAAACGATTTGCCACCTTGCCCTAGTTTGATTTGGTGCACAAAAAAGATTTAAAACCATGATTTGATATTTTTCTCATATTTAAATCTAATTAAATGAATTAATAAGATTAAAAATTCAATTAATTAATTAAAAATAAGAAAATAAATCCCTTTGAGCTTAATGGGTCGTGCATATGCTTTGGTTAATGATTCATGGAAGAATTTGAGGCCCATTAGCATTTTTGAAGCTTTTGAAGCAAAGTTGACTTTTCAAAATTCCCAAAAACTTCCCAACTTCTCCAAGGCATATCTTGCACAATTTTGAAGCTATGATCATGTTCTTGGACATTTTGGAAAGGTCTTGAAGTCCTCTAACCAATTCCTTTGGTCCCATGTCATTTTGATTTATCAATCTCAACTTATGGTCTTTGACTTAAAGTGCCTTTTTGTTGACTTTTGAAAATGACCTATAATGTTGAAATTGATAACTTTTTTTGAGAGCATTTCTTGGACTTGAAGTGTGAAGATGAGTTGTAGGAAATGTCATTCTATTCAAAATGAGCTTTGGATGGGATTTTTCTGATAAACCATGAAGAAGTTATGCCTTGGTCAATTTGCAGTTGACTTTTCAACTGTCCAAAAATAACAACTTTTTGCATCTTGTGACTTTTAGAGCCATGCTTTGAGAATCATGATCAAGAATTGATCAAATGATTTTTGTGGCTTAAAAATAAGATGTTGACCAAAATTTTTGACTTTTGACTGTCAAATGACCATTTTGCCCATGCAGTTGACTGTGAAGCATTTAGGGTTTTTGACTGTGCAATTTGATGTTGTGAGTCTTGAAACTTGGCATATGGATGCTTGACAATGTATGTAGGCATATGGGACTTGATTGGACCCTTGGGAACCTCAATTTCTTTGCAAGAACCAAAACCCTAATTAAGATATCTTGGTTATGTTCTTCAGCTGAACTTACCTTGGTACCTTGGTGGACAGAGCAATTAGACCGCTTTAGACAACTAATTATTGCCCCTATTTCTGATGTTACCTGTAATTAATCCTTTGTTTCGCATGCAAATATTTATGAGTTAGCAATTAGTGTCAAATGCATATATCACAATTTGAACATTGGACGTTCTTCGCAAAACAAAATAGAAAAAGGAAAAAACAATTGGCAATTTAGCAGGAAAGTGAATTTGTATTGATTTTTGAATTTGCCTGTAAATAGGCGTTTATGTACAAGAGGCCGACGTCCTAGTAAGAGAACGCCGCCGAACAACAGAGTTTATACAATTTTTGTGAAAAGGGAAAACAAAACAGCTATGTGAAAAAGATAATCCCACTGGGCTCCAACTCTGCTATCGCCTTTATATCTTCGAGCATCTCATCACTTGGCTGCTCGGTTGAAGATGAGGCTGACTGATCGATGCTGTCTGAACTTGAGGTTGATACCGGATTCTTGATGCAAAGTGATCCAATGAGACATAGTATTACGCTTTAATCCCTAACTTTTGCCTGGACCGCCCTTTCGGGTTTTCAGTCCACCGGGATACCCATTTTTGCCCAAGCCGCCTTTTCAGGTTTTCGACTTGCCGGGTGTACAGATTTTTCCATTTCATCCCTCATTTTGCCCGAACCCTTTTGGTTCGCAGGGAAGCCCTAATTTTTGCCTAGGTATGTCAACCTAGCGGGTCTTTGATTATGCGTAGTATCTTTTTACTATGTCTGCATTGGCGGGGTGAGGAAGGTCGTCACCATCCATGGTGGTTAGGATCATGGCTCTTCTTGAGAACACATGTTTAACCACAAATGGCCCTTCGTACGTAGGGGTCAATTTACCCCTGGGATCACTTTGAGGAAGAATGATGCGCTTGATTACCAGGTCTCCAACTTGTTACTCTTGGCGTCTGACCTTCTTGTTAAATGCCTTGATCATCCGTTTTTGGTACGTTTGACCATGACAAATAGCAGTGAGTCTCTTTTCGTCTATTAGATTTAATTGATCAAGTCGAGTCTGGATCCAGTCATCTTCGCTCAAATCTGCATCCTTTATTATCCGGAGAGAGGGTATCTGGACTTCAATCGGCAAGACTGCTTCCATGCCATAGACCAAGGAAAAGGGGGTTGCCCCGGTTGACGTCCTTGCTGAGGTACGGTACCCATGAAGAGCAAATGGTAACATCTCGTGCCAATCTTTATAGGTCACTATCATCTTCTGCACAATCTTCTTGATGTTCTTATTTGCCGCTTCTACATCCCCATTCATCTTCGGCCGGTAAGGAGAATAGTTGTGGTGTTGTATCTTGAATTGTTCGCAGTGATCAGTGATCATCTTGTTATTAAGATTGGTACCATTGTCCGTAATGATCCTTTCTGGGACACCGTATCGACAGATCAGGTTGTGTCAAATGAACCGTGCCACGAAGTTCTTGGTTACCGTAGCGTAAGAAGCTGCTTCAACCCACTTTTTAAAGTAATCGATCGCCACCAGGATGAAGTGATGCCCGTTGGATGCCGTAGGTTTAATCTCACTGATCATATCAATGCCCCACATTGCAAAAGGCCAAGGCGCTGTCAAGACATTCAGAGGAACTGGAGGAACGTGTACCTTATCTGCATAAATCTGGCATTTATGACATGGACGAGAATGTTGGTAACAGTCGGCTTCCATTGTGGACCAGAAATATCCTGCCCGAAGGATTTTCTTTGCCATGGTGTGTCCACTAGAATGTGTTCCGAAGGTACCTTCATGCAGCTTTGCCATGATCCTTTCTGCTTCAGTCTTATCCACACAACGCAGTAAAGTTGAATCAAGGTTTCGCTTGTAGAGAATGCCATTGATGAGGAAGAACTTTGCTGCGAACCTTCTTAGAAATTTTTTGTCGTTGACAGATGCACCTTCAGGGTATTCTTGAGCTTCCAGATACCTCTTCAGCTCATGATACCAGGGTTTCTCAGTTACTATCTCAGCCTCAAGATCACAACAGTATGCAGGTTCGTCCAGTTTCTAGTTGATGATCCGGGGAGCCTCATTGTCCCACTTGACTTTGAACATGGAAGACATCGTAGCTAACGTGTCCGCCAACTGATTCTCCTCTATTGGGAAATGTTCAAAAGTTATCTCTGTGAAGTGGGGGATCAATGTCAACACACATTCTTTGTAAGGAATAAGGTTTGCGTGTTTGATATCCCACTCGCCTTTGATCTGATTGATCACGAGAGCGGAATCTCCGAAGACACTCAGAAATTTGATCCTTAAGTCAATTGCAGCTTGAAGACCCATGATGCATGCCTCATACTCCGCCATGTTGTTGGTGCAGTTGAAACATAGTCGGGCAGTAAGTGGAGTATGAGTGCCTTGAGGGGATATGATCACAGCGCCAATGCCGTTACCCAAAGCGTTGGAGGCTCCGTCAAAGTGCATAGACCATCAGGATCCTTCCTCAGGTCCTTCATCCGGTCCAGGTACTTCACAATCAGTTACTATCATGATGCTCTCGTCTGGAAACTCGAAGTTCATTGACTGGTAGTTATCTACTGCTTGGTGTGCCAAGTGGTCTGCCAAAACACTTCCCTTGATGGCTTTCTGAGTCGTGTACTGGATGTCGTATTCCATCAAGATCATCTGCCATCTTGCTATTCTCCCAGACAGAGCAGGCTTTTCAAATATGTACTTGATCGGATCCATTTTTGAAATCAACAGAGTAGTGTGAGTCAGCATATACTGTCTCAGCGGAAAGCAGCCCATACCAAAGCGCAGCAAGTTTTCTCGAGCAGTGAGTATCGGGTCTCACAGTCAGTAAACTTTTTGCTAAGGTAATAAATGGCGTTCTCTTTTCGGCCAGACTCGTCATGCTGCCCCAGCACACACCCCATTGAGCTGTCAAGTACTGTCAGGTATAGTATTAGAGGTCTCCCTTCAACCGGTGGCATAAGGATGGGTGGTTCTTGGAGATACTCTTTGATTTTGTCAAAAGCGGCCTGACATTCATCATTCCAACGTACCACTTGATCTTTCTTCAGCAGCTTGAAGATTGGTTCATAAGTAGCAGTTAGGTGCGAGATGAATCGGGTAATGTAATTCAGACGTCCTAGAAAGCCTCTGACTTCTTTCTCTATCTTGGGAACTGGCATCTCTTGTATGGCTTTAACCTTGGCAGGGTCCACTTGAATACCCTTGTCACTCACGACGAAGCCTAGCAGTTTTCCAGATCTCACCCCGAAGGTGAACTTGTTCGGGATTAACCTCAGCTTGTACAACTTCAGACGGTCAAACAACTTTTGCAGATGGTCAAGGTGTTCCTCCTCAGTTTGGGACCTTGCAGTCATATCGTCGACATACATTTCAATCTCATGGTGGATCATGTCATGAAATAAAGCAACCATGGCACGTTGGTAGGTTGCCCCAGCATTTTTCAGTCCGGATGGCATGACCTTGTAGCAGAAGGTGCTCCACTGAGTAATAAAGGTAGTCTTTTCCATATCTTCAGGAGCCATCTTGATCTGATTATAACCTGAAAAACCATCCATGAAGGAGAACACCTTGTGCTGAGCAGTATTGTCAACCAGAACGTCGATGTGAGGTAGAGGGAAATCATCCTTGGGGCTGGCCCTATTCAAATCCCTGTAATCGACAAACATTCTAACCTTGCCATCTTTCTTTGGCACCGGAACCACGTTGGCAACCCACTGAGGGTAAGAAGTCACTGCTAGAAACCTGGCATCAAATTGTTTCATAACCTCAGCTTTGATCTTCTCGGACATCTCTGGACGCATACGGCTGACCTTTTGCTTTACCGGAGGGCAGTCTTCCTTGGTAGGCAGATGATGGACCACGATGTCAGTATCTAACCCGGGCATGTCTTCATAGGACCAGGCAAAGATCTCCACATAATCATGTAACATCTGAACCAACCGTTGTTTCACGCTGAGCTCCAGATTAGCACCAATCTTAACTTCCTTTCTGTCTGCCTCAGTACCCAGATTCACCGTTTCCACTGGCTCTTCATGTGGCTGAATGGCCCTCTCTTCCTGGAGTAACAGTCTTGCAAGCTCACCAGATACTTCGCAATCATCTTCACCTTCATCTTCGGCTAAGTTGATCGGATTTTCGAAGTCATAACTGGCAGTAGCAGAGTCGTTACCAGTGAGATCCAGAGTGGATTGAAACCTGTATGAGTGAATGTGTGTAAATATAGCTGTTTTGCAATATATAAAGAAAGAAAGAAAGAAATGGAGCACAAGATTTGAAATGCGAAAAACGTCCAATGTCTTTATTCATGATATATGGAAATGACAAGTAATAAGCCCTCACAAATGAAGCCAACGGTGCCCCGGGTAGGACACCGGGCCATAAAGTTTCAATTTATTGTTCATTACAAATTAAAGAAACAAAGGAATTCATTACTGCGAAACAAAAGTAACAGGTATGTGATCTTTTGCAGTCCAATTAGTCAGTCCACCATCGGTCGTCGGGTAGATCCAGCTATCAAACTCTGATTCCTCCGCCTCGCTTTCAATAGCATTCACCCCTGGGTTGGTGATGAACACGGGAGGTCTTCCGATCCTTGCTTTGCGTACAGCCCTCTGAGCCTCTGCAGTGAAACCCAGTCCCAACTTGTCAGTTATAGGAGTAAAATCAGGGAGCCTGCCCCAGTTAGCACATTCACCTTTCTCAATTACAGCCCGGGCGTCCTTTAAGGAGGCCATCTTCAAAGGAAAGTCTTCTTCAATTACTGTTTCTGCTGACGCCAATGTTGGAGGTACCTCTTCAAAATGTTGAAAGGGGGTTTCAATAAACTCCCCGTCCATCTCTATATACTGGAATGAATTCAGATGGATAACCATGTACTCTTCCTCCCCCTGCACAGTAAAAATGTTCCCTCTGACAGGGTACTTGAGCTTCTAGTGTAGAGTGGAGGTCACAGCCCCAGCCTTGTGATTCCAAGGTCGACCCAGCAAACAGGAATAAGATGGACGAATGTACATCACATAGAACGTTGAATCAAAGACTTGGGAACCAACACGAATCGGAATATCCACTTCTCCATGAACCATCCTCTTCTAACCGTCAAAGGCTCGGACAATGATGTTACTAGGCTTCAACTCCAGACCCTCACAATCCAATCTGTCCAAGGCCTTCTTGGGCAATACATTCAGGGAAGAACCGGTGTCCACCAACACGTGAGCAAGAGTAGTGCCCCTGCATTCAATGGAGACATGCAGGGCATCATTGTGGTTCTTTCCCTTGGCGGTCAGATCAGTATCAGAGAAACCCAACCCATTGTCAGCGGTCAAGTTGGCCACATAATCAGTAAATTGGTCCGCAGATGTCTCCTGTGGCACATGAGCCATCTTCATAAATGAAATCAGGGCCTTGGCATGGGCCTCTGAGCACAGCAGCAATGATAGCATATAGATCTTGGAGGGGGTATGCCCCAGTTGTTCAATGACGTTGAAGTCACTCTTCTTGATTATCTTAAGAATTTCCTCCATCTCCTGCTGGGAGGCTTCAACATTGACAGTCTTTGGTGCCTCCATCCGGGCAGGCTCATCATCAATCCCTTTGCCCCGAGTGTCAGATGACTCGACAACAGGGGTAGAAACTTGATCAGAAGTGGAAACATGCGCACTTGCAGGCGTTATTATAAGAGGTCTTCGGATAACTGGTAGCGCAATGTCAGGCGAGAAGAGCCTGCCACTGCGAGTAACTTTAGCTGGGCCAGTGATATTGCTGATACTGGTACCGGTGTTGAACTCCTGCTTTACTCCAAGTACATACACATCTGCCCCATAGTGCCATGGGACAACCTTGTCGGATTCATAGGGGAGGGGCCCCGGAACAGTAATAATGATGGGTGCAATAGACATGATTTTGACTGGCTTCCTTGGGGGAGCCTTGGTAGGATTATTGAAGATGGTAACAACGGATACTTCTGCAGTAGGAACAAAAGGAACAACGGTCTTCTTGAACATAATCTCCTTGTTGTCCATCAGGCCTTGGATGCCTGACTTCAGCAACGGACAACCAGTAGGGGAAACGGCACACAGAAGGCAACCTTTGCTACAACCCGGAAATAAACCGGCTAGCAATAGGTTCCTCTTAACAGTCAATAGAGGGGTAACTACATCATCCACAGAAACTGCATATAGGTCTTCCTCAATAGCATTTACTCCATGCTGGGGCATAGGAGCAGTCACAATGTTGGGCCTTTCAGGTGCCTCAAATTGTATTTCCTTCGCATCGATAAGGTCCTGAACCTTATTCCTTAAGGCCCAACAATCATCAGTAGAATGCCCCGGGT
This sequence comes from Vicia faba, assembly GCA_948472305.1. Classification (NCBI taxonomy): domain Eukaryota; kingdom Viridiplantae; phylum Streptophyta; class Magnoliopsida; order Fabales; family Fabaceae; genus Vicia; species Vicia faba. The sequence continues at coordinate 756,250,380 of OX451738.1, forward strand.
ATCAGAATTATAAGCACATCGGGCGTTTGGATTATACTTTGGAGAGGTCGTGTTCACAACCTTCAGAGCCTCTCTGACGGTTACCAAGTTGGTCGATAGCAATTGCGGCAAGATCTGTGACAAGGTCATACTCAGCCGAGTGAATTCTCTGCTGGGTCTCTCACCCCTTGGTTGGTTAGGTTGCCGAGGAGCGGCAACAGGTTTTGCAATTACCACCGTGTTGACAGCTTGGCGGCGTTCTGGTTTATTTTGCCTTCTAGGCTCATACACAGCACTAGCCTCCTTTTTGAAAGGCTTCTTCTCAGAACTTGAGGACGCACCTTTTTGAATTTTCCCTGATTTCAAACCAGCCTCTATCCTTTCCCCAATAAGAATGAGATCTGTAAACACTGCAGATGAATTGCCAATGAGATGATTGAAGAACGGCCCGGATAGGGTCCCCAAGAACATATCCACTAGCTCACGGTCGGTTAATGGTGGCTGCACCCTGCCAGTCAGGTCCCTCCACTTCTGCGCATACTCTTTAAACCTTCTCTCGATCCTAGCGACATACCCTGGAGTTGGGTACGTGTAGGAGCGAGGTCGGCATTATACTGATACTGCTTGTAAAAAGCAGTAGCCAACTCCTCCCAGTTACAAACCTTGGTTCCATCCAGCTGATAGAACCATTCGAGATGAGTCCCTGAAAGACTCTCCTGGAAGAAGTGGATCCACAAGTTCTTGTTGACAGTATACGGATGTATCTTCCGCACATAAGATCTGAGATGTAGCTTAGGGAAGGACGCCCCGTCATACTTTGCGAAAGATGGTGCTTTGAACTTGTGTGGGATGACCACACCAGAAGATAAACCCAAGTCTCCGAAATCCAAACCAGGCACTTGTTTAATTTCCATTGCATTTAGGCGATCCTCTAACTGCTTATATTTGTCTTCAGCTGGAGGATACTGCTCCTCATTAAAATCAGTCTCGTTGTCAGAGACCACCGGACTAGGAACTCTTCCCCGTTAGGGACTGCCTTTTCCTACAGAAGAACCAGCTTGATCAACCTTATTCTGCAGTGTGTTACCAAACCTCCGGCCAGTGTTGAATAGTACAGTTCTCTTCTCCTTCTTCTTGACCAACAGAGCCTTCAATTCCTCCTGTCCTTGGGACAAACTCATGATCAGCTCTTGGAATTGGGCATTCTGAGCCTGAAGGGCCTTGATGGATTGCTCAATAGATGATTCAGGGTTCATGATGCTGAAATAAACAACGAAGAACATTAAGCAACCTGAAAAGAAGAGTACCTGTGATACATATGATGAATGGAATGCGTATGATTTATGTTTTCAAAGACAATCAGGATTCAACTTTGAAAACAAAAAGGAACACACTTCATTAGATTCAACTTTGAAATTTAAATTGTTCAACAGGTTGCCCTTAGGTGTTACATCAAATGGAAATACTAAAAAGGGAAGTAAAACTGTAAAAGAACATCCAAAGTTCATCATTGATCCCAGGGTCTCCTTTTCTCGGTACGGATGTAGTCATTCAAGGCTCGCTCGTTCTCCAACTGCTTTGTCAGCTTCTGGATCTTCAATTCCTGCTTGTTGAACTTTTCCCGATACGAATCCCGTTCTTCTCGCAGTTGCGCCCAAGACCTCTTTAGTGTATCAATATCAGTAGGTATCTGAGGAGGGAGAACAGTTGGGGGAGCCCCATCTCTATCAGGATATTCAAGAATGATGGGTCTGGCCGCTTCATATGGCATACCTAACTTCTGAGCACGGATGCGGACCCATTTGTAGTAGGCTTCCATAGGTAGAGAAGTCTTTGGCCCCAACTCTTGTGGGTCAGCTTTGTGAATTCTGTCCCAAGCTTTGATGAACCTACGACGCAGCTCATCACTATCTACCTGAAACTCAAAACTGATGTGAGGCACCAACATCTCATGAGGCCCTGCTCTTCTGGCTCTTCCAAACTGACGGAGAGATAGACATGGATTATAAGAGATTCCTCTTTGGGTACCAATCAAAGGAACATTAGGATATTCTCCGCAACGATCAATAATAGCTAACTCATCCAAACCCCTGAGAGTCCAAATGATGTCATTATCAGTGAGAGACATTAACCTATGAGCCCAGCCTCTTCCTTCTTTGTTCTTCAGCACGAACTTAGGGAGGTGCGAAATAAACCACCTCACTAACAAAGGGATGCAACACCACAGAGTTCCTCGTCTTCGGGCAGTACGGGCATAGAGTTGTTGCAGGATATCACCCAAGAGAGTGGCCACACGGTTCCGAGACATGAAGATCCTTATAGCAGTGACGTTAATGAAGTTATCAGGATTAGGAAACAAGACTAGACCATAGTTTAAGAAAGCCAGAATGTCTTCATACGCCCTAAAGTCCAGGTCATTCCAGAAGCTGTTAGCCTTACCAATCAGAAACTTGGCCAAGAAACCCTTAACTTTGCTTCTAGTCACCCAGTTGTCCATTACCTTCTTGTGGGTCAAAGGGAGGGCTGCAGCAATCTCCTCAAGCCTAAGAGTCTTTTCCCAACCAGTGTAGGGAGTCTGATCCAAGATAGGGATACCAAGCAAATCAGAGAACTCTTCCAGGGTAGGGACCAGCTGGAAGTCTTGAAAGGTGAAGCACTGGTACAGAGGGTCATAAAACTGGGTCAGGACACTCATCAGTTGTTGGTCCCATTTTGCAGTGACTAAGCCGAGAAGAGAACCATGCCTCTGGATGAAGGAAGTAGTATTTGGAATTCTGCTAACCAATTCTTCAAGCAACTCAGGTGGGTGAACAAAGTTGAACCGGATAGTATTCTTTCGCATAAGCATCATGATGTCCTACAAAACAGAGCAAAGGTGAAACCCTCTTGCCTTTGAAATGGTCAGTCCTTATGCAGGATGCATGCAATGTTTATGATGGCATGATGTTATGATAAAGCACACCACAAATATTCACAAAGGCAAACATGATAAGGCACACAAGTTACACAAGACAAGACCTTAGAGTTTTAGGCCAGCCTGAGGTCTAGGTATTACCCTCTTTCAGTTTGTTGGTTAAGACTTGTCCTATCAGAAGTAATCGGGTTCTAGAGGATCCCAATATCACTGACTACCCTCAATCGGTCATAACTCCAGCATCGCAATCTTTTCTTGCGGCCAGAACCATCACGAGAGTTTAGCCTCAATGGGTGTAGCATACTGCTACTGTTCTATTGGCCAAGTTAGGTCATTTAAGGTTCTAAGGTTGGTTGGTGCATAATGACTCCTCAGAATACCCATATTCTCCTCGTTGCGACACAAGGGATATCGGTACAGACCAAGGCGCCACACCAACGTAGCCACTTCTTCACCCATGTCGGTCTATGCCGGACAGGTCCCTCACAGCTTATGCTACATAACAGGGTATCCCAAGATCTGGGTTAGGATCTATGTAACTCTGATGCAGCCCACAATAATAAAGCAAACAAACACAACAATTGAAAACACAAGTGATCTTTGTCGTAAGGTACACCTCACTTTATAAGAATCCCCAGCAGAGTCGCCAGTTCTGTGATCGGTGGATTTAGAACTGACTGTTTAACGCTGGTTCGCGAAATGTCGCAGAAGCAAGAGTCGCCACCGTCTTTTATGTTCTCCAACATGGAAAGGACAAAAGCACAGCAAAATTCCTTCTTTGAGATGTCTCTCGGTTCGGGAGGTAGATTTATAGAAAGGGAAGGTGTTAGCACCCTTTCTATCCATGGTTATCCATGGGCTCTTAGATACTTGCTCATTGTGTTTTCAAAAGTGTTTGCTTTTCAATTGTGAGTGGGTTTGAAAAAGTTTCGTTTAAAGATTTCAAAATGACTCTTGTATCAGTCCTCAAGAGTGTTTGAAAAATTATTTTGAAAGCTTTTTGAAAGTGTCGGTGTGAAAAGAATTTTGATTTGTTTTTTAATAAAGCAAGTATCTACGAGTCATCTACCTACCCTAAGGAATTAAGCTGGGTAAATGTCCTTAAGGTAGTGCCATCCTACCATTGAGAGGTAGGTAGCACCACCGTTAGAAGGTGTTTGGGTCAATTCGTTTGTAGGGACAGTGTGGTCACCAGAGCAGCAGTAGGACACCTTAGAAGCTACCCTTATGCCTTTGATCCTTTTTTAATCTGAGGCAACCGTTTTGAGGCAACTGGATCATGGACATAAGGACTTACTAAAACGTCCTATACTCAACGACCACGTTTCGAAGGCAAGGCAATAGGTGAGGCGTACCCTAGAAGTGGTGTGTGAATTTGTGTGTTGTTTTCATGTCAATATTTATCTTTGATCAGGGCATTGGTGAGCTACAAGTTATTTTTAATTTAGCCATACATTCTTTCATGCGATTAGAATTTAAAAGTGCGGAAATTTAAATGCAGAAAGTAAAATCCTACGCTATTACAAGGCGCGGGTCTATACATCGCCAAATTACAAAGACCCGTTTTAATAAAAATGCGGAAAGTAAAAGACCTAATTACTATTACAAGACATAAACAGTTACATAATATTCAAAAGAAAATAAATGCGCGAAAAGAAATTAGAATCGAATGTCCGAGGGTTTTGACCCTTTTAAAATTAAATTGAAATTAAAGACTTGATTAATTATTTAATAAAAGAAAGAAATTATTTTTATGTTTTTTTGTATTTATGAAAATAAAGAAAATTAAAATTAAAAGGAAACCCTAATTCTAAGTCTATTTGAATTATTAAAGAAAATATTAAAGTTTAACCTAATTTACTAATTAATTAATGTACATGTTTATTTACAAAAATAAAAAGTAATTATAATAATAATGAGAGAAAATTATTTATTAAGAAAAAGATGAGAATGTTAAAAAACCCTAATTTCTACATGATTTAATTTATTAAGAAAAAGATTAAAGTTTTAAAACCTAATTTACTAAATTAATGGTTAGAATTTATTTACAAAATAAATTAATAGAAATTAAATATAATTAAATATATTACAATTTTTGGTTTCTGATTTTTTTATAGAAAATTTATTATTTATGAATTAACAAGACAATTAAAAAAAACATAATGCAAACATTGGGGGGTGTCTGGCCCATTTGGAGGTTTTTGTGAAGTAATTTGGCCCAAAAGACAAGGCCCGGCTTGACTTTTCCAGCTTGAGTGCGTGTCCATTGACTGAGGTACATGGTAGGACTCCTTTTGTAGCCTTCAGATTGATCCTTACGTCCACTTGGCAGGCACAGGCATAGGAGTGCATGGTGAACCTTTGGTTGAATGCTGCATAGGAATACATTGAGACAAAATTTATGAATTAAGTGGGGGACCTGGGAATCGAACCCAGGTCCCAATACCTGCAAGACAACTCACCCACCAACTGACCTAATGCGCGCGTTTGTAATATTAGTGGAACACAAATAATATGTATGAAAAAACAACATTATGCTGAAACAATCAAAAAACGCGCCAACGTTTAAACCTCCCAATCATGCAATGACACGCTAGCCTTCTTCTTCATTTATCTGTAAATAAAAAAACAAGTAGCGGGGGTTTTAAACCCCCACTAAATGAAAACTGCAAAAATAGCGATTAGAACATGGACAAATGTAAAAAGGGCGCGAGGTATTGGTTTGCTTCGTCTTGATACCACGAATTCAATGGCATAGGTTTTAAGGGCCAATTTTTCCATATGTGAGAACCCATAATTTGGAGCTTCTAAAACCCTAGGTTTCATCCATGGAAGATTTGGATACAAGCATCATTAGTTCAATTAAATATTACCAATAGCTTCAGAACATCATTTTTAGTGTAAATCAACACATAAAACACATGAATAATGCATGGAAATCAAAAATCGATTATGGACATGTTTGTGCCAAACGCGATGCTGTTCTACCGTTTCTTTGAGTGTGGAAGCGTGTTCTTGATTGTAATCAATTCCTGGAAGGTCCATCAACGCAATGGAATACTTGTTATGCTTTGAGATGCCCTGCAAATATGATTTCAGATTCCAAAATTTTGATGAAAAGTTGCAATTTGGTTCTATGGTTTTGAGCAGTTTTTCGTGTATGTATCAATTAGGTTTAGTCTTGTATATGTATCTGAAAGTGATTAGGTCAAGAAAAGAAGCCCAAGGTCTATCCATTCATGTTTTGAAGATTTGATTTTCAATTATATCAATTTCAATCTTTTGCCATTGAAACCCTTGTCAATCATGGAGAATCTTTCCTTTTTGGATGAGAAACGATTTGCCACCTTGCCCTAGTTTGATTTGCTGCACAAAAAAGATTTAAAACCATGATTTGATATTTTTCTCATATTTAAATCTAATTAAATGAATTAATAAGATTAAAAATTCAATTAATTAACTAAAAATAAGAAAATAAATCCCTTTGAGCTTAATGGGTCGTGCATATGCTTTGGGTAATGATTCATGGAAGAATTTGAGGCCCATTAGCATTTTTGAAGCTTTTGAAGCAAAGTTGACTTTTCAAAATTCCCAAAAACTTCCCAACTTCTCCAAGGCATATCTTGCTCAATTTTGAAGATATGATCATGTTCTTTGACATTTTGGAACGTTCTTGAAGTCCTTTAACCAATGCCTTTGGTCCCATGTCATTTTGATTTACCAATCTCAAGTTATGGTCTTTGACTTAAAGTGCCTTTTTGTTGACTTTTGAAGATGACCTATAATGTTGAAATAGATAACTTTTTGTGAGAGCATTTCTTGGACTTGGAATGTGAAGATGAGTTGTAGGAAATGTCATTCTCTTCAAAATGAGATTTGGATGGGATTTTTCTGATAAAACATGAAGAAGTTATGCCTTGGTCAATTTGAAGTTGACTTTTCAACTGTCCAAAAATAGTAAATTTTTGCATCTTGAGACTTTTAGAGCCATGCTTTAAGAATCATGATCAAGAATTGATAAAATGATGTTTGTGGCTTCAAAATAAGATGTTGACCAAAATTTTTGACTTTTGACTGTCAAATGACCATTTTGCCCCTGTAGTTGACTGTGAAGCATTTAGGGTTTTTGACTGTGCAATTTGATGTTGTGAGTCTTGAAACTTGGCATATCGATGCTTGACAATGTATGTAGGCATATGGGACTTGATTGGACCCTTGGGAACCTCAATTTCTTTGCAAGAACCAAAACCCTAATTTTGACTGTGTTAGGAGGCAATTGGACTGTGCAACCCTTGAAGAATATGGGAGGGCAAATTTTGGGGTACAACAAAAAGGATACCATCTATTGGAATAAAAAAAATCTCGAGAACATACTACCTTCCATAATGACAAGGCTACCATCCATTGGAGTAACAAAAATCTCGACAATAGACTACCTTATATAATGACAAGGATACCATCCATTGGAGTAACAAAAGCATCGACAACAGACTATGTTCCATAATGACAAGGCTACAATCCATTGGAGTAACAAAATTCTCGACAACATACTACCTTCCATAATGACAAGGATATCATCCATTGAAGTAACAAAAATCTCGGCAACAGACTACCTTCTATAATGACAAGGCTACCATCTATTGGAATAACAAAAATCTCGAGAACAGACTACCTTCCATAATGACAAGGCTACCATCCAATGGAATGACAGAAATCTCGACAACATTCTACCTTTCATAATGATAAGTCTACCATCCATTGGAGTAACAAAAATCTCGACAATAGACTACCTTCCATAATGACAAGGATAACATCTATTGGAATAACAAAAATCTCGATAACAGACTACCTTTCATAATGATTAAGCTACCATCCATTGGAGTAACAAAAATCTCGACAACTGACTACCTTCCATAATGACAAGGCTACCATCCATTGGAGTAACAAAATTATCGACAACACACTACCATCCATAATAATAATGATACAATCCATTGGAGTAACAAAAATCTCGACAACAAACTACCTTCTATAATGAAAAGGCTACCATCCATTGGAGTAACAAAAATCTCGACAACAAACTACCTTCCATAATGACTAGGCTACCATCCATTGGAGTAACAAAAATATCTACAATAAACTATGTTCCATAATTACAAGGCTACCATCCATTGTAGTCACCAAAATCTCGACAACAGACTACCTTCCATAATGACAAGACTACCATCCATTGTAGTAACAAAAATCTCGACAACAGACTACCTTCCATAATGACAAGGCTACCATCCATTGGAGCAACAAAAATCTCGAAAACAAACTACCTTCCAAAATGACAAGGCTACCATCCATTGTAGTAACAAAAATCTCGACAACAGACTACCTTCCATAATGACAAGGCTACCATCCATTGGAGTAACAAAAATCTCGAAAATAGACTACCTTCCAAAATGACAAGGCTACCATCCATTAGAGTAACAAAAATCTCAACAAAAGACAACCTTCCAAATTGCAAGGCTACCATCCATTGGAGTAACAAAAATATGAACAACAGACTACCTCCCATAGTGACAAGGCTACCATCCATTGGGGCGACATAAATCACAGCGACAGACTACCTTCCATAATGACAAGGCTAGCATCCATTGGAGTAACAAAAATCTCGACGATAGACTACCTTCCTTAATGACCAGGCTACAATTCATTGGAGTAACAAAAATATCGACAACAGACTACCTTCCAAAATGACAAGGCTACCATCCATTGGAATAACAAAAATCTTGACAACAAACTACCTTCCATAAGGACAAGGTTACCATCCATTGGAGTAACAAAAACATCGACAACAGACTATGTTCCATAATGACAAGGCTATAATCCATTGGAGTAACAAAATTCTCGACAACATACTTCCTTCCATAATGACAAGGATATCGTCCATTGCAGTAACAAAAATCTCGGCAACAGACTACCTTCTATAATTACAAGTCTACCATCCATTGGAGTAACAAAAATCTCGACAACCGACTACCTTCCATAATGACAAGGCTACCATCCATTTGAGTAACAAAATATCTACAATAGACTATTTTCCATAATTACAAGGCTACCATCCATTGTAGTAACAAAAATCTCGACAACAGACTACCTTCCATAATGACAAGGCTAGCATCCATTGGAGTAACAAAAATCTCGACAACAAAATACCTTCCATAGTGACACGACTACCAACCATTGAAGTAATAAAAATCTCAACAATAGACAACCTTCCATAATGACAAGGATACCATCCATTGGAGTAACAAAAATATTGACAACAGACTACCTTCCATAATGACAAGGCTACCATCCATTGGAATAACAAAAGTCTCGACAACATACTTCCTTCCATAATGACAAGGCTACCATCCATTGGAGTACTAAAAACTTCGACAAGAGACTACGTTCCATAATGACAAGGCTACCATCCATTGGAGTAACAAAAATATCGACAATCGACTACCTTCCATAATGACAAGGCTACCATCCATTAGAGTAACAAAAACATCGACAAGAGACTACGTTCCATAATGACAAGGCTACCATCCATTGGAGTAACAAAAATATTGACAAAAGACTACCATCCATAATGATAATGATACAATCCATTGGAGTAACAAAAATCTCGACATCAAACTACCTTCTATAACTACAAGGCTACCATCCATTGGAGTAACAAAATTATTGACAACAAACTACCTTCGATAATTACTAGGCTACCTCCCATTGGAGTAACAAAGATATCGAGAACGAACTAACTTCCATAATGATGATGCTACCATCCATTAGAGTAACAAAAATATCGACAACTGACTACCTTCCATAATGACAAAGCTACCATCCATTTGAGTAACAAAAATATCTACAATAGACTATGTTCCATAATTCCAATGCTACCATCCATTGTAGTACCCAAAATCTCGACAACAGACTACCTTCCATAATGACAAGGCTACCATCCATTGTAGTAACAAAAATCTCGATAATAGACTACCTTCAATAATTACAAGGCTACCATCGATTGGAGTAACAAAAATGTCGAAAACGGACTACCTTCCAAAATGAAAAGGCTACCATCCATTAGAGTAACAAAAATCTTACCAACAAATAACTTTTCTATAATGACAAGGCTACCATACATTGAAGTAACAAAAATATCGACAATAGACTACCTTCCATAATGACAAGGCTACCATCCATTGGAGTAACAAAAATATGAACAACAAACTACCTTCCATAGTGACAAGGCTACCATCCAAGGGAGTGACGGAAATCACAACGACAGACTACCTTCCATAATGATAAGGCTACAATCCATTGGAGTAACAAAAATATCGACAATAGACTACCTTCCATAATGACAAGGCTACCATCCATTAAAGTAACAAAAACATCGACAACAGACTATGTTCCATAATGACAAGGCTATAATCCATTGGAGTAACAAAATTCCCGATAACATACTACCTTCAATAATGACAAGAATATCATCCATTGAAGTAAAAAAAATCTCGGCAACAGACTACCTTCTATAATGACAAGGCTACCATCTATTGTAATAACAAAAATCTCGAGAATAGACTAACTTCCATAATGACAAGGCTACCATCCAATGGAATGACAAAAATCTCGACAACATTCTACCTTTCATAATGATAAGTCTACCATCCATTGGAGTAACAAAAATCTCGACAATAGACAACTTCCATAATGACAAGGATACCATCTATTGGAATAACAAAAATCTCGAGAACAGACTACCTTTCATAATGACAAGGCTACCATCCATTAGAGTAACAAAAATCTCGACAACTGACTACCTTCCATAATGACAAGGCTACCATCCATTGGAATAACAAAAGTCTCGACAACATACTTCCTTCCATAATGACAAGGCTACCATCCATTGGAGTAACAAAAACATCGACAAGAGACTACGTTCCATAATGACAAGGCTACCATCCATTGGAGTAACAAATATATCGACAATCCACTACCTTCCATAATGACAAGGCTACCATCCATTTGAGTAACAAAAATATCTACAATAGACTACGTTCCATAATTTCAAGGCTACCATCTATTGTAGTACCAAAAATCTCGACAACAGACTACCTTCCATAATGACAAGGCTACCATCCATTGTAGTAAAAAAATCTCGATAATAGACTACCTTAAATAATTACAAGGCTACCATCGATTGGAGTAACAAAAATGTCGAAAACGGACTACCTTCCAAAATGACAAGGCTACCATCCATTAGAGTAACAAAAATCTCACCAACAAACAACTTTTCTATAATGACAAGACTACCATCCATTGAAGTAACAAAAATCTCGACAATAGACTACCTTCCATAATGACAAGGCTACCATCCATTGGAGTAACAAAAATATGAACAACAGACTACCTTCCATAGTGACAAGGCTACCATCCAATGGAGTGACAGAAATCACAACGACAGACTACCTTCCATAATGATAAGGCTACAATCCATTGGAGTAACAAAAATATCGACAATAGACTACCTTCCAAAATGACAAGGCTACCATCCATTGGAATAACCAAAATCTCGACAACAAACTACCTTCCATAATGACAAGGCTACCATCCATTGAAGTAACAAAAACATCGACAACAGACTATGTTCCATAATGACAAGGCTACAATCCATTGGAGTAACAAGATTCTCGATAACATACTACCTTCAATAATGACAAGGATATCATTCATTGAAGTAACAAAAATCTCGGCAAGAGACTACCTTCTATAATGACAAGGATACCATCTATTGGAATAACAAAAATCTCCAGAACATACTAACTTCCATAATGACAAGGCTACCATCCAATGGAATGACAAAAATCTCGACAACATTCTACCTTTCATAATGATAAGTCTACCATCCATTGGAGTAACAAAAATCTCGACAATAGACAACTTCCATAATGACAAGGATACCATCTATTGGAATAACAAAAATCTCGAGAACAGACTACCTTTCATAATGACAAGGCTACCATCCATTAGAGTAACAAAAATCTCGACAACTCACTACCTTCCATAATGACAAGGATACCATCCATTGGAGTAACAAAAATATTGACAACAGACTACCTTCCATAATGACAAGGCTACCATCCACTGGAATAACAAAAATATCGACAACAGACTACCTTCCATAATGACAAGGCGACCATCGATTAGAGTAACAAAATTATCGATAACACACTACCATCCATAATAATAATGATACAATCCATTGGAGTAACAAAAAACTAACTTCTATAATGACAAGGCTACCATCCATTGGAGTAACAAAAAGCTCGACAACAAACTACCTTCCATAATTACTAGGCTACCATCCATTGGAGTACAAAGATATCGAGAACGAACTACCTTCCATAATGACAAGGCTACCATCCATTGAAGTAACAAAAACATCGACAACAGACTATGTTCCATAATGACAAGGCTACAATCCATTGGAGTAACAAGATTCTCGATAACATACTACCTTCAATAATGACAAGGATATCATTCATTGAAGTAACAAAAATCTCGGCAAGAGACTACCTTCTATAATGACAAGGATACCATCTATTGGAATAACAAAAATCTCCAGAACATACTAACTTCCATAATGACAAGGCTACCATCCAATGGAATGACAAAAATCTCTACAACATTCTACCTTTCATAATGATAAGTCTACCATCCATTGGAGTAACAAAAATCTCGACAATAGACAACTTCCATAATGACAAGGATACCATCTATTGGAATAACAAAAATCTCGAGAACAGACTACCTTTCATAATGACAAGGCTACCATCCATTAGAGTAACAAAAATCTCGACAACTCACTACCTTCCATAATGACAAGGATACCATCCATTGGAGTAACAAAAATATTGACAACAGACTACCTTCCATAATGACAAGGCTACCATCCACTGGAATAACAAAAATATCGACAACAGACTACCTTCCATAATGACAAGGCGACCATCGATTAGAGTAACAAAATTATCGATAACACACTACCATCCATAATAATAATGATACAATCCATTGGAGTAACAAAAAACTACCTTCTATAATGACAAGGCTACCATCCATTGGAGTAACAAAAAGCTCGACAACAAACTACCTTCCATAATTACTAGGCTACCATCCATTGGAGTAACAAAGATATCGAGAACGAACTACCTTCCATAATGATAATGCTACCATCCATTGGAGTAACAAAAATCTCGACAACCGACTACCTTCCATAATGACAAGGCTACCATCCATTTGAGTAACAAAAATATCTACAATAGACTATGTTCCCTAATTACAAGGCTACCATCCATTGTAGTAACCAAAATCTCGATAACAGACTACCTTCCATAATGACAAGGCTACCATCCATTGTAGTAACAAAATCCTCGACAATAGACTACCTTCCATAATGACAAGGCTACCATCCATTGGAGTAACAAAAATCTCGAAAATAGACTACCTTCCAAAATGACAAGGCTACCATCCATTAGAGTAACAAAAATATTAACAACAGACAACCTTCCATAATGACAAGGCTACCATCCATTGGAGTAACAAAAATATGAACAACAAACTACCTTCCATAGTGACAAGGCTACCATCCATTGGAGCGACATAAATCACAATGACAGACTACCTTCCATAATGACAAGGCTACCATCCATTGTAGTAACAAAAATCTCGATAATAGACTACCTTCAATAATTACAAGGCTACCATTGATTGGAGTAACAAAAATGTCGAAAACGGACTACCTTCCAAAATGACAAGGCCAGCATCCATTAGAGTAACAAAAATCTCACCAACAAACAACTTTTCTATAATGACAAGGCTACCATCCATTGAAGTAACAAAAATCTCGACAATAGACTACCTTCCATAATGACAAGGCTACCATCCATTGGAGTAACAAAAATATGAACAACAGACTACCTTCCATAGTGACAAGGCTACCATCCAATGGAGTGACGGAAATCACAACGACAGACTACCTTCCATAATGATAAGGCTACAATCCATTGGAGTAACAAAAATCTCGACAACAAACTACCTTCCATAATGACAAGGCTACCATCCATTGAAGTAACAAAAACATCGACAACAGACTATGTTCCATAATGACAAGGCCACAATCCATTGGAGTAACAAAATTCTCGATAACATACTACCTTCAATAATGACAAGGATATCATTCATTGAAGTAACAAAAATCTCGGCAACAGACTACTTTCTATAATGACAAGGCTACCATCTATTGGAATAACAAAAATCTCGAGAATAGACTAACTTCCATAATGACAAGGCTACCATCCAATGGAATGACAAAAATCTCGACAACATTCTACCTTTCATAATGATAAGTCTACCATCCATTGGAGTAACAAAAATCTCGACAATAGACAACTTCCATAATGACAAGGATACCATCTATTGGAATAACAAAAATCTCGAGAACAGACTACCTTTCATAATGACAAGGCTACCATCCATTAGGGTAACAAAAATCTCGACAACTCACTACCTTCCATAATGATAAGGATACCATCCATTGGAGTAACAAAAATATTGACAACAGACTACCTTCCATAATGACAAGGCTACCATCCACTGGAATAACAAAAATCTCGACAACAGACTACCTTCCATAATGACAAAGCGACCATCGATTAGAATAACAAAATTATCGACAACACACTACCATCCATAATAATAATGATACAATCCATTGGAGTAACAAAAAACTCGACAACAAACTACCTTCTATAATGACAAGGCTACCATCCATTGGAGTAACAAAAAGCTCGACAACAAACTACCTTCCATAATTACTAGGCTACCATCCATTGGAGTAACAAAGATATCGAGAACGAACTACCTTCCATAATGATAATGCTACCATCCATTGGAGTAACAAAAATCTCGACAACCGACTACCTTCCATAATGACAAGGCTACCATCCATTTGAGTAACAAAAATATCTACAATACACTATGTTCCATAATTATAAGGCTACCATTCATTGTAGTAACCAAAATCTCGATAACAAACTACCTTCCATAATGACAAGGCTACCATCCATTGTAGTAACAAAAATATCGACAATAGACTACCTTCCATAATGACAAGGCTACCATCCATTGGAGTAACAAAAATCTCGAAAATAGACTACCTTCCAAAATGACAAGGCTACCATCCATTAGAGTAACAAAAATCTTAACAACAGACAACCTTCCATAATGACAAGGCTACCATCCATTGGAGTAACAAAAATATGAACAACAGACTACCTTCCATGGTGACAAGGCTACCATACATTGGAGCGACATAAATCACAATGACAGACTACCTTCCATAATGACAAGGCTACCATCCATTGGAGTAACAAAAACATCGACAAGAGACTACGTTCCATAATGACAAGGCTACCATCCATTGGAGTAACAAAAATATCGACAATCGACTACCTTCCATAATGACAAGGCTACCATCCATTTGTGTAACAAAAATATCTACAATAGACTATGTTCCATAATTTCAAGGCTACCATCCATTGTAGTACCCAAAATCTCGACAACAGACTACCTTCCATAATGACAAGGTAACCATCCATTGGAGTAACAAAAACATCGACAAGAGACTACGTTCCATAATGACAAGGCTACCATCCATTGGAGTAACAAAATTATTGACAAAAGACTACCATCCATAATGATAATGATACAATCCATTGGAGTAACAAAAATCTCGACAACAAACTACCTTCTATAACGACAAGGCTACCATCCTATGGAGTAACAAAAATCTCGACAACAAACTACCTTCCATAATGACTAGGCTACCACCCATTGGAGTAACAAAGATATCGAGAACGGACTAACTTCCATAATGATGATGCTACCATCCATTAGAGTAACAAAAAAATCGACAACTAACTACCTTCCATAATGATGATGCTACCATCCATTTGAGTAACAAAAATATCTACAATAGACCACGTTCCATAATTCCATTGCTACCATCCATTGTAGTACCCAAAATCTCGACAACAGACTACCTTCCATAATGACAAGGCTACCATCCATTGTAGTAACAAAAATCTCGATAATAGACTACCTTCAATAATTACAAGGCTACCATCGATTGGAGTAACAAAAATGTTGAAAACAGACTACCTTCCAAAATGACAAGGCTACCATCCATTAGAGTAACAAATATCTCACCAACAAACAACTTTTCTATAATGAGAAGGCTACCATCCATTGAAGTAACAAAAATCTCGACAATAGACTACCTTCCATAATGACAAGGCTACCATCCATTGGAGTAACAAAAATATGAACAACAGACTACCTTCCTTAGTGACAAGGCTACCATCCAATGGAGTGACGGAAATCCCAACGACAGACTACCTTCCAGAATGATAAGGCTAAAATCCATTGGAGTAACAAAAATATCGACAATAGACTACCTTCCAAAATGACAAGGCTACCATCCATTGGAATAACAAAAATGTTGACAACAAACTACCTTCCATAATGACAAGGCTACCATCCATTGAAGTAACAAAAACATCGACAACAAACTATGTTCCATAATGACAAGGCTACAATCCATTGGAGTAACAAAATTCTCGATAACATACTACCTTCAATAATGACAAGGATATCATTCATTGAAGTAACAAAAATCTCGGCAACAAACTACCTTCTATAATGACAAGGCTACCATCTATTGGAATAACAAAAATCTCGAGAATAGACTAACTTCCATGATGACAAGGCTACCATCCAATGGAATGACAAAAATCTCGACAACATTCTACCTTTCATAATGATAAGTCTACCATCCATTGGAGTAACAAAAATCTCGACAATAGACAACTTCCATAATGACAAGTATACCATTTATTGGAATAACAAAAATCTCGAGAACAGACCACCTTTCATAAGGACAAGGATACCATCCATTGGAGTAACAAAAATCTCGAGAACAGACTAACTTCCATAATGACAAGGCTACCATCCATTGAAGTAACAAAAACATTGACAACACACTACCATCCATAATAATAATGATACAATCCATTGGTGTAACAAAAAACTCGACAACAAACTACCTTCTATAATGACAAGGCTACCATCCATTGGAGTAACAAAAAGCTCGACAACAAACTACCTTCCATAATTACTAGGCTACCATCCATTGGAGTAACAAAGATATAGAGAACGAACTACCTTCCATAATGATAATGCTACCATCCATTGGAGTAACAAAAATCTCGACAACCGACTACCTTCAATAATGACAAGGCTACCATCCATTTGAGTAACAAAAATATCTACAATAGACTATGTTCCATAATTACAAGGCTACCATCCATTGTAGTAACCAAATTCTCGATAACAGACTACCTTCCATAATGACAAGGCTACCATCCATTGTAGTAACAAAAGTCTCGACAATAGACTACCTTCCATAATGACAAGGCTACCATCCATTGGAGTAACAAAAATCTCGAAAATAGACTACCTTCCAAAATGACAAGGCTACCATCCATTAGAGTAACAAAAATCTTAACAACAGACAACTTTCCATAATGACAAGGCTACCATCCATTGGAGTAACAAAAATATGAACAACAGACTACCTTCCATAGTGACAAGGCTACCATCCATTGGAGCGACATAAATCAAAATGACAGACTACCTTCCATAATGACAAGGCTAGCATCCATTGGAGTAACAAAAATCTCGACACCAAACTACCTTCCATAATGACTAGGCTACCATCCATTGGAGTAACAAAGATATTGAGAACGAACTACCTTCCATAATGATAATGCTACCATCCATTGGAGTAACAAAAATATCGACAACTGACTACCTTCCATAATGACAAGGCTACCATCCATTTGAGTAACAAAAATATCTACAATAGACTACGTTCCATAATTCCAATGCTACCATCCATTGTAGTACCCAAAATCTCGACAACAGACTACCTTCCATAACGACAAGGCTACCATCCATTGTAGTAACAAAAATCTCGATAATAGACTACCTTCAATAATTACAAGGCTACCATCGATTGGAGTAACAAAAATGTTGAAAACGGACTACCTTCCAAAATGACAAGGCTACCATCCATTAGAGTAACAAAAATCTCACCAACAAACAACTTTTCTATAATGACAAGGCTACCATCCATTGAAGTAGCAAAAATCTTGACAATAGACTACCTTCCATAATGACAAGGCTACCATCCATTGGAGTAACAAAAATATGAACAACAGACTACCTTCCATAGTGACAAGGCTACCATCCAATGGAGTGACGGAAATCACAACGACAGACTACCTTCCATAATGATAAGGCTACAATCCATTGGAGTAACAAAAATATCGACAATAGACTACCTTCCAAAATGACAAGGCTACCATCCATTGGAATAACAAAAATGTTGACAACAAACTACCTTCCATAATGACAAGGATACCATCCATTGAAGTAACAAAAACATCGACAACAGACTATGTTCCATAATGACAAGGCTACAATCCATTGGAGTAACAAAATTCTCGATAACATACTACCTTCAATAATGACAAGGATATCATTCATTGAAGTAACAAAAATCTAGGCAACAAACTACCTTCTATAATGACAAGGCTACCATCTATTGGAATAACAAAAATTTCGAGAATAGACTAACTTCCATAATGACAAGCCTACCATCCAATGGAATGACAAAAATCTCGACAACATTCTACCTTTCATAATGATAAGTCTACCATTTATTGGAGTAACAAAACTCTCGACAATAGACAACTTCCATAATGACGAGGATACCATCTATTGGAATAACAAAAATCTCGAGAACAGACTACCTTTCATAATGACAAGGATACCATCCATTGGAGTAACAAAAATCTCGAGAACAGACTAACTTCCATAATGACAAGGCTACCATCCATTGAAGTAACAAAAACATCGACAAGACACTACCATCCATAATAATAATTATACAATCCATTGGAGTAACAAAAAACTCGATAACAAACTACCTTCTATAATGACAAGGCTACCATCCATTGGAGTAACAAAAAGCTCGACAACAAACTACCTTCCATAATTACTAGGCTACCATCCATTGGAGTAACAAAGATATAGAGAACGAACTACCTTCAATAATGATAATGCTACCATCCATTGGAGTAACAAAAATCTCGACAACCGACTACCTACCATAATGACAAGGCTACCATCCATTTGAGTAACAAAAATATCTACAATAGACTATGTTCCATAATTACAAGGCTACCATCCATTGTAGTAACCAAAATCTCGATAACAGACTACCTTCAATAATGACAAGGCTACCATCCATTGTAGTAACAAAAGTCTCGACAATAGACTACCTTCCATAATGACAAGGCTACCATCCATTGGAGTAACAAAAATCTCGAAAATAGACTACTTTCCAAAATGACAAGGCTACCATCCATTAGAGTAACAAAAATCTTAACAACAGACAACCTTCCATAATGACAAGGCTACCATCCATTGGAGTAACAAAAATATGAACAACAGACTACCTTCAATAGTGACAAGGCTACCATCCATTGGAGCGACATAAATCACAATGACAGACTACCTTCCATAATGACAAGGCTAGCATCCATTGGAGTAACAAAAATCTCGACAACAAACTACCTTCCATAATGACTAGGCTACCATCCATTGGAGTAACAAAGATATTGAGAATGAACTACCTTCCATAATGATAATGCTACCATCCATTGGAGTAACAAAAATCTCGACAACCGACTACCTTCCATAATGACAAGGCTACCATCCATTTGAGTAACAAAAATATCTACAATAGACTATGTTCCATAATTACAAGGCTACCATCCATTGTAGTAACCAAATTCTCGATAACAGACTACCTTCCATAATGACAAGGCTACCATCCATTGTAGTAACAAAAGTCTCGACAATAGACTACCTTCCATAATGACAAGGCTACCATCCATTGGAGTAACAAAAATCTCGAAAATAGACTACCTTCCAAAATGACAAGGCTACCATCCATTAGAGTAACAAAAATCTTAACAACAGACAACTTTCCATAATGACAAGGCTACCATCCATTGGAGTAACAAAAATATGAACAACAGACTACCTTCCATAGTGACAAGGCTACCATCCATTGGAGCGACATAAATCAAAATGACAGACTACCTTCCATAATGACAAGGCTAGCATCCATTGGAGTAACAAAAATCTCGACACCAAACTACCTTCCATAATGACTAGGCTACCATCCATTGGAGTAACAAAGATATTGAGAACGAACTACCTTCCATAATGATAATGCTACCATCCATTGGAGTAACAAAAATATCGACAACTGACTACCTTCCATAATGACAAGGCTACCATCCATTTGAGTAACAAAAATATCTACAATAGACTACGTTCCATAATTCCAATGCTACCATCCATTGTAGTACCCAAAATCTCGACAACAGACTACCTTCCATAACGACAAGGCTACCATCCATTGTAGTAACAAAAATCTCGATAATAGACTACCTTCAATAATTACAAGGCTACCATCGATTGGAGTAACAAAAATGTTGAAAACGGACTACCTTCCAAAATGACAAGGCTACCATCCATTAGAGTAACAAAAATCTCACCAACAAACAACTTTTCTATAATGACAAGGCTACCATCCATTGAAGTAGCAAAAATCTTGACAATAGACTACCTTCCATAATGACAAGGCTACCATCCATTGGAGTAACAAAAATATGAACAACAGACTACCTTCCATAGTGACAAGGCTACCATCCAATGGAGTGACGGAAATCACAACGACAGACTACCTTCCATAATGATAAGGCTACAATCCATTGGAGTAACAAAAATATCGACAATAGACTACCTTCCAAAATGACAAGGCTACCATCCATTGGAATAACAAAAATGTTGACAACAAACTACCTTCCATAATGACAAGGATACCATCCATTGAAGTAACAAAAACATCGACAACAGACTATGTTCCATAATGACAAGGCTACAATCCATTGGAGTAACAAAATTCTCGATAACATACTACCTTCAATAATGACAAGGATATCATTCATTGAAGTAACAAAAATCTAGGCAACAAACTACCTTCTATAATGACAAGGCTACCATCTATTGGAATAACAAAAATTTCGAGAATAGACTAACTTCCATAATGACAAGCCTACCATCCAATGGAATGACAAAAATCTCGACAACATTCTACCTTTCATAATGATAAGTCTACCATTTATTGGAGTAACAAAACTCTCGACAATAGACAACTTCCATAATGACGAGGATACCATCTATTGGAATAACAAAAATCTCGAGAACAGACTACCTTTCATAATGACAAGGATACCATCCATTGGAGTAACAAAAATCTCGAGAACAGACTAACTTCCATAATGACAAGGCTACCATCCATTGAAGTAACAAAAACATCGACAAGACACTACCATCCATAATAATAATTATACAATCCATTGGAGTAACAAAAAACTCGATAACAAACTACCTTCTATAATGACAAGGCTACCATCCATTGGAGTAACAAAAAGCTCGACAACAAACTACCTTCCATAATTACTAGGCTACCATCCATTGGAGTAACAAAGATATAGAGAACGAACTACCTTCAATAATGATAATGCTACCATCCATTGGAGTAACAAAAATCTCGACAACCGACTACCTACCATAATGACAAGGCTACCATCCATTTGAGTAACAAAAATATCTACAATAGACTATGTTCCATAATTACAAGGCTACCATCCATTGTAGTAACCAAAATCTCGATAACAGACTACCTTCAATAATGACAAGGCTACCATCCATTGTAGTAACAAAAGTCTCGACAATAGACTACCTTCCATAATGACAAGGCTACCATCCATTGGAGTAACAAAAATCTCGAAAATAGACTACTTTCCAAAATGACAAGGCTACCATCCATTAGAGTAACAAAAATCTTAACAACAGACAACCTTCCATAATGACAAGGCTACCATCCATTGGAGTAACAAAAATATGAACAACAGACTACCTTCAATAGTGACAAGGCTACCATCCATTGGAGCGACATAAATCACAATGACAGACTACCTTCCATAATGACAAGGCTAGCATCCATTGGAGTAACAAAAATCTCGACAACAAACTACCTTCCATAATGACTAGGCTACCATCCATTGGAGTAACAAAGATATTGAGAATGAACTACCTTCCATAATGATAATGCTACCATCCATTGGAGTAACAAAAATCTCGACAACCGACTACCTTCCATAATGACAAGGCTACCATCCATTTGAGTAACAAAAATATCTACAATAGACTATGTTCCATAATTACAAGGCTACCATCCATTGTAGTTACCAAAATCTCAACAACAGACTACCTTCCATAATGACAAGGCTACCATCCATTGTAGTAACAAAAATCTCGAGAACAGACTACCTTCCATAAGTATAAGGCTAGCATCCATTGGAGTAACAAAAATATCGACAACAAAATACCTTCCATAATGACACGGCCACCAACCATTGAAGTAATAAAATTCTCAACAACAGACAACCTTCCATAATGACAAGGATACCATCCATTGGAGTAACAAAAATATTGACAACATACTACCTTCCATAATGACAAGGCTACCATCCATTGGAATAACAAAAGTCTCAACAACATACTTCCTACCATAATGACAAGGCTACCATCCATTGGAGTAACAAAAACATCGACAAGAGACTACGTTCCATAATGACAAGGCTACCATCCATTGGAGTAACAAAAATATCGACAATCGACTACCTTCCATAATGACAAGGCTACCATCCATTTGAGTAACAAAAATATCTACAATAAACTATGTGCCATAATTTCAAGGCTACCATCCATTGTAGTACCCAAAATCTCGACAACAGACTACCTTCCATAATGACAAGGCTACCATCCATTGGAGTAACAAAAACATCGACAAGAGACTACGTTCCATAATGACAAGGCTACCATCGATTGGAGTAACAAAATTATTGACAAAAGACTACCATCCATAATGATAATGATACAATCCATTGGAGTAACAAAAATCTCGACAACAAACTACCTTCTATAACGACAAGGCTACCATCCTATGGAGTAACAAAAATCTCGACAACAAACTACCTTCCATAATGACTAGGCTACCACCCATTGGAGTAACAAAGATATCGAGAACGGACTAACTTCCATTATGATGATGCTCCCATCCATTGGAGTAACAAAAATCTCGACAACAGACTACCTTCCATAATGACAAGGCTACCATCCATTGTAGTAACAAAAATCTCGATAATAGACTACCTTCAATAATTACAAGGCTACCATCCATTGGAGTAACAAAAATGTTGAAAACAGACTACCTTCCAAAATGACAAGGCTACCATCCATTAGAGTAACAAAAATCTCAACAACAAACAACTTTTCTATAATGACAAGGGTACCATCCATTGAAGTAACAAAAATCTCGACAATAGACTACCTTCCATAATGACAAGGCTTCCATCCATTGGAGTAACAAAAATATGAACAACAGACTACCTTCCATAGTGACAAGGATACCATCCAATGGAGTGACGGAAATCACAACGACAGACTACCTTCCATAATGATAAGGCTACAATCCATTGGAGTAACAAAAATATCGACAATAGACTACCTTCCAAAATGACAAGGCTACCATCCATTGGAATAACAAAAATCTCGACAACAAACTACCTTCCATAATGACAAGGCTACCATCCATTGAAGTAACAAAAACATCGACAGCAGACTATGTTCCATAATAACAAGGTTACAATCCTTTGGAGTAACAAAATTCTCGACAACATACTACCTTCAATAATGACAAGGATATCATCCATTGAAGTAACAAAAATCTCGGCAACAAACTACTTTCTATAATGACAAGGCTACCATCTATTGGAATAACAAAAATCTCGAGAACATACTACCTTCCATAATGACAAGGCTACCATCCAATGGAATGACAAAAATCTCGACAACATTCTACCTTTCATAATGATAAGTCTACCATCCATTGGAGTAACAAAAATCTCGACAATAGACAACTTCCATAATGACAAGGATACCATCTATTGGAATAACAAAAATCTCGAGAACAAACTACCTTTCATAATGACAAGGCTACCATCCATTAGAGTAACAAAAATCTCGACAACTGACTACCTTCCATAATGACAAGGATACCATCCACTCGAATAACAAAAATCTCGACAATAGACTACCTTCCATAATGACAAGGAGACCATCCATTAGAGTAACAAAATTATCAACAACACACTAACATCCATAATAATAATGATACAATCCATTGGAGTAACAAAAAACTCGACAACAAACTACCTTCTATAATGACAAGGCTACCATCCATTGGAGTAACAAAAAGCTCGACAACAAACTACCTTCCATAATTACTAGGCTACCATCCATTGGAGTAACAAAGATATCGAGAACGAACTACCTTCCATAATGATAATGCTACCATCCATTGGAGTAACAAAAATCTCGACAACCGACGACCTTCCATAATGACAAGGCTACCATCCATTTGAGTAACAAAAATATCTACAATATACTATGTTCCATAATTACAAGGCTACCATCCATTGTAGTAACCAAAATCTCGACAACAGACTGCCTTCCATAATGACAAGGCTACCATCCATTGTAGTAACAAAAGTCTTGACAATAGACTACCTTCCATAATGACAAGGCTACCATCCATTGGAGTAACAAAAATCTCGAAAATAGACTACCTTCCAAAATGACAAGGCTACCATCCATTAGAGTAACAAAAATCTTAACAACAGACAACCTTCCATAATGACAAGGCTACCATCCATTGGAGTAACAAAAATATGAACAACAGACTACCTTCCATAGTGACAAGGTTACCATCCATTGGAGCTACATGAATCACAATGACAGACTACCTTCCATAATGACAAGGCTAGCATCCATTGGAGTAACAAAAATCTCGACAACAAACTACCTTCCATAATGACTAGGCTACCATCCATTGGAGTAACAAAGATATTGAGAACGAACTACCTTCCATAATGATAATGCTACCATCCATTGGAGTAACAAAAATCTCGACAACCGACTTCCTTCCATAATGACAAGGCTACCATACATTTGAGTAATACAAATATCTACAATAGACTATGTTCTATAATTACAAGGCTACCATCCATTGTAGTAACCAAAATCTCGACAACAGACTACCTTCCATAATGTCAAGGCTACCATCCATTGTAGTAACAAAAATCTCGACAACAGACTACCTTCCATAAGGATAAGGCTAGCATCCATTCGAGTAACAAAATTATCGACAACAAAATACCTTCCATAATGACACGGCCTCCAACCATTGAAGTAATAAAAATCTCAACAACAGACAACCTTCCATAATGACAAGGATAGCATCCATTGGAGTAACAGAAATATTGACAACAGACTACCTTCCAAAATGACAAGGCTACCATCCATTTGAATAACAAAAATCTCGACAACAAACTACCTTCCATAATGACAAGGCTACCATCCATTGAAGTAACAAAAACATCGACAGCAGACTATGTTCCATAATGACAAGGCTACAATCCATTGGAGTAACAAAATTCTCGACAACATACTACCTTCAATAATGACAAGGATATCATCCATTGAAGTAACAAAAATCTCGGCAACAGACTACCTTCTATAATGACAAGGCTATCATCCATTAAAGTAACAAAAATCTCGGCAACAGACTACCTTCTATAATGACAAGGCTACCATCTGTTGGAATAACAAAAATCTCGAGAACAGACTACCTTCCATAATGACAAGGCTACCATCCAATGGAATGACAAAAATCTCGACAACATTCTACCTTTCATAATGATAAGTCTACCATCCATTGGAGTAACAAAATTCTCGACAACATACTACCTTCAATAATGACAAGACTATAATCCATTGGAGTAACAAAATTCTCGACAACATACTACCTTCAATAATGACAAGGATATCATCCATTGAAGTAACAAAAATCTCGGCAACAGACTACCTTCTATAATGACAAGGCTATCATCCATTGAAGTAACAAAAATCTCGACAACAGACTACCTTCTATAATGACAAGGATACCATCTATTGGAATAACAAAAATCTCGAGAACATACTACCTTTCATAATGACAAGGCTACCATCCTTTAGAGTAACAAAAATCTCGACAACTGACTACCTTCCATAATGACAAGGATACCATCCATTGGAGTAACAAAAACATCGACAAGAGACTACATTCCATAATGACAAGGCTACCATCCATTGGAGTAACAAAATTATCGACAACACACTACCATCCATAATGATTATGATACAATCCATTTGAGTAACAAAAATCTTGACAATAAACTACCTTCTATAACGACAAGACTACCATCCTAGGGAGTAACAAAAATCTCGACAACAAACTACCTTCCATAATGACTAGGATACCACCCATTGGAGTAACAAAGATATCGAGAATGGACAAACTTCCATAATGATAATTCTACCATCCATTGGAGTAACAAAAATATCGACAACTGACTACCTTCCATAATTACAAGGCTACCATCCATTTTAGTAACAAAAATATCTACAATAGATTACGTTCCATAATTACAATGCTACCATCCATTGGAGTAACAAAAACATCGACAAGAGACTACGTTCCATAATGACAAGGCTACCATCCATTGAAGTAACAAAATTATCGACAACAGACTACCATCCATAATGATAATGATACAATCCATTGGAGTAACAAAAATCTCGACAACAAACTAACTTCTATAATGACAAGGCTACCATCCTATGGAGTAACAAAAATCTCCACAACAAACTACCTTCCATAATGACTAGGCTACCACCCATTGGAGTAACAATGATATCGAGAACTAACTAACTTCCATAATGATAATGCTACCATCCATTGGAGTAACAAAAATATTGACAACTGACTACCTTCCTTAATGACAAGGCTACCATCCATTTGAGTAACAAAAATATCTACAATAGACTACGTTCCATAATTACAATGCTGCCATCCATTGTAGTACCCAAAATCTCGACAACAGACTACCTTCCATAATGACAAGGCTACCATCAATTGTAGTAACAAAAATCTCGACAATAGAGTACCTTTCATAATGATAAGGCTACCATCCATTGGAGTAACAAAAATGTCAAAAACAGACTACCTTACAAAATGACAAGGCTACAATCCATTAGAGTAAGAAAAATCTCAACAACAGAAAACCTTTCTATAATGACAAGGCTACCATCCATCGGAGTAACAAAATTCTCGACAATAGACTACCTTCCATAATGACAAGGCTACCATCCATTAGAGTAACAAAAATATGAACAACAGACTACCTTCCATAGTGACAAGGCTCCATCCAATGGAGTGACAAAAATCACAACGATAGACTACCTTCCATAATGATAAGTCTTCAATCCATTGGAGTAACAAAAATATCGACAACAGACTCCCTTCCAAAATGACAAGGCTACCATCCATTGGAATAATAAAAATCTCGACAACAGACTACAATCCATAATGACAAGGCTACCATCCATTGGAGTAACAAAAACATCAACAACTGACTACGTTCCATAATGACAAGGATAACATCCATTGGGGTAACAAACTTATCAACAACACACTACCATCCATAATGATAATTATACAATCCATTGGAGTAACAAAAATCTTAACAACAAACTACCTTCCGTAATGACTAGGCTACCATCCATTGGAGTAACAAAGATATCGAGAACGGACTACCTTCCATAATGATAATGCTACCATCCATTGGAGTAACAAAAATCTCGATAACCGACTACCTTCAATAATGACAAGGCTACCATCCATTGGAGTAACAAAAATCTCGACAACCGACTACCTTCCGTAATGACAAGGCTACCATCCATTTGAGTAACAAAAAAATCTACAATAGACTATGTTCCATAATTACAAGGCTACCATCCATTGAAGTAACAAAATTATCGACAACAGACTACCATCCATAATGATAATGATACAATCCATTGGAGTAACATAAATCTCGACAACAAACTAACTTCTATAATGACAAGGCTACCATCCTATGGAGTAACAAAAATCTCCACAACAAACTACCTTCCATAATGACTAGGCTACCACCCATTGGAGTAACAATGATATCGAGAACTAACTAACTTCCATAATGATAATGCTACCATCCATTGGAGTAACAAAAGTATTGACAACTGACTACCTTCCTTAATGACAAGGCTACCATCCATTTGAGTAACAAAAATATCTACAATAGACTACGTTCCATAATTACAATGCTGCCATCCATTATAGTACCCAAAATTTCGACAACAGACTACCTTCCATAATGACAAGGCTACCATCAATTGTAGTAACAAAAATCTCGACAATAGAGTACCTTCCATAATGACAAGGCTACCATCCATTGGAGTAACAAAAATGTCAAAAACAGACTACCTTACAAAATGACAAGGCTACCATCCATTAGAGTAAGAAAAATCTCAACAACAGAAAACCTTTCTATAATGACAAGGCTACCATCCATCGGAGTAACAAAATTCTCGACAATAGACTACCTTCCATAATGACAAGGCTACCATCCATTAGAGTAACAAAAATATGAACAACAAACTACCTTCCATAGTGACAAGGCTCCATCCAATGGAGTGACAAAAATCACAACGACAGACTACCTTCCATAATGATAAGTCTTCAATCCATTGGAGTAACAAAAATATCGACAACAGACTCCCTTCCATAATGACAAGGCTACCATCCATTGGAATAATAAAAATCTCGATAACAGACTACAATCCATAATGACAAGGCTACCATCCATTCGAGTAACAAAAACATCGACAACTGACTACATTCCATAATGACAAGGATAACATCCATTGGAGTAACAAAATTATCAACAACACACTACCATCCATAATGATAATTATACAATCCATTGGAGTAACAAAAATCTTGACAACAAACTACCTTTCGTAATGACTAGGCTACCATCCATTGGAGTAACAAAGATATCGAGAACGGACTACCTTCCATAATGATAACGCTACCATCCATTGGAGTAACAAAAATCTCGATAACCGACTACCTTCAATAATGACAAGGCTACCATCCATTGGAGTAACAAAAATCTCGACAACCGACTACCTTCCGTAATGACAAGGATACCATCCATTTGAGTAACAAAAAAATCTACAATAGACTATGTTCCATAATTACAAGGCTACCATCCATTGTAGTAACCAAAATATCGACAACAGACTACCTTCCATAATGACACGGCTACCATCCATTGTAGTACCAAAAATCTCCAAAACAGACTACCTTCCATAATGACATGGCTACCATCCATTAGAGTAACAAAAATCTCAACAACAAACAACCTTCCATAATGACAAGGCTACCATCCATTGGAGTAACAAAAATATGAACAACAGACTACCTTCCATAGTGACAAGGATACCATCCATTGGAGTGACAGAAATAACAACGACAGACTACCTTCCATAATGAGAAGGCTACCATCCATTGTAGTACCCAAAATCTCGACAACAGACTACCTTCCATAATGACAAGGCTACCATCCATTGGAGTAACAAAATCATTGACAAGAGACTACGTTCCATAATTACAAGGCTACCATCCATTGGACAAACAAAATTATCGACAACAGACTACCATCCATAATCATAATGATACAATACATTGGAGTAACAAAAATCTCGACCACAAAATACCTTCTATAACGACAAGGCTACCATTCTATGGAGTAACAAAAATATCGACAATAAACTACCTTCCATAATGACTAGGCTAACACCCATTAGAGTAACAAAGATATCGACAACGGACTAACTTCCATAATGATAATGCTACCATCGATTTTAGTAACAAAAAAATCTACAATAGACTATGTTCCATAATTACAAGGCTACCATCCATTGTATTACCCAAAATCTCGACAACAGACTACCTTCCATAATGACAAGGCTACCATCCATTGTAGTAACAAAAATCTTGACAATAGACTACCTTCCATAATGACAAGGCTACCATCCATTGGAGTAACAAAAATATGAACAACAAATTACCTTCCATAGTGACAAGGCTACCATCCATTGGAGTGACAAAAATCACAACGACATACTACCTTCCATAATGATAAGGCTACCATCCATTGGAGTAACAAAGATGTCGAGAATGGAATACCTTCCATAATGATAATGCTACCATCCATTGGAGTAACAAAAATCTCGAGAATCGACTACCTTCCATAATGACAAGGCTACCATCCATTTGAGTAAAAAAAATATCTACAATAGACTATGTTCCATAATTACAAGGCTACCATCCATTGTAGTAATCAAAATCTCGACAACACACTACCTTCCATAATGAAAACGCTACCGTCCATTGTAGTACCAAAAATCTCGAAAACATACTACCTTCCAAAATGACAAGGCTACAATCCATTAGAGTAACAGAAATCTCAACAACAGACAACCTTCCGTAATGACAAGGCTACCATCCATTGGAGTAACAAAAATCTCGACAATAGACTACCTTCCATAATGACAAGGCTACCATCCATTGTAGTAATTAAAATCTCGACAACACACTACCTTCCATAATGACAAGGCTACCGTCCATTGTAGTACCAAAAATCTCGAAAACATACTACCTTCCAAAATGACCAGGCTACCATCCATTAGAGTAACAGAAATCTCAACAATAGACAACCTTCCATAATCACAAGGCTACCATCCATTCGAGTAACAAAAATCTCCACAATAGACTACCTTCCATAATGACAAGGCTACCATCCATTGTAGTAACAAAAATATGAACAACAGACTACCTTCCATAGTGACAAGGCTACCATCCATTGGAGCGATAGAAATCACAACGACAGACTACCATCCATAATGACAAGGCTAGCATCCGTTGGAGTCAGAAAAATATCGACAACAAACTACCTTCCATAATGACAAGGCTACCATCCATTGAAGTAACAAAAATCTCATCAACAGACTACCTTCAATAATGACAAGGATACCATCCATTGGAGTAACAAAAATATTGACAACAGACTACCTTCCATAATGACAAGGCTACCATCCATTGGAATAACCAAAATTTCGACAACAGACTACCTTCCATAATGACAAGGCTACCATCCATGGAGTAACAAAAACATCGACAACAGACTACGTTCCATAATGACAAGGCTACAATCCATTGGAGTAACAAAATTATCGACAACAGACTACCATCCATAATGATAATGATACAATCCATTGGAGTAACAAAAATCTCGACAACAAACTACCTTCTATAACGACAAGGCTACCATCCATTGGAGTAACAAAAATACGACAACAAACTACCTTCCATAATGACTAGGCTACCATCCATTGGTGTAACAAAGATATCAAGAATGGATTACCTTCCATAATGATAATGCTACCATCATTTGGAGTAACAAAAATCTCGACACCCGACTACCTTCCATAATGACAAGGCTACCATCCATTAGAGTAACAAAATTCTCGACAATAGACTACCTTCCATAATGACAAGGCTACCATCCATTGAAGTAATAAAAATATAAACAATAGACTACCTTCCATAGTGACAAGGCTACCATCCATTGGAGTGACAGAAATCACAACGACAGACTACCTTCCATAATGACAAGGAATGCATCCACTGGAGTAACAAAGATCTCGACAACAAACCACCTTCCATAATGACAAGGCTACCATCCATTGGAGTAACAAAAATCTCGACAACAGACTACCTTCCATAATGACAAGGATACCATCCATTGGAGTAACAAAAATATTGATAAAAGACTACCTTCCATAATGACAAGGCTTCCATCCATTGGAATAACAAAAATCTCGACAACAGACTACGTTCCATAATGACAAGGCTACCATCCATTGGAGTAAGAAAAACATAAACAATAGACTATGTTCCTTAATGACAAGGATATCATCCATTGGAGTAACAAAATTATCGACAACACACTACCATCCATAATGATAATTATACAATCCATTGGAGTAACAAAAATCTCGACAACAAACTACCTTCTATAACGACAATGCTAGCATTCATTGGAGTAACAAAAATCTCAACAAAAAACTTCCTTCCATAATGACTAGGCTACCATCCATTGGAGTAATAAATATATCGACAACAGACTACCTTCCATAATGACAAGGCTACCATCCATTGGAGTAACAAAAATCTCGACAACCGACTACCTTCCAAAATGACAAGGCTACCATCCATTGGAGTAACAAAAATCTCGAGAACCGACTACCTTCCAAAATGACAAGGCTACCATCCATTTTAGTAACAAAAATATCTACAATAGAATATGTTCCATAATTACAAGGCTACCATCCATTTAGTGACCAAAATATCGACAACAGACTACCTTCCATAATGACAACGCTACCATCCATTGGAGTAACAAAAATCTCGACAACAAACTACCTTCCATAATGACAAGGCTACAATCCATTGAAGTAACAAAAATCTCGACAACAGACTACCTTCCATAATGACAAGGATACCATCCATTGAAGTAACAAAAATATTGACAACAGACTACCTTCCATAATGACAAGGCTACCATCCATTGGAATAACAAAAATCTCGACAATAGACTATCTTCCATAATGACAAGGCTATCATCCATTGTAGTAACAAAAACATCGACAACAGACTATGTTCCATAATGACAAGGCTACCATCCATTGGAGTAACAAAAATATTGACAACAGACTACCATCCATAATGATAATAATACAATCCATTGGAGTAACAAAAATCTCGACAACAAACTACCTTCCAAAATGACTAGGCTACCATCCATTTGAGTAACAAAGATATCTAGAACAGACTAACATCCATAATGATAATGCAACCATCCATTGCAGTAACAAAAATCTCGACAACTGACAACCTTCCATAATGACAAGGCTACCATCCATCTGAGTACCAAAAATATCTACAATAGACTATGTTCCATAATTACAAGGCTACCATCCATTGTAGTAAGCAAAATCTCGACAACAGACTACCTTCCATAATGACAAGGCTACCGTCCATTGTAGTAACAAAAATCTCGAAAACATACTACCTTCCAAAATGACAAGGCTACCATCCATTAGAGTAACAGAATCTCAACAACAGATAACCTTCCATAATGACAAGGCTACCATCCATTGGAGTAACAAAAATCTCGACAATAGACTACCTTCCATAAAGACAAGGCTACCATCCATTGTAGTAACAAAAATATGAACAACATACTACCTTCCATAGTGACAAGGCTACCATCCATTGGAGCGATAGAAATCACAACAACAGACTACCTTCCATAATGACAAGGTTAGCATCCATTGGAGTCACAAAAATCTCGACAACAAACTACCTTCCATAATGACAAGGCTACCATCCATTGAAGTAACAAAAATCTCGACAACAGACTACCTTCAATAATGACAAGGATACCATCCATTGGAGTAACAAAAATATTGACAACAAATTACCTTCCATAATGACAAGGCTACCATCCATTGGAATAACAAAAATCTCGATAATAGACTACCTTCCATAATGACAAGGCTACCATCCATGGAGTAACAAAAACATCGACAACAGACTACGTTCTATAATGACAAGGCTACCATCCATTGGAGTAACAAAATTATCGACAACACACTACCATCCATAATGATAATGATACAATCCATTGAAGTAACAAAAATCTCGACAACATACTACCTTCCATAATGACAAGGATACCATCCATTGTAGTAACAAAAATATTGACAACAGACTACCTTCCATAATGACAAGGCTACCATCCATTGGAGTAACAAAAACATCGACAAGAGACTACGTTCCATAATGACAAGGCTACCATCCACTGCAGTAACAAAAATATCGACAACGGACTACCTTCCATAATGAAAAGGCTACCATCCATTTGAGTAACAAAAATATCTATAATAGACTACGTTCCATAATTACATGTCTACCATCCATTGTAGTACTCAAAATCTCGACAACTAACTACCTTCCATAATGACAAGGCTACCATCCATTGGAGTAACAAAATCATCGACAAGAGACTACGTTCCATAATTACAAGGCTACCATCCATTGGACAAACAAAATAATCGACAACAGACTACCATCCATAATGATAATGATACAATCCATTGGAGTTACAAAAATCTCAACAACAGACTACCTTCCATAATGACAAGGCTACCATCCATTGGAGTAACAAATTTTTCGACAATAGACTACCTTCCATAATCACAAGGCTACCATCTATTGGAGTAATAAAAATATGAACAATAGACTACCTTCCATAGTGACAAGGCTACCATCCATTGGAGTGATAGAAATCACAACGACAGACTACCTTCCATAATGACAAGGAATGCATCCACTGGATTAACAAAGATCTCGACAACAAACTACCTTCCATAATGACAAGGCTACCATCCATTGGAGTAACAAAAATCTCGACAATAGACTACCTTCCATAATGACAAGGATACCATCCATTGGAGTAACAAAAATATTGACAACAGACTACCTTCCATAATGACAAGGCTTCCATCCATTGGAATAACAAAAATCTCAACAACAGACTACGTTCCATAATGACAAGGCTACCATCCATTGGAGTAACAAAAACATAAACAACAGACAATGTTTCTTAATGACAAGGATATCATCCATTGGAGTAACAAAATTATTGACAACACACTACCATCCATAATGATAATTATACAATCCATTGGAGTAAAAAAAATCTCGACAACAAACTACCTTCTATAACGACAAGGCTACCATTCATTGGAGTAACAAAAATCTCGACAAAAAACTTCCTTCCATAATGACTAGGCTACCATCCATTGGAGTAACAAATATATCGAGAACGGAATACCTTCCATAATGACAAGGCTACCATCCAATGGAGTAACAAAAATCTCGACAACCGACTACCTTCCAAAATGACAAGGCAACCATCCATTTGAGTAACAAAAATCTCGACAACCCACTACCTTCCAAAATGACAAGGCTACCGTCCATTTGAGTAACAAAAATATATACAATAGACTACCTTCCATAATGACAAGGCTACCATCCAATGGAGTAAAAAAATCTCAACAACGAACTACCTTCCATAATGACAAGGCTACCATCCATTGGAGAAACAAATCTCAACAACGAACTACCTTCCATAATGACAAGGCTAACATCCATTGGAGTAACAAAATCTTAACAATGAACTACCTTCAATAATGACTGGGCTACCATCCATTGGAGTAACAAAATCTCAAAAACAAACTACCTTCCATAACGACAACGATACAATCCATTGGAGTAACAAGATATCAACAACGAACTACCTTCCATAATGAAAAGGCTACCATCATTTGGAGTAACCAAATCTCAACAACGAACTACCTTCCATAATGACAAGGCTACCATCAATTGGAGTAACAAAATCTCAACAACAAACTACCATCCATAATGACAAGGCTACCATCCATTGGAGTAACAAAATATCAACAACGAACTACCTTGCATAATGACAAGGCTACCATCCAATGGATTACCAAAATCTCAACAACGAACTAGCTTCCATAATGAAAAGGCTACCATCCCTTGGAGTAGCAAAAATCTCGGCAACAGACTACCTTCCAAAATGACAAGGATACCATCTATTGGAATAACAAAAATCTCTTGAACTGACTACCTTCCATAATGACAAGGCTACCATCCGTTGGAGTAATAAAATCTCAACAACGAACTACCTTCCATATTGACAAATCTACAATCCATTGGATTAAGAAAATCTCAAGAACATACTATCTTCCATAATGACAAGGCTACCATCCAATAGAGTAACAAAATTTCAACAACGAACTACCTTCCATAATGACAAGGCTACCATCCATAGGAGTAAAAAAATATCAACAATGAACTACCTTCCATAATGACAAGGCTATCATCCAATGGAGTAACAAAATCTCAACAAAGAACTACCTTCCATAATGACAAGCCTACCATCCATTGGAGTAACAAAATAACAACAATGAACTACCTTCCAAAATGACAAGGCTACCATACCTTGGAGTAACAAAATCTCAACAACGAACTACCTTCCATAATGACAAAGATACACTCCATTGGAGTAACAAAATAACAACAACGAACTACCTTCCATAATGACAAGGCTACCATCCAATAGAGTAAAAAAATCTCAACAACGAACTACATTCCATAATGACAAGGCTACCATCCATTGGAGAAACAAAATCTCAACAACGAACTACATTCCATAATGACAAGGCTACCATCCATTGGAGAAACAAAATCTCAACAAGGAACTACCTTCCATTATGACAAGGCTACCATCCATTAGAGTAACAAAATCTTAACAATGAACTACCTTCAATAATGACAGGGCTACAATCTATTGGAGTAACAAAATCTCAAAAACAAACTACCTTCCATAATGACAACGAAACAATCCATTCGAGTAACAAAATCTCAACAACGAACTACCTTTCATAATGAAAAGGCTACCATCATTTGGAGTAACCAAATCTCAACAATGAACTACCTTCCATAATGACAAGGCTACCATCAATTGGAGTAACAAAATATCAACAACAAACTACCATCCATTAGAGTAACAAAATATCAACAACGAACTACCTTCCATAATGAAAAGGCTACCATCCCTTGGAGTAGCAAAAATCTCGGCAACAGACTACGTTCCATAATGACAAGAATACCATCTATTGGAATAACAAAAATCTCTTGAACTGACTACCTTCCATAATGACAAGGCTACAATCCATTGGAGTAACAAAAATCTCGAAAACAGACTACCTTCCAAAATGACAAGGCTACCATCCATTAGAGTAACAAAAATCTCAACAACACACAACCTTCCATAATGACAAGACTACCATCCACTGGAGTAACAAAATCTCAACAACGAACTACCTTCCATAATGAAAAGGCTACCATCATTTGGAGTAACCAAATCTCAACAACGAACTACCTTCCATAATGACAAGGCTACCATCAATTGGAGTAACAAAATCTCAACAACAAACTACCATCCATAATGACAAGGCTACCATCCATTGGAGTAACAAAATATCAACAATGAACTACCTTGCATAATGACAAGGCTACCATCCAATGGATTAACAAAATCTCAACAACGAACTAGCTTACATAATGAAAAGGCTACCATCCCTTGGAGTAGCAAAAATCTCGGCAATAGACTACCTTCCATAATGACAAGGATACCATCTATTGGAATACCAAAAATCTCTTGAACTGACTACCTTCCATAATGACAAGGATACCATCCATCGGAGTATTAAAACTCTCGAAAATAGACTACCTTCCAAAATGACAAGGCTACCATCATTTATAGTAACAAAAATCTCAACAACAGACACCCTTCCATAATGACAAGGCTACCATCCATTGGAGTAACAAAAATCTCGACAATAGACTACCTTTCAAAATGACAAGGCTACCATCCATCTGAGTAATAATATCTCAACAACGAACTAACTTCCATAATGACAAGGCTACAATCCATTGGATTAACAAAATCTCAAGAACGGACTATCTTCCATAATGACAACGATACAATTCATTGGTGTAACAAAATCTCAACAACGAACTACCTTCTATAATGACAAGGCTACCATCCAATGGATTAACAAAATCTCAACAACGAACTAGCTTACATAATGAAAAGGCTACCATCCCTTGGTGTAGCAAAAATCTCGGCAACAGACTACCTTCCATAATGACAAGGATACCATCTATTGGAATAACAAAAATCTCTTGAACTGGCTACCTTCCATAATGACAAGGCTACCATCCATTGGAGTAACAAAACTCTCGAAAACAGACTACCTTCCAAAATGACAAGGCTACCATTCATTATAGTAACAAAAATCTCAACAACATACAACCTTCCATAATGACAAGGCTACCATCCATTGGAGTAACAAAAATCTCGACAATAGACTACCTTTCAAAATGACAAGGCTACCATCCATCAGAGTAATAAAATCTCAACAGCGAACTAGCTTCCATAAAGACAAGGCTACAATCCATTGGATTAACAAAATCTCAAGAACGGACTATCTTCCATAATGACAAGGCTACCATCCATTGGAGTAACAAAATCTCAACAACAAACTACCTTCCATAATGACAAGGCTACCATCCATAGGAGTAACAAAATATCAACAACGAACTACCTTCCATAATGACAAGGATACCATCTAATGGAGTAACAAAATATCAACAAAGAACTACCTTCCATAATGACAAGCCTATCATCCATTGGAGTAACAAAATCTCAACAACAAACTACCTTCCAAAATGAAAAGGCTACCATACCTTGGAGTAACAAAATCTCAACAACGAACTACCTTCCATAATGACAAGGATACAATCCATTGGAGTAACAAAATAACAAAAACGAACTACCTTCCATAATGACAAGGCTACCATCCAATAGAGTAAAAAAATCTCAACAATGAACTACATTCCATAATGACAAGGCTACCATCCATTGGAGAAACAAAATCTCAACAACGAACTACCTTCCATAATGACAACGCTACCATCCTTTGGAGTAACAAAATCTTAACAATGAACTACCTTCAATAATGACAGGGCTACCATCCATTAGAGTAACAAAATCTCAAAAACAAACTACCTTCCATAATGACAATGATACAATCCATTGGAGTAACAAAATCTCAACAATGAACTACCTTCCATAATGAAAAGGCTACCATCATTTGGAGTAACCAAATCTCAACAACGAACTACCTTCCATAATTACAAGGCTACCATCAATTGGAGTAACAAAATCTCAACAACAAACTACCATCCATTAGAGTAACAAAATATCAACAACGAACTACCTTGCATAATGACAAGGCTACCATCCAATGGATTAACAAAATCTCAACAACGAACTACC
Organism: Vicia faba; assembly: GCA_948472305.1. NCBI lineage: Eukaryota > Viridiplantae > Streptophyta > Magnoliopsida > Fabales > Fabaceae > Vicia > Vicia faba. The sequence continues at coordinate 756,289,677 of OX451738.1, forward strand.
TTCCATAATGAAAAGGCTACCATCCCTTGTTGTAGCAAAAATCTCGGCAATAGACTACCTTCCATAATGACAAGGATACCATCTATTGGAGTAACAAAATCTCAACAACAAACTACCTTCCATAATGACAAGGCTACCATCCATTGGATTAACAAAATCACAAGAACGGACTACCTTCCATAATGACAAGGCTACCATCCATTGGAGTAACAAAACTCTCGAAAACAGACTACCTTCCAAAATGACAAGGCTACCATCCATTATAGTAACAAAAATCTCAACAACATACAACCTTCCATAATGACAAGGCTACCATCCATTGGAGTAACAAAAATCTCGACAATAGACTACCTTTCAAAATGACAAGGCTACCATCCATCGGAGTAATAAAATCTCAACAACGAACTAGCTTCCATAATGACAAGGCTACAATCCATTGGATTACCAAAATCACAAGAACAGACTATCTTCCATAATGACAAGGTTACCATCCAATGGAGTAACAAAATCTCAACAACGAACTACCTTCCATAATGACAAGGCTACCATCCATAGGAGTAACAAAATATCAACAACGAACTACCTTCCATAATGACAAGGCTACCATCCAATGGAGTAACAAAATATCAACAAAGAACTACCTTCCATAATGACAAGCCTACCATCCATTAGAGTAACAAAATCTCAACAACAAACTACCTTCTAAAATGACAATGCTACCATACCTTGGAGTAATAAAATCTCAACAACGAACTACCTTCCATAATGACAACGATACAATCCATTCGAGTAACAAAATCTCAACAACGAACTACCTTCCATAATGAAAAGGCTACCATTCATTGGATTAACAAAATCTCAACAACGAACTACCTTCCATAATGATAAGGCTACCATCCAATGGAGTAACAAAATCTCAACAACGAACTAACTTCCATTATGACAAGGCTACCATCCATTGGAGTATCAAAATTTCAACAACGAACTACCTTCCAAAATGACAAGGCTACCATCCCTTGGAGTAACAAAATCTCAACAACGAACTATCTTCCATAATAACAAAGGATACAATCCATTGGAGTAAAAAAATAACAACAACGAACTACCTTCCATAATGACAAGGCTACCATCCATTAGAGTACCAACGAACTACATTCCATAATGACAAGGCTACCATCCATTCGAGTAACAAAATCTCAACAACAAACTACCTTCCATAATGACAAGGCTACCATCCATTGAAGAAACAAAATCTCAACAATGAACTACCTTCCATAATGACAAGTCTACCATTCATTGGAGTAACAAAATCTTAACAATGAACTACCTTCCATAATGACATGGCTACCATCCATTGGAGTAACAAAATCTCAAAAAGAAACTACCTTCCATAATAACAACGATACCATCCACTGGAGTAACAAAATATCAACAACGAACTACCTTCCATAATGAAAAGGCTACCATTATTTGGAGTAACAAAATCTCAACAACGAACTACCTTCCATAATGACAAGGCTACGATCAATTGGAGTAACAAAATCTCAACAACGAACTACCTTCCATAATTACAAGGCTACCACCCATTGGAGTGACAGAAATCACAACGACAAACTACCTTCCATAATGACAAGGTTACCATCCATTAGAGTAACAAAAATCTCGACAACAGACTACCTTCCATAATGACAAGGATGTCATCTATTGGAATAACAAAAATCTCGAGAACAGACTACCTTCCATAATGACAAGGATACCATCCATTGGAGTAACAAGAATATTGACAATAGACTACCTTCCATAATGACAAGGCTACCATCCATTAAAGTGACAGAAATCACAACGACATACTACCTTCCATAGGTTACCATCCATTGGAGTAACAAAGATCTCGACAACAAACTACCTTCCATAATGACAAGGCTACCATCCATTGGAGTAACAAAAATCTCGACAACAGACTACCTTCCATAATGACAAGGCTACAATCCCTTGGAGTAACAAAAATATTGACAATAGACTACCTTACATAATGACAAGGCTACCATCTATTGGAATAACAAAAATCTCGACAATAGACTACCTTCCATAATTACAAGGCTACCATCCATTGGAGTAACAAAAATCTCGAAAACAGACTACCGTCTAAAATGACAAGGCTACCATCCATTAGAGTAACAAAAATATCAACAACAGACAACCTTCCATAATGACAAGGCTACCATCCTTTAGAGTAACAAAAATCTCGACAATAGACTACCTTCCAAAATGACAAGGCTACCATCTATTGGAGTAACAAAATCGCAACAACAAACTACCTTCCATAATGACAAGGCTAACATCCATTGGATTAACAAAATCTTAAGAATGGACTACCTTCCATAATAACAAGGCTACCATCCATTGTAGTAACAAAATATCAACAATGAACTACCTTCCATAATGACAAGGCTACTATCCAATGGAGTAACAAAATCTCAACAACGAACTACCTTCCAAAATGACAAGGCTACCATCCATTGGAGTAACAAAATCTCAACAACGAACTACCTTCCATAATGACAAGGCTACCATCCATTGGATTAACAAAATCACAACAACGGACTACCTTCCATAATGACAAGGCTACCATCCAACTGAGTAACAAAATCTCAACAAAGAACTACCTTCCATAATGATAAGGCTACCATCCATTGGAGTAATAAAATATCAACAACGAACTACCTTCCATAATGACAAGGCTACCATCCAATGGAGTAACAAAATCTAAACAACGAACTACCTTCCATAATGACAATGCTACCATCCATTGGAGTAACAAAATCTCAACAACGAACTACCTTCCAAAATGACAAGGCTACCATCCCTTGGAGTAACAAAATCTCAACAATGAACTACCTTCCATAATGACAACGCTACCATCCATTGGATTAAAAAAATCTCAAGAACGGACCACCTTCCATAATGACAAGGCTACCATCCAATGGAGTTACAAAATCTCAACAACGAAATACCTTCCATAATGACAAGGCTACCATCCATTGGAGTAACTAAATATCAACAATGAACTACCTTCCATACTGACAAGGCTACCATCCATTGGATTAACAAAATCACAACAACAGACTACCTTCCATAATGACAAGGCTACCATCCAATGGAGTAACAAAATCTCAATAACGGACTACCTTCTGAAATTACAAGGCTACCTTCCAATGGAGTAACAAAATCTCAACAACGAAATACCTTCCATAATGACAAGGCTACCATCCATTGGAGTAACAAAATATCAACAACGAACTACCTTCCATAATGACAAGGCTACCATCCAATGGAGTAACAAAATCTCAACAGCGAACTACCTTCCATAATGACAAGGGTACCATCCATTGGAGTAACAAAATCTCAACAACGAACTACCTTCCAAAATGACAAGGCTATTATCCCTTGGAGTATCAAAATCTCAACAACAAACTACCTTCCATAATGAAAAGGATACAATCCATTGGAGTAACAAAATAACAACAACAAACTACCTTCCATAATGACAAGGCTACCATCCATTAGAGTAACAAAATCTCAACAAAGAACTACATTCCATTATGACAAGGCTACCATCCATTGGTGTAACAAAATATCAACAACAAACTACATTCCATAATGACAAGGCTACCATCCATTGGAGTAAAAAAATCTTAACAATGAACTACCTTCAATAATGACAGGGCTACCATCCAATTGAGTAACAAAATTTCAAAAACAAACTACCTTCCATAATGACAACGATACCATCCATTGGAGTAACAAAATCTCAACAACGAACTACCTTCCATAATGAAAAGGCTACCATTATTTGGAGTAACAAAATCTCAACAACAAACTACCTTCCATAATGACAAGGCTACCATCAATTCGAGTAACAAAATCTCAACAACGATCTACCTTCCATAATTACAAGCCTACCACCCATTGGAGTGACATAAATCACAATGACAAACTACCTTCCATAATGACAAGGTTACCATCCATAGGAGTAACAAAGATCTCGACAATAGACTACCTTCCATAATGACAAGATACCATCTATTGGAATAACAAAAATCTCGAGAAAAGACTACCTTCCATAATGACAAGGCTACCATCCAATGGAGTAACAAAAATATTGACAACAGACTACCTTCCATAATGACAAGGCTACCATCTTTTGGAATAAGAGAAATCTCGACAACAGACTACCTTCCATAATTACAAGGCTACCATCCATTGGATTAAAAAAAATCTCGAAAACAGACTACCTTCCAAAATGACAAGGCTACCATCCATTAGAGTAACAAAAATCTCAACAACAGACAACCTTCCATAATGACAAGGCTACCATCCATTGGAGTATTAAAAATCTCGACAATAGACTACCTTCCAAAATGACAAGGCTACCATCCATTGGAGTAACAAAATCTCAACAACAAACTACCTTCCATAATGACAAGGCTACCATCCATTGGATTAACAAAATCACAAGAACGGACTACCTTCCATAATGACAAGGCTACCATCCAATGGAGTAACAAAATCTCAACTATGAACTACCTTCCATAATGATAAGGCTACCATCCATTGGAGTAACAAAATATCAACAACGAACTACCTTCCATAATGACAAGGCTACCATCCATTGGAGTAACAAAATCTTAACAACGAACTATCTTCCAAAATGACAAGGCTACCATCCCTTGGAGTAACAAAATCTCAATAACGAACTACCTTCCATAATGACAAGGATACAATCCATTGGAGTAACAAAATAACAACAACAAACTACCTTCCATAATTACAAGGCTACCATACATTAGAGTAACAAAATCTCAACAACGAACTACATTCCATAATGACAAGGCTACCATCCATTGGAGTAACAAAATCTCAACAAAAAACTACCTTCCATAATGACAAGGCTACCATCCGATGGAGTAACAAAATCTCAACAACAAACTACCTTCCGTAATGACAAGGCTACCATCCATTGGAGTAACAAAATGTCAACAACAAACTACCTTCCATAATGACAAGGCTACCATCCATTGGATTAACAAAATCACAAGAACGGACTACCTTCCATAATGACAAGGCTACCATCCAATGGAGTAACAAAATCTCAACTATGAACTACCTTCCATAATGATAAGGCTACCATCCGATGGAGTAACAAAATCACAAAAACAAACTACCTTCCATAATGACAAGGATACAATCCATTTGAGTAACAAAATCTCAACAACAAACTAGCTTCCATAATGAAAAGGCTACCATCATTTGGAGTAACAAAATCTCAACAACGAACTACCTTCCATAATGACAAGGCTACCATCAATTGGAGTAACAAAATATCAACAACAAACTACCTTCCATAATGACAAGGCTACCATCCATTGGAGTAACAAAATATCAACAATGAACTACCTTGCATAATGACAAGTCTACCATCCAATGGAGTAACAAAATCTCAACAACGAACTACCTTCCATAATGACAATGCTACCATCCCTTGGAGTAGCAAAAATCTCGGCAACTGACTACCTTCCATAATGACAAGGATACCATCTATTGGAATAACAAAAATCTCTTGAACTGACTAACTTCCATAATGACAAGGCTACCATCCATTGGAGTAACAAACATCATGAAAACAGACTACCTTCCAAAATGACAAGGCTACATTCCATTAGAGTAACAAAAATCTCAACAACAGACAACCTTCCATAATGACAAGGCTACCATCCATTGGAGTAACAAAAATCTCGACAATTGACTACCTTTCAAAATGACAAGGCTACCATCCTTTGGAGTAACAAAATCTCAACAACAAACTACCTTCCATAATGACAAGGCTAACATCCATTGGATTAACAGAATATCAAGAACGGACTACCTTCCATAATTACAAGGCTACCATCCAATGGAGTAACAAAATCTCAACAACGAACTACCTTCCATAATGACAAGGCTACCATCCATTCGAGTAACAAAATATCAACAACGAACTACCTTCCACAATGACAAGGCTACCATCCAATGGAGTAGCAAAATCTCAACAAAGAACTACCTTCCATAATGACAAGGCTACCATCCAATGGAGTAACAAAATCTCAACAACAAACTACCTTCCGTAATGACAAGGATACCATCCTTTGGAGAAACAAAATCTCAACAACGAACTACCTTCCATAATGACAAGGCTACCATCCATTGGAGTAACAAAATCTTAACAATGAACTGCCTTCAATAATGATAGGGCTACCATCCATTGGAGTAACAAAATCTCAAAAACAAACTACCTTCCATAATGACAAGGATACAATCCATTTGAGTAACAAAATCTCAACAACGAACTACCTTCCATAATGAAAAGGCTACCATCATTTGGAGTAACAAAATCTCAACAACGAACTACCTTCCATAATGACAAGGCTACCATCAATTGGAGTAACAAAATCTCAACAACAAACTACCTTCCATAATGACAAGGCTACCATCCATTGGAGTAACAAAATATCAACAATGAACTACCTTGCATAATGACAAGGCTACCATCCAATGGAGTAACAAAATCTCAACAACGAACTACCTTCCATAATGACAATGCTACCATCCCTTGGAGTAGCAAAAATCTCGGCAACAGACTACCTTCCATAATGACAAGGAAACCATCTATTGGAATAACAAAAATCTCTTGAACTGACTACCTTCCATAATGACAAGGCTACAATCCATTGGAGTAACAAAAATCACGAAAACAGACTACCTACCAAAATGACAAGGCTACATTCCATTAGAGTAACAAAAATCTCAACAACAGACAACCTTCCATAATGACAAGGCTACCATCCATTGGAGTAACAAAAATCTCGAAAATTGACTACCTTTCAAAATGACAAGGTTACCATCCTTTGTAGTAACAAAATCTCAACAACAAACTACCTTCCATAATGACAAGGCTAACATCCATTGGATTAACAGAATATCAAGAACGAACTACCTTCCATAATGACAAGGCTACCATCAAATGGAGTAACAAAATCTCAACAACGAACTACCTTCCATAATGACAAGGCTACCATCCATTCGAGTAACAAAATATCAACAACGAACTACCTTCCACAATGACAAGGCTACCATCCAATGGAGTAACAAAATCTCAACAAAGAACTACCTTCCATAATGACAAGGCTAACATCCAATGGAGTAAAAAAATCTCAACAACAAACTACCTTCCGTAATGACAAGGATACCATCCTTTGGAGAAACAAAATCTCAACAACGAACTACCTTCCATAATGACAAGGCTACCATCCATTGGAGTAACAAAATCTTAACAATGAACTGCCTTCAATAATGATAGGGCTACCATCCATTGGAGTAACAAAATCTCAAAAACAAACTACCTTCCATAATGACAAGGATACAAGCCATTTGAGTAATAAAATCTCAACAACGAACTACCTTCCATAATGAAAAGGCTACCATCATTTAGAGTAACAAAATCTCAACAACGAACTACCTTCCATAATGACAAGGCTACCATCCATTGGAGTAACAAAATCTCAACAACAAACTACCTTCCATAATGACAAGGCTACAATCCATTGGAGTAACAAAATATCAACAATGAACTACCTTGCATAATGACAAGGCTACCATCCAATGGAGTAACAAAATCTCAACAACGAACTACCTTCCATAATGACAATGCTACCATCCCTTGGAGTAGCAAAAATCTCGGCAACAGACTACCTTCCATAATGACAAGGATACCATCTATTGGAATAACAAAAATCTCTTGAACTTACTACCTTCCATAATGACAAGGCTACCATCCATTGGAGTAACAAAAATCACGAAAACAGACTACCTCCCAAAATGACAAGGCTACATTCCATTAGAGTAACAAAAATCTCAACAACAGACAACCTTCCATAATGACAAGGCTACCATCCATTGGAGTAACAAAAATCTCGACAATTGACTACCTTTCAAAATGACAAGGCTACCATCCTTTGGAGTAACAAAATCTCAACAACAAACTACCTTCCATAATGACAAGGCTAACATCCATTGGATTAACAGAATATCAAGAACGGACTACCTTCCATAATGACAAGGCTACCATCCAATGGAGTAACAAAATCTCAACAACGAACTACCTTCCATAATGACAAGGCTACCATCCATTCGAGTAACAAAATATCAACAACGAACTACCTTCCATAATGACAAGGCTACCATCCAATGGATTAACAAAATCTCAACAAAGAACTACCTTCCATGATGACAAGGCTACCATCCATTGGATAACAAAATCTCAATAACGAACTACCTTCCAAAATGACAGGGCTACCATCCCTTGGAGTAACAAAATCTCAACAACGAACTACTATCAATAATGACAAGGATACAATCCATTGGAGTAACAAAATAACAACAACGAAATACCTTCCATAATGAGAAGGCTACCATCCATTTGAGTAACAAAAATATCTACAATAGACTATGTCCCATAATTACAAGGCTACCATCCATTGTAGTAACCAAAATCTCTACAACAAAGTACCTTCCATAATGACAAGGCTACCATCCATTGTAGTAACAAAAATCTCGACAATAGACTACCTTCCATAATGACAGAGCTACCAGCCATTGGAGTAACAAAAATCTCGAAAACATACTACCTTCCAAAATGACAAGGCTCTAATCCATTGGAGAAACAAAGATCTCAACGACAAAATACATTCCGTAATGACAAGGCTACCATCCATTGGTGTAACAAAAATCTCGACAACAGACTACCTTCCATAATTACAAGGCTACCATCCATTGGGGTAACAAAAATATCGATAACTGACTACCTTCCACAATGACAAGGCTATCATCCATTGGAGTAACAAAGATATCGACAACAGACTAGCTTCAATTATGACAAGGCTACCATCCATTGGAGTAACAAAAATATCGACAACAAAATCCCTTCCATAATGACAAGGCTACAATCCATTGGAGTAACAGATATCTTAACGACATACTACCTTCCATAATGACAAGACTACCATTCATTGGAGTAACAAAAATCTCGACAACATACTACCTTCCATAATGACAAGGCTACCATCCATTGGAGTAACAAAAATCTTTATAAAAAACTACCTTCCATAATTACAAGGCTTCCATCCATTGGAATAACAAAAATATCGACAAAAAACTACCTTCCATAATGACAAGGTTACAATCCATTGGAATAACAAAAATCTCGACAACAGACTACCTTCCATAATGACAAAGCTACCATCCAATGGAATAAAAAGATTGTCGACATCAGACTACCTTCCATAATGACAAGGCTACCATCCATTGGAGTAACAAAAATATCGATAATAGACTACCTTCTATAATGACAAGGCTACCTTCCATTGGAGTGACAATAATTACAACGACAGACTACCTTTCATAATGACAAGGCTAGCATCCATTGGAGTATCAAAAATCTCGACAACAAACTACCTTCCATAATTAAAAGGCTACCATCCAATGAAGTAACAAAAATCTCGACAATAGACTACCTTCCATAATGACAAGGGTACCATCCATTGGAATAACAAAAATCTCGATAACAAACTACCTTCCATAATGACAAGGCTGCCATACATTGGAGTAACAAAGACATCGACAAAAGACTATGTTCCATAATGACAAGGCTACCATCCATTGGAGTAACAAAAATTCTCGACAAAAGACTACCTTCCATAATGACAAGGCTACCATCCACTGGAGTAATAAAAACATCGACAATAGACTATGTTCCATAATGACAACGCTACAATCCATTGGAGTAACAAAAATCTCGACAACAAACTACCTTCCATAATGACAAGAATACCATCTATTGGAGTAACAAAAATCTCGGCAACAAACTACGTTCCATAATGACAAGGCTACCATCTATTGGAATACAAAAATCTCGAGAGCAGACTACCCTTCCATAATGATAAGTGACCATGCTATGGAATGACAAAAATATCGACAACATTCTACCTTCCATAATGATAAGTCTACCAACCATTGGAGTAACAAAAATCTCGAAAATATACTACCTTCCAAAATGACAAGGCTACCATCCATTAGAGTAACAAAAATCTCAACAACAGACAACCTTCCATAATGACAAGGCTACCATCCATTGGAGTAACAAAAATCTCGACAATAGACTACCTTTCAAAATGACAAGGCTACCATCCATTGCAGTAAAAAAATCTCAACAACAAACTACCTTCCATAATGAAAAGGCTAACATCCATTGGATTAACAAAATCTCAAAAACGGACTACCTTCCATAATGACAAGGCTACCATCCATTGGAGTAACAAAATATCAACAACGAACTACCTTCCATAATGGCAAGGCTACCATCCAATGGAGTAACAAAATCTCAAAAACAAACTACCTTCCATAATGACAAGGCTACCATCCAATGGAGTAAAAAAATCTCAACAACAAACTACCTTCCAAAATGACAAGGCTACCATCCCTTGGAGTAACAAAATCTCAACGACGAACTACCTTCCATAATGACAAGGATACAATCCATTGGAGTAACAAAATAACAACAACGAACTACCTTCCATAATAACAAGGCTACCATCCATTAGAGTAACAAAATCTCAACAACAAACTACATTCCTTAATGAGAAGGCTACCATCCATTTGAGTGACAGAAATCACAACGACAGACTACCTTCCATAGGTTACCATCCATTGGAGTAACAAAGATCTCGACAACAAACTACCTTCCATAATGATAAGGCTACCATCCATTGGAGTAACAAAAATCTCGACAACAGACTACCTTCCATAATGACAAGGCTACCATCCCTTGGAGTAACAAAAATATTGATAATAGACTACCTTCCATAATGACAAGGCTACCATCTATTGGAATAACAGAAATCTCGATAACAGACTACCTTCCATAATTACAAGGCTACCATCTATTGGAGTAACAAAAATCTCGAAAACAGACTACCTTCCATAATGACAAGGCTACCATCCATTAGAGTAACAAAAATCTCAACAACAGACAACCTTCCATAATGACAAGGCTACCATCCATTGGAGTAACAAAAATATCGACAATAGACTACCTTCGAAAATGACAAGGCTACCATCCATTGGAGTAACAAAACCTCAACAACAAACTACCTTCTATAATGACAAGGCTACCATCCATTGGATTAACAAAATCACAAGAACGGACTACCTTCAATAATGACAAGGCTACCATCCAATGGAGTAACAAAATCTCAACAACGAACTACCTTCCATAATGATAAGGCTACCATCCATTGGAGTAACAAA